>OY796866.1:3006800-3653200 GCA_963680765.1 Agrochola lychnidis | reverse complement strand
GCCGGGCGTTTAAGGGGACGATAACTGACTTTTAATGATTTTATACTGAAGATGACGTCTAAATGAGTAGTGTTAGTGATTTGAAAAAAATATATGTTAAATTAAAGCATTTTTTTAATATTTTAATATAGGCACATTTTTGATTATGTTTATATTACATAGTGAAATTAATTTGTAAAGTTATGTCTAACGCAGATAAAAAACTGAGAATGACGCAAAATTTATCAAGTGTATTTTTCTCAAAACTTCACCATTTGAAAGATAATTAAATTATTGATCTTTTAGTGTACGTGTTTTATTAAAATACCTTTTATTTTACGTGTAATAAATTAATAATGTGTCTAATTTGGGACAACGCTCCTTGATGGGCGAGTCCTATTACTGGCTGGACGTAGGACGCGTTGCGTGAGCTCAGTACAGAACATGCAAGCTAACCATTCAAGGTCACTGTCATATATCTGCGTCTTAATGGGTTTATGGTTTAATGGTTTAAATATACAAGTGTACATACCTAGTAGAAGTATGTAAAATTGTACAGTAGGTCCAGGTAAGTTAGACAGATATTTACTAACGTTGCTGAAGAATGCACAATTTATTTTTTAATTTCCCTAATAAATGCACAGTTGAGTAAAGAAAGGAATCGCCTGACAATAGAGTCGGTAAAAACGTTATTGATAACCCAAGAAAACTTCAAAAACGTTTCGTGTGAACATTTTTGTATTAATAAATTAGTTAAGTGGTCGTAAATTGTTCATACTTTTCATTCTAATGTCAGTCTTGAAAAATATCTGTTGCGTATTATTTATTTAAAGACTTTTTTTTACAAAAGACAGGTATTTTTCTGAAAAATCTGTCATTTTATGTCTTAGGCAGGCATCCTCCCTTACATAGATGGTTAACCTAGATGAGACTGACTGCAATGGATCCCCGGAGATGCTCAAGTACTCATATCATTGGGATGATGCTTTTAATAAAATGTTTTGTGAGACAACCCTGGTGTAACAAGTAACGTTTAATTTATATTATGTTTTGAGTTTCGCTAACGATAAAAAGCTTAAAGTTACAACAGAATATTATAATAAACGAGTCCCTTTTTAGGGTTCCGTAGTAAACAAGAAACCCTTCTAGTTTCGTCATGTCCGTCTGTCTGTCTGTCCGCGGTCTAGCTCCGAGACTCTTAGTACTAGAAATCTGTAAATTGGTATGGGTATACATATTAATTACGCCGACAAAGTAGTAAAACAAAAAAAATTTTTTTTAGGGTACCTCCCCTACACGTAAAGTGGTGATGTTTTTTTTTTCTATCCCTTATTGTGGGGAATCATTCGAAAAGTATTTCAAAAAAATTTGAGTACGTGAAAACCATTTTTGGATTCAGAAATCCGTTTGCGAAATATTAAGCTTTAAAGTGCTAATTTTTGTTAGAGTCAAGTGTGAAAAAAATCACGGCAGTAGTTTATATAACAAAAATAAAAGTAAAACTATCACAGCTAAGTAGGCTCTACAAGTTAACGAGTAATAATCGACCAACTTATATTCGCAGTTGCAAAAACATGTTTTCCCATACATTCCGTATGGGAGAACATGTTTTTCAACTACAAAGTTAAGTTTGTTTTTGGGATAAATTCATCCCAACTACGGAACCCTTCATTGTGAGTGGTCCGACACTTGTTTTACGTTTATTTGCCTAATTACTTAACTTGTTTTTGTTCTTGGTTTAATATTAATAATAAGTATTGCCTAATACCTAATTAGTATGGCCCATTTTTGTTTTTACACTTAAAGGTATTTGGTGGACTTTTTGACCCAGTGGAATTAATTAAATTTATTATTTACCTACCTTAGAACTAAAAGTAGCATTCTATAATATGTCTAAAATATTTTGAGTGTTCAAATAGCAACAACTACAATTTTAACAGTAAAAATTTTGAAAACCCCCGACACAAACATTTCCTCATTTCTCTTTCCTACTCCATCACCAAACCCTGTTCACCATCTATCTATAATCTATTCATTGAGACCATTCCAATGAGCCGAAACACGATACCTTTTTTTTTTGGGTTGGAAATTATCAAATAACTTCTCCCACTCTGGGTGGAGCGGGAGGGCATGTCAGACTTACTAAAACCCGTGTTCCTTCGGTTGCCATGTTGCCGGGGGGCCACGATTTCCCTTTCGGCCCATATTCGCAGCCCCGGCAGGCACCTGTGCTGTAAATTGGTAAGGGAGTTGTGTATTCTGCAAATTCCAGGTGATGCTGCAGAATCAAGTTCAAGGTTTATATGTTCTTCTAATATTATTGAAGTAACAGAATACAAAATTTCAAATCAATCAGACCTGTGGAAAAAACTCACATCCCTTCATCAACTAAAAAAGAGCTGATAATCTTCAAACGGCTGAACTGGTTTTGATAAAATATATAGAAAGAAGAAAAGAAAAAGTATTTATTGAGACTCACACAGGAAATCACAAATTAAACTAAACACCTTCAATAAGAACATTAATGAAAACAATAAAGAAACAATAAAAAAAAGCAAAGTAAAATTAAAATAAAAGCAGAAGGTCCTGTACGAGGCCAAAAGGCTCCTATCTCAGCATATGCTGCGACATTTAAAAATAAATAAATGTCGCAGCGCTGGTATTCTGACAGGGCCCGCAGTGATGTCACGGATAGTTAAATACAGAAACAAATATATAATAAAATAAAAATAGATATGTGAAACACAAAAAAAAAACTATAAGTGGTCCGTGTGTCTGTACCCGACGTAACATCAGTTACTTGTCTGTGCCTTTAGTATCTGTCACAGAGCATATATCTGTGGTAGTCTAGCTAGGCATCGTTGAGACAAGTAAAGAGACGCAGACGCCGACACCGGCAAAAAAATTATATAAAAACAAACATTACGGCATACTTAGTGTGAATGCTACAATAGTACAGTGTTTATTATAATGAAAAGTGTTTTGTGGTAATCAGTTAACGGCAATTGGAGAAATACAGATAAACTAATGTTATGAGTGATTGAGTGGTTTATGAATTTCAAATTTCACCTATGACAAACAATGATAAGAAAAATAAAACAAAATGCGAAACAATTGCTGTGTCTCAGTGAACCACAGAGCATATCTAAGAACTATCGCTAGAAAACCTACTTTCAAATAAAAAAAAACCGCATTCAAATCGGTTCATCCGTTTAAGAGCTTCGGTGCCACAGACAGACACACAAACACACACTCAATAGCAGTCAAACTTATAACACCCCTCTTTTGGGTCGAGGGTTAAAAAAGCAATATTCAAAAAATATTATTGATTGATGATTGAGCTAGTCAACTAGTCAAGTTCCTTCATGACACACATAATAGATATCTGAGGTCATCGGAAAATTTGAGACTAGAGATGCCGATGCATTCCACCGGCTTTTATGACAAATCTTTTAAGGTTCAAGCAGTACGGTTATGGAATGCCTTGCCCGTGTCGATAAGGCGTGCTCAATCTTTGTCCACTTTTAAAATTCTGGTAAAAAAACACTTTCTCTCTCCTTAAACATCGTCATTACATATAATTCCTTGCTCTTGTTTCATGTTTATAATTTTATGTATATTTTATTTTATTTTATTTTATTAGGATCTCCAACAAAGAATACACCTTACATGCTATAATATTACGACAAGAACAACAATCTATGTGCTCCCTCAATTATAGGAGACCACATCATGCAATAAAAACAAGCAAACAGTATATTATAAGGAAGTAGACCTTAAAGTTAAAATTATATAGTATTATTAAGGTTATACTAGTACATTATTAAATTTGATAATCTGAATTTGAATTTAAATTGAATAAAAATAAAGATTAAAAATTAAAAAGCAACGAACACTTAGAAAAAATTGTACTTACAGACAAATAAAATTATAGACAAATAAAATTATATAATAGGCAACAATGCATTACTAGGCAGGCAGTTCAACACTTACATAAGTATCATTTAATTGCGTACGGATTAGTGACTTATATTTACCCAGATTATTAGAAAAGATGTCTATGTCTTCCAATGAACATGATAAGGCATTGTACTGCTGGGTCATCCTGGAAACCGGTGAATGTTTACCCAGATTTGTTCGGTATCGTGGAGCTTTGAGTAATGGGCGGGGATAACGTGGCATTCTGGCCGGGACATTAAGATTTATTCTGCTAAGAAGATCTGGACAGTCAATACTATTATTAAGCAACTTGAACAGGAATGTTAAATCAGAGACTGTACGGCGAGACTTGAGAGGAAGGATTTTAAAATAGTTCAGCTTGTCTGCATATGATCTCAGATTCCTAACTCTAAACCGAAAAGCTAAGTGACGAACAAGTTTCTTCTGGACTCTTTCTATTCGATTTGTGTGAACCTGATATGTTGGATTCCAGACCGTGCTGCATTCCAACTGACTTCTCACATAGCTATTGTATAACAAAATTGTAGTGGATGGTTTCTTGAATTCTTTAGAAGATCGCAGTATATCTGTCTAATAGAAATATATATATAGGTAATTATATGCTTTATGTATCTGTGTATTCTGTTGTATATGTAAATGGTACACCACTGACTACCTGCAGTATTGTCTCTCCTTTTCCATTTATATCCATCCAAAGGTTGTCTGTAAAAGATCGCTTTTAGCGATAAGACCGCCCATTGTGTCACCCAATGTAAAATTTCTAAATTAATGTCTGTAATTTTTATGGTCTACATAATAAAGAATATTCTATCTATCTATCTACTTTTATTTTAGACAACCCTTACCAAAAGCGAAACAATTTTTAATCAATCTTGGCAGTTTCAATATGTACTCACCTACAAAGACCAAATATTCGGAGCTTGAAACTCAATATGAGAGCTAAAACCAATTTTGCAGGTTAAACAAAATCGCACAAAAAAAAAATCCACTGAAACCACTACACTGTAAAAAATATAATTAAAAAACCGGCCAAGTGCGAGTCGGACTCACGCACGAAGGGTTCCGTACCATTGTCTATAAAACGGCAAAAAAAATCAAGTCTGTTATATGATAGCCCCTTTAAACATTTATTTTATTCTATTTTTTTAGGCGGCAACAGAAATACATCATCTGTGAAAAGGACATGTCCCAAAATGGTTTTTTATTATTCAATCATTCTAACCAGGATAAGTTAAATATATTTGGACACATCCCAAAGACTAGTGGTTCTAACTATATCCTAAATTTTTAAAGACTTCCTATTTTGATAAAAAACGTTTTTCATTTTAATAAGAATTTACTCCTAAAACGAACAAACCTTTCTAATTATCTAGGATAATATAATGAACACACCTTATAAAATAGTAAACTTGTCAAAATTGACACATGTTACTGTCATTACTGTCAATGACAGTACTATGACAGTACTATGTGTCAATTTATGTCATATTGACATATTCAAATAGTAAACTTGTCAAAATTGACACATGTTACTGTCATCACTGTCAATTGGTTGATAGTAATGACAGTATCATGTGTCAATTTATATTATATTTGTCATAGTTGCCATCAACAAATAAAATATTTGTACTTCAAATAGTTTATAATTTTTCTCTTAAATGGAGCGGTCTAAAAATATTATTTCAATGGTTACTAGTTCCATATTTTGTCGTTTTTATTTAGATGTAGTTTGATGCTGGTTAGATTTTTTTCGGAATAAAAAACCAACGTCCCTACAAAAGGCGGACATCTCTTTTCAACTGTCTATCTATCACGGTTCATGAGATACAGCCTGGTGACAGACGGGCAGACAGACGGACGGACAGCGGATTCTTAGTAATAGGGTCCCGTTTTATCCTTTGAGTAGGGAACCCTAAAAAAGTTTCAAAGGGTAAATGAACATTTTATGTCAACAATTTTTTTTTTTTAATCTTGGGATTTTTAACAAAATTACAGACACACAGCTACCGGATCGAATCACTACAATGGCAATAAATAATGGTATTGAATTATTCCGTTTTATTACGACTGCAAACTGCAAGCTTGTACTTGTGAAAGATTGGTTTTCCAGCATGTGCACTCGACTCCCTGTAACTAACATAGGCATGTCGGAGACGGGTATGTGACTTTCGTTATTATCAGCGATATTTTAACTACTGTGGGCGTAGTGTGGGTAGTGTTGGTTAATGCGCAATAGAAAAACAGTTTGCAGTTCCGATCACATTATAATTTACTATCAAATTAATCACACTAGCTAAATTACACATACACTGGGTGCGACGGCGTTTACTAAAATCACCAATTAACAAAATTAATGATCATAAATTACAACTAACACAATAACTAAGCACCACGAATCGAGAACAGTCTTAACTCCAATGCGACCAAAGGCTGAAGCCCTCCTCGCCTTGGCCTTAAAATATCACGACTGTAGAAGCGCGCCTTTTTTGGTGTCGGTAAATCACTCTTGATGTCTCCAGTGGCTCGCTTGCGATTCGTTTCGTGTCCGTACTAATAATGACTGGATCCGACAGGCATATGTAGGCATTCGTATCTACAAAGAAATTAAAGTATATTACAGTTAATTTCAGCATTTAAAATTAAAATCTAAACTGTTTAGAACACACACTATCGTAAGAATTTTTAGTAAATCCATCTTCAAAAAACTGTGATAGCACCATCAACTTAAAACCTTCCAACAAAAAATTCTTGAACAAAGATGAGAGCGAACAGTTTTATGCAACCATTACTGCGATGGTTCACTCATTCTCTCATTCATTCGTTCACTCACTAGCTCATTGTTCAACTGACTGACAATGAAGCTGAATGGGCGACGGATTGAAAACATATTTACATTGACGCTTGCAGTTTTAGGCCCAGACTCCAACAAGCGGAGAGGAGAGGAGATAACTATGTTGGAAACAACCAATAGGATTTCGTTATTAGCATATCTCGTCTCCGCTTCAGTTGAGCAGAGAGGAGAGGAGATATCTCATATTTGCTTAGCGCAAACAAAACAGAGATGTGAGCTGTGTCTTACAAGCTGTTGACCGTGCGCAGTGGAGACCAGAGGAGATGTAAGCGGCGTGCTATTTTTTTTTTGTTTGGGTGGGAAATTATCAAATAACTTTTCCCGCTTTGGGCGGAACGGGAGGGTGTATCAGACTCTTACTGACTAAAACCCACCCGTGTTCCTTTGGTTGCCCTGTTGCCGGGGGGCCACGATATCCCTTTCGGCCTTATTCGCAACCCCGGCAGGCATCGGCCCTAGCGGGCCCCGTCAATTCTGCTGACATCTCTTTGAGGCGCGCGTGGAACACAACGCGCCGTCGACCCGGGCCTGGTCCTTATCGGACAGTGAGCTATCACCGTCCGCAAGCCCGCGTCTATGGTGGCCGGAAATCGGCTCGTGATTCCCGACGCCCTGGGCATCTCCTCCTGCGGTGGTTAGGGGCGTGAGGGCGCGAAATTTGCCTCTCCCTCACGCGTTCCGCCTCCTCCTTCGCGAGCATTACCGCTTCGCAGAAGGAGGTGACGGCCTGCCATTTCCTCTCGCTCCGTACCATGGCCTGAACCAGGGCTGTGAGCGGCACCGCTAGTTCCCCTGTGTCACACACCCCGCCCGCTCTAGCCAGCACACATCTCTGCTCGGGTCTAGCCAGTACGCATCTCCGCAAATCCACTTTGGTGGAGTTCGGGCCTTAAGCTAAGCATTCCGTAGGCGAGACTTCGGTCGTATTGTATTTTTTAAATGGTGGATGGTTCGTCCATTTTTCTGTCTGTTCTTTTTGCATGTTTTTTGTGCGTTGTGTAAATGCTTTTAAATCGGGCTACACAATGCCGTTTTGAATTTCGAAGAATTGAAAATATTTTCGCTGTGCAAGCGTTGGCCGAATTCAGAGATTATATACTTTTGAATAAATGTTTTCCAGCCGTCAAAAATTGTTTTTGGTACGGAACTCTAATTTAAACAACTAATTAACATAATAACCTAATTACCACATAAGTACTGCTACGCTGCCAATTATTTTAGTAATTAATGAGTTCCATGACGAATATAATATTCAGTGGGCAATAATTAATTTCAGATATTATAAATTAATCACCTTTGCTCATTAACATGCTGATATTTTAATATTAATACTATTTGGTGGTCATGAATAATTAAAATGTTTTTGGTAAATAATTGAGAAGTCTGAATTGCTAATTTCAAATACCTGCATACAGTATTAAATAAATTATATACCAATTTGAGATGAAAAATGACACACTGACGTGAACGAACACAAATCTGCATACGTTTCGCTGTTGAAATGTGTAAAACAGTGACCCTAAACCCGTGGTCACGAGCTACACGCTCAAGCGACACGCATCTTGCGACAGCGACTGCAGAAAAACTAATGAAAGAAGTTGTTTAGAGCATGCCACGACTCCACGAGTCACCGCGACGCGAGTTGTGGAGTGAGACGGACGGAAACAAGTGACGCGCGAGCGCGGCATTTGACGCAAGTCGTGTCGCTCGATGTCGTGATCTGGCGGCTTAAACTATGATCCTCTTAAACCCTTTCTAAAATCTAATAAGGGTCTACCTCTGGAAAATATCGACTCTAGAAAGGCATATTGTACTATGAACGACCACCTTGGTCAAAATTGAGTTATTTATATCGTTGGAATCGGCAGATTTTTCTCTTTCGAATGGTCTAGGTTTCATTTAAATCTGAGCACTTTTGTGGTCGTTAATACAACGGTGATTTCAGTCATTTTCGTATTGAATTTTGTTTTAAATCCAACCATTTCCGTCATTTGTCTCATAAACCGAAACTAGAATAGCTTATTTTGTCTAATTAAAGATTTAATCTTATGACACTTTACCAAATCATTTTTTTCATTGTTTTTTCAATAAACCGTTTTACTAGTTGGCCACTTTATCTAATTATGAAAATAAAACAATTTATTTGTGCATAATTTTTTGTTTATTGTCCGTTAAAACACTGTACCTTTCTACTAATTACAATAATTTAATAATTATTCTGTTATTAAGATACGCAACACTTTATCGGTGTAGTGAACACTTTCGAAACTCATTTATACCTTTGGGACTTTTTAAAGTGAAACTTTTATTACATCGTCTCAAACTTTTTCGTCTGTGTCATTGGTGACCCCGATAAGAACACAGAAGCCTTAAGGAGACATCATGCCGGCCGGAGCAGGAGCGACGACTGGAGGAGCGACAGCAGAGAAGCAGGACGTCTGCAGAGTCAGCGTGAAGCTGCCACCATTTTGGCCAGAGGAGCCAGCACTTTGCTTCGCCCAGGTCGAAGGCCAGTGCACGATCTCATCTGAACTCGAACGCATGGCTCGCTAAACTCCAAAATCTAGACTTTCTCAAAGCCGCTGAAAAAAAGTCGTGTAATTATCGTCTTAGATTAGTGCAAACTAAATTATTGTCTTCACGTAGACACGATTTTATGGCGTTCCAGTAAAATTTAATAAATTTAAAACAAACAAAAAATTCAAGTATCAATTTAAGGCTCGTTCAGACCAGCGCGACACGCGACGCAACACAAAGGCACCGCTATCGCGCGCGATTTTTTTTTTTCACAATTTATATTTCGGAAATAACAATTTATAATGATTAACACGATGAGTTACTGAATCTCCCATTTCAATTTGTCGCATGTTTTCAATTTCATCCTGTATTATCACTGAGTAACATATTATTTATAAAGATATCACGCGGGTGACGCCGCTGGCGGAAGCTAGTGGTAAATAAAGATATTTGAAAATTAAAAAACTTTTTGTGTTTAATCGTTTATAAATATTTTGTACTAAATTCCAGAAAACTTGACTTTTGGTCTGGGTTGGTTGGATCATACTTGTATGAGTATTTCCGAGATTATGTATAAGTTTAAATTATTCTTTCAGCGTCTAAAGAATCAATTTTAAAGCCAATTGCTGGGTGATAAATTGTTATTCTTTACACAGGATTTTTTTTTCTCTCTTCTTTTGTCTTTGGTAGCTGTGTTGTGTTGTTCACACTTTTTCTTTCCAATCTGTTTTTAGAAGTGAAGACTTTTAATTGGCTGTCAGTCTCGCACACAATTTTTTATTCTGTTTGTTTTAGCTGTAAGTCATCCATATTTAATAAATAAATAAATAATGATGAGTAAAGTCACGTGTTTAACTTTGCGCACTGGATAAAAACTTACCCTGTATATTTAAAATATAATATTTTAACACAATTGTATTTTATCGTCGTATCTTGTTTTATGTGCCTATAAACAAAACCGCATAAGCTTTCACTATTATTAACTTTAGCACAAAATACTTTACGGTTCTATTTATCTCGTGTCGTGTGTGACGTTTACAACCAACACGACGTCAAGTACGACACGAGGTTAAATGTCAATTAAGTATTAACTTATCCTCCAAGGGATAAACTTTATTTTACTTTTTAGAGATCACAATGGCAGGTGAAATAGTTTTACTTAGTTAAACAGACGAAGATGTTTTGGGGAAACAGATCGTTATTTTAAAAAAAATTGTCGATATTTGACATTTAAGAAATACATAATTCTAGTCCCGTGAAACTTTAACTTCAATACCCACATCATCGAATGTCAAAACGAAGGTCAAAACCGATCATATTTCAAAGTTCGTGACATTATAACAAAAAAAAAGCATTATAAAAAGGTCAACCTTCAAAGCGACTCAATCATGTGTATCAGCCCTAACCTATAAAAAACATTTAAAAAAAGAATGAAAACGTCGACATGACGTAGCGCATGACGCCATACAATACACGTCTACGGGTGACGTAGCTCTCGTAGCGCTACGACGCGACGTAGACCTCGCTACGAAGGCTACGCCGCACCGCCTACGTCAGACGTCCATTCATCTGATAATGTCACTTTGTACGTCAGTAACTTTAACTTTATTTATGTTGAGGCTTTTCTATTTTGTTGAAGAGTGGAGTTATTCAGTGGTGGAGTGGCTGCTTTTAAAAGGCTTGATTTTTGAGTTTATTTTTCCAGTTTTAGAACGTATATTGGAAGTGGTTTTGAGTACGGGCTGGATTTTTTTGGTATTTTATTTTGATATGTAGAACTTTCTTTAAGTTATTTTTTAAATTACAATGCTTTTTAAATCTATATCTATACTAATATTATAAAGAGGAGAGATTTGTATTTTTATATTCAACGAATAAACTTTAAAATTACTGGACCGATTTAAAATATTCTTTAAACCAGCGCTGGGGCTCTGTCTCGCATAGGGTCGCAGCATTATGCTGAGCGATGACCGTTTTGCGTGGATGTGACGCATATTTTCCCCCAATTTGTTATTTACGTGTTTTTTTTTTATCTTTCTTTGCGTCGTTCTTTCTTCTTTCTTTCTTTCAGCAATAGATAGCTACATTATCAGCGAGTAACATAGGCTATATTTTATCCCCGTACTCCTACGGTAACGGGAACTACGCGGGTGACACCGCGTGAAGTCCGCTAGTTTAATATTAATTGATTTACTTTAAAACTATGAGAAAATAAAATTAAAAACTATAAACATAGTATATGCACAAACTCACGCCTTTTTCATGGTAGCAGACAGAAACTTCAGAACGTCACCTACTCAAACTCAAAACTCAATGCATTTATTTCAAATAAACCAATTACAGGTACTTTTGAGTTGTTAAGGGGTCGGTCAGTCAGAAAGATGAAGCTAGTTGCCCATTCCAAAGCGTAGTGCACGTAACCTACGGAGAAGAACGGGCAAGAACTACTAACGCTACAAACGCTACTACGATCCTTACTTTTTAACACACACACACAACATCACGCCTTGTTTCCCCAAAGGGTTGGGCAGAGGTGTACCTGTAGTAGGTACACCCACATTTCGCCAGTTATGTTTAAGCCCCATGTAATAGGGAGCGAGCCTATTGCCATCAACCGGGCACAAATCTAGACTCCGGACTGCTACTGAGAAATTCAAGGTAAAAAAACCCAATAACAGGTACCTACTACGCTTTGGAATGGGCAACTAGCTTCATATTTCTGACTGACCGATTCCTTAACAATTCAAAAGTGCCTGTAAATGGTTTAATTGAAATAAATGCTTTGAGTTTGAGCCCGACCCGGGAATCGAACCCAGGACGTCATGTTCAGCAGTAGCGCTTGCTGCATTACTTTTTACTTTTGATAATATCCTATAGGAAATAACCCAAGCTATCCCATCTAAGTCGTAATATGTCTAAAGACGTTATTAATAGTTTTAATTTTATTTGAAGAAAATTTTGTTAATGGAGTCTGTGATGAGTTTATCGTGTACTTCATAAAATCATTATTAAATTAATTTTGAAACTTGTGAGTTAGGATGCATGTAATTATAACATAATTATAAAGTTCGAAAACTTCCAACCAACCAACTTCCCATAAGCTGATATATTATCAGCAGGCAATTCAAACTGAAGGGTGAACGGTTTCCTTGAATTTGTATCCTCATATTTAATGTTAATATATATTATAGTAAATATGTATGTATGTGTATAATAAGTTTATAACCTATTTATATAGTTGTGTACCCATTTTTACCCGACTGCCCCAGAAGGAGGGTAATGTTTTTCAAGAGTATGTATGTATGTCTATTTCTTTGGTACGCTCTGTAGCCTAAACGGCTTGATGGATTTTAACATATGAGGAGTCGTTAGGTTCATCTTAATAGTAGAAGTGACATAAGCTATATAATATTTATGTATTGCATCTGCAAATACAAGAAAAAGGGAGGGGTAGGTTTAAAAAAAAAACAACATTATTGGTATCAAATAAAAGTTAGTAATGAGTCAATTTTAAATATATATACTTATTTATATATTAATAAAACTAAAAAGTTAGAAATAAAACAAATTATTTAAAAAACAAAGAACCCGACTGCACTGCAAAACTTTTTTTATTTTGGTATTGCAGACGGGGAACAAACAAAAGTTTCACCAAAATTTCAGGTTATTAGTTTGTCCTGCCTGCAATACCAAAATCCTATAGATTATATAATAATGCTTGTTTTTCTCTTTTCAGTTATGAGTTTTTGCAGTCGGGTTTTTTGTTTTTTTAAATAATTCGTTTTTATTTATAATTCATTATCTTTTTAACCTTTTTTATTATTTTTATCTCCTCTCAAACAGAGCACCTGCCATCTAATCTCTTCACCACCCTTAGTTGACTGGTAGGAAATGCCTAAGGCATTATGTCCGCCTCCGTACCTTTTTGTGTGCGAGAAGTTAAAATATATAAAGGTGTGGGTCCTAAATCAGACACAAATTAACGACGGCTTGGTCGCATTTATTTTGATTAAAGCCTTCCGCGGACAGGTGCGACACGACGGGGCGACGCGACTCTGGTGGAACAATTTCTATAAAACCTCACGGAAATTATTCTACCGGTGTCGCGTCGCGTCTCTCCGCGGGAGCCTTAAAACCCACTTATCATACCTGGGGCGAGTTAGGAACTTCTACAGCAACTGTTCAAAGTGTTGACCAATTCAATTACTTAAACTAAAGTGGAAACTTGGATTATTTAAAAGTTGTTGATTTTAGAGACATTTACGGCATTGTTTGTTATATTACTGTAATATATTATCACACCCACACGATCGACATCGATTCGCTGGTATTCAAATTCAATTCAAAATATTTTATTTCACATAAACCTACTTACACTTATGAAACGTCAGAAGCTAAGTGCACGGTTCCAAATGGTCGCTTCCTATGGAGAAGAACCGGCAAGAAACTCCACGGTTAGTCTTTTAAAAATAATTGGCTTTTACAATACTTTCAAATAACAGTGTTACTAGGTATGGGAGGACAGTGTAGGTCTTTCAATAAGTACCAAGTACTTAACCAAAATAGAAAATGGTCAACAGATCTACAATCCACTATTGATCAATATTAGATATAATAATGAGCATAAAACCTCTTTTTTATGATTTCAATATTTTTTTAGAATGATGGAGTGAGATGTTTTATTTTTATTATTCTCAGCTTTAAATGTGTTACATTTTCTTTTGTTTCTTCTGAAAATTTTCATCTTACGCATGCACAAAGGTAAGGTTTAACTCTATAAGATTAGACACTACTAAAAAAACTTAAACGCAAAACATTTATTTCAATTAAACCATTTACAGGCAATTTTGAATTAGTCATGGAGTCGGTCAGTCAAAAATATGAAGCTAGTTGCCCATTCCAAAGCGTAGTAGGTACCTATGGAGAAGAACGGGCAAGAAACTCCACGGACACTATGTTTTACATTCATGTAATAATTTTATATCACACTCTTAGTATCACCTTTCGGTATGTAAAGTACATAAAAAAAATATATTCTGTGGTTTTATGAAACCACGGTAAAAGTGAAACTTACACGGTCAGCTGCTGCGAACTATAGGCGCCGCCATATTGGCCTTGGCTGCTCTGACAAGCGCCTTTCTCTTTATCCCTACTCCGCGGCCGACCGTCACGCGACATGCAACACACAGACGAAAAAGTTTGAGACGATGTAATAAAAGTTTCACTTTAAAAAATTGTGTGGTTTTATGAAACCACGGTAAAAGTGAAACTTCTATAGGCGCCGCCATATTGGCCTTGGCTGCTCTGACGAGCGCCTTTTACTTTATCCCTACTCCGTGGCCAACCGTCACGCGACATGCAACACACAGACGAAAAAGTTTGAGACGATGTAATAAAAGTTTCACTTTAAAAATCACAAAAAATTAAATAAACACTCTTTTACTCTAAGTGTGCTACTTTCAAATGCTTTTAAATATCCCAACATAAATGTATTACTTCACCATTCCCATCTTTTCCCTCCCCCCTCTCAAGTACTCCACAAACCCCTAAGAGTAATGCGAAATTTCATTCGTCGCTCCAAACCGCGTGTAAATTATTATAATTTCAAGCTTTACGCGCGTAAAACAGGATTTATGGAAGTAGCGTAAATATTCCGTCTGTACTGTGTAATACGCAAATACTGCAGGCCTTGGTATTGTGACCAGTGACCTAATTGCGTAACTTATTTTCATAAACAATTTTGCCTAATTTGTTTCATTTTGACAGTTCAACAACATTCATTGCGTTATTTACGTTGTTGAGCAGATTTTTTTCCAACTTATGAAGCAATGGATAAGCAATCTGTTTCAAATCGAAACAGATTGTGTTGTATTACGCAATTAGAGTACAGTTAAAACTAGGCCTTTTTTTTTTTTTGGTGGGAACTTATCAAATAACTTCTCCCGCTCTGGGTGGAGCGGGAGGGCGTGTCAGACTCTTACTGACTAAAACCCACCCGTGTTCCTTCGGTTGCCCTGTTGCCGGGGGCCACGATGTCCCTATCGGTTTTCTTCGAACTCCCGGCAGGCATTGGCCCTAGCGAACCCCGTCAATTCTGCTGTCATCTCTTTGAGGCGCGCGTGGAACACAATGCGCCGTCGACCCGGGCATGTCCTTATCGGACGGCGAGCTACCCATTGCTCACCGTCCGCAAGCCCGCGCCTACGGTGGCCGGAAATCGGCTCGCGATTCCCGCCCCGGGCAGTTTAAGCTAGGCCTTACACATAAACGTATATTGCTGAATATGTTCATATTCATTTATTTATTGTTTGTCACCGGTGAAAAGACAGTTCTTAAAATTAGCAATATTGTATCACTGTAACATACCTAATATAGGGTGTACAATATTTATATGTACGTCAATATTATTGACTATGTTAAAAATATTAATAATAAATATAAATAATAAATAAAAATAAGCCTGATATAGTAGTGATAGATCGTTTAGTGCGCCGCACAATGATAGTCGATGTTACCATTCCACATGGCGAGAAAGTTGAGAAAGAGAAACAAATGAAATATCTCGACTTAGCACACGAGGTTGTTGACATGTGGAATGTGAGCTCGGCTATCATTGTGCCGATTGTAGTAACGGCGAATGGCCAACATCTCTCGAGGCTCTCGTTAGGCGGTTGGATCAAGCGCCTGATTCAGAAGGCAGTACTCCTAGATACGGCTCGCATTGTGAGGAGGTTCCTGTCTCTGCTGCCCTAACCACCGGTAGCTTGGACCCTGCTCCCGACACCGGCGGAACTCAATTTTTTTATATTTTTAAATGTTTTTTTTTTTATCCTTTTTATTTTAAGAAATATTTAAAAATGTAATCGAATAAGAATTAATAATAATACAATTACACTCTTAATTGGACTGGATTCTATGGACTGTGAATCCAAGGTTGTCTGTAAAAGATCGCTTTTAGCGATAAGACCGCCCATTGTGTCACCCAATGTAAAATTTCTAAATTAATGTCTGTAATTTTTATGGTGTACATAATAAAGAATATTCTATCTATCTACGTGGGTCACTGTTGTGCGCTCTCTCATGGGATGTCGCAACGGTGACCTAACAGTTAGATATAATTTTACAAATAAATTATACTACGAACTCAAACTCAAAGCATTTATTTCAATTAAACCATTTACAGGCACTTTTGAATTGTCAAAAAATCGGTCAGTTAGTCAAAAAGTTGAAGCTAGTAGCCCATTTCAAAACGTAGATCTCTATGGAGAAGAACGGGCAAGAAACTCCAAGGTCACTCTTTTAAATATAGATATTACAAAAACCTGGGTACATTATTCTTGTTGCTTCTATATGTGAAAACAATGTACAAAAAATAATCAAAGCAATTGAAAATATAAGATTAAATATAAGCCCTAGCAGATAAGAGATGACCAGTCTCAACTGACGGCGCCCGTTCTCGAACATGACGCATGGATCAGCACCATCCAGCTCAACCATTTTGTAGGGAACCGAATGATCCAACTCACTCGCCACCATCAGCGAGACATTTAAGTGAGCATGACATACTCGTACTCTCAACTGCCATCCTCTTTCAAGTCAACATACATCTTTATAACATAATAAACGGAAATAAAAAAATACGTAATTTAAACTTAATCTAAACCATTAACAGATTAAGTTATAAAAAAAATGCTTTAATTATTTTGCGTATATTTTTTCTAAATCATTAACACTACTCGTTTAGACGTGATCTTCAGTATAAAATCATTAAAAGTCGTTTAGTGTCGCCCTAACATATAAATCTAAAAACGCCAATCCACCTTGAACAAACGGGTGACCAATGCTCGTGCCTTCTCTGTATGAGAAGAGGCCTTTGCCCTGCAGTGGGACGATATAAGGCTATTATCATTATTATTCATGCCATCAGAACTACCCTTGGCGCTTGGTTATTTAGTTTATAAATTTATTATTAAATATTTACGGTAATACGCATTAGTATGCTAAGATAGAACATTGTATCTAAGCTTCTATATGTTGTGGTGTGACTGTCGGACTGCCAAGTCATAGGTCTCGAGTTTGAACCTAAGGCACGCACCTCTGACTTTTCGGATTCATGTGCGTATTGTATAATTATCACTTGCTTCAAAAACGGTGAAGGAAAACATCGTGAAGAAATCAGCATACCTGAGAGATATTTCTCGACAGCATGTGAAGTCAAGTCTCCACAGTGTCTCAAGGCGAAAATCTTTGACCAGTGCGTGTTGCCAGTGATGACCTATGGTACTGAAACGTGGTCGCTCACAATGAGCCTTATCAGAAGGCTAAAAAAAGTATCCCAAAGGTCAATGGAGAGGGCTATGCTTGGAGTTTCCCTACGCGATCGAATCCCTGTCGGCCACTATGGCAACTGAGTTTCGTAACTAGTTGTCAACAAAGAAATGATTTTCGTTGCATGCAACCGGTTGCCAAAGAAGAACTTTATTTCTTGTGTGGCAAATGGTTGGCAATTAAGAATTCCTGAAAAAGCGTAGTAGCGATAGAGGAATTTTCTTTCGTAATATACCTTGTTGTATGCTTATAAGAGCCTAGCTAAACAAGGTGAAAATATCCTTAATAATACCCGTTCTGAATCAACGTTCAGATGAGCAGTCGAACACAAAAAAACCTTTTTCTCAAAAAAATACCACAAAATAGTGAAAAATAACTTTAATTTCTGAACCATAGGTTCTGTATTTTCGTTTTTTGCTACCAACTTCCGAAATTCAGAAATGAAGAGATCCGCAGGAAAACCAAGGTAACCGACATAGCCCGAAGAATTGCCAAACTTAAGTGGCAATGGGCAGGGCACATTGCTCGCAGAACGGATGGCCGATGGGGTCGAAAGGTTCTGGAGTGGCGATCACGTACCGGAAGACGTGGCGTTGGAAGGCCTCCCACAAGATGGACCAATGACCTTGTGAAGGCTGCAGGAATCCGCTGGATGCGGAAAGCACAGAATCGGTCGAAGTGGCGGTGCTTGGGGGAGGCCTATGTCCAGCAGTGGACGTCTTTCGGCTGAAATGATGATGATGATGTGAAGTCAAGTCAGAGGCCCATGGGTGGCTTTATAATTCTGACACCAGGTTAGTCACTAACCACACGAAAAAATGAAGAATGTTGCCTTTCTTTTGCAATATTGATAAAACGAAAGTTTTATTTTTATTTTTTTATTATTCACAACGGGGAAGCTCTTAGCATGCATCTCACCTGATGGTAATTGATGATCATGCCGAAGGTGGAAGCAAGCTTCACCCGGAACCCTCGACCACAGAGGAACTGGATATCTTACTTACTGCCAAAACACAACAATGCTGTTATCATTGTTGTTATGGCGACAGAGTTAGATAAGATGGTGGTAGCTAGCCAGGCGGACTTAGAACAAGCCCTATCACCAACCAAACTGAGCAGAAAATTTCCTTTGATTTGCACTCTTATCTGGCAAATTAAAGGAAAAGTATCCTGATTTGTAAAAAAAAAACTACACTTATAATATTACGAAGAGAATTTAAGTTTTGTATTTTTTGTTTTTGTAATGTATAAACTCAAAAACGATTGGACCGATTTTTTAAATAACTAATACAATGCTATATTATCACTGAGTAACATAGGCTATTATTTATAAAAATATAACGCGGTCGAAGCAGCTGGCGGAAGCTAGTTGAATAATAAACAATGAAATAAACCAGAAATGTCACAAAATATTACAAAATTTGTTATCCTAACCGCGTGGAGACGAATGAAGACAATATGTACGTGTCGCTAACACGTTGTGAAAAATGGCTGACAAGGGGAAACGGCGGATCACATAACAGACGTGTTACATGTTGACTGGGTGATGGACGGGCACAAAGTTATATATGTCGTGGCCAGATCTTAGAATAGATCATTTCATGATATTATCGACCATTTCATGAAATGGTTGCATTTCATGAAATAGAACATCGACCGCTGGCCACATCATGATGTGGTCTAGCCAGATCATTGAATACTCAACGTTTGACAATATGAACAGTTAAACGCACGACTACTTCATGATGTGGCCAAATATTAGTGATCATATCATAAAATATAGTTAGATTATCCACCGGTAGAGACGTTGATGTCGCTTTGTTTTTGTTGTGCATCATGGCGGCGGACGATAATTCGATTGGAAAAGGAATTATAAATATACAAATAGAAGATAAAAGTGCAGTGAAGTATCGTTATTATACCAAGCTACATGACTTTTATGAAATTCACTCGAAAAACGAGCGCAGTCTTAAAAAACTATGGAGTTTGGAACGTATTTCACAGGTTAGTATTAAACTATTCAAATCTTATTATATTATTTTTCTTCTGGAATGAAAGCCATTTAAAATGTTTTATTTATCTACTGACCCAGATTACTTAAAGTTAATGAATGCCAGTAATATTTGCATGGATATCCTACTTAATGATATGGCCAAACGTCGACTGATATATCATTAAACGTTGACGTTTGAACGATATGGTCAATTTTAGCTGGCCATTTCATGAAACACAACCATTTCATGAAATAGTCGAACATTTCATGAAATGTTCGACTATTTCATGTGACGAGGCCACGACATATACAGCAGTTTCTAAACAGACATTTATTATCGCTATCAAGGTCATCCAACACTAAAGTCAAAGTCAAATAATTTAATTCAATTATTCACAAAAAGGCACTTTTAAACGTCAAAAAATAGAATTGATTTTAGTCGCCCCTTCCAAAAGGTAGTTTTCGTATGGAGAAGAATGGGCAAGAAATTCCACCGTTACTCTTTTAAAATGATTTACAATATTTTGTATACATTAATTATATCATTATATGTGAAGACGATGCACCTGGATGGAATAATATTACTATACCACAATAGGTAAAAATAATAACTACCTAATGAATGTCTTGTGCTTTATATTAGATAAGTGTAGGTTGGTACTTTTTAACAGTGCCAATAAGGATGATGGCTGGGTTAAAAAAAAAAACAAAACTATTAAATTCGTCAGTTAGATAATAAATAAATATTAGACACGTATATTTTTGCTTTATCATATTAATAAAAAATAACTTAGATAAAACGCATTAAAGTTGGGGAGTGAGGACCGCTTCGTCACAAGTAAGTATAAAATCTACATACGTGACGTCATGGCACATTTTACCTCAATGTATCACCGTAATCTTTTGATAACGTAAAAAAAAATCATCATCATCTTCCTGCCCTTGTCCCATGTTACTTGGGGTCGGCGCAACACGTTTTCTTTTTCCACTCTCCTCTATCAACCGTCACGCTATCATTCACTCCCTTCTCTTTCATATCATTCCTCACATAATCCTTCCATCTTTTCTTTGGTCTTCCTCTCCCGCTCCATCCATCAAGATTTATATTCATCACTCTTTTAGTCACATGCGTTTCTTCTCTCCTCATCACATGCACATACCAGGCCAAACGATTTCCTTTCAACTTTTCTGTCACTGGCGCCACTTTTAAACTTCCTCTTACATACTTTTTCTCTCTCTGTCTCTGTCTCTTACTATTTTTTAATAATGTACTTGACGAATAAAAAAAAATTGTTAAATCATTATCCCTATTATAAAAAACAGTACTATTTTTGGAAGAAGCAGAAAACTTTGTTGCTTCATTTAACTCACAATGTTTTTTTTTATGCATTGAATCGGCGCGCAAGGTCCATTGCGCAAAGATTTTCCTTTATCTTCTTAATATTTTATTTTGTACTAGCGACCTGTCCCGGCTTCGAACAGATGCAATTTACATATGAAGACGATAATTCTGTTGATGGGTCTGAACTCTGGACACAAAAATATTTTGATTTCTAATTATGCTTCACAATTTGTCGATTACTTTAGCAATTTTATTTATTTATTTAAGGATAGTAATAAACGCCCCGGATTTTTTTTAATATGTGCATACTCCAAATATGAAATTTACTGCTGTAAATACTAATTTTCCGACAACTTATATGCGAATACAAATAAAGAAATGACCGAATAAAATATTGAAAATTCCGAAAAGTCAATACAGAATTTGCTGACGTTATATTTTTCAAACAAGCATACACTATGCATGCAGCATGCAAGCGAGTATGCAATATGCAGCAGGTATGGTTTCTGTCACGGCTCCGGCGCCAAGCTGAAGTCATTTTTAGAAACCTATTCCACTTAATTATTCCTAAAGAGCCTTAAAAACACTGTAAGGCATCGGCACGTATTTCACCTCTCAACGAGGCATCTTCAGGACGACGATTGACTTGTCGCGAACCCAAACACGGTTTGTTACCACACCGAGCGCTGGACGCAGAGAGGGTGCAGGGTTTTTTAAGGCTCTGTAGGAATAGTTAAGCGGAACAAGTTACTAAATATATCAACGTCTATCGTATTTTAGTAAATGTAACGTTATTATTATTCTAAACATTACGCCAATTACGAAGTACACAGAAAAATATTAAATACAGAGAGTGACATAATTATTAATATATATAGTATGTGCGGGCGCATCTGTGCGGTGTAGGTGTTGTAATTGTATGTCTTAAAGTGTGTGTATGTTTATGTATGTATGACTAAACTAGCACTACTGCTACTACTGCAATCAAGGCGACATTACGTAGTCATAATTATTTATTTCTATTCTTTCTTTTCGTAGTTGTATTTATGAAATATAATAGCGGGAAGCGATGAATGAAACTACGATTCTGAATGGCAACTGGTTTATTTTCACAAACCCACATATAACATTTATAAACATACCCTACACTCGTGACCACCAGTTCAATTTTATCTCTCAAACACTGAACATCGTATTTATCTAAGTTTAAAAACTGTAATAATATTTTTGTCGAGAACAAAGTTACTGTAGCAGAAAGTGCAGGTTGTTGCACTTTCCACGCGGATGGCTCCGGACAAGCCAATCTTAAGGTAAGAGCTTTCTGACCAACGCAATCTATATCGTTGGGTCAAAAACTAAGAAAATTGTTGTGAAACTCTTGAAGAAAACGTTTTGTTTTAAAGTTTACTGTATTATCTTATTTAGAAAGGTTCACTTTACAGAAAAACAAGTGATGCACCCACTTTTAATTGAAAATCTGATGAATTAGTGGTTGGTGGAATGAAATAAAACTAAAGCTCAGTGTGATAAAAGGATTATTGTGGAAAAATTATGAAAAATATAACATAAATTGGAAACAAAAACCAAACCTTTTGACAGATACAAGAAAAAAGAAAAGAATAACATTCAAATCCTAACTAATATTATAAATTGACGGCACGGTTGGTGCAGTGGTTTAGCGATTGACGGCTGCGCTGCGTGTCGCGGGTTCGATTCCCGCCCGGAACAAATATGTGTATGACCTACAAGTAGTTGTTCCGGGTCGGGTGTATGTGAGTTTAAATGTTTGTAAACACACCCACAATACAGGAGAAATTCCCAGTGTGTGGCAACGTTTAAAAAAAAAATGTGAAAATGAGTTTGTTTGTTATGCTTTTACGCTAAAACGGCTGAACGGATTTGGATGAAATTTTGAAATTTGTTGTTATAGCGGCAATAGATATACCTACTACGGTTCATGAGATACAGCCCACTGACAGATAGATGGACGGACGGACGGATAGCGGAGCCTTAGTAATAGAGTTCCGTTTGGCACTCTTCGGGTACGGAACCATAAAAAAATCAAGGGTAGGAGTACCCAAGTTGGGGGAAGAAATGTTGGTGTAGGTACTATACAATACACTAATTATCTTCCCTTTTGGAATACATACTGATGTTATGTTATGTTATAAACATCGCGTCCTAATAAAAATAAACAGAAAACGTCGAGCTGACATTGTTTTTCCAAATGTAAAACATAATACCAAATTTACCGAACACCAGTTCTCTTAGCTTAGTCAAAAACTGTAAGAATCGCGATCAATAAACTGCTCGCGATTCAAAAACTTAATTTACACAAATGTAAAATCTCAGTGAAAGCGTGATTGATGGAAAAAAACTACGACGAAAGAAAACCTTCTATTCTCTCCTACTCAATAGTCCAACACAAACATCTCATCTCCATACATACGCTTGACACTCCTCAAACACACATACACATTCCTCAAACACACACACACACTCCTCAAACACACCCCCGCTCAACACACCTTCCCGTACATTTCATGATTGTTATTTTTGTACTTTGTCCATAAAAATGTGCCTTTTGTTTTCTTTTTCACTACATTTTTTTAAACCAACGTCATACGTAACGTGTTTTAAAATGGAGAAACACTGACTCCCAAGTCACAGGTATAAACCTAATTTGGGAGCCAGGGTACCTATGCACTTCTTCTGTATGTTGTAAATGTAATGTCTGTAACAATGTTGTAACTTTTTTGACATCAAGTCTTATTTTGATGTGTTATTAACAAATCATTTTTGAAGTGAAAACTTCTTTAGACACGTTGGGCATTTTTGAGATGGGACTAAGCCATTGATTTCGCGACATCATGACGACGATACCTCATTTTTGTAAACGCGATTGTGCTCTTTATTTACATTACATTATGGATCAATGTTCTATGCAAGTATTTTTACTTTAATGGTTTTGTAAACGCGATTGTGCTCTTTATTTATATTACGTTACGGATCAATGTTCTATGCAAGTATATTTACTTTTTTTTTGTGAACGCGACTGTGCTCTTTATTTAGATAAAGTTACGGACCAATGTTCTATATAAGTATTTTTCTTCCACCAAGGCGATCTTGTTCAAGTTTTCACTTCTGTTGGCACTCCCAGAGTGCCACCACTTTTTTTTTAAGTCAAACCCTAAGAGGGTTTACGGCAAGCAAACTGCAAACAACAACTATTACTTACCTACATATAACGTGTCCTCTCATTTCCTCTTTTAATCTGATCGAGAGTGTCATTGAGCTCGTCCCAATCATACAATTTGCACGTAAACGATGTATTACATGTACGGTCAGCGTCAGAAGTGGATGGATTATTTTGGGGTTTTGAAGTTAAATTATTTGGGCTTGATATTTTGAACGTGACATAACTAATGATATTTTTAATGACATTTAAAGAGAAAACTGACTGTGAATGTGAGTACCATGTAGGCTAGATTGAATATAACTGTCTGGCGGTTTTGAGTACTTTTTACGTGGCCTACGTAAATGTCGCCCCACGCTTCTATTTTATGGTCATAATAACGCTCTAAAGAACACTCCCTCTTTTTAAAATGCTTTTATTAGCTTGACCCGTATCTATTTATGTAACGGAATCTTTCAACGTAATTTTCACCAACTTTAAGTTCGATTAACTTTTTTTTTAATAATAACTTACTACGTTTGCTGTTGTCTGTACATGCAAATGCGATACCCACATTATCTGTGACAGCGCTCAGCTTATAAGTGAAGTTTTAAACTGTACGTTATAGTCATTTTCATATTAATTAACTGTGAAAACATAATTAATGGCGCTTTTGTCACTTACGCGGGTATAATCAATTCGTTCATTAACTTACAAGATCTTTATAGGCTTATTCGGTATTTTATTTAATATTCAACTGGATGAACGTGAATTCTCTGATAAATTACAATGAGTTTTCAAGAAAAACGTCTGTTACAAACAGACAGACGGGTGCGAAACTAAGCAATCGTAATAATACTGAATAATAGATCCGTTTTACAAACGACGTAAATCAATCTGCCTAGCCTTTTCCCAACTCTATTGGGGTCGGCTTCCACTCTAACCGGATGCAGCTGAACACCAGTATTTTACATGGAGCGACTGCCTATCTGACCTCCACAACCCAGTAACTGGGTAATACGATACGCCATGGTAAGACTGATTGTCAGACTTTCGGGCTTCTGACGACCCGTAACGACTGTCAAAGATCCACGAATGACAGCCGGGACCAACGGTTTAACGTGCTTTCCGAGGCACGGAGGAGTCTCAGTATGTAGAAATGGTCACCCATCCACGGACCAACTCCAACAAACGACGTAAACTGATTTATAAAGAAGACTTTCGACCCGCCCCTGCTTCGCCCGATTTTTACTACATGAAACATGGAGATTACTTTATTATTTATATAAATTAATATACACATACAACTTCCGAAATGAGTCAGCACCTTCAGACATGACAAGCTACTTTAATTCATAATATGTAATAAAAGACTTGTTTATTCTGCACAAGCAAAACACACATTTTAAAAACTAGACATAAAATACACAATACAAAAGTAGCCAAAAGCCTCGTATTTAATCCAAAAAAGTTTGACATTGTTGTTCATAGCTTAAATATAAAGGGCCTGCTATAACGGCTACCAACAGCGAAGATGTAGTGATTTAAATACGTTTTCCTAAAATCATTTAAACAACTTATATACGACCAAGCCTCACCACACACCTTTCCTGTCACATTTCCAATAATGACATCTCAAATGTCACTGCAGTCCACCAATCACACGCCGTGCACGTTAACGACATATTACCCGACGACACCCGAGGTAACACGAAGCACACGTGAAGACGTGACACGATACGATATCTTTGACACCACTCAGGGGAAGAGGTTGTGTATTGAATTGCATTTATTATGGTTTCCAGGATTTACGTGTAACGGCAATGTTGTATTTATGACGGTAAGATAGGGTTTCTTACTTTGAATAATATTAGCATACAGGGTGGCAGGGATATCGATGCGAAAACTGTTACCATGGATTCAGTACATGATTCTGAACCCTCCTGCGTTGAAACTTTTCGTCGGTTATTAAAAAAAAATCTGCTGTTCCACACATTTTGACCGCGTAGGTAACCACCAGTTTTTTTTTATAACCGACGAAAAATTTCAACGTAGTAGGGTTCAGAATCATGTACTGAATCCATGGTAACAGTTTTCGCGTCGATGTCCCTGCCACCCTCTATACTCACCTAATACTTTTTAAACCCTGAACGATGTCAAGTATATTTTTACTGACTTTAAGAATATTTACTCTCGATATGCGAGTGGAAGAGCGTATTTTCTTTAAAACTTTCTTCTAAAACGATCTGCTATTTGAGATTGCAACCTCTATTAACTTGTATCAAAGTAAATTCTTCCAGATATCATCCCAGAATCTCTTTGAGGAACGTTTTGAAAAGCTTTTCAAATATGAAATCTACAAAAAAAGTAAGACACAGATTCTAAAAGCCACCATATTTTAAAAAAGCCATCTTATACAACGTGCCGCTACAATGGCGACATTAATTTAACACACGGGTAGGGCTAGTGGCCAGTAATCGTAAAAAATAATAAGAAAAAAATATTCGTTAATTGAAAAATTAAAATTTTCAAACGCTCGCCGACATAGGGCTCTCTCTTTTTTTAAATTCACCTTCTCTTTGCATGTTATTCGTTTTATTTTCATTGATGCGATGTTCTGCTCCGTGATCTCGGTAAATGACCTCTGCGCTACAGTTGTTAAGTAGTGATAGCTCCAAGATGCTATTTTAGAAATTTTAAATAAATCAATAAATAATAACATTTAATTGAATTAATGTCACCATTAAAGCGCCACGCTGTTAAAAAAAAAAGCCACCAAATATTAATATTAAAAAAAGCTCCTTGACCATAATGTCTTGGAAGTTGGATAGACCTTTGGTGTGGGATGCAACCTGTGTCGACACCCTCGCGCCATCCCATCTTCCTAGCACTGCGGGCTGTGCCGGGACGGCTGCTGTAGTGCAGAAAACCTCAAACGGCGCAAATATAACAACCTTATTGGTAGCTATATTTTTGAGCCGTTTGGGGTCGAAACA
This sequence comes from Agrochola lychnidis, assembly GCA_963680765.1. Taxonomy (NCBI): domain Eukaryota; kingdom Metazoa; phylum Arthropoda; class Insecta; order Lepidoptera; family Noctuidae; genus Agrochola; species Agrochola lychnidis. The sequence continues at coordinate 3,626,059 of OY796866.1, read as the reverse complement.
CTAGAGCCATGGGGTCTGAGTGCTCATCGAGTATTTCGGGACATCGCCAAGCGGTTGGTTGACTCTTCACGTGACCAGAGGGCTGGCCTATTTTTAGGTCAAAGAATCAGCATTGCCATCTAACGTGGCAGTGCTGCCAGCTTTTTGGGCACTTTTTCCACTGACAGCGATGCGGACAAATTTTAAAATTTTTGATGCCCAATGAGCTCTTTCTTTATTTTTATTTATTTTTGTACTTGTATATAATTTATATATTTTCGTGTTAGATGTATATTAAATAAATAAAAACGTATAGCAAGTTTAACTCCTCACATAAATCTCTTAGTTTAACTCGCATTCACCTGTAGATATTAGTTTAATTCAAGGAGCAATCGAAGTTTAAAGTGCAGACAGCATCCCCGTCTGGGTTCAAGAGAAGAATTCGTTGCGCTTTTTCATTGGCTCGTAAAATTGAATCCCTTTTTTCATTGGCTAATTGAATCATTGAAACACTTTTTCATTGGTTAATTGAATTCATTCACTGCTTCCCGCTCAGGAATGAGGACTTTCTTTCTAGGAAATATATTTTCATAGTCAATTATAAAGATTCGCTCGAGCTTTGGTTTTTGTGTTTTCTTCATCCCATTTCGTTCTGCTGGTATGTTTGCAGATGTTACTTTTTGCGAAATAGACTAATAATATTTTTGTTGTAATTAAGAAAATGTCCCTATAATTTCATTACGTAAAGAATTAATAGAACAATACAGTATTAATACATTGTTTTGGAAGCGGTGGAAAAAATTAAAGAATGGATGTTTTTTTGAAGTGAAAACTTCTTTAGGCGCGTTGGACATTTTTGAGATGTGACTAAACCATTGTTTTCGCGACACTATAACGCAATTTACCGACACCGTGGAGTAAAACACATCAACGCGTTGATTACCGCGTTGCCGATTTTTTTCAAGTTTTCACTTCTGTCGGCACTCCCGGAGTGCCACTGTTTTTTTTTTTTGAGTACAGTATACTAAATACTTTCCTTCAATAATAATTACTTATGTCCCTCGTCGACTGGGTAAACGATATACAAATATTTAAGCTACTAAAGCTTAACTCATAGGTCAATCTATCAATCTGCCCAGTCTTTTCACAACTACGTTGGGGTCGGCTTCCAGTCTAACCGGATGCAGCTGAATACCAGTATTTTACATGGAGCGACTGCCTATCTAAGCTCCACAACCCAGGTAACCTTGGTAAGACTGGTTGTCAGACTTTTTTGGGCTTAACCCATAGGTAAATATTGGCTGCCTCGTTGGTCTAGTGGTCGCAAGTGCTACTGCTGAGCATGAGGTCCTGAGTTCGACTCCCGGGTCGGGCAAAGTGTTATTGGGTTTTCTATCTGGAGTTTCTCAGTAGCAGCCCGGAGTCTGGATTTGTGCCCGGTTGATGGCAATAGGCTTTACATGGGACTTAAACATAACTGGCGAAATGTGGGTGTACCTACTACAGGTACACCTCTGCCAAACCCTTCGGGGAAACAAGGCGTGATGTTATGTGTGTGTGTTAAATATTGAAATATGTAAATGTTTGTCACTGGCAAGTCCAAGTCTACTTCGAAATCTGCAGCAAATATTAAATTCTGCACACGTGGTGTCGTGGTTGCTTGCATATGACGTCACATACCAGGTGCAACATACCGCAACGGGGATGTTTATGTACGAACTGACTTTATGCGCATGGATAAGCATAGCTTTCCGACGTACGGTTTGCAGCAGAACTTACTTTGGGTAAATACAGGGTCAAAATAAATTGATCAGTGAAACTCAAAAGACGAAAATTAATAAATAAATTTATTTTAGGTAAAAACACCCACAGCCTAAATTAACAAATAAGATCAATTAAAATACAATAAATTCAAATAAAATTAACATCAATAAAAATAAATATAATCAAATGAAAATAAATTATGTTATGTAATGGGTTTCGATATCAATCAGACAATAACAATTTTTTTTTTGCGGCCATCTACCGCTTGTAATGTAGATAATTGAAGTATGAGTTGAGTTTTTTTTTTATCGTGTTTGGATATCGATACCAATCATGTCTGCAAAGTTTCACTGACTAATTTATTTTGACCCTGTACCTCTCCTTAAAATTAAAGATACTCATAACTTATTTTGATAAAAACTGAATCTTTCTGACTGACCGACCCCATGACAATTCAAAAGTACTTGTAATTGGTTTGAAAATTTTAGTCTCCTAAAACCACGACATACTTAACTTCACGCTGTCTTCATAACGAATTTTGGAGCAAACTTTTTTAATAATATTATGTAGAAACTTTGAGCAAGAAAGTGGTTAGTTCAAAAAGTTTTAAAGCCATAAATTAGAAAGTTTACATTCTTTAAAGATTTAGTTAGAACTTTGCCCTAATATTTTTTCGTAGCACATTTTAACACAAAAGTCTTTACGCACTTACAATTCTATTGAAATATTTATCAACGCCAAACATTTTCTCTCTCAAATCTCTAGAAAAAGTAATATTTAAGAGTGTACACAAACCAAGCCAGTCGCTGGCGCTCGTTAGCCGAATCAATATTACAAAAGACCCTCTCCTTACTCGGTTGCTTCAAGAGGAATCTTCTCGAATTCCATTAGATTACTTATCCGATTCTGAAACGGGAAATGTCGTTGACATTTACGGTTCGCCCCAAGTTCGTGGTCCAATTCCCTGACACGTACCTATGCCGAAAATCCGGATAAGTAATCCTTGATGAGATGAAGAAGGGCAATAGGCAATGGCTGAGGCGTTGAGAACGTCACAATTGGGACAAAACTTCTATTGCAAGACATTCTGGCTTAGTTAAGTGGGATACTCCCCTACTCTAGCGACTTTATTAACATCGTGAGGAAAGCGGTATACCTGAGAGGTACATTTCTCGACGGCATGTGAAGCCAATTTAGAGGCCCATGGGCGACATAAAAACAGTCACTAAACATACGAAAATGAAAGATTTGCCTCAATAAGTGGTGATACTTAAAAAGTCCGTTCCACGCAACCTGGACAGTCAACCCCATTACTTACCTTGCAGATCATACTCAAATGGAATATTGCCGTACCAAGTTTTGCAAAGGGATAGGTGATTTACCCAACCTCTTTACCATCGCTGTGTAGTGAAAACCTCGTGATTAACCATAGCCGTTATTTTACAGGGGAAGATAGAAACTGCCTGAAAAATGGCCGTCTTTTACGGTCTCAGAGGTTGATTTATCAAAGTCAAAGTCAAATCATTTATTTCAAATAGGCCCTTATAAGGCACTTTTAATCGTCAAGATTTACAAAAAAATTGAATTGATTCACTAGAATCAATTCAATTTTTTTGTAAATCTTTTACGATGGAGTTTATTGCCCATCCCCCCTCGCCCTCAAATATAGCGAGGGGGTAATGGCTGATCTTTGCGTTATGCTCGTGAACGGGTGCTGCTTGTAGTGACTGGTCGTCTTGCTGATCATGGTTTTGTTATTGTAACTAGTAATTAACTGTTTATTTATTTTACCTCGATGGTCCTAGTTTATCATTTATAATAACTTCCAATTACAGCTTTAAATAGCTTTATGTAAGCGGGCACGCCCTTTATGCCTGGAGGCTTTTATTTAGATATTTAGTTCTATTTACGTTTAGTTTTTATTTTTTATTTCTGCTTGAGTATAGTTCTCGATGTTTTTGGTTGGTATATTGGCGTGTGCTAGCTGACATATGGCGAATAATTTATCATTTAAATTATGTTTCGTGTTGCATAATGTAAGTTATTTTGCATACTATTGTATAGAATCATTTTTATAACTTGAACAGACAGCTGTGCTGCTGGGGAGTTTGTTGCGCCACTTCTTCTTCCCAGCTAAAGGCACTAGGAAGTGGTGAAGGGTGGGCGTTTTGGGGGACTGTCTTATGTAATTTTGACGTTCGAAAAGTGCTGATTCTCAGCCTAGTTTGAATAAATGACTTTTGAATTTTGAATTCTTCTCCATACGAAAACCACCTTTTGGTAGTCCAAAAGGTGGTTTTCATATGGAGAAGAATGGGCAAGAAACTCCACCGTTACTCTTTTAAAAATTTTTACAATACTTTGTACAGGTAAATTAGTTAAATAATTATATGTGAAGATGTACGCACCTAGAATAAAATTACTATACCACAATAGTTAAAAAGAATGAAAAGTGAAGTAAAAACAGATAAATTATTTATGTGATAGATACAATAATAGTGCTTACATATTTACAAACATTGTAAAAGTAGACGATTTTCCTAAAATTTATAATTAATAAGTCAGTGTGAATCATCAATAGAAGGCATTAGAAGCATCTTAGAGCTGTATTGTACGTTTTTTCTAAATATGCATGACGAGATTTCCTAAACAATAAATTTTCACTAATAATAAAGTTGAATAGAGTTAGTTGTTTTTTTATTTGAACGCGCTAATCTCTAGAACAACTAGTTGGATTTGAAAAAATATTTTTGCATTTGATAGCCCAATTTTCGAGGAAGGCTCTAGGCTATTTAACATCACGCTAGGGCCCTTTAGAGCTGACCAAAAAGAAATAAAAGCCAGAAAGAACGCTAAGCAAAAATGAAGTAATTGCACGGGCAGGCGATGCGATACGATGGGGGAAGGGAACAAGAAATTGCAAGCGGATGAAATTTGAAAGTGGATGAAATTGCAAGCGGATGAAATCGCGGGCAAAAGCTAAATAAAAAGAAAAACAATACATTTTACTTTACGAGGTTTTTACTGCACGGCGACGTTATGTTGAATCGGTTTTTACGACGTCTTAAGATGGAAAAGTGAACTTAGTTGTCTATTATTTGTCGATAAACCATATATGTATATTGTGAATATGAGGACTTTGTGGATATTATTATTATTTTTATTTCTCAGTTAGTTTTAATGATGGTCTGACAGTTTGAGTAGTTTATGCGGCCTACCCAAATGTCCTTTCTTTGGTATTGTTCGACGAGTTGAGCTCCTTAAGTTCTGAGTTGAGCTCCACGATTACTGACAAATGCTTGCACTGACTGGACAGGTCCACTCAAATCTGTGTGGTTCTTTCCTCAAAAGACCATTTCAGACACTAATCTATATGGTCTTCATATGTTCTTCATATGGCAAGACTATGTCTGGACTTTAAAAGAGACTGCACCCTCTGAGTTTGTTTCGGCCTTTCTTCTCAGAGTAGTCAGATAAGAAACGCTGAACTCATCTAGGTTATTTTTTTAATATGACACGTAAAAGTGATTTCGATATCCTATTTTACAGAATAAAATATAAGATCCATTCTAGAGGGAAGTAATTAAATAAAAACTTACTCTTTTTCTCAAACCCGAAAATCAAACTCAGTCTCCAAGTTTCTTAATTAAGTTGCGTACCGCATCAATACGACGAACTTAACTTTAACCATTTATAGTTAAGGGTGCACCCACAAGTCACGTAAAGTTCCTAAGTCCCTTCGTGTCATTTATGTGGGGTTTGTGGTCGTTCCTTAATCGCGTCCGTTTATTCAATGTTCGTGCTTCGATAAAATCTTATCGATATAACTAATTTGACTTTAATCGATGCGTTGGCTTGTGATCAAATTATAATAACGCTATTTTGTAGTGTATTTTATGTGTTTGTTTTATCAAGGGGCTCGTAGCTAAATGATAACAGCCGCACAGATCGACCGAAGGTTAAGTTACGCTTGCTGCAGCCGGTTTGTGGATGGGTGACCTTACATTACAAATCGAGACTCCTCCATGCCTCAGAAAGCACGTTAAACCGTTGGTCCTAGCTGTCATTCGTAGATCTTTGACAGTCGTTACGGGTAATCAGAAGTCTGAAAGTCTGACAACCAGTCTTACCAAGGGGTATCATGTTACCCAGTAACTTGATTGTAGATTTCCAATGGGAAGTCACTCCATGTAAAATATTGGTACTCAGCTTCATCTGGTTAGACTAGAAGCTGACCTCAACGTAGTTGGAAAAAAGCTACACAGATGACAATATGTTTGTTTAAGTTTAGGTATGTGACCTTGTGTGTTAAGTTTGAAGTTTAAACTAACTTTGAAAGATTCGTTGTTTAGCTTAAACTAAGTGGGTTTTTTAAGCTGTTAAGTGGTGTCAACAATAGCTAAGCTAGTGAATAACAAATTGCCCTCAATAATGTAAATGGACTACCAATGTGTAATTTTATAATGTGACGATATTAACGTGGACCTCCACGTCAAGTTATCACGATAACTCAGGGAACTAAAATGTATAGAAATAAACGAAGACGCTTTTAAAATTTCCGTCCACGATAACGTTATAACGTGCACGCTGCCATCCTTTAACTAGAAAGCCGTTAACCCGCAAATGGCCAATTTTTACTTTTTAATTGAAAGTAATAGAGTTCAAAATTCTCTATCTTACTGTCTAAGAAACATTTTTGAATAAAAATAGTTCGAGAGATATTAAAATTTTGTAGACCGTTAAGTAACACTATGATGATTCCATCACTAGAAAGCGTCTAACCCACACTTCTTATATATGAGTTTCTGGACAAAAAGGATTCTTTGGGAAAAACAGAAAAGAATATCAATTGATGTGTCCTTGAATCATTAAACTAGTTTTTAAGAAACAACAATTCCCTCGTTTTTGCCATTTTCTCGGAAATAACTTTTTGAGCTTAACGGCCTTCTAGTTAAAGGACGGCAGCACGTATGTCCATACATTTTATGGACGTGGAAGTCCACGATTAAATCGTCACGTTTTTAGTTATAAAAGCGTACATTCCCATTCACACAAATGTGAACAGTTAGCCACTATTCAAGATGTAATTTTTAATGATACTAAACTACACTCCATTTTTTTTATTATTTTTTTTTTTTTATGTAAATGGTAAATAGATTACGTTGCTTTGTACTTATCGTGAAATAACAGAGTTTATAATGATTTTATATCGAAATAACGAAACGGTGATAATCGTTATTTGTCTAATGTTACATTAAAATGAGTACAGTCACGTTTGTTATTAGTCCGTTATTTCGTGTACTGAAAGATACCCAGAATTGTATCTAACGCGTACATTTATAAAATAATAGTACCTGGTCAACCGAGCTCTGCTCTGGTGAAAATAGAGAATGCTCATTTAATATTATAAGACAGTTCATACTAATTCCATGTATAGAAGATACTAATTCCATGCTGCTGTAATAGTAGGTACTTACTAATTCCATGCTGCCATGTCATTATTCTAAGGTAGCCATCTTGTTCTAAACTTTGGGCGACCGAGCTCTGCTCGGGTGAAAATATAGAGAAAACGAATTTTCCCAGATATGAGACCTAGCTAGATCGATTTTTCGCCCCCGTAATCCCCTTGCAACTTTCATCGAAAACGTTAGAGCCGTTTTCGAGAACGTGATTACAAATATTTACGCAAATATTGCTCGTTTAATAGTATAGGATTAATAGGATAAACTATCAACAGCTATCGTTTTTTGTTAGACATTGGTTGACAAAGATCATTCCTATACCTAAGTAAACCTTTTTCACAAGAGGCTCTCAAAAGAAAATCCAACCTTCTTATAATATCATTCACAGAAAGCCGCTTGTATTTAGGAATCAAACAGAACCAAACAATCAATCTTACAAACAAACATAATAATATATCTAAAAGGCGAATTCGTTTTCTTTGAAGGATAACCGCAGCAATAATACGTTGGCTTTACCCTCTTTTTTGTAACAGTGTTATATTTTTTTTGTCATTTTTGGTAGTTGAATACCACCACTATTTTACTTGGAGCGACTGCCAATCTGACCTCCACAACGCAGTTACTGGGTAACATTATTATTTTAACCGGCCAGGTCAGATAGGCAGTCGCTTCATGTAAAATACTACTCAAAATCATAATATTTTATTTCTCATAAACCTACATGGGCACTTATGAAACGTCAGAAGTTAGGTGCACGGTTCCAATTGGTGGTTTCCTGGTATTCAGCTTCATCCGGTTAGATTGGACGCCCACCCCAACATAGTCGGGAAAAGGTTAGGCAAATTTATTGACATTTTTGGTACACAAACATGTTACGAATATCATAAGTTCTTACATCAATAACAGAATTTAGGTTAGGTATTACGATCTTGATTTTTGTAAGAATAACACAGATATGAAAGAAAGAAAATACATTTATTTAGCATAGACTAAAAAGCACACAATATTTTATTTTTACAGCAGATAAAAAAAAACGTGTGGTACTCGGGGACTGCCGCGGTAAAGCTATTGCATAGCATTTGTAACATCCATACTTCCTATTTGTCAACGCTACACTTGGGATGATGACGGATGATAACATAAAACAAAAATTACGTTTTTTGTTTTATGTCATTTTTAACGTATTTTTGTTTTATGTCATCATCCGTCATTACATGGTAGGCGGAGTGGGGGGTGTTAGGTTTTTTCGTTACGGAATTTCTTGATTCGGTCGCCGCGCTCAAAGCCTGCGATAAAACCTATGCAATAGCTTAAAAAATATAATTAAAATAAAATAAAAAGTGTAAAAAAGTGCGATGTAAAAAATAGCAGGGGAGTGTGCCTCACCGTTGCGCCAAAAAGACCCAGTTCAGCAAAAATGCCAGACAACTATGTATAAGTGCTAGACGCTGGTTCTCAATTGGACCTAAGAGTATGATGTGACGGTTGTAAATCAGTTTTATAATGTAACGTGTTTAAGTATACTTATATAAAAATAAATTTGGTTTAGATAAACAATAATAACGAATATGTAGTTACATAAATAGTGTCTGTCATTGTGCATAAAATTGCAAAACAGTTTTTTTAAATAAATAAATGAGTAAATGGACGCATGATGACCATTGTTAAATAACTAAATAAACATATCTGTCAAAACGATACAGAACGAAAAACCTGCTTTAAACGATACCAGACTTCCATGTTCCTACACATTGTCACAATTTATTAATCCATGCACTTCATCGCATCTCATGGTATTAATTCGACCAAAAACTACTACGAATTAACAAATTAAACATGTACGTACATAACGTAATTTTTTTTTACATTGACATTGACATTTATTTTAACATAACATAACATCACGCCTAACAAGACAGAGGCAAACCACCACACCCACACCCACATTTCGGCAGTTATGCGAAAGCGAGCCTATTGCCATCAACCGGGCACAAATCCAGACTCCGAGCTGCTGCTGAGAAATTAAAATAGATTTTATTATTTGTATTTGGAATTTTATGTATTTTGAATTTAATTATCAATGATCACTAACATAGTTTTAAGACCAGTTTAACTAACAATTTATGGACATATCAATTAGTCTGAATTTAATGAATTTAATTTATAAAGTCACACTTGTTTCCTAAGGGGAACGGCACAAACTCAAAATGTTTTACCTATTATACATTTCCTCTAAATTGGAATCTCAGTACGCCATATTTGTTTACCAAATACGGCTTATACATAAACTCAGTAGCGGATCCAGCGGGGGGGTTCAAGCCCCCCCCCCCAAAGCATTTGAGTTCTTCCGCGAAGAATTGATATTATTCTAATTAAATTTTAGCAAGCTTTACCCTAAGGTATCGTCATCAATTATCCTTAACTTAATAAGTATTATATTTTCAAGTCCATTGAGGAATTTGTGAAAAATAATAACGGAGAAGGCTTGTTATGCATTAAGCAAAATAAAATGTTGTGTGCTTTTTAATGTTTACTTTGCTGAAACCTACGCTCAGCGGGGTCAACCCCCTCCCAAACGACAATCCTGTATCCGTCCCTGCATTAAACTGACACCTTCTTCCCATGGGGGTAGGCAGAAATTACAGAACGCCACCTGCTACGATCCTTACTTACTCCTTTTGCTTCATTTACATTCATACATCTGGTCATACATGCACGCCGCGCCGGTTGTGAGGACTACGCACCTGACCTTACTGAAGAACATCACCAATAAGATCACCTATTATTTGTCCTTCTAAGGCGTCCCCTCCCGGCGTTTCCACTCACATCTCCCTTGTGTTAGTTGCCTTTCATTCATCCTTTGCATAGTTAAGAAAGTAACGTCCTAACAGTGCGTCAACTGTTTATATTGAACATTCTGCTGAAACAACATACTCTTTTGCTTTACAATCCAACGCTGTCCAAAGGGAAAAGACGATATGACCCAGTGGAGCGCCATCATATACGTCACAAAACTATTTTTTCAAGGCGTTTCTTTTGCTATCTTGGTGGCTACTTATACAATAAAACACATGTGTTAAGAATAAGTGCAAAAAGAGGCTAACTGACTGGCTACAAAAATTATACTATAATGATATTGTAAACATCCTTATAATGACCTAAACACACAATCACACACTCTCTCACACCCACACACCCTCACATACCCACACACCCTCAAATACCCACACAATCACCCATACTACACATCTAATAACATTTGTCTCGCATCTTTCAGTCAGCGCGCTTAGTACATAATTTATAAAATGAAAATGTAAAGGGGTGGGATCCTGGTGTACTGAAACACAGGCCATGAGTCTAGCTTAGGCACCAGTCTCCCACAATATATACTCATCTGATTTGTGTATCTTTGTCAAATTTGACCAATGCAAAATAATTTATGTATATTGTGGTGAGAAATAAAGTCTTCTAAATACGACTTGTAAGAAAAAAACACTGTACGTTGTTTTACCCTCTCTTTACCTTTTACGGAATTAAAAGAAAGAAATCTGAGTGTTATTTCGTGTAGTGAAATGTTTTGAAGACTTTCACAAATGTACTTACTTACTTATTGGATTAAAAGTAAAAGGTCTAATGTTTTTAGGTTTGTTTCGTACGAAATAATACTGGTATACAGACAGATTGAGGTAGAAGCTGATACTAATTCACTTATCTACTCAAAGAGGAAAACGCTTTATTGAATTACTAGCTTCTGCCCGCGACTTCATCCGCGTGAAATTCCGGCCCAGATTTACCGCATCGCATCGCATCACTCGCCCGCATTATTACTTTACCGCATCACATCACATCGCTCGCCCGCGCTCTTACTTCGTTTTCGCTTAACGTTCTTTGTGATTTTTTTTCTTTTTGTCGTGGCTTGCTGTTAAATAGCCTATAACCTTTCTCAAGAAATGGGCTATCAAATGCGACTAGTAGTTCCAGAGATTAGCGCGTTTAAACAAACAAACAAAAAATAAACTTCAGCTTTATTTTTAGTACAGATTTTGTTATTGACAGATACGCCATTATTACGTCAGAAAGCAAAAATAATGAGTCGAAATCCAATTTATCAAAACGCTATATCAAAGTCTTTTAAAGGTATTGTTGCTTTGACTTAATAAATAATGTAAAAAGTCTAGAAAAAAACAAAAACAAAATGAAAATGTGTTTTAAAAATACACCTTCTGTGGCTGCCGTAAAAAACACCCGCGTCTTAAAGCCACATTGAAAGATATAAAATACTACTCATAACAATCCAACGATAAACATTTTAATATAAGTTTTCCAATTCCCTTCCTACAAAATCCCGTAAGATGTTTTTCTAAGTTTTATGACCGTCACTTAAATTTATGGAAAACACGACAGTTTTCTCAGCAGACACGTTACCAGATTCGACATAAGCAGGCCGCACTTTATACAGCAATGCGGTTCAGTGAGCTGGAAGTATCAGGTGCGGCTTACCTACGTCGAATTGTTGCAAAGGGGCTTAAATATCACGGCATCGGGTGGATTACGTAACCTTTTTTATTCCGTGAGAAGTGATCGGTTTTTTATCGCGTCTTTTTAAATGGAAATTTACGTGAATTGGTTTGAAAAGGATTTCCTTGGCTGTATGAAATAGGTAGTCGAGGAGTACGTCTCTGGGAATAGATACTTTTTATTTAGTAATGCTGTTTCAATTTGTAGTTCGTTGTACTATTTGTTTTATTAATCTGAGTAGTTTCCAACTCTTAAAACAATGAATAAAATAAAGGTTTAATCCGACTTTTCTGTTAGCTATCTTTTTATGAATTTTTGGTAATTAAATTTATTAGATCTTCTGCTACTCCTTAGTTGCTATTAATACCATTCACTTAGGAACTAGTTGAGATCTTAAAAAATAAAAAACATCTTAAATTCATTCACTGTCAGACAACGCAATTGTCTAGAAGCATGAAATTTTGCACACGAGTTCCATAAACATCTGAAGTGAGTAATATTTTAGGATTTTTGAAAATTCATCCCCTAAAGGGGTTAAATTGGAGACGAAACTTTATACGAAAATTCGACATTTTTTAAGTTAAAAACGTAGAAATTGGTACCTACTTAGATTTCTGTTCATGAGTAAAAGTTACTTTCACTCATAAACAACAACACACACATATCACACATGCCCAACTCACATATAAAATACATAAAACGCACACTCATTTGAATAAGCTCATGTAATATCAGTCTTCTGTAATTCTTTGTTATATTAATTTACTTTTTTTTTTCTTAGCCTTTATTGTCCCACTGCTGGGCAAAGGCCTCCCTACTCTCTTTCCACCTCTCTCTGTCTAGAGCTTCCAAGGACCAATCTTTCTTAAAGAGTCCATTAATTTACTTACCCACCCAAAATTATATGAATTATAAATAGTAAATACTGTCATAATTCTTGATATTAATTTACTCACCTACCCAAAATTATATGAATTATAAATAGTAAATACTGGCATAATTCTTGATATTAATTTACTCACCTACCCGAAATTATATGAATTATAAATAGTAAATACTGGCATAATTCTTGATTGTTGAAAGTCCATTACGTCAATTTAAGTTGCAGAAGATTGGAGTTTCCTAATACAGGCATTTATTTGCTTTTAAAAGGACACTTCTATCACTAGCTATGTACTTAGTACAAATTTTATTAAAGAATAATAAACTATTTGTATTTGTCATCGTTTTTTGGAAACTAATCCCCACAGGCTCTTGAGATGTTGCCGGTCGAAAATGCAATCAGGAACACGGTTTGTTATAAATAAAATATCGTCGCAATTTCGATATTGCTTTGCACAATTATATCAAAATCGGAAATACTCTATAATCCGCTGAGAGGGCTCATTGGCCCTCAGAATTGCCACAAATTATTCCGCACCGCTGAGTTTTAGTTATCGGGATGTGAACACGCCAGGTGGCGCTACGGGCGACGGGGAAATGTGCCTGCTTCCCTAGTTATGTCCGTGATTTGTTAAAATAGCTTCTATTAATAACTTGGGGTGTGATTTATTTATAGCACAATAAATATGGATTTGGGTAATGTTTATCGTTATTTTCTTGTTTGATAAATAACTACGCTTATGTAACTATTTACTTTGAATGATGCATATTGTATAAGTTATAGAAGTATCGATAGGTAAAATAAATGTGTTAAGTTTATTAGAACAATAAAAAAAATCATCATCATCATTCATCATTTCAGCCGAAAGACGTCCACTGCTGGACATAGGCCTCCCCCAAGCACCGCCACTTCGACCGATTCTGTGCTTTCCGCATCCAGCGGATTCCTGCGGCCTTCACAAGGTCATCGGTCCATCTTGTGGGAGGCCTTCCAACGCTACGTCTTCCGGTACGTGGTCGCCACTCCAGAACCTTTCGACCCCATCGGCCATCCGTTCTGCGAGCAATGTGCCCTGCCCATTGCCACTTAAGTTTGGCAATTCTTCGGGCTATGTCGGTTACCTTGGTTCTCCTGCGGATCTCTTCATTTCATAAAAAAAATACTCATTTTTATTTATTAACAAGTCGGACTTCGCACAATGAAGGTTTCCGTAGTTGGGATGAATTTATCCCAAATACAAACTAAACATTGCAGATACATACATGTTCTCCCATGCGTTCCAACTACAAATGTAGTTTTGTACGCACAATATTGAGAGATTTACCAGATTATAGACTTTTTATAGGTTTTCCTGTAATCTATGAGTGAAGAACCATGCTATGAAATTTTTTCAAGATTTTAGACCCAGTAATTTCAGAGATAAGGGGGGAATGATCAATTTTCATCAATTTTCTTAAATGTCTCTAAATGTAAAACTCCAATAAGACCTGGGAACCGAACCCAGGACTTCATGCTCAGCAGTAGCGCTTGCGACCACTACGAGGTAAAAAAAAACTGAATATAATCAAAATCAAAATATTTTATTTCACATAAACCTACATGGGCACTTATGAAACGTCAGAAGCTAGGTGCACGGTTTCAATTGGTTGTTTCCTATGGAGAAGAGCCGGCAAGAAACTTCACGGTTACTCTTTTAAAAATAATTGGCTTTTAAAATACTTTCAAATAACAGTGTTTCTAGGTATGGGAGCACAGTGTAGGTCTTTCAATAAGTACCAAGTACTAAACAAAATAGAAAACGGTCAACGGTCTACAATCCACTAAGCCTACAGCGTTCTCACATTCACAAAATATGAAGAAAAGAATCTATACAAAAGATAAATAAATTAATAAAAGTAAAAAACCTATTTTAATAAAAACGCAATTATATGATTGCTATTACAACTGTAATCAATCTGAATAATTATCATGTCCACAAAAGTCACTAATAAAAAGTTGAAATTAAATCGTAGGTATATAATGTCAAATAATAGAATAGTAAATATGTCAAGGACGAATGTAAAAATAAATAAAAATAAAGATTTAAATAAACATGGTAATTTGGGAGCAGTTAATAGACTCTTACTTATTTATGCCGTTAATGAGGTACCAGGGAAGCCACATGTGCAGAAGGAATTATTGCCAAACTTCCTCGTCTTCAACGTAGTCTTTAATTTTATAATATGCTTTCTTGATAAGGACACGTTTGATGTGGGTTTTGAACTTCCCATCGCTAAGTTCTGTCACAGACTTTGGCAACTTGTTAAAAAAGCGGATACTGTTTATAACAAATGACTGGCTTGTTTTAGTTTAATTTAAATTTGGGTGTCACAATTTCATGTCGACTACGTGTATTTATATTATGGAAATCGCTTCTTATTTTGAAAAGTCTTAAGTTTTTGCGAACATACATAATACTTTCTAGGATATAAAGTGAAGGCAAAGTCAGTATATCAATTTCTTTAAACTTGTCTCTAAGGAACTCGCGGACGAACACCCATTTTAAGTAATATTCCATAAAAAAATTATTGAAAACTTCACATTAGTCTTTTAAAATTTACTTTTGGTACTCTATGCCTTATTTAGCCCTATAATGTAATTCTGCTGAGTCCGTATTTCGTAGGCAGCAAAATGAGTCTGGCATTAAAAAGTTCGTATACGTAAGTGTTTTAATATGAGAACCCCATAAAACGTGACGGTGCGTTATAATTTTACATTTGCAGTCTCATGGCACAGTATAATAAAGTGACAGTATTATATCTCGGTAGTGACCTACGGCCGCTCGGTAGATAAAAGTTCCGCGTCCATGCGTGACTGCCGCGCACTCGATACTGTTGCGTACACGTATGATATACCTATACTGAGATTTCGAAGCGCGTTTTGCGGCCGTTTTCTATGAAGATATAATACTGTTACTTATTTATACTGTGCCTTTACTTACCTTTTATTTTATAACCTCACTGTTAATATCTTCATAAATAAACAATGGTTTGGCTTATCATGAAAAGGATCAGCATTTTGTAGTAGGTAATCATCATCTGCTTAGTATTTGGGATATGTTGGGGTCAGCTTCCAGTCTAACCAGATGCAGCTGAATACCAGTATTTTACATGGAGCGACTGCTTATCCGATACCCCTTACCACGATATAGCACGATACCCCTTAGTAAGTCTGGTTTTCAATCAGACTTTATTGGGCTTCTGACAACGTGCTTTCCGAGGCACGGAGGGATTCAAGGTTCTCAATATGTTATGCATCACCTATCCACGAAACGACCGCAGCATAAAATACCTGCTCATAGTACAAAATACAAACAAAATACCCCCAATCTCCCTAAACAAACTATCCCCAACTTATACCTAGCGATAGACACGTACATAAATTCACGCTCCATACGTTACAAAGTCAATCGCCCCTCTTCGAAGCGCTTAATCAAATTGCTTGGTGTAACGCCAACTAGGTGGCTAACTTAATTACTGCTAGCTTGACACGCTTTGTGTTAAGTTGGGAACTTAGAACAGTGAAGTGACGGCGATAGAAGGTTAATTAATTATCAGAGTAATTATCTCAACTTACATCCTAGTCCTTCTAATCTATTCTTTCTATTCTAATACATATAGGTAGGTATATATATTGTAGTGGTATGTAACCCACACATGCACGCAACCTGCGAACCCAACTACTTAAGGTTGAACTAGTCGCGGGCTCGAACTCATTGGTGGGCTTGGTCAAAAAGCACGCTATCTCACCTGGCATCGTATCCGACAGAGATAGTATTAGTGATGAGCAGTTAGACGCTGGTCTACATGCACGCACACAAACACCGTTCAGAACGATTTTAGTAAAACGAGGGCGTAAAAAATTACGAAAAGTCCTTTGGAAGGTGGAGTTTTATGAAAAAACTACTGCATAAATCAATTACGAATAAAGTTTATTATAATCTTCGACAATTGAGCTCTGTCGGAACGAGCTTTGTTTTGAAGATTTTATACTTCTTTTATTACTTATTTACTACGATAATACGATACGACACACAAGCAGTTACTGCCTGCGTTCCGCGTCATCTCGCGTCACATTATATTTACTTATTAATGTTTATAAACCGTGTTTAGTTATAATAATTTCATCATTAAATTCAGTGTGTTTATACTAAATGAACATTTCATTTCGTTTACTTATAGAACCTATAACTCACCCTAACAAAAGTTCTATAATATAATATTATAAATGCGAATAATGTGAGGATGGCTGGATGAATGTTCGTCACTCTTTCATGC
This sequence comes from Agrochola lychnidis, assembly GCA_963680765.1. Taxonomy (NCBI): domain Eukaryota; kingdom Metazoa; phylum Arthropoda; class Insecta; order Lepidoptera; family Noctuidae; genus Agrochola; species Agrochola lychnidis. The sequence goes on along the minus strand of OY796866.1, from coordinate 3,609,137 downwards.
AAAAACTACTGAACGGATTTGGATGAAATTTGGCACGTAGATAGTTTATAACCTGAATTAACACATAATACTTTTTACCCCGATATTCCCACGGGATCGAGACTTATGCCGGTAAAACTGCGGGGTGCTGCTAGTAAATAATAAATCTGCCTAGCCTCTTCCCAACAATGTTGGGGTCGGCTTCCAATCTAACTGAAGGCAGCTGAATACCATTACATCAAGTTATATCATTATTGGCTACTAAACTTGTCTCTTTTCATAATTCTTACAAGATTAATCAACATCTGCCCAGCCTTTTATGCCAGCCTGCCAGCCAAAATATCGCGGTGACATTTTCCAACATATTTGGGGTATGTTGGAAAATTCCACCGCGATATTTTTACGCCCGTGCAGACATGGGCTTAACTCGGTTTTAATTGTATTTCGGGCCCTTCCAATCCATTTCGTCCGGACATTTTGAGCTCGAAAGTTGTCCTTCATTTTTTCACGTCATCGGATACATTCGCTGCCTCTAGCCGCTTCTAAAGCTACAAAAAATATGGAGGGAGTTGGCAAAAAGTTAACACCTCAATTTTTTTAAGTTTTTTGTCCTTTTTTCGCATGTTTTTAGTGGATTTTGCTTTACTGCTTCAACGCTTCTCGATAGACAAAAAACCGACCAAGTGCGTGTCGGACCACGCACAATGAAGGGTTCCGTAGTTGGGATGAATTTATCCCAAAAACAAACTTAACTTTGGAGTTGATAAACATGTTCTCCCATACGGAATGTATGGGAGAACATGTTTTTGCAACTGCAAAGTTAAGTTGGTCGATTATTACTCGATAACTAGTAAAGCCTACTTAGTTGTGATAGTTTTCCTTTTAATTTCGTTATATAAACTACTGCTGTAATTTTTTTCACACATCCAAAACCAACCATTTAGCTGGCAGGGGGGGGGACACTTGACTCTAACATAAATGAGCACTTTAAAGCTTAATATTTTGCAAACGGATCCCTGAAGCCAAAAATGATTTTCACAAACTCATAATGTTTTTGTAAGACCTTTCCAATGATACCCCACACTATGGGATAAAAAAATAAAAAATAAAACATCACCACTTTACGTGTATGGGAGGTACCCTAAAAAAAAATGGTATGGTCTCGGAGCTAGACCGCGGACAGACAGACAGACAGACAGACAGACAGACAGATAGACAGACAGACGGACATGACGAAACTATAAGGGTTCCTTGTTTACTACGGAACCCTAAAAATGGACACGGGCCTATTACAACAGGTATAGATTACCTACGTAACCGCTATTTGCTAAACCATTTACTAAACAACGAAACCTTAGGTAATATCAGGCTTTAATCCAGGTTTTGCCAACCACTCACGCCACGCCAACAGCTAACAGGAGATAATTGTTAGCACATTTACGGAACAAAGCATGGGTGTAAGCAAACGGACTTATTGATCAGGCAGCTCACTGTGCTCAAAACCGCCGCTTTGCCGGCGTGCCGGCGGCGTGCAGCCGGTGCGGTTTGTGTACGAGACTCGTTGTGATGCTAATAGGGCTGCCTCTTGTCAATTTCTATACAACTAGCGACCGGCCCCTGCTCGCACGGTTTTTGCGACTTGACAAAACATCGCGATTTCTTTCATATAATAATAATATATGTAATATTTTTAAATGTTTTTTTTTTAATTATTTTTGTAAGAATATTTAAAAATGTAAATAGTATGCTTAAAAACGAAATAAAAAAATAATATATGTAAATCCTTAATATTATAAATGCGAAAGTAAGTTTGTTTGTTACGCCTTCACGCTATAACGGCTGAACGGATTTGGATGAAATTTGGCACATATATAGATGATGCCCTGGAAAAGAACATAGGATACTTTTTTTTTTCCCACGGGATCGAGACTTATGCGGGTGAAACCGCGGGGTGCAGCTAGTTTAATATAAATGTAAACCTTCCGGAATCATCATCATCATCAGCCTATAAATGTTCCCACTGCTGTGACACAGGCCTCCTCTTGTGAGAGGGGATTAGGCCGTAATCCACCACGCAGGCCCAGTGCGGGTTGGTAGGTGTCACATGTCTTCGAATTTTCGGTTCTAGGACATGCCGGTTTCCTCGCGATGTTTTCCTTCACCGTTTTGAGAGCAGTGGTGATGAAATAATTTACACAGAGTAAAGCGCCTGTTTGGGTTCGAACCTACGACCTACAACTCGTAAGTCGCGGCCGTTACCACTGAGCCACCACTGCTCTTCCCTCCGGAATAAATTCTCTAAATCAAAGCTGCTCAACCAATTTTAAGACGGGCCAAAATTTTGATTTCGTTATATGCGGCCGGCCATCTTTTGTAAACAAAACTTGCCCACAGTTGTGGTAAACACTTACATAATGGTAAAATCAAGCCAGAAATATGTTTTGCATTGAAGTACGGCAAGTGTTTGTTTTTTACAAAGCTGAAAGTTGAAAACAGATTTTCACAATAAAATGTAGAATCAAATTTGCTTAAAATCTGCAAAACAAGATGCAGGAAAGTCTCCTTTTAGTACCATTTTCCAAAATTTTATGAAAACGTCTAACGACTGCTATAGTTGTGTAGAAACTGTTTCAGTAAAAGTCTGTTTCAAGGAATTGTGATTTTGGATTTCTTTAATTTTTTGGTGGATATTGAATTGAGAATGGGTTCAAGGGATTTTCCGATCGTTTGAAATCCTGAAATCTGTTCTAATAAAAAGACAATCGCTGATCAGCTGACTATTGGTGGGCAAATTCAAATACGCTGGAGAGCCACTTTCTGGCCCGCGGGCCTGGTATTGAGCAGCCTTGCTCTAAATGATGGCGAAAATTGAATCAAAAAGAGTTGCGTAGTTTAAAAGAACAACGTGGTCAGACAGACAGACGTAAACAGCGATTTTAATTTATAATTTGTATAGATTCTCGGGTATTTTTGACTTCTTGGCTCACTTGTCTGAGTAGCAAAAATTTTGTAACTACTCAACTTAATTTTGAGTGACCACTTGGGCACCAGTGCTGATACTGTTTAGCATGATTGCCATTAAATACTAAGTACTGTAGACAACCCTATAATGGTGCAGTTTGATACGTGTCGAACAGAAAGAAGAGCATACGATCGTATTCCTGTCGATGTTTTCCATGTCGATCGATGTAAAGTACTAAACATTCGAAAGCGTCAGGGTAGCCCGGGAAATTAAAATTTTCTTACGTTTTTTTTTTGCAATTTGCAGGTTATGTTGATGATCTAAACATGATTTGCAGCCGTATAAAATCATCAATACCTACAACTCTCTAAGTTTATGTAAACCTATTGAATGACCATTTCATGAAATCACGACATTTGAGGATTATGATAACTTAAGGAGTTGTATTACTGATTCTAATGATTATAATCACAAGCACAAAACAGAAATAGCCGGCAGCTGCACGTCATGACTGTGACAAGAATGCTTTCACTCAGCATGATGCTGTGCTATGGGGACCCATAACACAGCGCTGATGTTCAGTGGTCTCCCGAAAAAAACCTATGGAAACCAAGTCAGGTTTAAATATTTAAAAAAATAAAATAAAATAACTCTAGGACTCTACCTAACCCTTAGGGAATTACAAGCGTAATGGTATGTATATTAATCTTAATTATTTGCTTTCGAACCCCATCCGCTACAGAGGCAACCCTAATACCATCCAAACAAGAGGATGTTGAGCCCCCAACATTCAGGTAAATTTGCTCTTACGGTGATTACGATCTTGTTTCCTTACAGCTGAGCCAAAGGGGAATTTCGTTAAAAGCTTCAAATACAACCGAGTAAAACCTGTTGTGTTACATTAGAAATACTGAAGAGGATTCCATTAAATGAAAAAAAAGTTTAAATTAAAGTGGAAATATCTCCCGACTGTGTTTATTGGTGGCCAATACAGGCTGAAAAATTCACTGGCAATATTTTAAGCACGTGTTCGAACTCTAACCAACTAAAAAAAAAACTTTTTTATTAAAATATAAGCAAATTTTTTTTTTGAAGTGAAAACTTCTTTAGGCGCGTTGGGCATTTTTAAGATAGGAATAAACAATTGAACTCGCGACACCGTTACAGACACCTATTTCTTATAAACGCGATTGTGCTCTTTATTTATATTACGTTACGGATCAATGTTCTATGCAAGTATTTTTAATTTAAAGGTTTTGGAAGTATTTTTGTAAAAGCGATTGTGCTCTTTATTTAGATAAGGTTACGGACCAATGTTCTATACAAGTATTTTTCTTCCACCAAGGCGATCTTGTTCAAGTTTTTACTTCTGTCGGCACTCCCGGAGTGCCACTGTTTTTTTTACTTATTCTGTCCCTCTGCTGGGCAAAAGTCTCCCTATATTTAAGTTTAATACCATTTTTTATTCTTCGATATCATGATTAGAATATGTGGTTAAAATATTGCCACTGAATTCAATTTCAGCCTGTAAATTCAGCAGTGAACGTTAACTACTAGTTCAGTAAAAAAAAAAAAACTAACTGACCCGGCAAACTATGTCCAGTCAAAATTTCAATATTGTCTTGAGTTCATACAAAAATCTCATAGGCAAAAGCCGGGGTGGAGAGTCCTTACCCCCCTTTTCTGAGGCACTATGTGGGGAGAATGGTCAGATAGCATTCCTTGCTTTATCGTTCTCTGCACATCCTACCGCAGTCACCAGCCAAACTTTTTTTTTTTTTTTTACTACTAACACTAGTGATAAGGTATTTTACTAACAAATTGGACCATGCTGTTGTCCGAATTAAATAAATAAATAAAAAGCACTTTCAGTTAATCCCGAATTTCCAAATTATCCGAGCAATTTTTAAAGGTTTCTTTTCATAAAAATTAAATTCGGACTCATACGATCATTTTAAAATAAGAAATAGCCAAATCTGTCCAGCCGTTCTCGAGTGATGATATGCTTACCAACGAACATCATTTCTTCTCATATTTCTTTACATTTATTTAGTTAGAAAGACCTAAAGGTTAGTCTTCAAACGAGAAAAAGTTAATTAAAGACGAACTTGCTATACTTGGAGAAACAAAGATAAATAAATGGAGCAAAGTCAGGCTACCCACTTGACCAGGAGAGAAAAGTTGGAAACTGAAATGTTAAACTCAAACACAAAGCATTTATTTCAATTAAACCATTTACAGGCACTTTTAAATTGTCAAAGAGTCGGGCAGTTAGTCAGACAGTTGAAGCTAGTTGCCCATTCCAAAAATATAGATCTCTATGGAGAAGAACGGGCAAGAAACTAAATCCTGCGTACATTATTCTTTTTGCTTCTATATGTAAAAACAATTTACAAAAAATAAACAAAAGCAATTGAAAATACAAGATTAAAAATAAGCCCTGGCAGATAAGAGATGACCTCAACTGACGGCGTCCGTTCACGAACATGACGCGTGGATCAGCACCATCCAGCTCAACCATTTTGTAGGGACAGTTGTTGTAACCGAAAGATCCAACACACTCGCCACCGTCAGCGAGACATTTATGTGAGCATGACACACTCTCAACTGCCATGCTCTTTCAAGTCAACATTAATTGTTAAGAAGGTAACTTATAAAACTGTAACAAATGGAAAATCTTGAAGGACTATCATAGCATTCAGACAAGCATAGAGACACGAAAAAAGTATCGATACTTTGTGGTATCGAGTACATTTCCATTCGATACCGATACTTTTGTACTCAATTTGCATTCGGTACTTTTACTCAATGAGTACTTTTTGGCAGGTATCGCATCGAATAAGAAATTAAGTTTTAAATTTGTAATCTTAGAAATTACCCATTTAAAACTTGCGACCTTACGGTTTATGTTTATGGTTATGGCAACGCCATCTAGTTCACTCGTTCTGAACTTTCTAAAACATTACATCGATCTTTGCTCGAAATCGTTCCTTCCGTTCACAGTTAAATTCCTAACCTTTCCTTCATTAATTTACTACACTAATCAATCACTCATTCACTCACTCGTTCACCGTTGTCGTTTGTTTTTTCATGTCTTGCCCTACTGAAGTTAAACTGACGTTATTTACTGACTGATATTGACCTATGCTCTATGCGCATTAGGCCCTAAGAAAAGTACTCAATACCTTGAAGTATCGATACTTTTGTTTCGATACTTTTATGAGTACGATATTTTTTTTGATACTACTCATGAGTACAGTATCGATACTTTCTATTCGATACCGTGTCCCTAGACAAGCAGTACAACAGACTTGTGGAAAACCTAAGTGTAGAAATTATATAGGTATATTTACATACATATTATACTCACGCCTTCTTTCCATGGCGGTAGGCAGAAAGCACAGAACGCCACCTGCAAACAGATACATTTAGATGTTAATAATATATACTTTAATGTAAAAACATAGCTTATAAAATTTTAATTAAATATTAACCCGGCAAAATATTATTTTATTTGTAAAACAAATGGTAAATACAAAATAATGTTCCAATTTACCCATTTATTTCAAAACAAAAGGTTTTCAACTGATTGGATATAAATAGGATCCAAATAATTGGATCAAAATATTTCTACCCAAATACAAGTATTGACCGCTAAAGCGAAAGAATTGGAAAATTATTCAATTAATTAAATAATTTGATTGATTAACTCAATTATGTGGAAGTCTTGTTGGTCAGGATTAGGCAGATTGACGATTTTGAATTGACGGAGGGTTCAAATTGGTAACAGTGACAATGGTGCCGATTCCCTTGTTCACAAACTAAACTAAATTTAAGTTCAGTACATTTTTTTCTTTCTATTTATTTAAGAAAAGGACAGAAGATAAATTTTAGTTTAGTCCTGTCAAATTAATCAGCGCTTGACGTAAATTGACGTAATTTTAGTAGGCAAGTTTTTAATCACGTCTAAACTTGTATGGAGTAGTGACAGGCGCTGATTAATTTGACAGGACTAAACTAAAAGAGGGAGAGGCAAATTTCGCGCCCTCACGCCCCTAACCACCGCAGGAGGAGACGCTCTGGGCGGGAATCGCAAGCCGATTTCCGGCCACCGTAGGCGCGGGCTTGCGGACGGTGAGCAATGGGTAACTCGCCGTCCGATAAGGACCAGGCCTGGGTCGACGGCGCGTTGTGTTCCACGCGCGCCTCAAAGAGATGTCAGCAGAATTAACGGGGTCCGCTAGGGCCAATGCCTGCCGGGGCTGCGAATATGGGCCGAAAGGGAAATCGTGGCCCCCGGCAACAGGGCAACCGAAGGAACACGGGTGGGTTTTAGTCAGTAAGAGTCTGACACGCCCTCCCGCTCCACCCAGAGCGGGAGAAGTTATTTTGATAATTTCCCACCCAAAAATTGGTCATTCTTCCATACAAACGTAGTAAACATACTACGTTTGTGTGGAAGAATGACCGATTACTATGATCCTTAGGGTACGTACACCGTCAAATACACGAGTAATCACCGTACCTGGGAATCGTACCCAGAACCTCATGCTCAGCAGTAGAGGTTACAATCACCTAGACAGTCTTGAAAAAACTTTTACAAAAAAAAGAAGTGTGGCACTCGGGGACTGCCGCGGTAAAGCTATTGCATAGCATTTGTAACCTCCATGACAACATCACGTTGTCATGGGAACCGTCATTACATGGTAGGCGGAGTGGGGGGTGTTAGGTTTTACTTTCGTTACGTTACGGAATTTCTTGATTCGGTCGCCCCGCTCAAAGCCCGCGATAAAAGCTATGCAATAGCTTAAAAACAACCGACTTCAAAAAAAACACTATAAAGTGAAAAATAACTTTAATTTCGGAAGTCGGTGTCTTTGGTTTAGAATTTTCGTTTTTTGTCACCGACTTAGTTACTGAGTGACTGAAAGTTATTTTTCACTTTGTAGTGTTTTTTTTTAAGTCGGTTGTTTTCTTTTTGTAAAAAGTTTTTATTTTTCACTTTTTTGCTGTGGTACCTACTCCACACATATTCTAAAACCACTACCTGCTATGTAAATAACAGTGACAGGAAGTTATCATATCATCCACATACTAAGTGGGAAAAAATACGTATTATTGAAGCTAACTCAAAAACTACCCAAGCAAAGTTAGTACAATTTATATAGGACTACCTCTGAAGTATGATCTACCAAACAAAAAAAAAGAATTATCAAAATCAATTCATAATTGGCGGAGTAATCGCGTAACAAACATACTAAAAAAAAAAAACATACAGTCGAATTGAGAACCTCCTCCTTTTGGAAGTCGGTTAAAAATGTAGGGTTAATATGAAGCAAGAGCTAATACTGATTGTTACTTTACTCCGCGTTTAAAGGAGTTAGGGGTTTCGTACCACCTCCAAGACTTCTCATATAACTTTCTTTTATTTTGTATTAAATCCACTCCTCTCAAGAAGCAAGTTTGTTCAGTACAAATTATTAACTTGATAAGTTCAAAGCTATTAAACCTCTGACCCTTCCTTCATCAGACTTGGTTTAGCCGATACGATATTATTATATAAAAGTTTATTCATACATATCCTGACGGACTCAGCTAGGGCCGACGCCTGCGGGGGTCGTGGGAAAATCCGAAAGGGATACTGTGGCCCCTGGCAACAATACAGGCAACTGAAGGAACACGGGTGGGTTTAAAGCCGGGTCTCTTGCGCGTGTTTTTTTTACACAAAAACATCGCAACAAAGAGGCGTGGTCATACACATTTGTCTCAGCACGTAGCTTTAAATTCCCCGACAAAGAATCATGATCAAAACTTTGATCCAGCCCGTCCTATCTTTGATGTCCTCCCTCCGGTTGACGTCCTAAGCCGAGGTTCGTACCCCACAGGGGATGCCCTTAGCGAGCGTTCACCTAGTTTTAATTAGCATAGTTTTTTGCCCCTGGCTGGAGGCTTTGAGTGTAGTAGCTTAAGGCACCCACAGGAAAGCCCGGTTAAGTAGTCATGATCTCAGGGGTCAACTACGAGATTCACTACCTAAAAAAAAACACATTTGTCTATGCTTTGTATGAAAATAAATGTTTATGTGTAAGTTTTTTCGTGTAATGTTTCGAAAAAACATGCGCAGGATACCCGGCTTTAGTCAGTAAGAGTCTGACACGCCCTCCCGCTCCGCACAGAGCGGGAGAAGATATTTGATAACATATAATTTTTTATCCGTCTGTATAATTAAAATGTTGCTCCCGTATGATAATGATTGACATTTTTTATTTCATTTTTTTGTATTCAAAATTGTGACTAAATTCTGCCTATTTTGTTTATGTGCCGTCTTAATTTATTGACATATTATTAACTATTAGTGATTGGCACGAAATTGTGACATCTACATACCTATTGACTTTATTTAAAATTTTGTTTTTACTCATAACATAACATCACGCCTTGTTTTCCCGAAGGGTTGGGCAGAGGTGTCCCTGTAGCAGATACACCCACATTTCCCCAGTTATGTTTAAGTCCCATGTAATTTTGTTTTTATTTTGTTAATAATGTGATATTCGATCACCTAAGTTATTTTGTATGCCTTCTGGCGGGACATAGTATGAACCATCATTTTTAGGGTTCCGTAGTAAACAAGGAACCCTTATAGTTTCGTCATGTCCGTCTCTGTCTGTCTGTCTGTCCGCGGTCTAGCTCCGAGACCCTTAGTACTAGAAAGCTGTAATTTGACATAGGTATACATATTAATTACGCCGACAAAGTGGTAAAACAAAATTATGAAAAACATTTTTTTTAGGGTACCTCCCATACACGTAAAGTGGTGATGTTTTATTTTTTTATTCCATAGTGTGGGGTATCATTGGAAAGGTCTTACAAAAACATTATGAGTTAATGAAAACCATTTTTGGATTCAGGGATCCGTTTGCAAAATATTAAGCTTTAAAGTGCTAATTTTTGTTAGAGTCAAGTGTCCCCCCCCCCCCCTGCCAGCTAAATGGTTGGTTTTGGATGTGTAAAAAAAATCACAGCAGTAGTTTATATAACGAAATTAAAAGAAAAACTATCACAGCTAAGTAGGCTTTACTAGTTATCGAGTAATAATCGACCAACTTAACTTTGCAGTTGCAAAAACATGTTTTCCCATACATTCCGTATGGGAGAACATGTTTATCAACTACAAAGTTAAGTTTGTTTTTGGGATAAATTCATCCCAACTACGGAACCCTTCATTGTACGTGGTCCGACACGCACTTGGCCGGTTTTTAAATATAACATCTGTATTATCTTACCCTATATTCACAAAATGAATAAATGAATTTGAGATAATTTCCAACCCAAAAAAAAGGGCTGTGCCCGGGACGTGACAGGGTTGTGGTACACACAGGGCAGGCACTGAAGCTCCATCGCCGCCACGCCGTTGCCGGCCCGGACACGGATGTGTGAAAGAGTAATAAAATATACACACCGATATTAATTTTGAGCCCCTGACGGAGCACATTCCGGCCACGTCCCGGGCACGGCCCGGACCTTTACTCGTGCATACAGCGTTTTATCAAAGGTTTTCTATTTCGTTATTTTTTGCATTCTAGAATCGCTTTTACTGGGTCCTTTTTGCGTTTTGAAATGTAAGTAGAACGCAGTCAGAACAGCACCGTTATTGCGTTTTATAAAACACTTGGAATGCGAATGCGAATGTACGCTTTTATAATTTTTAACATGACGATATTATCGTGGACGTCCATGTCCTAAAAATGTAAGTCAAATACGTGCAGGTTATAACGTTATCGTGGACGCAAAGGAGATGTTTCATTTTCGGCCATAAAGTGTACGTTAATGAAAAAAAAGGAAAAAATTCCACGAATTGAGGAAAAATATTCTTTCCTGTTTATTCCTCTGATTACTTCGGCACAAAAAATAATAGTTTAACAAATTATTGCCAAATTTTATTCATCATGGCGTCGTTTTACTTGCATACTGCTTTCGTCCAGAAATCATGTTACATGTTAACAAAATAATATCATGTAGACGTTATTCAAATAAATATGAGAGGCGTGTATTTCTGTACTACAATAAGATAGCTATCTTATACAACTTTTTTGATTAATTAGAAAGCATGATTCATCATAAAAATAAAAAACTGCTTTTGTGGATTGTAGATTTGTAGGTACTTCTGGACGAAAATGGCTAGCTGTCGATAATCGTATTTCTCCTGACAAATGTCAAACATTTTCGGTTTTTATTTTGTGCCCAAAAAGTATTAGATATTATGGAAAAAAACAGTCTTCATTGTATTTAGAAGTTTGTTTCCCAGGTTTTCTGAAGTGTACATGTTATGGCCGGAGTCCCATACAAAAATGAAACGTCTCCTTTAAAAGCGTCTTCATTCCAAACATTTTACTTCCCTGTATTATCGTGATAATATCGTCACGTTACAAATTATAAAAGCGTACATTTCCTACCATCATAATGACAATTAGATATTTTGGTTGTCGAGGTAACAAATTCAAATAGTGTTACTTGACTTAAATCTGTGTGGTCTGTGTGGTCGACCTCAGCGACCATAGTGATATTGAGAGGGAGCGTAGAGCTCTGGCGGTCAGGGGTAATATATTGGCACGAAGATTTGCTCGGTGTACTGACCAAGTTAAGATTACGCTTTTTAAAGCTTATTGTCAAAGTTTTTACACCGGTAATCTTTGGGTCAACTACTCGAAAAGGTCGCTGGATATTCTACGCGTCCAATACAACAATGTATTTAGGATGCTGTTGCGACTGCCTCGTTTTTGTAGTGACGGATTTCATGCCATCATCCGCAAAAAAACGGCATCACTTCTGAGCAGAATAAGAGTCAGTCACAATAGTATCCTGAAGGCTGTGGCGGCAGATACTTCCTCTGCCATAATAAGGCAATTTGTGAGAAGACTCATACCATAGTTAGACCAATACTATTTCTCATTGTGTCTAGATGTTGAGTGGTCTTCTCACAAATTCGTCTTTAGTTTTAAGTACTTACAATAGTGGTTTAAGTGCATACATGTTACTAACAATTTATGGACCTTTTTAGTTATCTGAAATAAAATGATTTTATTTATTTTATTAAAACACCATCTCAGGCACTAATCTACATAGTCCTCATATGGCCTGACCAAGATTGTGTCTGGACTTTAAAAGAGACTGCGACCTCTGAGTTTGTTTCGGCCTTTTTTAGGGTTCCGTTGCCAAATGGCAAAAAACGGAACCCTTATAGATTCTTCATGTCTGTCTGTCTGTCTGTCTGTCTGTCTGTCTGTCCGTCCGTATGTCACAGCCACTTTTTTCCGAAACTATAAGAGCTATGATGTTGAAACTTGGTAAGTAGATGTATTCTGTGAACCGCATTAAGATTTTTACACAAAAATAGAAAAAATACAAATAATTTTGGAGTTCCCCATACTTAGAACTGAAACTCAAAAATTTTTTTTTCGTCAATCCCATACGTGTGGGGTATCTATGGATAGGTCTTCAAAAATGATATTGAGGTTTCTAATATCACTTTTTTCTAAACCGAATAGTTTGCGCGAGAGACACTTCCAAAGTGGTAAAATGTGTGTCCCCCCCCCCCCTGTAACTTCTAAAATAAGAGAATGATAAAACTAAAAAAAATATATGATGTACATTACCATGTAAACTTCCACCAAAAATTGGTTTGAACGAGATCTAGCAACTAGTTTTTTTTTAATACGTCATAAATCGTAAACCGCAATTTACCTTTCATTGAATGTTACTTGCTGCTACGGAACCCTTCATGGGCGAGTACGACTCGCACTTGGCCGCTTTTTCTCAGAGTAGTCAGATAAGAAATGCCGACCTCATCTAGTTTTAAACTATAATTTGTTTTTGACGTGGGATAGGGTTTAAAAAAAACTATAGTATTTAGTTGTATTTTCAAAATGAAAAGGATTGTCATGAAGTTACGAGCGTGTTACATTATAATTAGGGCGATTAAGCTACGCTTGCCGGGGTTGGTCCGTGGATGAGTGACCATCTTTACATACCGAGACTCCTCCGTGCCTCGGAAAGCACGTAAGCCGTTGGTCCCGGCTGTCATTCGTGGATCTTTGACAGTCGTTACGGGTCGTCAGAAGCCCGAAAGTCTGACAACCAGTCTTACCAAGGGGTATCGTATTACCCAGTGACTGGGTTGTGGTGGTCAGATAGGCAGTCGCTCCATGTAAAATACTGGTATTCAGCTGCATACGGTTAGACTGAAAGCCGGCCAACATAATTGGAAAAAGGCTAAGAAGATTGATTGAAAGTTATGGAGTAGAAATTTCCTTCAAAATCATCAAATTGTGATTAAAAGTATGTTACGCAATTAGGGTTCAGAATACGGGTTGTTTTGTTACCACGGTAACATCTATGTCAATTATGTCGACCTTAATATAGACGCCATGTTTAATTAGGTTGCTAATGAGCCCCTTTTCGTTGTTTCAGGTAATAATCTTGTCACCATGGAGAATGAAAATAGGAAGGGTGCTTATAATTAAATACGAGGTGGCAGGGACATCGACGCGAAAACTGGTACCATGGATTTTTTACATGATTCTGAACCCCCTTTGTTTTTCTTTTTTTTTGGGTGGGAAATTATCAAATAACTTCTCCCGCTCTGAGTGGAGCGGGAGGGCGTGTCAGACTCTTACTGACTAAAACCCACCCGTGTTCCTTCGGTTGCCTGCTGCCGGGGCCCACGATTTCCCTTTCGGCCCTTATTCGCAACCCCGGCAGGCATTGGCCCTAGTGGACCCCGTCAATTTTGCTAACATCTCTTCGAGGCGCGCGTGGAACACAACGCGCCGTCGACCCGGGCCTGGTCCTTATCGGCGTTGAAATTTTTCATCGGTTATTTTATTATGGTGTATTACGATTTCGCTTTCGGCCCTTATCCGCAGCCCCGGCAGGCATTGGCCCTAGCGGACCCCGTCAATTCTGCTGACATCTCTTTGAGGCGCGCGTGGAACACAACGCGCCGTCGACCCGGGCCTGGTCCTTATCGGCGTTGAAATTTTTCGTCAGTTATTTTATTACGGTATATTGCACTTTTCTATGAAACAGCAGATTTTTTTTTTATAACCGACGAAATATTTCAATGCAAGGATTTCAGAATCATGTACTGAATCCATGGTAACAGTTTTCGTGTCGATGTCCTTGCCATCCTGTATATTGTGCTGGGAAGATTTATGTTGACATTGTTTAAAAATAACATTGTCCGTATTACTTAACAAACTGTGTAAGTAAAGTCAGGGAAATTAATTCTTAAGTGTATGGACTACAATTTAAATTGTCCGTATATTCAAATCACAACTGACATTCTTTGATAGTTGTATGAAATGACTATAAGGGCGTTTGTCCATCGCATCGTGAATGGGACGTCAACGAGAACGAGATTACGAAGCCAAAGTAGCGACAGTACATTTACTATAACCGCATAATCTCGTTTCTCGTCACGGTGCGGTGAACAAACAGTGTAACACAGCAAATTATAAACGTAGGGCGCTCTGCGTTCAGCGCTCGGTGTGGGAACATGCCGTGTTCGGGTTCGCGACAAGTCAATCGTCATCCTGAGCATGCCTCGCTGAGAGGTGAAACACGTGTCGATTTCTTTCAGGATTTTTTATGGCTCTTTAGAACTAGCTAAGCGGAACAGGTTACTAAATATATCCACGTCTATTGTATTTTTTTGACGTAGGGTGTCAATTTGCTAAACACCTATTATCTAATTTCCCTTATGTATGTAGGTAGGTACCTATTAGATTTCTAATTGTAATCAGCACTTATTCTTGATAGCGTTCATGTGGTCAAGCTTTATACGTATGCCTTTAAAATTCCTGACACGACCGAATTTTTATACGACTGCCCGAAAAGGAGTGTAATGTTTTTAATATTTCTCTCAGCTCAGCAACGCTTCGGCAATCTGCGGCGGTAACCGCTTTCCATTACATGGGCCGTTGAGGTAACCGCAACCTTTTTATCAAAAAATACGCTGCCAAAATCTCTACCGTTTCTGAACTTTGTACATTTTATTTATTAATTAAACTAGCGGACGGGACAGACGTTGTCCTACCAGGTCCAATTGTGTTTTCAAACCATCTAGGGACCCACTCAAATATACACACAAAATTTCATCCAAATCGCTCCTGCTGTTTAGAAGGAGTTAGGTGACAAACGCCCGTACGGAAGAACCTGAAATCGCGAAATAAAAAATCAGCTTTTCCCTACATTTTGACGAGTTATGCGAACATAAATGTAGGGAAGAGCTGATTTTTTTTCTCGCGATTTTAGGTTTGGTCCCATAGTAAAAGTTGTTCATAATGCGGAATAAAGTCACGTGTTAAAGTTTGCGCACTGGTTAAAAACTTACCCTGTATGTATAAAGATATGTTTTTTTGTTTTTGTGTAACGTAAAGTTAAAATATCTTTCGAATTTTGACACTACAAAGTGTTACAAAGAATATTTTTTTTAGCTCCACCTAGACCAAAAGCCTCGTATCTAAAAATACTTTTGACACATAAATCCCAGCGATAAAATAAAATCCGAAAATGTATGAGATTATTCGCAAATTTCATTTTGACGGAGGGGTGGGGAATGTTCACACTCCATTTGCTCGGCAGTGTACAAACTCCGAGCCAATGGGCTAGAAATATGGAAGTTTGTAGGCAGCGAGACAGATAGCGGGCGGTGTGCTCAAAGTGCACTGCAGTGTATACTAGTCAACGTTTTTGGTGTGTTTTTAGTTCGCATTTCAAATATGATTAGAGTGTTTAAAAAAAAAACGGTGACCACAATTATCTGTACGAATTTTAGGATATTATTTTAGTTTTTGAAATGCGATTCGATAATTGGTTAACAATTGAGAATGGAATTTCAAGGATGCGTCACGTATAAACACATTTCGTTATATGAGAGAGTAAAAAGATATAACTCTCTTTGTCTCTCACACTAAATCTCTCTAATTCTTAATTTCACTTCTATGACGGCTGCAGCAGCACGCGCCGTTTGATTTTTTTTTAAATAAAAATGACAGAATTATTATTTAATTTAAGTTAATTGTGTACATTAATAAAATGCTGTATAAATGGAGAAAAGATAATAACAATATCTTTTACCCCACATCAAGATGACAAATAGGCCCAAAACACATTTCTGGCAGACTACCCACACTGAAATTTTATTGCTTCATATTATTGGACCTTTACTCCTCCCTGAAGGTAAACTAAGACGTTAAACAACGATTAGTGTCATTCCGAAATGTTATATTAACCAAACATTCACTCAGAAATACTCAGTAGAACGAAGATAAACTTCGGGACGTATACATAAATATATCTAATAAATTACATCCCGAATGAAATAATCATTATCATTACATTACTTACCTTCAAATAATAATTATTTTCGTGTTATTTCTGTTAACCAGACAACTTTAGGCAGGATTATGTACGAGTTTGTCTGAGGGCCAACACGCACTTTTAAGATTGATCAGGGAGACTAATTTGACTAAAGGCTGATTTTACCAACGCCTTATATCTTTTATACTTGGAATACAATAAAATTAACGTCTAACATTCTGACAGTTTTTTTATGGAAAATCTGTCAGAAATTCAAAATTATTCCTCGGATAAAGATTTCTGACGTTGGAAAAATCAACCCTTCATAGTTTAATTGGTTGTACAATCAGATGTCTACGGTAGACCTAAATTGTATTCAATAACCAGGAGCTAGCGTTGCTAATTCATCAATTTGTGTAGTACTTCCAATCCTCCCTGGGGTGACAAGCCCCAAATTGCTCAATATTGCTCAAGTGGTCATGAGCGCAACCGATACTGATTTCCTCCCGGAGGAATTTGAGTTGTTCCCGGCAATAGCGGTAGTCTCATTTCCTTTCACATGGTTCTTATGGCGACTATAGTACCATCACAGTAAAGCCTACTACATAATTACAGTGGTTCATCGCTTATACATTTGACAGGACTTAAGGGCTTGTGCTACCTCAAATTGCTTAGCATGATCTTCAATTATATCGAAAATACTACAGCAGTAATTTTTAAATAAATATATTATGTTAAAGTTGAGAATTAATTTGAAGTACAATGTTTGACGAAAACACGATTCCATAAAATTGTATCTATACAAAAAAAATCCTCAGTTACCCCTAAACCGAACAATAAACCGCTGATATTAAAAAAATACTTCAAATTAGATCATGTTTGCATAATAACTGAACTAACTATAAAGCAGATACAAGGTTTTTTTTTAATTTCCATTATTTTCGCTGTAAAAAGAAATTACCGAAACTTTTAAAGTTAAGTAAAGTTTATTTATTTGCATAGATTGTAGGTACATAACATAAGGTATTAAAAAAATAAAGTGATCCATGTACAATCTACCTTATCTATTGGCGTCTTGAAACCGCGAGCTCGGACTCAATCTCGCTTTCACTCACTGTGCACGAATGAATCTAGCTAATCGCTAAGAACAGGTTTTTCTTGGACGGTTCTTGTTGTTTTCGTATTTTTTGTTTTTTTTTTGTGATTTTTATTGTTTTTGTAATTAGTTCATTTAGAAGTATAAAAATTATGTATTAGATATGTTGAAACTGTTTGGACTCCCCGTCACTTGTCCATAAAGGTTCATTAGAAAATCAGCGTCAGACAGCATTTGTCTGGCATTAATGCTGAAATAAATCTTTTTGGCGCAGCCGTGAGGCACACACATTATTGTCACTTTTGTTTAGTTTGTATTTTGTGTTTACTGTGTCCAAATAAACGTTTTCTTTCTTTGCTTCTTTCACTCATCTAAAGTGGATTTGAGCTGAGATACTATGGGCTCTTAAGAAGTTGTCCGAATGTAAGATGGTAGACTGTGGTACCTTGAGGTGTGGGCAAGGTTCATCTCTGAGAGGGAGATCAAAGTGACAAGTAATTACCTATTGTTCGGAAACAATGAATGGATACTTCAAAGTGATCGTTTTATTCTCCGAACTGCTGATTTTGAGTTACGAGTGTTTCCTCTCGATTCATCTTCAAAGCCAAGTCATCTAATTTAAGAACAATTTCCTTTTATTTCAATGCACATAACCAATTCACTTTTAACATAATTGAACGTCTGAATACGTTTTACTCGCAAACAACATTTGTTTTACATCAAAGAGTACGCATTTCCAATTTTAAAACAACCGACCCGAACCGTCCGTCCGTTCCGAAAATAGTCGAACGCGCCCGAGTAGGTACGAAAATAGCCGAACGCACAGCATCGCACTGCCGACGTAATTCTTGACCCTATTTCAGAAATGTCTAAGTTCTAAAGTTAGATTTTGTATACGACCACACGTTGGTGCGTAAAAGTGGACAGTCTTGTTGAAAAGCATTTAAATCCCGTAATAAATATTAAAATTATAATTTGTTTATTAATTAATTTTAAAAGTTATTCTCTTCTACGAATACCCAATTAGTTAATATTTTTAACTATTCTATGAATAAGGTTGCCCAGAAAATAATATCTGTATCACGAGACTTAACTTTGAAAGGATTTGGAACGTTTGAAAATAATAACTTTGTGAATAAAATTTCTCACTACTTTCAAAATTATTATAAGTAAGTCAAACGTCTGAAGACTAGCTTTACTTGTAAATTATATTGTATTGTATCTACTTTATGACTAAAAATTTAGCTAATTAGTTAGTCAACTAATTAGGTAGTTAGTTAAGTAATCAGTTCCCTAAATAATTTCTTATCTTCTTGTTTCCTATTTACATCTACACATTATTGAGTCTTCCAACGCTACGTCTTCCGGTACGTGGTCGCCACTCCAGAACCTTTCGACCCCATCGGCCATCCCACAAGGTGGACCGATGACCTTGTGAAGGCCGCAGGAATCCGCTGGATTCAGAAAGCACAGAATCGGTCGAAGTGACGGTGCTTGGGGGAGGCTTATGTCCAGCAGTGGACGTCTTTCGGCTGAAATGATGATGATGATGATGATAATTATTGAGTGCTTCTATAAAATTAATAAATACCAAGATAGTCAGGTTTGTATCCCACCTTTTTAGTGACTCCAACGTTTGTGCCAATAATAAATTCAAATACTTTATATAGGTATTTGACATAAGCCGTCTCTCATACATTGTAATATTGAGTGGTTTTGAATCCATTCCAAGTGATATTGCTTTTAATAAATGATTGCAATAAAACACGTCATATCGCCGATATTAATGGGAACGAAGTACTATCCAAAGCTTAAAACGATTTGATAAAATAATCTAGATGTGTGTAGCTCTTCTTACAATAAATTAAAAGTAAATTAAATAGTTGAAACATATTTTACTTCACTACATAGTATATAACAAAGTCGCTTTCTCTGTCTCTATATCCCTATGTATGCTTAAATCTTTAAAACTACGCAAAGGATTTAGAGTGATTGAAGAGGAAGGTTTATATGTATAATAACCCGGTTTATACCCGTGCGAAGCCGGGGCGGGTCGTTAGTACTATATATTTTGAAATCTTAACAATCAACTGCCTCGTTGGTCTAGTGGTCGCAAGCGCTACTGCTGAGTATGAGGTCCTGGGTTCGATTCCCGGGTCGGGCAAAGTGTCATTGGGTTTTTCCATCTGGAATTTCTCAGTAGCAGCCCGGAGTTTGGATTTGTGCCCGGTTGATGGCAATAGGCTCGCCCCCTATTACATGGGACTGATGGGACTTAAACATAACTGGCGAAATGTGGGTGTACTATAGGTACACCTCTGCCTAACCCTTCGGGGATTACAGGCGTGATGTTATGTTAATGTGTTAACAATCAGTAAAAAACTAAAACATCGTGAGGAATGCCTGAGAAATATTTCTGGACGGCTTGGGAAAGCAAGTCCGCCCATGGGCGGCATAAAAACTCTGACACCAGTACCCTAATTGCGTAATGCAACACAATCACAATTTGTTTCGATTTGAAACAGATTGCCAATCGATTGCTTCATAAGTTGGAAAAATAAATCTGCTCAACAACGTAAATAACGCAATGAATGTTGTTGAACTGTCAAAATGAAACAAATTAGGCAAAATTGTTTACGAAAATAAGTTACGCAATTAGGGTACAAATTAGTTACTAACAACACGATAAGAAGAAGTTACAATTAAGCATTCAAGACAAATTGCTATTTAATTTACGTTAGCTTTTCTGTTGTTTGAAGTAAGTTCGTCAGTTTTATTCAGTGAAAAGCTCAGTACTGAAAATGGACCACGTAAACAATTAAAATATGACGTTTTTTGTTAAGTATCCCTCATCTATCGTAAGTTAGAAAAATAAAAAATAAACACAGTGGCACTCCGTGCCAACAGAAGTGAAAACTTGAACAAGATCGCTTTGGTGGAAGAAAAATACTTGTATAGAACATTGGTCCGTAACTTTATCTAAATAAAGAGCACAAGCGCGTTTACAAAAATGAGATGTCGGTAACGGTGACGCGAGTACAATTGTTTTTTTTTTTTTTCATCTCAAAAATGGCCAAAGTGTCTAAAGAAGTTTTCACTTTAAAAAATATTTATGAAAAAGAAAAATCCTGAAACATGGTCCCCCTACATAATTGTGAAATGTCGAAGTGGGAAGCGAACTACGGAGTTGCGTAAGCGCACACTTTTGGTGTTCATGCGTGTTCTGAGTATTCCCATTCACTAATCGCATTGAGAACTTGCCAATATTAACCACACCCTAATTTTATAATTTTATGGAAAAACGTATTACAAATTAAAATATAGAATGGTTTCTATTTCTAATTTTTTCATTGTTGGTATCATTTATTGAAGCAGTTAATAAGCAATAGTAGTTAGTAGAAACATTTTAAGACACGCTTCGTTGGTCTAGTAGTCGCCAGCAGAGGCGTAGCGTGGACTAATATTGACGTGGGCGAAGTCGCATAAGCGAGGCCCTTTTCTTTCGTTCCCAAGATCTACCCAACAGATTATCCTACCAAAAATGCTGTGACACGACATACCTACTCGTGATAGTGAAAAAATATAAATGCGCGGTGGGAGAATATTGAAAAGCATACCTATAGATTTAAAAAAAAGTTTTATTTTGTAACTTACAAAAGTTCTGTTTTTAGGCTTTTTGCTTTACTGAAGTCCTCTAGTAAAGATTTGTAATTAATTTTTGCAGCTAAATCTGCTTTGATTGAAAGTATTGCTAAAGCAGACAGTCGGTCCTGCTTCATACTGTTTCTTAAGTAGTTTTTAATATTTTTTTAACTTAGAAAAACTTCTTTCTGCGGAAGCTATACTTAAAGTTACAGGCATAGTCAACATAATTCTAATAGCAATGTAAACATTAGGATAGATGTCTTCCAATTAATTTGTAATTATGTATTGTATCATCTGATTGGCGTCTCTAATGGAGTTTGGTATATTAGGCACTAAAAGTTGTAATTCCTCGTAAAGCTCATAAGATTCTATGTCTTTGCTTTCTTCAAATTAATTAGTCATCCGTGGTAATGCCTGGGGGGAGTTTAAAGAGGCTTCGTGAGGCCCCTTAAGGCGCAGATATACGACTTCTAATGATTTTAAATTGGACACCACATCTAAACGACTAGTCTTACTTCTTTGAAAAAAAAAATATGTTGTACTAGACAGTTTTCTTCGTAATTTGATATACGAATAATTCAAATTATATTTTTATAACATAGTGTAATTAATTTGTAAAGTAATGTCTAACGCGGACAAAAAAACGATAATAACGCAAAAGCTATCAGGTGTATTTTCATGAAACTTTCACCATCTAAAAGGCAATTTAATTACACAAATTTTAGTATACAGCTTTTATTTGTATTGTGTTTGATAAATCAATGTGGGTTGTTTTTCGAATAAACTTGGTGCGCGTTAAAACCGGGGCTCTTGCGGGCGACGGGCGGCAGTGCATCGCTGACCACTGTCACGGGTAGATGCTAACGCTCAGAGCAATTTTATTCGCTTTTAAATTTCATGCTATAAATGTCTGGTAAATCCAAATTATTGAAAAAGAAATGACTTACACTGGCAAAAAATAGATTACTGAAGTAAGTAACGTACTTATTTTAATCGAAATAAAATTATCATTAATCTCTATCGAAAGTTTGAATTATTTTGAATTGTAGTAACCACACTTTTATTTAATTTAAATAATTGTGTTATTTTTGTTTTAGGACAACACGAAATAAAAATTCTCTAGTCGTAAATTCAGAGACGAGGTTTTTTTGTAATTTTTTTGTAACCATACTACATCGTTGTAGGGACAGTCCGGATTAGTTTCAAAAAATATTTGAATGCTATTATTGACATACAAGTTGTGGTGGTGTTCTTGGTTCGTAAGTAGTATGACCTTGACTGCGGAGATGTAATGAGGTGTCGTTAGGTTCGTCTTAATAGTGGAAGTGACATAGGCTATTTAATATTTATATATTGCATCTGCAAATACAAAAAAAAGAGGGGTAGGTTTAAAAAAATAACAACAAATAAAAGTTAGTAATGAGTCAATTCCAAATATCCATATTAATAAAACTAACACATAACATAAAACATAACATCACGCCTGTAATCCCCGAAGGGTTAGGCAGAGGTGTACCTATAGGACACCCACATTTCGCCAGTAAAATAAAACTAAAAAGTTTGAAATAAAACAAATTATAAAAAAAAACAAAAAACCCGATTGCGAAATCTCATAACTGAAAAGAGAAAAATAAGCATTATAATCTATAGAATTTTGGTATCGCAGGCATTTGGACAAACAAAAGTTTCACCAAAATTTCAGGTTGGTTTTTGGTTTGCGCCTGCAATACCAAAATCCTATAGATTATAATATTTATAATGCTTGTTTTTTTCTTTTCAGTTATGAGTTTTTGCAGTCGGGATTTTTGTTTTTATTTTTATTTTATTTTTTTTGTGTCCGTTTTGCGAACTTAGCCGACGTTCACACGGACGTAATAAAATCACGGCGGGATTTTATCGCGCACTAGATTTTCAACTCTCGGTGTTAAGCCGAGCGTTGACAATCCAACGCGCTGGGACGTACTTTCGTGTGGGCACGTGCACGAAAAAAAAGCGCCGCGATTTTATTACGTCCGTGCGAACGTCGGCTTAAGTACATTGTACACAATTATTTTCCTACTTTCGCCCATGCCTTTACTTTCATGCCGGTGCCTATATTTAGATACATGTCGCAGAGTGATACCGCCTAGTTTGGAAGAAAAAAGTTTGATAGTTCCATAATTTACAACAAAAGAATTCCTCTTCAGTAAATGTTGTTTCAATCACTTCAGAAATGAAAAATAATTGATATTTGTGAATTGTTTTTTTTTTCTTAGATTTTTTTTTTGTTCTCTCTTCTATGGTTACACAGGTTGTCTACATCTCTTTTTATATACTTTCCTGTCGCAGGTATGCTGGAAGAGATTTCTTTAGAAAAAGCCACTGCTTTTTAAAGGAAAAGAAAAAGAAATTTATTTTCCTCTCTTCTTGTCTGTTTATATGTGTGTGCATAAATAAAACGAAACAACCTAGGAGTGAATTTGTACCTACATTATCTGTTGCAATAACAACAAACAACACAACAACAACAAATGATTAACGTATTATTATTACGTTAATATATTGTAAATTATGAAACCATTAAACTTTTTTGACCAATATTATATTAATCCAAACCTAATAAAATATGTTATTTAAATTGGGCATTTAATTTAGATTAAAATACGCCTGACATCATATCATTTAAATGAATGGTTTAAAAGATATCACAGATTCAAAATTACGCGTTACTACATAAATAAGGTTGACGGCAACGCGGGCGCAGCGGTATTAGTCAATGACCTTTCCTCGGCTATTAGGTATGTAATCTCAGTAGTACGATCCCGTGGGATATTTTTCGACATCCACGCGGGCGAAGCCGCGGGCTAAAGCTGCTAAGGCTATAATTTATATATATATATCACGCGGGCGAAGCCGCTGGCGGAAGCTAGTGAAAAATAATTTAAGTAACCTTTCGATGGATATTGGTGCCGATTCTCTTGTCACAAATGCCTCTAAACTGGACTAAAAATCACCAAAATTTAGTTTATTCCTGTCAAACGACGATTTCCCATTCTGAAATAGACTAAAGTGACACAACTATATTTTAGTTTGACAGCACTAAGATGGTACTGAGATATTAATTTAGTGAAAATGGCAATTTTGCTATTCTGAATTTGACGTTATTCATCAAAATTTTAGATTTTCTAACTAAATCTGACTATTTTTAATCGCGTCTAAAAACATGGGGAATAAAATTGGTAGTCATGAACTTTAAATTAACACCAACACCTCGACTTCAGATGCAAAAACAGTACTGATTTTATTTTTCTTTTGCTTGTATCTCGAAAACGTTGTGTCCAATCGCAAAAATAATAAAAATTTCGACCCCCTTTATAAAACTCTTAAACCCATAACACTCTACATGTAGGTAATATTTTTTTTTTTCAAACAAAAAGTGAAAAATTCCATATAAAACACGTCGAGGCTGCCCCCCTGCGTGCCTCCGGCTCTAAAAAGATTCACATGGTTAGATATCACGTGTGGAGTCGCGATTGTCAAATTCGATTTGTCAAAATTATTTTTTAATTTAGATAATTTATTTTGCAGAATAGCTTTGAGATTCTCATAGTCAAAAGTAAGGAATTTTAGTGATAGTTTAGTTCGGTGTACAAGAGAATCGGCACCACTATTGATAATATTAGTTCGATTAAAATAGGTACGTTACTTACTCTGTAATCTATTTTTTGCTAGGCGTTTCTTTTTCAATGATTTCGATTTACCACCAATTTTTAGCACAAAACTTAAAAGCAAATAAAATTGCTCCGAGTATTAGCGATGCACTGCCGCTCGTGCCCACAAGAGGCCCAACTTCAACGCGCACCAAGTTTATTCGAAAAACAACCCACCTTGATTTATCAAACACAATACAAATAAAAGCCGTTTAATAAAATTTGTATAGTTAAATTGTCTTCTAGATGGTGAAAGTTTCATGAAAATACATGAAGATAATAATTTCGAGAAATTTTCATGAGACTATTACAGTTCATGAGATTTAGCTCGCTGACAGACAGACGGACATTGGAGGCTTAGTAATAGGGTTCCGTTTGGCACTCTTCATGATCATGTTAAATCTTTGCAGATAAACAAATCCATTCTCCATTCCATACTCCATTCGTTTCCCATGGACGCCAACTGCTACGATCTTTATAGAGAGAGAGGGCGCTACTGTGCGTGAATAAACATCTACTCCGTGTATTTTAAAGTTTAAAAAATAGTTTTGAGTGACAATACAGTTTAAAAAGTGATTAAAGTTGTGACAATCAGGAACCCGTACTGATTTAAGTCGAAGTACACGAGTGTTAGACAGTTATTACGAAGATTTTTTAAAATCTGATACAAAGTGCCAGAAGACGAACAAAACTCAAATTTACAGAAGAATTATCAGCTGCTCATTACGCTGCTCAAAGATCCTCGTAGCCACCAGAAACTGCTTAACGGACTAAAACCCTAGTTAAGGTACGATAGTGATACTCAAATTTAATGTAAATTATCGATCTAAATAAATCAGAAACTGCTCGTCATCCTGGCCAAATTACTCTGAACAGCGCCATCTATATTCTAATAGAGGAATTAGCTCCAGGCCGATCGAACCATCAACAGATAGACGTAGCTAGTTGCACGACTGCCCGCTGGATGACAGCACCAGTTAAAAAGTTACTCAAAATGGCACAATTATGCGCAGGCTGTACACAAGATCTCCCAACCAGCGAACATCTAACGTGCACATTATGTAGGTGCAAATACGATCTGGAGTGTGCAAACATCTCCAGAGACCATTTTAATGTAGCAATGACTGCAGACCACAAAAAAGCATGGAAATGTCAGGTTTGCCGCTGCAAAATGCCCAAAATAGGAAACTCAAATACTCCCATACGCCCACATGTCTCCATTCACAACCAGCAAGTAACTTCATTTAATGAAGAAAACAACGTCACGTTTAGAATAAGAACTATAAACTCCAGCAATGATACAACCACTTTTGAAGATCTCAGTGTACTAGGAGACACACTCCACCCAGATGATAAAAAACCCACAAATACCAACGTACAATCTGAACTCTCATTGCAAAGTTTGAGTGAAATGATTATGATACGTCTAAAAGAAAATAATGAATCACTAATATCCGAACTACGAAGCACTATACAAATAGAAATTAACAAAGCTATTGCCAAACTCACAGAAGATCTCGAGCAAAAAACCAATCACCTATCAAAGCAAAATGATCAAAGAAAACTAGAATTAGAGAAAGTTAACACCAAAATAGAAAACCTAATTAAAGAAAATGGAAAACTAAAAAAAGACATATTAGAAATAAAATCTAAATCTTATTCCCCAGTTATTAAATGCACAGAAAGTAATTCAAAAAAGATAGTTCTGTACGGTTTCGCCGAGTACTTAAAAGAATCGGAAGCTGATCTACATGACAGAGTAATTGATATGTTTCGAGACATTTTGCAAGTAGACCTACGGGGCTATATAGAAAATATGCATAGAGTCGGCAGAAATAATACTATAACCCGACCATTGGTAATAGAACTATTAAGTAAAAGAATGGCAAAGTACATCATCGCAAATAACCACTATTTTCAAGGTTCAAGACTATCTCTATCAGAGTTTTTAGATGAAAATGCACGCAAAGAAAGGCAATTTATGCGAGAAGAAATGTTAAAAGCGAGAAAGAAAGGGTTATATTCGGTCATCCGAAACAATCAATTATATGTCGAGGGAGAATTAATAAATGTAAAGAATAAAACCAACCAACTAAACTACACAACTGATGAGATAAATTACAAAGCAAAAATATTCCAAAATAATAATTACAACAACGACCAACACAAGGAAACAATTAGTAACATAAATACAGAAAACAATTCCTTTCGAAGTTACAGGACCACAATTTAACATTTTATTCCAAAACATACAAAGTATTTGTAATAAACAACACATACTTGAAGCTTTCGTTGAAGAAAACCCAATATATAACGCAATATGCTCAACAGAAACCTGGTTATCGGAAGAAAAACAAACCATGATACAATTTAGCGGATTTAAAATTGCTGCATCATACTGCCGAAGCAAGCGAGGAGGTGGCGGCGTCTGCATCCTGCTCCGAGATCACATCGATTCTAGAGAGAGAAATGACATCACAGATATGTCCATAGAATATGTAATAGAACTATGTGCAGTAGAACTACCCAAGGAAAATATACTATTAATAACGATATATTGGAATAAAAGAGAAGAAGATATATTTATAAATCAATTAAAAATTATTTTAAACTATATAAACAGTAAATATTACAAATTTGATATTGTTATGGCGGAGATTTTAACATAAATATTTTAGAGAACAACAGGAAAACTAGTCAATTCATAGATTTAATGCTAGAGTTTAAACTTACACAACACATTAAAAAACCCACCCGAATTACTCAAACTACATCTACATGCTTAGATTTGATATTTACAAACTTTAACACTAACAAAATATTTACAACCGTAGAGGAATTAGGTTTCTCAGACCATAGCGGAACTACAATACAAATCTCTATACCACATGTAACCTCCACACAACCTACTTTGTACGCAAATAAAAGATTATTTAATGATATGAATATTTTCAAGTTTAAGTCAGCACTACAAGCCATAGACTGGAACGAAATAATAAAAGACCAAAATATGAACGATAATTATAATGCGTTTAACGATACGCTAACCAATGTCCTAAACAAATGCATACCTTTACGTAAAATTAAATTAAAATCTATTTTTAAGAAAAAATGGTTAACCAAAGGTATAAAAACCTCCTGCAAAAATAAGCGATTATTAAAAACACTTACACTTAAAACAAAGAACCCAATATTATCACGACACTATAAAAAATATGAAAAAATATTAAAAAGTACAGTAACAACAGCAAAGAAATTACAATATATTGACAAAATAAAAAAATCTAGTAACAAAGTCAAAACAATGTGGAATATAATAAACGAGCGAACCAATAAAACAATAAAAAAAGACAAGTTTAACTTAAAACTACAAATAAATAACGATACAACAACCTCGGAGCCAAAACAAGTAGCCAATTTGTTTAACAACTTTTTTGCATCCATCGGCGAGGTAAGTCATGAACGAGCAAACGATGAGCCAAGAAGTATCCCAGTACTCTCACCTACCGAAAATACAATGTTCCTCACTCCTGTAGACCCCTACGAAATAAATATTATGTTAAAGAGCTTAAAAAATAAAAAAAGTCACGGCATAGACGAACTTCCACCCTGTTTACTCAGACAATGCGCTGATGAGCTTACACTACCATTCTATAAATTAATAAACCAGTCTTTTGAAGAGGGCGTATTCCCTGATCAACTGAAAATAGCACTAGTTAAACCATTATATAAGAAAAATAACAAAACAGAGCCAAGCAATTACCGTCCAATAGCTCTACTGCCTACAGCTTCAAAGATTTTTGAGAAAGCAATGTGTAATCGCGTGTACACTTTCTGCGAAAAATATGAAATATTTGACGAATGCCAAAATGGCTTTCGAAAAAATCGATCAACAGCATTAGCAGTCTATAAATTTATACAGGAAGCCTTAAACATAATAAATAATAAAAAATACGCAGTAGGTAT
Organism: Agrochola lychnidis; assembly: GCA_963680765.1. Classification (NCBI taxonomy): domain Eukaryota; kingdom Metazoa; phylum Arthropoda; class Insecta; order Lepidoptera; family Noctuidae; genus Agrochola; species Agrochola lychnidis. The sequence goes on along the minus strand of OY796866.1, from coordinate 3,580,441 downwards.
AATGCTTGATATGACCAAAGCTTATGACAAAGTACAGTATGATATTTTACTAAACAAGCTATACAGAATAGGGATCCGCGGTAAATCACATGAATGGTTTAAATCATATCTAAAAAATAGAGCACAGTTAGTAGAAATAGAATACTTCAATGACAAAATGAACGAACTTCAAAAGTTCCACTCTGACAGGAAGGCGATAAACGCATCCATACCACAGGGAAGTGTTATTGGATGTCTTATATTTCTCGTCTACATAAACGATCTCCCGAAATTCATAGCAGAATCCGGACCATGCGTTTTGTTTGCGGACGACATCTCCATTCTCTCCTCGTGTCATGATAACCTAAACAGTACCCTTAACGATATACTTAGCAAAATAATAACTTGGATGAACGAACACAACCTCGAAATTAACTTTGCAAAGACTAAACTCATAACTTTCCATCCCCACCAAAAAAATCCTCTCAATGTAGCTTTTACTTATAATAATCACAAAATAGAAACAGTCAATGAATTCACATTACTAGGCATAACCATAGACAAGAATATAAATTGGAAATCACACGTACAAAAAATTAAATCGAAACTTTCGAAATTCCTATATGCTTTTCGAGAAATAAAAAAAACCACAAATTTACAGACAGCTCTAGTAACATACTACGCCTATGCTTATGCATGGCTTAGTTACGGCATAATAATGTGGGGAAATAGTACAGATGCACCTACACTGTTTACAATTCAAAAGAAATTCGTCCGTATCCTAGTTAATATACAACAAATAGATAGCTGCAAACCCCATTTTATAAACCTGAACATTTTAACTCTGCCTTGTATATATATACTTGAAATATGTAAATTCGCTCATAAATACCCACACTTTTACACTAAACGAGAAGACATACAAACAAGATACACACTCCGATACAAAACACGACTAAACTTACCAAAATCCCGCCTAAAAATACATTCAACAAGTCCTCTAGTTATGTCAATAAAAATATATAACAAATTACCTGAATCAATCAGAAAAGAAAAAAAACTCCATCTATTCACAAATAAATTAAAAAATCTATTATTAAGTAAATGTTACTACAGTGTACAAGAATATTTAAATGATAAATCTCTAAAACTCAAATAAAATACACAATAAATGTTTTTTTTAGAATAAATTAGATTATAAGATAAACAGTAAGTCCTCATCTCTACTATATTTCTTTTGCTGTGCCCAACAGGGTCCACGATTGTTTCTTTTCAAATGTTTACCACCTAAGCACATACATTGTGGAATGCAATAAAGTATTGAGTATTGAGTATTGAGTATTCTATTTACTTCGTTTACGTTCATATTATCTGCTATCTAATTGCGTAACACCTTTTCGTAAATGATTAAGACTATTCTGTCTCATTTTGCAGTTTAACAACATTAATTGCGTTATTTACGTTGTTGAGCAGATTTTTTTTCGAACTTATGAAGCAATGGATTGGCAATCTGTTTAAATGATTCAGATTGTGATTGATCGTTTATTATCCAATTAGGGTGCTGATCATACACGCAGACAAACCACACATCTTTCTTTTATATTTTTTGTCATCTTCTGTTATTATTTTAAGTAGGTATGTCCTATTCATGTATGGACACATTTATTATTTACGTAAATATAATAAACCAACTTATTCAATGCAAACTATTAAAATAATATGATAACAATCTTAAATTATTATCAGAATATTAGCTTACTTATTAACAATATATTGAAAAAAAAAATTGGTTGGTTATCTAAAATCAGACAGGATAGTCCTCACTATCTGAAACGTATGGTTACCCTACGAAATTACGTGCGTGCAGTTGCGGGGTCGCGGGGAGGTGACGCGTGGCTCCGCCCACTCGCTCGAGGTCGCTGTCACTTATTGTCGTCTTAAGTGCAAGGCCGTGGGCGCGGGCCTTTTTCGCCCACGCCTAGCCACGCCACTGTTCGCCAGCGCTACTGCTGAGCATGAGGTCTTGGTTTCGGTTCCCAGGTCAAGCAAAGTATTATTAGCTTTTTTAATCTGGAATTTCTCAGTAGCAGCTCGGAGTCTAGATTTGTGCCCGGTTGATAGCAATAGGCTCGCGCCCTATTACATGGGACTTAAACATAACTGGTGAAATGTGGGTGTACTATAGGTACACCTCTGCCTAACCCTTCGGGAAATACAGGCGTGATATTATGTTATGAAACACGTGTCGTTGTTACGCACTACCGAGTTTGTGCAACAAACTGAATAATTTCATATTGCAGTTGCACTGAGTTCTTTGCAAGATACTTATTACGTAATCTCTTATATATAAATTTCTCGTGTCACAATGTTAGTTACCTTACTCCTCCGAAACGGCTTTACCTACTGATTTTTACCAAATTTTATATGCATATTCAGTAGGTCTGAGAATCGGCTACTATCTATTTTTCATACCCCTAAGTGATAAGGGTTGTCCACCCCAAACAAATAATTGGCAAAACAACGTTTGCCGGGGTCAGCTAGTAAATTAATAATAATATTTATTCATACAGGATAAGTTTTTAACCAGTGCGCAAACTTTAACACGTGGCTTTACTCATCATTATGAACAACTTTTACTATGGGACCAAACCTGAAATCGCGAAAAAAAAATCTGCTGTTCCCTACATTTATGTTCGCATAACTCGTCAAAATGTATGAGATATGAACTAGAACATCATGATGGAAAATCGTATCATAGCTGTTTTGGATTTCTTAGTAAAAGTCTTGTAATGAACTTTGACCACGATTAGGTTTCAAGGTCTGATGATGAAGCCGGAAGATAGGCACTGGCATTCCATGATGGAATATCGTATCATAGTCGTGTTTGCACTTGTGAGAAAGGCCACGTAATGGACTTTGAACACGATCAGGTTTCAAGCGTGTTTTTCTAGTGTTTTTTAAACTATTAATTTATTATTTCTATAGAGTATAGATATCGTCGCGTTCGGTAGCGATGTATCGCTACGAGCGACAGTGATATCGCTTATAATTGAATAGGCCTCTTTCTCAATCCATACCTAAGCACGTAAGCACGAGGGCACGACCACATTTAAATTCGAATAGCAACACGTTGATCTATTTAAATTCACTGTTGTGATCATTTTTGTAAGGTTCCTTTCAACAACTTCGAAATAAACACTATTCTATCTAATCATCGGTGAACTGTAACATTTCGTTTTATTTCAAAATTCGAACACCATATCGTGACGCTAAACTGACAGCTGTCTTATTGTTCCAAATGTAATTTCCTCCAATCAGGGTAGCCCATTGTTGATTTTATCGCCTTTTGTTTTCGACCTCGGCCTCAACGTCAAAATTATCTAGACACGCGGCAGCGTGTCGAGCCAAGTTTCTAGGCAAGACACGGCTGCAGTGTGTTATATTACACGAACCATTTGGAGCCACTTTTGACCCCTTAATAACTCAAAATCTATGTAACATAGACTCATGAAATTTGGTTTATTTATAAAAACCCCTTAGATTAACTAGAACTCCAAATTTCATAAATAAAACTCAAACGGTTATTGAGATATTAACGTATAAAAATCGGCATTTTTATCAACGACCTGCCACTAGACATCAAAAACATTTAACCCATTTCCGGGTGACCTAGAAAGTTGAAAAGAGATTTCCCGAAAGCAGGCCCATGGTATGATACTGTGTCAAAGCTTATTTATCAAAAATTATGTCGTATTTTTTTCAAGTCGTTTTATCAAAATTTATTTCTTCTAGCATTAGAGAACCTAATAAATATTTATTTTGTTGATACTTAAAGAACTACATCCGCCATTCAATCCTAACCTGAATGTTGCCAGATGACAGACTATTCCAATAAAATAATTTGTAATCGATTGAAAATATCGATACTAACCCACATGGAGTAGGTGGAGTATCCACTACACGAGTATGTTTTAAATGCTATTTATTATACTCAAATACTGTAAAATTATGATTTTACAATAAATAAAATATTATATGGTCTGAATATACTCAACAACTTAAAAGTGTTTCGAGGCAGTAATGTTATTTTATAAACTACCAGTGATCAGAGTAAGTAGATTGATTTGAGGTCAATGAACTGGCACGTATATTAGTATGGATACGCCTCCGGGATTCCGGGATTTTGAAATTATTAAGATTTTTAAGGAATTTCAAATGTTGTAATGTGTAGAATAAAGAATACATCAATATGAATAAGAAATGTTCAACCCTTTTGCTGTCTGTTTAATAGTATATAGGTGATCGGACTCCAAGAAAAGGATAGATATACTATAAAACAATATAATATATTTTAAATATTTATCTATCGCATTCTATAAATTTCTAATGTAGTAGTTTAAAAATCCTTACTTTAACAATATTTGATTCAATCCCGTAAGTACCAAAATGAAATTCCGGAAAAAAGGCTTATCCATGTTATGATTTCTATGACTATTCATGATGCGAGTACGTAAAATCAATCTACCTACTCCGATCACTGATAATCACCCAATCGATTTCGTCAATCGATTACCAAAATAATTAAACCTGGTAACACTGACACCATGCATAATGTCAAACTGTCAAAAAAAATCTGTCAGATCAATGGCATTGTTGGCTGTTTGTTTTACGTTCATTTGAATTTATTTTTCCGTATTTACTTTATACTTATATTACGTTACGATTTAATGCTGTCAATTTAAATTGAAGCCAGAGGAACTATTGCTTATCTTTCCATGGCCCTGGGTAAGTTTATTATGTTCTCTAAATATTTATAAACACCGTCGTATTGTATAACCTCATTGATTTTAGCAGCCTATTAGTAGAAGGCCTATGTTCAGTCAGGGGTACGTCGCGCGTCGTCAGCTGTAAATGTCTATAGTATGATGTAATTATATAGCATAAGTAAATACACTGAATTTTTTTACCTTTTTCAGGTATGACGATGACATGTGTTATTGCAAGACTTGACATTATTGATTATATTATCTACAACTCTATCCCAAGTATTACTTGCTCAGGAAAATCTAAGCATATTATGTTATGTATGTGGCATGTCAATTGCAAGTCACAGAAGTCATCAGGTTAGTGTTTTTAAAATGGCAGAATTACTATGAGTGATATAATTATTATACAAAAGTAAATAAACAACAATAAGAGTATTTTCTGCAGATGCTCCTATGTTGTATTATTTTCATTATAACCTACAAATTTATTTTAAGCAATATGGTTGTTATGTAGTGTTAATATTTTTGGTGTCAATAAATAAATAAAATAATAAATAAAAATAATAATTTCTTACTTTCTAGGTTAGGTATACATTTGGATAAAGTTTGTCATGCTTACTGAGAGAGGCTGCTACCAGAGATGTTTATAGGCAAGCAAGTGATGATAAAAACAGAGCCACCCTAGAGTGTAAAAGATTTACCCATAATAGATCAAAACAATAATCTGGTTAGGGCCAGAATCAAATCGTGACATGTGAGCAGCAGGACTTAATGTACATAATTATTGATAAGTGAGCAAAATAGGACAAATCGTTTAAGAGATCATCATTGCTTATTACTGTTTTGTGGGAAAGCGTACACCTACCACCTACCGTACCTACCTTATGTGAATGAAGCTGAAGCCGTTTTAAATTCTATGAGAAATAAAATGTTTTTAGTATTTAGGTATTGTTGTGTTATTTGTTAAAGTAAACCTTCCTATAGAAGCACTGAAAATGCTGCTGCCAATGAGATTATTCATCTTTAATTAAGAGAGTTGGCTAAAATAATGTTTATGCCATTAAATCTTTCATATTTAGCGCGCAAGATTATTAATTTACCTTTATAAAATTCAAGTCTGTAAATGCGATAATCGCCATTTTGATGACAGTCGAGGTTGAGGCTAAAAAACATAAAAATTGGGGATTTCGAACATCCAAACTCCACCATAAGGACAGTGACTATTACAACATTTAATTATTTGACGAATTCATCCATTTTTCAAGTTAAATAAGTAGTAGTAATGAAGTTTTTGATATCAAAAGTCGAAGTTTCGCGCCAATCGTGCGTGTTTACATTTTAACTTTTCACAATTAACACACATACACATATCTGTTACGACTTAAAATGTAACAAATGTGATTAAAAATATTATAAGTAACTAGAAAATGCCCAGATCTTAACTTATTATACGAACACACGTTCAATAACACGTAATATTCATTACTACTACTCAATTTGTGTTAAAAATCGTCGATCATTGTTTTTTTTTTTTATTGTAATGATGTGCGAAAACGATTATGGCAAACGTTTTTTTTTTTTCAATTTTGATTGTCTCGATTAATTTATAATTATGTCGAATGTCTGAAATCTATACTTGAAAATTAAAATAAAATTGTTTTAAGCATTAAATACAATAAACATTGTTTAAAATAATTATTTATACTTTTCTAGTGTAATTTTAATCGTTTTTAGGACATTCAATATAAAACGAGTCAACACACAGAACGAGGATAGATACTTACCTCATTTATTGAATTTCGCGCCGAATTGTTTCTATTTATTTGAATTTAAATTCGGAACGTTGTTCAAAATTATTTTTAATTTATTGGACAATTATTTACTGTGGATTTTATTTTTGATACTTTCTGATATAGAATGCCTAGTATACATTTTTTAGGTAGGCTTAAGAAAATTTTGTTTGGGAATGATGTTAAATTAATTCTATAAATTAGGTAGGTATTCCGCAAACTTTTAAATGACGTCTATATTTTTAAAGTGATACTTTTATTACATCGTCTCAAACTTTTTCGTCTGTGTGTTGCAGCTGATCGTGTAAAGTTTCACTTTTACCGTGGTTTCATAAAACCACACAATCGTTTTTTGTTAGTTGTATGAGTTTGATAGTATTTGTTTTTAATAGGATAATCTTACTCGAGTAATAAAAATTGTTTTTTTTTTAGGTAGTTTTAAAACGAAAGGAGACGTTTCATTTTTGTATGGGACTCCGGCCATAACATGTACACTTTAGAAAACCTGGGAAACGAACCCCTAAATACAATAAAGACTATTTTTTTCCATAATATCTAATACTTTTTGGGCACAAAATAAAAACGGAAAATGTTTGACGTTTGTCAGGAGAAATACGACCATCGACAGCTAGCCATTTTCGTCCAGAAGTGCCTACAAATCTACAATCCACAAAAGCAATTTTTTATTTTTATGATGAATCACACTTTCTAATTAATCAAAAAAGTTGTGTAAGATAGCTATCTTAATATAGTACAGAAATACATGCCTTTCATATTTATTTAAATGACGTCTACGTGATATTATTAGGTTAAAATGTAACATGATTTCTGGACGCAAGCAGTATGCAAGTAAAATGACGCCATGATGAATAGAATATGGCAATAATTTGTTAAACAATTATTTTTTGTGCCGAAGTAATCAGGGGAATAAACAGGAAAGAATATTTTTCCTCAATTCGTGGAATTTTTTCCTTTTTTTACATTAACGTACACTTTATGGCCGAAAATGAAACATCTCCTTTAAAAAACTGCCCAAGTGTATGTCGGACTACGCACAGTGAAGGGTTCCGTAATTGGGATGAATATTTACGCATAAACATTGAATAGTATCAATCAAAATAGTTATCGACTGCAAAAATAAGTTTGTATTTCTCGAAAAAACTATAAAAAACAAAGTTAATTCTGCGGTTGTAACCGAAAATAAACTATCTCAAAAATTATTGACTTCAAAAGCAAAGTCACTTAGAAACATCTTTAACATTTTAATTATGAGATCCAACAATACACGCTTTATATGCATAGATTTTTTTCATCTCTCGGTTATATGTAAGTATGGAGAATGCCACCCCCACTATTATGTTTATCGTAATTTCACTACACCATTTTTTAACGGTGCAAAAAATACACCTTTTTCAAAATTTTCATCGATAGAGTGCAAATAGTCTCCATGTTAAATGGCTGTATGACATCCGGACGCACGGACAGATGAACTTGATGAAATTAAGAGGTCCGTTTTTTTACTGATTTTGATTATCAAGTTTACAATCGGCATGAAGTTGATGTCTATGACAATTAATCTACAATATTATTATTATTTGGAATAGCCGCCATCTTAAAATCCAGAATGTCCATCTAATTCGATATCAGCACTATCTCCCGAAAACCATGAAAATGACAGTCATGACGACAAATTTTCAAATGGGGTTAAAAACTGCCACTTGCTCACTTCAGATGGCGCTGATCTCCAGCGTCTTATAATTTGACAGCTAACTATACATTTTTGATTCGAATGCCAAAAGTTGATGTAAATTCCTGAATTTCATGACTGAATTCAAAACACCCCGTCGAGTCAACTGATGTGTCACGTGTCAAAATCTTGGTCCCTAATGTTAGGCGGCAGTGAATTCATTCCATTCATTCTCTGATCTCGAAAAACGTTGTTACAAAAGTCAGGTTGGTATGTTCAAGGTAGTTGGTAGGTTGGTACTATGCTTGAGACGTTTTTGAATTGATAGATTGTATGACTATTGTTTTAGGGACTATTGTCGTTTAATTTTTGATATAAACTTACGAATAACTAAGTCCATAGTGAGGTCAAAATGTAAATCCAAGGGGCGGCTGCAACGGTGGCGGTGATCTCTCGCGTCCGGCCCTGGTTCAGGCCATGGTACGGAGCGAGAGGAAATGGCAGGCCGTCACCTCCTTCTGCGAAGCGGTAATGCTCGCGAAGGCGGAACGCGTGAGGGAGAGGCAAAGTTCGCGCCCTCACGCCCCTAACCGCCGCAGGAGGAGACGCCCGGGGCGGGAATCGCGAGCCGATTGCCGGCCACCGTAAGTGCGGGCTTGCGAAGCAATGGGTAGCTCGCCGTCCGATAAGGACCAAGCTCGGGTCGACGGCGCGTTGTGTTCCACGCGCGCCTCGAAGAGATGTCAGCAGAATTGACGGGATCCGCTAGGGCCAATGCCTGCCGGGGGTTCGAAGAAAACCGATAGGGACATCGTGGCCCCCGGCAACAGGGCAACCGAAGGAACACGGGTGGGTTTTAGTCAGTAAGAGTCTGACACGCCCTCCCGCTCCGCCCAGAGCGGGAGAAGTTATTTAAAAAAAAAAAAGGGGCAGCTGCAAAAATTAAATAATTAAATCATACGTGAGAAGGAACTTTGTTCCTGACGGGATCAAAGTCAAAGTCAAATCATTAATTTCAAATATGCCCATGTATGGCACTTTTGAACGTCAAAAATTACAAAATAATAAAATTGATTCTATTCGCCCCTTCCAAAAGGTAGTTTTCGTATAGAGAAGAATGGGCAAGAAACTCCACCGTTACTCTTTTAAAATGTTTTACAATTGTTTGTATATGTACGTACATTTGTTAAATAATTATTATATGTGAAGACGATGCACCTAGAATAAAATTACTATACCACAATAGGTAAAAAGAATTAAAAATGAAACAACGACAGATAATTTAATATGTGATAGATACATGGTGCTCACATATTTACAAACATTGTAAAAGTAGACGATTTTCCTAAAATTTTACAATTAATAAGTCAGTGTGTGAGGAAGTAATCACAGAATGTGAAATCAATGTCATAAAACACAAAGTAATAAATTTTACAATTAAATTAGCAAACAGTTTGATTTTGTCTTGATTCTAAATTGTCCTATGGAGCAGGACCAGCATGTTTCCAAGCACTCTTATCTTGGATATAATCCTCTAATTTGTAATATGCTTGTTTACAAAGTGTATTTTTTAACCGACTTCCAAAAAGGAGGAGGTTATATCGCGTAGTTCGTCGCGTATGTTTTTTTTTTCTTTTTTTTATGTTTGTCCACCGATTTCTCCGTCAATTGTGGACCGATTTTGAAAATTCTTTATTTGTTTGAAAGGGTGTGCTCTCGAATTGGTCCCATATAAATTTTATTAACTTTGCTTGGATAGTTTTTGAGTTAGCTACAAAATACGTATTTTTTTCCCACTTAGTATGTAGATGATATGATAAGTTTCTGTCACTGGTAGCAGGTAGTGGTATTCGAATGTGTGTGGGGTAGGTACCACAACTAAAAAGTGAAAAATAAAAACTTTTTACAAAAAAAAACAACCGACCTCCAAAAAAACACTACAAAGTGAAAAATAACTTTAATTTCGGAAGTCGGTAGCAAAAAACGAAAATACAAAACCCAAGACACCGACTTCCGAAATTAAAGTTATTTTTCACTTTGTAGTGTTTTTTTGGAGGTCGGTTGTTTTTTTTTTTGTAAAAAGTTTTAATATGAGTTTTCAATTTTCTTTCATTTAATTGCAAAATGTCACAAGGTATTTTGTTGTAACATTTAACACAGTACCCCATAAAAGATGTATCTACTTCAGATAATCTAAAAAATGGTTGATCTAGTTTATCTTTATTTCTATTATTAAAATTATGTCTATCACTTATTTTATTAAAGAGATGTGGATTTTTCCTTACATACATAATATTTTCATAAATGAATTGGCAAGGTACCGTCATAATATTAATCCTTTTAAAAAGTTTTCTGAGAGATTCGCGGCGACGTAGATTATAAATGGCTCTGATAGCTCTCTTTTGCAAAATAAAGATGGATTCAATGTCAGCAGCCCGACCCCACAGTAAAATACCATACGACATAAGGCTCCCCGACAACACACGTTTTTTTTAATAATAATACTTGCCGCGCCGGCTCAGCGATCTGACATCATTGCGGAAAATTTTAACAATTGTTACGAAAGAAATACCTACATTCTTACACAATATTGCTACGCATATTTACAAAAAGAATTTAATAGATCACGTTTGATTGACGAATAATAATAATTTCTTTACAAAAAGTAATGATATCCCATCAAAAACATAAATGTGAAAATGGGAGCCAAGTTCCACAAATATGGTTGTCGACTTCGCCGACAAAAGAATTGAAATCTAAATGGGTGCCAAGTTCTGTAGATAATCCTGAAATTTATTTATAAGAACATGCAACTTTCTAAAATAAAATTAAAACACAAATTCTTGTTTTTTCTGCTATAACAATGTTTGCTATTTAAAAATATAACTTCTTAAATTTGAACAGTCGAATTATTTACACAAAGCACTTAGGATAAATTGAAGCTCAAGATTTGACTTGGCTAGTTTTTACATACAAGTTATCTTATATTTGGCTAATCAATCTATCATCTTTATATTTGTCTACACTGTCGCGGTGCAAAAGAACTAAAACAAACAGGGTAACTTTTTTATGCTGGTGTGCATTACAGCTACGTCTTACACTCGCGCCACGTCATTGTGCTGTAATTTTACTTTTTAGTGTGCGTGCATTAAGCGGCTAACAGTTGGACGCTATTTTTTCATCGAGTTTACAGCTTTGACTGTCTACCTAGGCATATTTAATTATTATTATTTAATTTTAAGTAGGCACTCAACATCAAATAAGTAATTCATGATGTGCTTACCTGTAAGAAATTGGTACACTAGTCTATAAGTTTATTGGATGTATCTCATATCTTTGTATCGATGTACTCAATTGTTGGTGAGCCAAATAAATAAAGTAAAATATTCATATCTTTGTTCTTTATGTTATGCGCAATTTACTGTTTCTTATTGTAACTGTTTACATCTTTGACTGTCTACCTATTTGCGTATTTATATATTTGTTCTTTATGTTATGCGCAAGTTACTGTTTCTTATTGTAACTGTAAGGTCAAAATATCTTCATCCTCTAAAATTTTAGCTTGCTGGTAAAAACTAGCCAAGTCAAATCTTGAGCTTCAATTTATCCTAAGTGCTTTGTGTAAATAATTCGACTGTTCAAATTTAAGAAGTTATATTTTTAAATAGCAAACATTGTTATAGCAGAAAAAACAAGAATTTGTGTTTTAATTTTATTTTAGAAAGTTGCATGTTCTTATAAATAAATTTCAGGATTATCTACAGAACTTGGCACCCATTTAGATTTCAATTCTTTTGTCGGCGAAGTCGACAACCATATTTGTGGAACTTGGCTCCCATTTTCACATTTATGTTTTTGATGGGATTCATTTTTTCAACCAGTGTTAGCTTCATCAAAATAAATCATCTAACTGCTGACAAGTATGGCGGCCATAGATAATAGAAGTCAAAATGAGTTTGAATGTTTGAACTGGCCGCGTAAACTTTAAACAAAGGAAAAATAACATTGCGTGATAAATGAAGTGTTATGTTTACAGTAGTTTTGTGGTAGTGTGATGAAAATCTATTGCTGCATTTTCTGGAAAACCAATCATAACAATGTTTTTTTATGCATAAATATATACTTACCAGCTTCAACCCGCGATTTCGTCCACGTGTCTTGTTATAAAAATACTGTAGCTTTCATTAGCGAAAGAATTTTCAGAATAAACATTACACTTCTTAGGTATTATGAAATTCGAACTTTTGAAAATCGGAACATCGAAATTAGGAATAAAATATTTGGAAGTATTTGGGTGTGCCCGTCCGTGGCACGCTATAGATTATATTTTTTAAAGAAAATACTGCAACAATATACGACGAAAACGTTAGCAAAAAGAAACGCACATAAAATGATTGAATCTAATATTCTGCCTTCCGAGTGAAAGGAACTTTAAAAACCATCTTAAAGCAATGGTCGCTTCAGCTTTGTTAATTCTACCTTCCATCCTCACAGCCCAGTCCAGTCCAGTTAAAACTAAATTCCAACTTAGCTCAACTGTTTCGACAACGTTTGCATTTGATTAATCGTAGTTTAGATTAGTTTGGCAACCACAAACATAATAGATCCTAGAATTCAATTAGGTAAATAATTATTTTATTAAAATGTTTTATTTTTTAAGCTATTGCATAGCTTTTATCGCAGGCTTTGAGCGCGGCGACCGAATCAAGAAATTCCGTAACGGAAATAAAACCTAACACCCCCCACTCCGCCTACCATGTAATGACGGTTCCCATGACAACGTGATGTTGTCATGGGAACGTAATTTTTGTTTTATGTCATCACGTCATCATCCCAAGTGTAGCGTTGACAAATAGGAAGTATGGAGGTTACAAATGCTATGCAATAGCTTTACCGCGGCAGTCCCCGAGTGCCACACGTTTTTTTTTTTTTTTTCTCGACTACACACGGTGTCTACATCTCTTTTTATCTATTTTCCTCTTGCAGGATACATGCTGGAGGAGATTTCTTTGGCAACAACCATCAACTTTGTACACACGGCTATACATCAAGCTATATATTTCCAGTATAAACTGACCCCGCATTGTACGGAAATCCTATACAATGCGAGATCAGCGTAAACTGGGTTTGTATAGCTTGATGTGTAGCCGTGTGTACGTACGTATTTTTCGGCTATTTTCTTCTGAAGTAACGTTCCGTAAACATGGCATTAAGTGGGTACCAGTTTGAAAAAGGGGTTAGGTACTAATTAATGCTGCCGTCTGTACATGGCACGAATAAATTTGTATGGAGAACAAATTCAAGATTCTAGGGTCGTTCAAAGTGTTATTGGGTTTTTTCATCAGGTATTTCTTAGCAGCAGCATAGAGACTGAATTTACATACATAAATTCACGCCTTCTTCCCATGGGGGAAGGCAGAAACTTCAGAACACTATCTGCTACGATCCTTGCATACTCCTTTTGCCTCGTTTAAGTTCTTATAGTTAAGAAATGAGACTGAATTGATTCCTATATAAAAGGACTCACCCTTAACATGGGACTTAAACATTACTAGTATAGGTCTTATAGTCCTCTTCACCGTATCCAACAACAGTCATCATCATCATCATTTCAGCCGAAAGACGTCCACTGCTGGACATAGTCCAACAACAGTGACCCAGACCAATTCTTTTCTTTCGTGAGCTCTCTTTTTTCGTTATTTTTCGTGTGATTAGAGACTATCCTGGTGTCAGAGATTTTATGCCGCCCATGGGCCTCTGAATTGGCTTCATATGCCGTCGAGAAATATCAAAAAAAAAAAAAAAACGAAATAAATTTATTTCACATAAACCTACATGGGCACTTATGAAACGTCAGAAGCTAGGTGCACGGTTCCAATTGGTCATTTTCTATGGAGAAGAGCCGGCAAGAAACTCCACGGTTACTCTTTTAAAAATAATTGGCTTTTACAATACTTTCATATAACAGTGTTTCTAGGTATGGGAAGACAGTGTAGGTCTTTCAATAAGTACCAGGTACTTAACAAAATAGAAAATGGTCAACAGGTCTACAATCCACTAAGCCTACAGCGTTCTCACATTCACAAAATATGTAGAAAAGAATCTATACTAAAAATACTTAAATAAATAATCTCTCAGGTATGCCAGTTTCCTCACGATGTTTTCCTTCACAGTTTTTTATGCAATTATTATTTTCGTGTTTTTATTATTTCTTTGCCGCAAATAAACGTTTTTTCTTTCTTTCTTTTCTTTTTTTTCTAAGTGATAATTATACATTATACAATGCGAGCTCTCTGATGACTAGCAAAACCAAAATTTGGTCTTGATAACCCGGGTCACACCGTGTATAAAAGAGCTGATCAGCCTCACATCCCATACATTGCTGGTAAAATGTGAGTGTATGCTTTCCCTCTAGGCTCACATGTGAGAATTTATGTAACTTAGCAAATATTCTCCCCACATCTGTAACTCTTTAACTTAATTACCAAGACAGAGAGAGTTTGATTTTCTGTGTTTGCAAAGGACTGTTTTCATAGGACTGAAATCAAGAAAATGTTCTCTGTGGCAAAATTGTTAATACAAGAGACTGTGAGTCGTTATTATTTGATTTATTATTCAAATTTGTGACTGTATAAATAGAACGTGTCATATCTTTTGGTGGCAGAATTTGAAGGGTTGATATCAAATACACGTCACTTTAATTTGTAACTGAGTTTTATTTAGCACGATAATGAGATATCCAAATCGTTATCAGGCATGCATAAGGTAAATGAGTCTTAAAAGCTAGCTAACTAATTATCTTTTTGGCTCGTTTCGTCAATTTTAAAAAATTGTAAAAAAAAAATCTTGTTAGTTTTAAATATTACTTTTTTACCCTATAAAATATGTTTAAAGTTAAAACTTCTTTGGGTGCGTTGGGCATTTTTGAGATGGGAAAAAACAATTGAACTCGCCACACCGTTACCGACACCTCATTTTTGTAAACGCGATTGTGCTCTTTATTTATATTAAGTTACGGATCAATGTTCTGTAGCGGTTACACCGCCACATACGAACTACGCATCATAGAAATGACGTCACACAAATCCTGCATCGCGCAGTTAAAGTTTACTGAGCGATCGACATACATACAAGATTTCAACTTCAAACCGATGGGCAGTTGCCCGCCAGACACACCACCCGTCTGGTCGGAGGATGCTCCCTTTTCTATGGAGAACTTTACACCCTGTTCCTCATACCACTAAAGTTCTATGCAAGTATTTTTACTTTAAAGGCTTTGGATTTATGTTTTTGTAAACGCGATTATTCTCTTTATTTAGATAAGGTTACGGATCAATGTTCTATACAAGTATTTTTCTTCCATCAAGGCGATCTTGTTCAAGTTTTCACTTCTGTCGGCACTCCCGGAGTGCCACTGTTTTTTTCTATCTATCTTTCTTTTATCTCAAGGTACACATAAGACACAATTAATTATATTGTTGCGAGACACCCGAGAGTCTTGTGTCGCTTATTGGAACAAGGATATAAAAAAAAAATATGTCGGATCCGGTCATTAGTACGGACATGAAACGAATCGCAAGCGCGCCACTGGCGACATCAAGAATGATTTACCGACACCAAAAAAGGCTTTCTATTGCGCATTAACCAACACTATCCACACTACGCCCACAGTAATTAAAATATCGCTGATAATAACGAGAGTCACATACCCGTCTCCGACATATATATAATAAATATTGGTCCAGCGTAAATCTCAAATTCTTTATTGCGTACCATAATGTATAAAGTTGGTAGGGAAATAGTTATATTAGTCACAATTATAGACCCTATCGGGCACAGCATAGATCAATGTAGGAGACAGGAGGATAAAAAAAGGAGAGGATGATAAATAGCTTTTCCTTGTCAAAGTCAAAAGTCAAAGTCAAATCATTTATTTCAAATGTATGGCACTTTTGAACGTCAAAAATTACAAAATAATAAAATTGATTCTAGTCGCCCCTTCCAAAAGGTAGTTTTCGTATGGAGAAGAATGGGCAAGAAACTCCACCGTTACTCTTTTAAAATGTTTTACAATTGTTTGTATATGTACGTACATTTGTTAAATAATTATTATATGTGAAGACGATGCACCTAGAATAAAATTACTATACCACAATAGGTAAAAAGAATTAAAAATGAAGCAACGATAGATAATTTAATATGTGATAGATACATGGTGCTCACATATTTACAAACATTGTAAAAGTAGACGATTTTCCAAAAAAAATACAATTAATAAGTCAGTGTGTGAGGAAGTAATCACAGAGTATTGGTGAAAGCAATAACCTACGTTTCGTACTGTCTTATTAGGGAGATATATGCATATACAGCAATAACGTTTAAACATAATTATACGTACACGTTTTAAAGCACACTCGCTCGTGTTTACATAAAATTTAACATTAACAATACTAGTCCTATCGTGAAAATCAAAACCACAAAATATAACCCTAAAAACCTTAATCAAACTCTTAAGAAAAAGTCCAACATTTTCACTTCGCCCACGTTCGCACTAACGTAAAAATATCGCGGCGGGATTTTATCGCGCACTGGATTTTCAATTCTCGGCGTTGAGCCGAGCGTTGAAAATCCAGTGTGCGAAAAAATCTCGCCGCGATATTTTTAAGTCCGTGCGAACGTGGACTTAAAATTCTCGACATAAAAGTTAAAATGTATGAAAACAGTTTAACACCCCACAAATTACGAGAAACCGCAATGATTTTATGTATATTTACATATTTAAATCAACGGATGGATAGTTTTGTATGAAGAATATGCAGCTGTAATCGTGTGGAGTGTCCCAGGTGTAATGTAGTCTTGATATATTATTTTGTGCTTGTTCTGCAATGCAGCTGGAATTCCCTTTATGTAGTTAGTTCTTATAGCTAATGTGTATCCATGAGCCTTATACATAGGGATGTGTGGCCTTATACCATTAAACTACTTAGGAGAAAAGTTAATGTGCCCAAATTAGTGAACCGATACATTGCTATCACTGCTACTTGGTAAGACTGGCACACAGACATACATATCAACATACATATTAATCAAGATACATTTAAAGTGTTTTCTCAAACATGCATGGAAATATTGTCATGATTTTCGAACAAAGAACACGCGAAGTTTCGAATTTACGGTCAAAGAAAATTAAATCCATTGCAGGCGTGTTTTTTGAATTTGGAACATTCCAACGCTCCAGCAATGTTGTATGAACTGGCGTGCTGGGGTTATTAAATACTATTTGATTGGATCTCTTTTATCATTCTTGGCATACCAAAGTCCTCTTTGCTTAGTACAAATTGCGTTCACGTGGCTGTATAGCCTTAGATGCGTTTGCCTTTCGGCACAGATAATAAATAGAAAATTGGTGGTAAAGCTGAAAATTCGTCTTGATTTGTTATTTACTTATATAATAGATAATTAAAATGAGTTCCAACGGTTCAGACAGTGAAATGGAGATTGATTGTACTCCACTAGATTTAAGATCAGAAGCCAAATTAGCAATGGAAAACCTGCTTTCAGCGATGTCAAAAGAAAAATGCATGAAAGTATAAGAAAATTTTATGATTTGGAAAAACGAGAAAAAAGTGAACATTTTCTCCGAAACAATATTTTTGGCGTATTTTAATGAGATTGCTAAAACTAAAAAGCCATACATATTATGGGCAATTTACTCCATGCTGAAATATACCATGTTAAAAACGGCATTAACTTGAAAAATTATGGAAATTTAACTACTTTTATTTCCCTGCATTCTTTTGAGAAAAGCACTATATATGCCTCGGCGAAAATGGCAATTGCCTGTCTCGTATTAGTGAAGTCCTCGCCCACGGCTCGGCCTTCAAACTCATACTCGACCTGCAATTGCCTATTTCCCGGCCTTTGCAATAATGTACTATTCACATTTCATTCATTTGTACCGGGCATTACAGCTAACTCTTTAAAGTCAATGCATTTCACAGACATTGTACCTTATTTCTACTTTCGTTAGTCATATAGCGCGCTTATGAGTTTCATTGACAAATTTCTAAGTTTGCAGTCAAAGTCTCCTATGCATAACTTTAAATGAACTATGGAACCTCACTATTCCAATCAGCTAGCATCACAATTAAAGACACTACCTTCACAGACAAAAGCCTTACTTCAGTTTAACTACGATCGTTGGTTTACTAACTTGAACTAAGTTTAAATTGCGTTGCACTGTCTCGAGTGGCTGCTGGTTTAGTGGCGGTTTTTGTTAGGGCTGCCCACCTGTCTGGGATTATTGACTGATTTTGATAGGCGTAATATTTATTGCTCACAAGGGAAATAACTGTTCTTCAGCTTGCAGTCAAGACTAAATTCGTATTTTTGAAGTGAAAACTTTAGGCGCGTTTTTGAGATGGGAAAAAACAATTGAACTCGCGACACCGTTAGCGACACTTCGTTTTTGTAAACGCGATTGTGCTTTTTATTTATATTATGTTACGGATTAATGTTCTATGCAAGTGTTTTTACTTTAAAGGTTTTGGAAGTTTTTTTTTAAACGCGATTGTGCTCTTTACTTAGATAAGGAAGGACCAATGTTCTGTACAAGTATTTTTCTTCCACCAAGGCGATCTTGTTCAAGTTTTCACTTTTGTCGGCACTCCAGTTACCTAATTGCGTAATACAACACAGTCACAATCTGTTTCGATTTGAAGCAGATTGCTAATCCATTGCTTCATAAGTTGGAAAAAAAAATCTGATCAACAACGTAAATAACGCAATGAATGTTGTTGAACTGTCAAAATGAAACAAATTAGGCAAAATTGTTTGCGAAAATGAGTTACGCAAGTAAGGTACCGGAGTGCCACTGTTTTTGTTTTCGTGAATCCAGTATCTTTTCGTTCATAAGATTGACAAGAAGATAATGATTGATTTAAATGTAAAGCGTTTACTTAAAAATCGCGCTATACTTTTCCTTTGTTTCTGATCCTCGTCCAAAGTTTGACTTTATTCTTTTTTCAAATCCTCTATTCTATCTATCATCCATTCATCGTTAGTTACAGTCACACTAATATTATAAAGGCGAAAGTTTGTGAGTGTGTGTGTGTATGTTTGTCTCTTCTTCACGCTCAAACGGCTGAACGGATTTGGATGAAATTTGGTACACATATTGTTTATAACCTGGATTAACACTAAGGATACTTTTTATCCCGATATTCTCACGGGATCGAGACTTCTGCGGGTGAAACCGCGAGGCGCAGCTAGTATACTTATATAACACATTATGTTGATGGTTGAAAGGGGAACGAAAAACGACAGATGAATTGTTTATAGGCTGATATGAATGAAAACGGGAGTGAATGATAACCGGGCAGCTGGTAGTTGAGAATGAAAAAGCGATACATTTTGCGCCGACCAAGTAATATGAGATGAGTATGCAGACGAAGAAATTTATCTTTACGTGATGATCAGTGTAATAGTTTGATGTGGCGACTTAGTAATTGTAATATGCTGAGTTGCATTATTGACGAAGTATGTGGGAGCGGGCAATCGGCTCGCCAGTCGCCTACATATCACCGCCCTGCCTCGACGCATACATAGTACCTAGTTAGCTATAGCAAAGTATTGTGGAACTTGAATTAAAGACAATTTATTTCCTTGTAGTCCGAATCTTTATTTATCTCACCGACAACATAACACGCACAACACTGGTGATATGTAGGCGACTGGCGAGCCGATTGCCCGCTCCCACATACTTCGTCAATAATGCAACTCAGCATATTACAATGACTAAGTCGCCACAAGTTAAAACTTTTATTTAACATCTCAAACACTAAAATCTTATCCAATTAAACTTAAAACGGCTTTGTCCAACTGTGGATCTGCTCATTAAAATCTTTACTGTTATTATTTTCTATGAATGTGACAGCCCTGCTCGCCACGGTCTGAAGCACAGCTGGTTTGGTAGTTTGGAGAGCGATTGTTGTGTTCGATTGTCTATTGGCTATCGGTCAGGATTAGATTCATTCATTCAATTCAGATTTTGGTCTGTTTGTCAACGAGTTTGTTAAAATCTAATTATTTTAAGGTTAGGTTAGGTAAAAACCTGATGTATGATTATAGAGCAATTTCGCTGTCCCCGGCGAATAAAATGGTAATGTTCTACTACGATAGTTTTAAGGTTATTGCATATTCGATATTTAAAAGTCCGATTACACTCTGTAAATTTTTTTCATTCATTTCCTACGGTTATTTCAGAAGTTACGAGATTTTAAGGTGTATTGTAATGAGTGTAAAAAATCACTTTTCTTTTGATATTTGAACAATTCCTCTATGTAATTAATTAATAAGATTTTCACAAAAAACTGTTTATTTTATTCGCCGGGGATAGTGAATTATTGTTTAACTATGAGTTTACAAGTTCACACTAACTCAACCCACTTCCCGACTACTCGAAACAACAATACCTGAACAACTAAACCATCTAGTTATCGAGAGGTATTCAAATTAACAATAGTAGACGTACAGTCAACCTGTTGTTAGTTAAACCTGTGAACCTGCTAACACAAGTGTACTGCATTCTGCTTTGCTGGAGAGGTTAACGAGCTTTATATTAGGTGCAGACAACATACAGTATAAAGGTAAAATGTAGAATTACAAACTATCAGAATCATGTATTTATTCAATGCATGAAGTGTATATTTTTCTAAAGCTGACACAAGGCGGGTGCGTGTCGGGCGCGGGTCGTGACGGCACGAAACGCGAGCACGGCTCCCACTCCCGACCCGCTCCGCGCCCGACCCACTCCGCGCCCGACCCGCGCACGCGTTTCGTGTGCTGACATCAATCTAGAACAAGGAATTACAATATTATACAAGCCCGCCGTACTGACGTCCCGACCCGTGATCGACACGCACCCGCCATTTGTGTGTGTGGGAAATAAACAAATCCAACAGTTAGCTTTTAAAATACGAACTTTTTTCTCTTAAAATTACGTGAATCAATGAACGAATTGAATACGTCGTTCACAGTCTACTAAAATTCTTCTTTTCAACGTGTAAAAGAAATATGAGTAGTCTTTTCACTCAACGTTACATAATTTATTTTTCAACTTTAATGCGAGCACAATTTATTCAATGAAATTAGTTTTTAAACTGTATTTTTTAAGTTTTATTGTGTATATGTCACCGTAAAATTATAAACTTCGTTAGTTTATAATCTATCGGTATTATTTCCGTTAGATTACAAACTGTCGAAAAATTGTGAACTGCGACAAATCATTTACGATTTAACGCATTATTTTTCGAAAGTTTATATTATATCCATGAGAAACGAGCATAGTAAGCGCTGCCGCTACCGCGGCAGCGCTTACTATGCTCACTCGACTCACGCGGTTGGTCACAGTTCTAACCTAACCTAACCCATTTCACCCAGTTCATAATTTTTCGACAGATTATGATCTAACGGAAATAATACCGATAGATTATGAACTAACGGTGCTCACAATCTTACGGTGACATATACACTATTCGTTTTAAATACACGTTGATTTGTTCTGTTTTCATATCCATTCAAACAAGTGTTGTTATTAAAAGATTTAGGTTTAGTTTTCTGGATATGTTTGCATTTTGTTTCTAAACGAAACGAATATTCGTTCACGAGCAGTTTCAACAATTTTGCCTAATTTGTTTCATTTTGACTGTTCAACAACATTCATTGCGTTATTTACTTTGTTGAGCAGTTTTTTATTTCAAACTTATAAACGTTTCAAATCGAAACAAATTGTGATTGTGTTGTATTACGCAATTAGGATACTGGTGTTTTGTTGCCGCCCATGGGCCTCTGACTTGGCTTCACATGCCGTCGATAAATATCTCTCAGGCATGCAGGTTTCCACACGATGTTTTCTTTCACCGTTTTTGAAGCAAGTGATAATTAGACAATACGCACATGAATCCGAAAAGTTGGAGGTGCATGCCTTGGGTTCGAACTCAAGACCTATGACTTGGCAGGCCGACGGCCACACCACTAACTAGGCTATCACTGCTTATTAATGTGTGTGCTGATGAATCCATTAAATCCAATTAGATACTATAATCCAGTGTTTTTCAACGTGTGGGTTGCGACCCCCTGGGGGGTTGCGAAGTCTCTATGAAGAGGTCGCAAAGCATCAGTAAAAGATTTTTTTTTTAAATATATTTTTTAAACTTTGTTGCCTTTGTTTCCAGCAGCTCTCTTTTAGGTTGGTTCCCAAACTTGCCTCATCTTTAGCTGCATTTAAAAACGTATATTACTCTACTGGGAAATCCCTCGTAGCCATGACCCTCATAAATCCATCAATTAAACGACTTAAAATATAATTAAGATTTAATTAGGAGGCGAATGGCATACGTTGTCCCCACAAATTCATCGTATTGCTTTTCCGTGGAGGTGTTTGGCGATGTATTATGTTTGTTAATTATGTAATTTCATCATCATCATCAGCCTATAAATGTTCCCACTGCTGGGACATAGGCCTCCTCTCTGTGAGAGGGAGTGGGCCGTAATCCACCACGCGGGCCCAGTGCGGGTTGGTAGATGTCACATGTCTTTAAATTTTCGGTTCTAGGACATGCCGGTTTCCTCACGATGTTTTCCTTCACCGTTTTGAGAGCAGTGGTGATGAAATAATTTACACAAAGTAAAGCGCCTGTCTGGGTTTGAACCTACGACCTACAACTCGTAAGTCGCGGCCGTTACCACTGGGCCACCACTGCTCTCGTATGTAATTTGCCGATACGTAATTATAAAAATAATAAACGTACGTATTTGATTTTTGTATTGTAATAAAATACAGATTTTAAAAAGAAGAGGGTAGGGGTTTGCGAAATTTTTTTTCATACTAAGGGGGTCGCGTCATGAAAAAGGTTGAAAAACACGGCTATAATCTATTCAGGCACATAAGATTATCAACTATGTTACTTAACCTGCAGGTAACTTGCAAGGCACAACTTCAGTGGATTTCAATAAAGATTTAAATTGGAACAAAAGATACGGAACTACCGTTTGCGGTTTTTCAATAGCACAAGAGCAATTAAAATCGAATTTTAAAGTGTGTGATCCAATCGTTACCATCTGCACGATAATTTGTTACATTCCTAAGCTTAATACAAATATTTAAATAGTTTAATTGAAATCTTATGTTAACAGAGTCATAAACTTAACTTTCGATAAATATTTTACTAATACATAAACATAAAAAATATACCTAACCTTGATTTGGCCTTAAAAATAAATAATTCTTTCAAATTGTAGATATTTTAATTAAAAAACTCGAAACTGTATTCGTCGAAGAAAAAGCACAGGTGTAAAGACACAGCACGTAGGGATTCTAATAAAAAATCTATTGGAAAACCATATAACATTACTGTGTTTGCGTGTGTGTTGTGTTTTACTGTGTGTACATCTACCTATACTAGTCTAAACTAATAATAATCATAGTAATAGTAATAGTCCATTTATTTGTGAGAATATTGTTACAGAGATGTTACATGGTTTTTATAGTTCATAATATTCTGCCGTTTCCGGCGTACAAATACATTGTCAGGGTTTTGGTTAGTTTATTGGATTACAAATTAATTTTATTGAATTAAATAAATTAGGATAACATTCAAATTGCAAATTAGTCAAATAAATCAGCTATGGATATGTCAAAAAGAATTCATTAACTCAAAGATAGTAAGAAGAGAATAATTAGAATGATAATAATTATTTCCTAATATTTATGTCAGTTTTTCATTCATAAAATCATTAATCGAGTAGTAGCATTTACATAAGAGGTAATTGAATAATTTACATTTAAATGTACTAAAGCTCAAAGTTTTAAAACAGTCCGGTAGTTTATTAAAAATTTTGGTCGCCATACAAAATACATTATTTGAAAATAGTTTATTATTCCGTCTAGGTACACGAAGCATGTGAACTTTGCGGCTAGGTCTGGATACAACATCATTATGCAGAACAAATTCATGCTTATTTTAGTACACAAAAATACAAATTTCAAAAATATATAATGCCGGGAGGGGTAATATTTTCATTTTTTTGAATAATGGGACACAGCTGTCCATTGGGTGCGCACCACATATTGAGCGAATACATTTCTTTTGGGCTCGAAACACTCTGTTAAGTTCCACAGAATTACCCCACATTATAATGCCATAACGCAAAATTGATGCGACATAGCCATGGTATGCACATAGTGCCGCATCAACACTAGCCACACGTGTTAATCTGTACAAAACGAATACAAACCTATCTACCTTTGTGCAAAGTTCGTCAATATGAGCTTTCCAGTTACAGTGTTTGTCTATTGTTATTCCTAGGAACTTTACTCATAATAATGTTTTACATTTTTATATTTTAAAATGTTTAAAAAAATACAATAGACGTGGATATATTTAGTAACCTGTTCCGCTTAGTTATTTCTAAAGAGCCATAAAAAACTCCTGAAATAATGGACTTGTTGCGAACTCGAACACGGCGTGTTGCCACACCGAGAGCTGAGTGCTCACACTCACTCTCTGCAGTTCTGAGTTCGCAACAAGTCCATCGTCATCCTGAGGATACCTCGTTGAGAGGTGAAACACGTGTCGATTTATTTCAGGAGTTTTTTATGGCTCTATAGAAATAACTAAGCGGAACAGGTTACTAAATATATCCACGTCTATTGTATTTTATAATGGATTTCCGCAAGGTCACGCCTGAATCAATTAACTATTTTAAAATGTTTTTTTAATTTTTTATTTTTAAGAATATTTAAAAATGTAAATAATATGTTTAAAAATGAAATAAAGGAATTATATTATTATAAAGAGGAAAGATTCGTATTTTTGTATGTTTGTTTGTAACGAATAAACTTAAAAACTACTAAACCGATTTGAAAAATTCTTTCAGCAATGGATAGCTACATTATCAGCAAGTAACATAGGCTATATTTTATCCCAGTACTTCCACGGTAACGGGAACTACGCGGGTGAAACCGCGTGACGTCCGCTAGTAAATAATAAAATAAATAAATAAACATTTTGCCCTACCTCGGGATCGAACCCAAGACCTAGGCTCAGTAAGCACTTCAGCAATCAATCCAAACAGTTATTTTTGTTGAACACACAAAAATATTTTCATGAATCGCACAGTCTGAAATCGCCAGACCGTCTTGAGCAAGCGTGGTGATCAATGCTCGTGCCTTCTCTGTATGAGAAGAGGCCTTTGCCCAGCAGTGGGACAGTAATGGGCTGGTACGTATTATTATATTACAGTCGACCGTAAGTTGGTGATAACCTTAAGCTGGCCTAGCGTAGTACGAAGTTTTAATTGAATACGAAGTGACCTTACACAGGCTATATGTATAACATACATGTCGGATCCGGTCATTAGTACGGACACGAAACGAATCGCAAGCGCGCCACTGGCGACATCAAGTGATCTACCCACATCAAAGGCGCGCTTCTACAGAGTCGTGATGTTTTAAGGCCACGGCGCGCGGTGAGGAGAGATTCAGCCTTTGGTCGCATCAGAGTTAAGACGTCGCGGAACTGTTCTCGATTCGTGGTGCTCAGTTATTGTGTTTATTGTAATTTGTGATCATTGTGTAAATTTGTAATTTTAATAAACGCCGTCGCACCCAGTGTGTGTATAATTTAGCTAGTGTGATTAATTTGATAGTAAATTATAATGTGATCTGAACTGCAAACGGTTTTTCTATTGCGCATTAACCAACACTACGCCCACAGTAGTTAAAATATCGCTGATAATAACGAGAGTCACGTACTCGTCTCCGACATTTATATAATTTAATTTGACAACAATGGTCCACTGGTTAATACAAAAAACAAACTTATCAACTAAGGATTAGTATTTATTAATAAAGTATTCATAATTATTATTCATCCCTGCCGCACGAGCAACCTGACAGAGTGTCTTTGGTGTATCATGCTGTTCAGCTAGGGTTTTCAAAATACTGTTGCTGATCACCCTCATTCTGCTTATTAAGGATGCGGCCTTCTTCCTCATAATGGAATAAAAGTCGTCAATTCGTGCTTCAGCAAACATGCTAGACGCGCTGCAGAACCGGGGTAACCTCAACAGCACCCTGAAGCCATTATTATATTGCACACGCAGAGCATCTAGAGCCCTCTGCGTACCATTTTGTTACCACTGATGTAAGTACGGCTTACTGTACCTATTCATTGCTTGGTTGGTTCTATCATAAAAGTTACAAAGCCCATTAACTAAGCAATGTACTATCATAAACGGACCTCCAACATCTCATTACAACCTCGGGGAATAAACTGATTGCTATTGACGGGTAATACACCCGTTAAATCTGGAGAAAATTTGAGAAAAGTAGTATAAAAGTTCATATAAGATTCGTCTTTATAGCCCAAGGGAATAATATTTGGGTACTGGAAGGAACGTGAATTATGTTTATGCCTGCCCTTGAATTGTTGTTGGCAACTTAAATGTTTTGTAACTCTTTTTTATGAGTTTGTTTTAGTACTGTTTTTGGTTTGTCAAAATTATTTTTTAATTTGTGGTGAAGACAAAAAGTTTTGAAGTGTTTTTTTTTTAACAGACATGTCTTTATTCCCAGAAGGGTTTGGCTAGTGCAACCACACAATTCACCTTTGGCCATCATGCGTGCACAGTCAGGTTATAATTCTAGCCATATATTTTACGGTCGCGAATCATATTTTAAATTTTTAATCAACATACAGCCTGACACTGACCTGCAAATTGCAAAAAACGTAAGAAGTTTTAATTTCGCTTGCTATAATACCTTAGCGCATCCCCAATATGGCGTTCGCTTCTTATGCATAAGGTTGTGGGTTGCACCAATGTTACTTTATCAATTCATATGTACTTTTGTAGTTCATTTTGGAAATTATTGACATCGGTGAAGGAAAAACGTCGTGAGGAAACCTGGACTTATAGTTAATATAAGTCTGAAATCGCCAACCCGTCTTGAGCAAGCGAGGTGATCAATGTCGTGCCTTCTCTGTTTGAGAAGAGTAGTAATAAGTAAAAAAAAATATTTCAGTCCCAAGAGCTAAAAAAAAAGAAAGAAAAATAAGTTTATTTGTCACAGAAATGCGTGCATAAAAAAAGATAAATACTCGAGTAAAACAATAAAATAAAACACAATAGATTTAAATATAATCATGAGCACAAGACAGAATGTAAATGTATTTAAAAAAATACAGACTAAAACAAGAACACAGATTGCCTTGAAATAAAGCACTCTATCATTTCTCGATAACGGTCGCTTGGAAATCGTCTATATTCATGTATTCAATACGAGCCATTTCTTTCGAGATGTTTACGATCGATCCGAATAGATGCACATTTTATTGAAATCACAAGCTTTTTTCAGAGACTGCTTGCGTCGCTAAGATAAACCGTAAACTTCTTTTTAACCCACTTCAAAAAAATCTTCTTCAATTCGTTGGACATAGGATAGGTTCATATGCTGGACATAGGTCTCTCCCAGGCAGCGCCACAACCTCCTGTCACCCGCCTTCCGATTCAGTCTGTCCCAGCCATCTTTTTAAGATCGTCGGTCCATACAGCTAGCATCATCGCGGGTCCTGTCAGAATACCAGCGCTGCGACACTTATTTTTAAATGTCGCAGCATCATGCTGAGATAGGAGCCTTTTGGCCTCTTACAGGACTTTCTGCTTTTATTTTCATTTTACTTTGTTTTCTCATTTTTATTTATGTTTTTTTTTGTGTCTTAAGTTTAATTTGTGATCTCTTAGTACTTTTTTCTTTTTTTTTGTTATTGGATTTTTCTATCTGGGATTTCTCAGTAACAGCCCGGAGTCGGTCGGAGGAGTTGTTGGCAAAAGGCTCGCCCCCTATTACATGGGACTTAAACATAACTGGTGAAATGTGGGAGTACCTACTACAGGTACACCTCTGCCCAACCCTTCGGGGCAACAAGACGTGATGTTATGTGTGTTATGTTATTTATTTCTTTCTTTATAGCTGGGGGGAGTCCCATAACACGCTTGCTGGTGTATAAATTGACGCGGCTTTCGAAGGACCATACGCGGGAAAATAATTTACGTGGGGTGGAATATTAGCCGACACAGAATTGAGCTACACACAGGTATGAGTAAGGAATAGGGATGGATGGACTTACTTGGGAATCTTCTGGGCGAAACAAGTTGACTCAAGGACAGCTCAGGCTATCCTGGTGTTCACTGATTCAACTCACTGTGGTGCACTTTTATTGGGTATTTAAATATCACAATTGTATCGGCCTTACAAATAGAGAGCTTTTGAATTTTGATAAAGGCGCGGGCGGTGTGGTGTGCGCGCGGCGTGCGGGAGCGGTGAGCGGTCACTGACAAGTGTCCAAAATTTGAGAAGTTCTCTCAAATCACAGGAGATGTGATTGGCTCTCGCTACAGCGGAGCCTCTGATTGGTGCATGCGATGAGCGTCCGTCTCGTTCCGTTGTAAGGGAATTGGGAAGGAAGGAATATAGCTCAAAACTGCGTTCGGAAATTATAATAAAAAACTTATTACTAAAACTTGCGCGAGCACTTGCTGATACGCGATCTCCACTCCAGGACTTAACGTTTTTTTCCTCGTTTGGTAGTGTCATTTATCGGGCACAATTCCAAACTTCGGCCTGATATTAAGAATTTCCCAATAGAAAATTTAATCTTAAATAAATTATTACCTAGAAATCGAACCAAGGACGCTTACGGTTACCCGCTCATATAGATTTGTTTTTTTGGTACCGCCTCGTTGGTCTAGAAGTAGCAAGCGCTACTGCTAAGCATGAGGTCCTGGATTCAATTCTCGGGTCGGGCAAAGTGTTATTGGGTTTTTTATCAGAAATTTCTCAGTAGCAGCTCGGAGTCTGGATTTATGCCCGGTTGATGGCAATAGGCTCGCCCCCTATTACATGGGACTTAAGCATAACTGGCGAAATGTGGGGTACCTACTACAGGTACACCTCTGCCCAACCCTTCGGGGAAACAAGGCGTGATGTTATGTTTGTTTAAGTACACAACTTTTATGAAAATAAAATTTCTTTGTAGTAGAAATAATATAAGACAAAGTATTAACAACACTAAAATTCCCCCATTTCGTTTATGTGCATTTCTCGCTTCGGGTAACATAATTTGGTTAAACCCCTCTAATGACGCTAGTAGGAAAATAATGCAAAGCAACAACGCATTATACAGGCTGTTTGGCAGAACGTTGAACATACGAAAATGGTGGATAGGTGGGGTCATCTGCTACTTACTCAGCCCTAATTTATTTGGCCCTGGCCCCCTGGATATTTTTTTTTAATGCAGGTTGAAATTAGGATTTAAGTATTTTTTACATCTTTCTGTTATAAGAATCTGCCAATATTAAAGATTTAAAAAAAAAATGCCTGTTTTACCCATTTTTTTAATAAAAATTACACTTTAAAGTTAAGAAAGTTGTGAAACTAGAAGAAAGCAAAAAAAATGTTTTTAATATCCAGGGCGCCAGGGCCAAATAACTTAGGGCTGAGTAAGTAGCAGATGACCCCACCTATCCACCATTTTCGTATGTTCAACGTTCTGCCAAACAGCCTGTATTTCAGATATTATTTATACTTTAATAGATGGCCATGATCCATGAATTAATCGGCTATTTAATTATTTTTAAGAAGTGGTTTTGAAAAGATATTAATAATATTTTGATTTAAAATAGAAAGATTTTTTTATTTGGCACACGCACAGGAAAAAAAATGTATTGTCCATGGTGTTTCTTGCCCGTTCTTCTCCATAGGAACCTACTACGTGTTGGAATGGGCAACTAGCTTCATCTTTCTAACTGACCGACCCTTAGAAAGTTCAAAAGTCATCATCATCATAATTTTAGCCAAAAGACGTCCCCAAGCACCTCCACTTCGACCTATTCTGTGCTTTCCGCATCCAGCGGATTCCTGCGGCTTTCACAAGGTCATCGGTCCATCTTGTGGGAGGCCTTCCAACGCTACGTCTTCCGGTACGCGGTCGCCACTCCAGAAATTTTCGGCCCCATCGGCCATCCGTTCTGCGAGCAATGTGCCCTGCCCATTGCCACTTAAGTTTGGCAATTCTTCGGGCTATGTCGGTTACCTTGGTTCTCCTGCGGATCTCCTCATTTCTGATTCGATCACGTAGGGTAACTAACTCCAAGCATAGCCCTCTCCATTGTCCTTTGGGTGACTTTTGGGTAAGTTCAAAAGTGCCTGTAAGTAATTGGTTTCATTGAAATAAATGCTTTGTTAAAAACTCAATGAACTTCGAAATCTTTTTAAAACAATAGATAAACGAATAATGTTAACGAAATTGAACAAGAAAAACATCACATTCTGTGTATTTTTTCGTCTGAATGAAAGTGAAATCTGGCGTGAAGCCAGACTATTATTTTATTTCATGATAAATTGAGAATATGTTCGCAATAGGTTTCCAAATAGTAGACAGTATTTTTTCATTATTTTCCTTTGAAACGTAGTAGTCTTTTCAGTAAAAAAATGAGTTTTATCTTTATAGACAAAACGCAGTTTTGTCTTACGTCGAATACATTTTACACGCCTTTGTTTTTACTTATAAGAATTGTTGTGACTTTGCGAATAAGGACACCATCATTGTTTCATAGAAATTTCGAAATACATAGTTTGAATAAAGCCCTAAAGCTACAGTTTCCTTGAAAAGCGGT
The DNA here is from genome assembly GCA_963680765.1 of Agrochola lychnidis. Lineage (NCBI taxonomy): Eukaryota > Metazoa > Arthropoda > Insecta > Lepidoptera > Noctuidae > Agrochola > Agrochola lychnidis. Next base: position 3,549,482 of record OY796866.1, on the reverse strand, counting down.
GGCCGTCATATAACGGCCGCCTTGACAGCTGTCATGAAAATAATGGCACCTTTGTAGTGTCAAAAATCGCTCTTTACGAAAACACTAACTACTATTTTCTTAATGTCCCTCAGCAGACTTCGTGTTTCGTCGATCGTCGGATTTTTATCAGTTGCTCTTTGCACTTGGTGCAGATTGGACTCTCTCAATCGACTTCGAAGTATATAGAGTTATTGAATACTCTTTTAATTTAAATGGGAGGAAAATCTGCTAAAGTCGCAGGCACGAAAAAAATTTTACAGCTCTATATAGTTCACACGGAAATCAAAACAAAACAACAATAAAGTACTTAGTTCTGAATTCAAAATTATTATACACGATAAATCTAATAATTGATGGACATGGAAATTAGCATTCGTTTGTATTCGGAAATGCGATGATTCCCGAAGGACATTAAGAAAATAGTCAGACTTTCAGTGACGTCATTTGCCGGTAAATTGCTGACGCTATGTAGCGGCCACCACTCTTCTAGGAAACCATAGTTTTAGGGCAGATGTATAACCGTTGACGAAGCAAAAGGAATATGTAAGGACCGTAGCAGCGCCCGTTTAACGTTATGTAGTTTCTGTCTACCCCATGGGAAGAATGTATGAGTTTATATAAGGGTCTAAGACTAATGCCCATTTCCACACTAAAATGCCTAAACATTATTGCCTGTTGGACTTTTTACTCTCGGCGCTGATCCGAGCGTTTAAAATGCAACAGTGAGCTTTTATTTAGACATTATATTTTTGTGACGCCTAGCGTTTATGAAAACGGGCATACATCTTGACTCAGTCTGCAATCTGCCAAAATTCATCACTGAGTTCTGTAGGGAACTCAGTGATGATTTTTGGCAAGTAGTACCATGATAGTAGTACCATGCTCGTGTCCGCCAAACGATAATATATTTTTACAAGGTCTCATTCAACGCGTAGTACTGTTTATTAAGAGCACTCCGGATAGGAGATAGCTTACACATAAACAAAAATTTATTAATATTATCCACGTGTATCTTATCAAAGTAAGCGGTACTTTTGTGAGGTGCCTTAGAGGTATTTATGATGTTATGTAAATTCAAAGAAAAAAAAGCAATCTGACTTCCAATTGACTTGAGTGGTAAGCTTGCTTGTTCTGTACTGAGCTCACGCAACGCGTCGTACGTCCAGCCAGTAATAGGATTCGCCGATCAAAGAGCGCTGTCCCAAATTAGACTCATTATTAATTTATTATACATAAAAAAAGGTATTTTAATTAAACACGTATACTAAAAGATTAATAACTAAATTATATTTAAAATGGTGAAGGTTTCAGAAAAATACAATTGATAGCTTTTGTGTGATTCCCAGTTTTTTATCCGCGTTAGACATAACTTTACAAATTAATTTCACTATGTAATATAAACATAATCTAACATATTAAGTTATTAAGAAAATGCTCTAATTTAACATATATTTTTTCCAAATCATTAACACTACTCGTTTAGACGTGATCTTTAGTATAAAATCATTAAAAGTCGGTTACCTGTCCGCATATCCAATCCACAATAACTGTCTTCTTAGAGAATGTCTGTTATGGACGTGGTTTTTAAGACACCAGCAATTTACACTACGCTAATTTGAATTTTGGGCAATTTAAATTTTTAATGCCAAATTATTTATAGTATGGACTTTAAATTAGTACCAAAACAATTATATAGAAATACCAAAAAATAACGAAGCATTACGCTAAGCGAATGTAATTTTTGCAATCGCGCCATATACATTACGCTATCTCATCGCTAGTGTAGTCCGTTCATGAACGTTCAAAAAACTCTATCGGACCAATTGAGGTTTGATTATACCTACTAGAAAACTTACAAGTCACAAAAAACACTTTTTGCATACATTTCATGTTACTTTTTTTAGTATGGATAAACTCAACGTAAAAAGCCGTAACTACTCGGCGCAACACCGAAACTCATCGGGCTTTCCCGAAGACACGCGAATGCAAACTCCGAGACACACCTACTAAAATTAAACAACAAATAGAATCAAATCAACGGAATAGTAAGAATAACAGAGAATATATTGAATGTGTATTTTCTACGTGTTATGTAAGCCTACGCAAATCGCAAACAGTTGATTGAAATAAACATTACTGCTGAGTGTAATGGAGTAATGGTGAGCCGACTTTAATTTTATTTAGTGGTATTTTCAACTGTTATTTTAGAGTATTTATAATGTTGGATCTGTGGGTGGTCCTTCATCTTGAATAGACAAATGGTTTAAGCTGCTCATACCTAAAGACAGCTTTTTCTTTTTTCGTGATTTCTGATATTTACATAAGGCTTAAAACCGCTGTTAGTCTTAACAGATATCAGACTAAACGAAGTTCTAACAACTTTATAACGTCATCATCATCTGCTTCGCCTTTTCCCAACTATTTTGGGCTCGGCTTCCAATCTAACAGGAACAACGTCAGTTGTTCCGGTTGTAAAGTTGTTGTTATAAAATTCAACAACTTTACAACGTAAATCGTCGAAAAACTTGAACTTATGGCTTCAAACGCCTAACATGCTTGATGCTGCTTATTTATTTGTTCTAACAACTTTACAACGTCATGATCACCTGCCCAGCCTTTCCCAACTATTTTGGGCTCGGCTTTCAATCTAACAGGAACAACGTCAGTTGTTCCGGTTGTAAAGTTGTTGTTGTAAAGTTTAACAACTTTACAACGTAAGTCGTCGAAAAACTTACACTTATGGCTTCAAACGCCTAACACCCTTGAGGCTTCTTTTTTATTTGTCCAAGAAAAGATAATTTAGCAAAAATAACGAAGAAAAACATATAATATAATCGAGATAATCGAGTGTGCCATAAAACAAAAAGAAAAACAAAATTCAAAAGTCATTTATTCAAAGTAGGCTGAGAATCAACACTTTACAAACGTCAAAATTACATAAGACAGTCCTCAAAAACGCCCACCCTTCACCACTTCCTAGTGCTTTAGCTGGGAAGAAGAAGTGGCGCAACAAACTCCCCAGCAGCACAGCTGTCTGTTCAGTTATATGTTATGCATCATAATTATCATAATTATGAGACAGTTAGTCTGGCAAGCGGCCAGATAACTCATAATATCTCAATTTGCCCAAGAACATAACCAAAATGTGTTGTGTGATCACACAAATGATCTAGTCGTGATAATACCACGAACTGCGAGAATATCTCAATTCGGTTAACTATCAGGAACGGAGCCAAAAACACATCATTTAAATGTTTGTCTATTTGTGTGTCTATGGTTATTTGAAATCGTTTCACTAGCCATTGAATTGAACGTTATCATCATGATTTTTGGCTTCATAGATCTTATCTTAATGCAAAGAGGTTTCTTTCTTGATTTTGAATGGCAAACAAGCAAGAAATCTGGGGTATTACTCAAACCGCACCAACTTTGAAACGCACCAAATGAAGTGCATCAAAAGTATTTCTCGAAACGCACCATTCAGGTGCGCTAACAAAATTAAATTAAAAATATTATAATTTTATTTCTCGAAACACACCAACGATGAAACATAGAGAAGAACATGAAGAATTCGTAATAAATGATAGCGATAGACGTTTTAAAATTCAACTGTCCTAATTTTTTATTTATTAAAACTACCAGGAAAGCAGAAATGAACTGGAACTAGGTGCTTATGCGACTTTACTACTTAGCTCAATAATGGTGAAAGTACTACAGAAGCCGCCAGGGCTTCAATTTTCTGACCAACTATATCTCATCATCTGTTACGACACCTCATTGAGGTGGATAACAATTAAAATTCTATTGTGTCTCGTTAGTGACAGTTGAAACATTATTGTTCCCACTGCAGGGACACAGGCCTCGTCTTCGAGAGGGTTGATAGATGTCACATAACTTCACAAAAACGCAATGAATATTGTTGAATTGTCAAAATGAAAGGCATTGAAACAGTTAATTTGTTACGCAATTACCCCAACAGTGGAAATATTGATGAAAGTTGTTACCCATTTTACCCCAACAAAGAAATTAATGAACCCCATGATAGTAAAATAACCTCTCAAACAAACAAATCCTTCTTCCCAACACTACGCCACGTCATAAAACCAGCATAAAATGACGTCACTCATTTTATTTTATTTTTTATTCGCCGTCAAAGTATCATGCTATATTGCCCACCCGGGTCGCTTGGCGATATTAACAACAGTGAGCGTTGTGTGAACCAATGTCGTGGCTCGTTAAAAGTTGACTCATTGTGTTGTGATAATGTATTGTTTTATTGTTATTGTACAACAAGTATTATCAGAACTTTGACCAATTTAGGTACGCTAATGAGCTCTAATCAGCTTAGTTTGAATAAATGACTTTTGATTTTGATTTCATACCAAAAAACGTGTGCGGTCGAGGGACAAAAATAATTAATAATTTAAGACAAAAAAAAATTTTTTGCATTTACAATTTGACCTCACTGTCGGCTTTAGCACCCTCGAAAACTATGAAAACGATATCCATGACGAAAAATTTTAACTTTCGCAGCAGCCATCTTGGATTTACATTTCGACCCCACTTTCGGATTATACACCCTCGAAAACCATGAAAACAATACCCAGGATGAAAAACTTGAAAATTTTGACCAAATTCACACTTTCTCTCTGTCTCTCTCGGCATGCAGTGCATTCGGGCCGATGTGTACTTCAATTTTATCCCAGGACACTGTAATCACTTACTCTTTTCTTTTGTTTTTTTCTACCGGCGTTCTATCTCTCTCTCTTTCTTTCTCTTTGAATTAGAAGAAGACAGTCGCAAATATTAACACTTTTTAGCGTGACTTACAAATACTGTAGCATTGAAACCAACCTAAATTGAGCAAAGTGCCCAATACTCAATCAACAACTTAGGTCGCCTTTTGCTTGCCTCCATAATATTAAACGTTCAAGTTAGTTTTCAAAGTCGTGTGAATTCCAGTGCGACCACTTGACGTCTAGACGTCGACGTAGTATGACGTCACATAATACCACTAGTGTCGGTGACAGTTTGTAATAGCTATGTGTTCTGTGTGGGGACTTGAAAGGCGTGTGTATGTGATACTGCACTTTATGTTATTGTGGGGGGATAGCGAGAGATTTAATGGAAGTGGGTTTCTATTATACATAACATCACGCCTGTATTCCCCAAAGAATTGGTCAGAGGTGTACATAGTTTATCCATAATTAGCCAATTATGATTAAGTCACATGTAATAGGGGGCGAGCCTATTGCTATCAACCGGGCACTATTCCAGCCTCCGGACTGCTACTGAGAAGTTTCAGATATTAAAACCCTACACAGGGTGACAGGGACATCGACGCGAAAACTGTTACCATGGATTCAGTACATGATTCTGAAAACCCTTGCGTTGAAATTTTTCGTCGGTTATTAAAAAGCGGCCAAGTGCGAGTCGGACTCGCCCATGAAGGGTTCCGTAGCAGCAAGTAACATTGAATGAAAAGTAAATTGCGGTTTACGATTAATGACGTATTAAAAAAAAACTACTTGCTAGATCTCGGTCAAACCAATTTTTGGTGGAAGTTTACATGGTAATGTACATCATATATTTTTTTAAGTTTTATCATTCTCTTATTTTAGAAGTTACAGGGGGGGGGGACACATTTTACCACTTTGGAAGTGTCTCTCGTGCAAACTGTTCAGTTTAGAAAAAAATGATAATAGAAACCTCAATATCATTTTTAAAGACCTATCTATAAATATTCTACACGTATGGGTTCGACGAAAAAAATTTTTTTGAGTGTCAGTTCTATGTAGGGCACCCCAATTTTTTTTTGTTTTTTTTATATTTTTGTGTGAAAATCTTAATGCGGTTCACAGAATACATCTACTTACCAAGTTTCAACAGCATAGCTCTTATACTTTCGAAAAAAAGTGGCTGTGACATATGAACGGACAGACAGACATGACGAATCCATAAGAGTTCCGTTTTTTGCGATTTTGCTACGGAACCCTAAAAAGAAATCTGCTGTTTCATAGAAAAGTGCAATACCTACGCGGTCAAAAGGTATGGAACAGCAGATTTAAAAAAAAATAAGCGACGAAAAATTTCGACGCAGGGGGTTCAAAATCAAATCCTGAATCCATGGTAACCGTATTCGCGTCGATGTCCTTGCCACCCTGTATTTCTTTGCGCGACCTAAGAATCGAACCCAGGACCTCATGCTCAACAGTAGCACTTGCATCAACTAGACCAACCACTAAAAAGCTAAACTTTCTACCTACCCACACCTCGATATAACCAAATCTATTTCCATTGCCGCCATTTTATTAGCAATATTATTGATATTCCCGTTACGGCGTACACTTTATGTCTTGGCAGAGAACCAAGAGTAACAATTTTGCGCAAAATTGCAAGTGTTTACAAACTTAAACACGAACCTAAATATAGCTGGGTTATGGCATACCATAACCCAGCTATATTTAGGTTCGTGTTACACAAGCTATAATTACAACTAATACCATAGTATTAGTTGTAATTATAGCTTGTGGCCTTGGTGGATATCGTCATCTTTCTTTCCTAGTCAAAATAGAAAACGTGGTGCGCCAACCCCACGTACCATGGTACGTGGGGTTGGCGCACCACGTTTTCTATTTCCATTATCCCCTGTCAACCGTTACGCTATAATTCACCATCTATAGTGTACAGTATAGTTTCACCATGTCCGTCTGTCTGTCTGTTTGTTCGCGGCTTAGCTCAGAGACTATTAGTACTAGAAAGCTGTAATTTGGTATGGGTATACATATTAATCACGCCGACAAAGTGTTAAAATAAAACCTTTTTTTAGGGTACCTCCCCTGCACGTGAAATGGGGATGTATTTTCTCGTCTATCCCATGGTGTGGGATGTCGTTGGGAAGGTCGTCCAGAAATATCGTGAGTTTGCTAAAACCATTTTTGGATTCAGTTATCCGTTTGAGAAATATTAAGCTTTAAAGTGCTTTGTTAGAGTGAACTGTCCTCCCCCTGCCAGTTAAATGGTTGGTTCTGGATATATGGAAAAATTCACAGCAGTAGTATATATATAACGAAATAAAAAATGAAAACTATCACAGCTAAGTAGACTCTACAAGTTAACGAGTATTAATCAACCAAAAAACATTTGCAGTTGAAAAAATATGGTCTTTAACTACAAAGTTAAGTTTGTTCTTGGGATAAATTCATTCCATCTACGGAACCCTTTATTGTGCGTGGTCTGACACGCACTTGGCCGATTTTTTTTTCATATCTTTCCTCCCACAATCCATCCATCTTTTCTTTGGTGAATGTGGATATACATATGTGAAAAGTTGAATAAAATATACAATGAATAGTAATATAAGTATCGCCACTAGTAGACTCTTTTGTCGTGTAATGGACGGACCCTTTTTTGGGTGGGAAATTATCAAATAAGTTCTACTCTGGGCGGAGTGGGAGGGCGTGTCAGACTCTTACTGACTAAAACCCACCCGTGTTCTATCGGTTGCCCTGTTGCCAGGGCCACGATGTCCCTATCGGTTTTCTTCGAACCCCCGGCAGGCATTGGCCCTAGCGGACCCCGTCAATTCTGCTGACATCTCTTTGAGGCACGCGTGGAACACAACGCGTCGTCGACCCGGGTTTGGTCCTTATCGGACGGCGAGCTACCCATTGCTCACCGTCCGCAAGCCCGCGCCTACGGTGGCCGGAAATCGGCTCGCGATTCCCGCCCCGGGCATCTCCTCCTATTGCGGCGGTTAGGGGCGTGAGGGCGCGAAATTTGCCTCTCCCTCACGCGTTCCGCCTCCTCCTTCGCGAGCATTACCGCTTCGCAGAAGGAGGTGACGGCCTGCCATTTCCTCTCGCTCCGTACCATGGCCTGAACCAGGGCCGGACGCGAGAGATCACCGCCGCCAATCGCTTCTACGAGGACACGGCGTTGCTCCGCCCAAGCCGGGCAGACCTCCGCCATATGCTCCACTGTGTCCTCAGGCCGATCCACACAATGGTGACACCCGGGTGTTTCCTCCCGCCTTATCCTGTACAGAAACCTCCCGAAGCAGCCGTGTCCGGTGAGGATCTGCGTCAGGCGGAAGGTGAGGACGCCGTGGCGTCTCTCCAGCCACTCCTCAAAGAGGGGTCTTATCGCCGCAATTGTGACATGCCCAGCGCGGGGTTGCGACAATCGCACTCTCCATGACGCCATGAGATCCCGCCGGAGCTCTGTCCACTGTGCTGCGATTTCTTGCGGCATCGGGGTTAAGCCCCGGCGTTTCGCCTCCTCGCGCCACTCCCAGATGTGCGCGATGGACGGACCCTCGTGGTTAAATAATAACAACCGCACGGGTCGATCTTTAAGGTTACACAACCCTTCCCGAGGTCGGTCCGTGGATTGGTGACCATCCATTACCTACCGGGATCCTTTCGTGCCTCGAAAAGCATGTTAAGCCATTGATCCCTGTTGTCATTTGTAGATCTTTGACAGTCGTTACGGGTAATCAGAAGCCAGAAAGTCTGAAATCCAGTCTTTACCAAGGGATATCGTATTACCCAGTAACTGAGTTGTGGAGGTCAGAAAGGCAGTCACTCCATGTATAATACTGGTATTCAGCTGCATCTGGTTAGACTGGAAGTCGACCCCAACATAGTTGGGAAAAAGCTAGGCAGATGATGGACAGACCCTCTCGTGGATGTTTAATGAACAACAAAGGACTTAGGTACTTTAAGAGGAGGCTCCCTAAATTGTATGATAATTTGCATTAACATTCTGAAAAAGTCACGCATTCAATCAAAATGGAACTTTAGTATACGATTTATTGGATATTTTTCTTTCCATACGGTTACGTAATTGGAACATTTTCGCTCGATTCATTTTTTATTCGAAAATAATATCCTTCTAAAAGATTATTTAAAACAAAAACAAGATTTACTCGGCTTTTATTTCTAAAATAATTATTGACAGTACAAAGAAAATATAGTTTATTATCTAGATATAATATGTTTTTCTCTAGTTAGTTATAAACGAAAGAAGAATTGAGACTTACGACATTTAGTTCCATGCTCGAACACGACCAAAGAGCGCACGCGATATTCAACTTTATTACTGATGTGTTAGCGTTTAACACATAATGGAGTGGTGGGGTGCATGGGGGCGGAGTTTGCGTGGAAATTGTCTTTGGAGTGCCTGGTCTTAATAAAATGGGTAGCCATTTTCTGCTTATAAGACCTATGCAGACTCATCATTTTCTAGCACTTATCCAATTTATTTTCGGTCGGCACTACATGTCTTTTGCTTCTCTATCAATCATCATCTCGGCAGTCATCCCCTTTCTAGCCATATCATCCTTCACACAGTTCATCCATCGTTTCTTTGTTCTTCCCCTACTCTTATAGCCATCCACATTCGTACTCAAAACTTTCCTCACGACATTTTCCTCATTCGAGCACAACCGATTTCCACACAACTTTTCAGTTACCACTGCCACTTTCAGACTTAAGACATGACCAAACTACAACTACTATTCCGTCTGCTAACTCTGGAGATTATAGCAATTTTTTTGATGGCGATTACTCTTTTTTTACCCGAAAATGGCAAAGCCAAAAGGAAGGGTTATGATTTTAGCAGTCTATGTATGTATGTTTTCTTTTACGTGTGTTCCACCGTAGCGCCTAAATTACTGAACCGATTTTGATGAATGAGGTATCAATAGATTCGTAATAATGATCCGGGTGATATAGGCTATATAAATCTTCCCTAAATTTAAAATTTTAACATGGTAAAGCCGTCGTCGCGTGCCATTATAATTTTGTAGGTGTTCCTGGCACCAACATGGTATACAGGCATGCGACCACGGCTTTACCTTGATCATTTTTGTACCTATGTCTTGATTTCTGTCTGAAATATTTGCTTGTTTCGTACTTTTCAGATCGTTTTTATTTTCCCGTAGTCGAGTTACAGTTTTTTATTATATTTTATTTTTTATTGAAATTCCATATTGAAACGACTCCCGAAGTAAATTAAACAGAAGCTATTTATATTAACTCGTTTTTTGCAAGCCTGTTAATTAAAGCGAATGTAATCAACTAATTACTCGCTCACGAAATGTCAATGTTTACAGAAACAACACCACAGTGTACAAAGATAAATAAATAACGGCAGTCTATCAACCGTCGACCCTTTCCCCCTAATCTAAGGCTGTTAACCACCATATATCACGCCCTCGAATGACCCATAAACTTCCAAAAGAACCCACTTAACGTTATAACACTCTTATCTTGCGTTTGTGGTGACACTGGGTATCTGTGGTAGATTTATTGAAGCTACATTTTAGGCTGTGGCACTTTCTGTACTGGCAGGTAAGTTCAGTAAAGGCAGGGCAGTCGAATATTAATTTTAATAAATTATATTAAAAATCCGTAAAACGAGTTGAACGATACATTTTTAGGGTTTCGTACCGTCAAAAGAAAAAACGGAACCCGTACAGGAACAAAATTAAAAAAAAAAAAACAAAATTCAAAATATTTTATTTCACATAAACCAACAAGGGCACTTATGAAACGTCAGAAGCTAGGTGCACGGTTCCAATTGATCGCTTCCTATGGAGAAGAGCCGGCAAGAAACTCCACGGTTACTCTTTTCAAAATAAATGGTTTCTACAATGTTTTTAAATTACAGTGATAGTAGGTATGGGAGGACAGTGTAGGCCTATCAACAAGTACCAGATACTTAGTAAAATAGAAAATGGTTCACAAGTCTACAGCCTATACAACGTTCTCACATTCACAAAATCTAAAAGAAAATAATCTATTTAAAAGATAAACAAAATAATTAAAATAAGGACCTATTTAAACCAAATGACATGATTGCCACTACAGCTGTAACAAATCTAATTTGATTAAAAAAATATAGAAAATTGTAGGTATATAATGTCAAATAATGAAAAGATTATGTCAATGAAGTATGTAAAAAAAGTAAAATAAAATAATCATCGTAATTTGGGAGCAGTTAATAGACATTTACATTGTTATGCTGTTAATGAGGTACCAGGGAAGCCACATGTGATCACTTCGTTGTCTGTCTGTCAGTTTGTCAAGAGTAGTCAAGACCCATTTTCTCAGGAACGGGTGGGGTATCAAATTGAAATTAATATTAAATACGTAGATCTAAGGTCCCTTGGAGCTCTAAATCAACACAATAAAAAAATATGGCTAATTTATGTAACATATTCTGATACTTGCAAATAAATCTTAACCTACCCGTAGTCCTGTACTTCCCGTTGACCTAGAAACATGAAATTAGGCAGGAAGCAAGGTCTCACAGCACAAGTAAATGAAAAAAAAAAATGGTAGAAAATGCCTGTGGCATTAAGTCCGCCTCTGTACATTTCTGTGCTTGAAGTATTAAATAAATAAATAAATAATAAATGAAAAAGTCTGAAAATTGTAGTAATATCACACAAAAAAAAGCGATTTTAAACCTACTTTTGCAGTTGGAGAATTGACCGTGACGTAATTATCGATGTACGGGAGAACATTTTTTCAACTAGAAAGTCAAGTTTGTTTTTGGGATAAATTTATGCCAGCTACGGAACCCTTCTTTGTGCGTGGTCCGACACGTACTTGGCCGATTTTTTTTTTTTCATTTTTAACGAAGCACCTTTTAACGTTGAGTTTAATACTTAGTAATTTTCCATGTCACATTTTATTCCGGCATTGTTATACAATTAATGATTTTAAGTCATTAAGGAACAGAATTATTACGCTTATTATTACGTATAGGTACTCAATTTGAAATAAGATCATACATTTAACTAAACCTTTTTTACAGTTCGTTCAACCGATTTTGACTTCTATTGCGTTGGTGGCATCACAAATGGCAGCTGCAGTAAACAGTTGGTATTGCAACCACTTTTTTTGCTTTTAATGCAATCCATATGCCTACGGTATAGAAGTCAAAATCGGTTGAACGGACTGTAAAAAAGGTTTGTTTAAATGTCTAATCTTATTTCAAATGGAATACAGGTATACATGAGCATAGTCTCATTAACAGTTTCTATAGCAAAACACGATAATACATAACATACAACATGATTAATTTACTTTAATTTTTCCACAAAACACTGTTTTCCAATTTTCCGTTAGAAAGCGTGACTAAAAACGTCTTTAATGACTGTTTTACGTTTTTCAAAAGTCATTTAATTCTCGACACAGAATAGTACAGAAGACGCACTCCGCATCTTAAGTATGAAGCAACAACTACGCGGCTCGTCTTGTCGGGCCAATTCAGTGAGCGTAACGTAGTCAGAAGATATAAGAGTTACGCGATAGAAAGAGAGGCAACTTCTAGGTGAATATAACTGTGCGACCAAATTATCAAGTAACTTCTCCCGCTCTGGGCGGAGCGGGAGAGCGTGTCAGATTCTTACTGCCTAATAAAACCCACCCGTGTTCCTTCGATTGCTCTGTTGCCGGGAGCCACGATCTCCCTTTCGGTTTTCTTCGCAACCCCGGCAGGCATCGGCCCCAGCGGACCCCGTCAAATCCCTGTGCGACCTGAATTGCACTTTATTGTATCGTAGCAAGAGTCGCTGTTTATTAAAAATGATTTTGCAGAGTAAACCATCAGTGTCCTCGTTGAAGCGATGCACGCAATCCGATAGTAAAGTGAGTCGAAAACGCAATATAGCGTTTTTCAATCACAGTTCAATTTTGGGCACAGAAAAAAATTGGGAATTTAGAAGTTGAACCGGTGTTTTAAATGGCTTTTCATTTCCTACATGCCAGTCGCAAAAATTGAGTGGTGTTGGACGTTTGCCTTTTAAAATACAACTATGGAATTAGTATGTACTATATATGATAGAAGACGACGACTCAAAAGCCCCCTGTAAATCGTTGACAGAGAATCATCATCATCATCATCAGCCTATAAATGTTCCCACTGCTGGGACACAGGCCTCCTCTCTGTGAGAGGGAGTGGGCCGTAATCTACCACGCAGGCCCAGTGTGGATAGGTAGATGTCACATGTCTTCGAATTTTTTGTTCTAGGACATGCCGGTTTCCTCACGATGTTTTCCTTCACCGTTTTGAGAGCAGTGATGATGAAATAATTCACACAAAGTAAAGCGCCTGTCTGGGTTCGAACCTACGACTGGGCCACCACTGGTCTCTCTGACAGAGAATAGCTACTTTAAATAGTTTAATTAGACTTTGAGTTTGAATACCTAAGTTACTCGTAGCTAACAAAATCACTAAAATATTAATGAATCTATCTTAACGAAAGAAAATGTAAAGTAGACTCATTACGAAGTGTTTTAATTATTTAACATTAAAGAACTTCTTAATTTCGTGATCAGGATTATTAAACGTAAACGTAGTTAGATAGTTATTTATTCAATTTCAAATGAATAATTATTGTTATAAAGATATAAGTAATATAAATAAATTAATAACTCTCTACATTCGATTTTCAGACATTTTCTTAAGCATGGTGGCAATTTAGCCACCTAATGTCAATTTATAACTTTGCCACCTTTACCACCTTGTTTCCAATTGATGTTATTTCCTAACATGTAAATAAAGTTGATTTTAGACTGATTAGTTTTAAAAGTCATAAAATATGAAGTTGTAGCGTAAACTAAACCTTATGTGTGAGCATTACAGTTGTTTTTCCTAAAACTCATGATTGGCAAATAAATTGCAAACACAGATGACATCCATCAAGGGGCTAATTCTACCCGATCTCTAAACAGTTTTCGCTATGAAACTCGATATTATATTCGATACAAAAAATTGTATTTTCCTTCGATCCAAAACTCCCACTAAACACTACAGCCACCATTAAAATAACAACCTAACAATTAAACATAAACCCATGAAAAGCGGAACAAGCGATGTGCAATGAAGCGTACTATCATCCAAGCGATCCGAGCGGACACCTGTCGCGTTCGCTTATCAGCGGGGCGGATCAAAGGTGTCGCTTGCTTTGCGATGCCGCCGCCCACATCCGATGGAGATGGATCTTTAGTGTTCTATAGCAATGGTGGTAGCGTTTCCTTTTATGTTTGAGTGGCAGTTCGGTTTGCTTTGAGATTTGGGTAAGGATGAATATTTTAGAATAGGTATTTCATAGTGGAGAGGTATGATAAGGTTTTGTAACAGACTCGGGCAAATTTAAAACGCTTTCCATGCAGAGAAAGAAAATCAATCTCACTGAACCTTGATTTCTACACAAGATGCGTTTAAACCAAAGCTGCCCAACCAATATTGAAAGTAGGCCATGTCAGCCGGCGGGCTATCTAGTAAATAAAACTCTCCTACAATTATGGTAGCTACCTAGCTATTACAAGTACAATTTTAACAGTTAAAATTTAAAAATAACCCGACACAAACATTTCCTCATTTCTCTTTCCTACTCCATCACCAGACCCTGTTCACCATCTATCTATAATCTATTCATTGAGACCATTCCATGAGCCCAAACACGATACCTGTGCTGTAAGTTGGTAAGGGAGTTGGGTAGCCTGCAATTTCCAGGTGATGCTGCAGCATCAGTTCAAGGTTACTATGTTCTTCTAATATTATTGAAGTAGCAGAATACCAAATTTCAAATCGATCAGACGTGTGGAAGAAACTCGCATCCATTCATCAACTAGAAAAGAGCTGATAATCTTCAAACGGCTGAACCGATTTTGACAACAGAGACAGTTTGTTTGCACCTTCGTCAAAGACTTTTGGAACAAACTTTACATTCAACTATACTCCGTTTGAAATAAGATTAGACATTTAAACAAACCTTTTTTACAGTCCATTCAACCGATTTTGACTTCTATACCGTAGGCATAAGGATGGCATTAAAAGCAAAAAATGTGGTTACAAACCAACTGTTTACTGCAGCTGTCATTTGTCATGCTGCCATCGCAATAGAAGTCCAAATCGGTTGAACGGACTGTAAAAAGGTCTAGTTAAATGTCTAATCTTATTTCAAACGGAGTATAGTAATGTTATTTTAAGGCATCCGATATAATCCCAATGCATCTTGACGATTTCCAACTATTAAGTCCAGTTTTCCTCTCGATGTTTTCCTTCACCATTAGTCTTCGAATTAGAAACACTTAAATTAAATCTACCTGCAATGATTCAATACAATTTACTCGTAACTGCATGTACGACACGATACGGCAAAATCAATTAAACATTTGGCAGGATACCCAAAGCTCTTAAGATTGACTCATCATGCGTCATTCTTACCAAACAGTCTCATATCATTATATTGTTATATACTTCGTTTTATTTATCATTTATTTAAGTCTTAGTGAAGATACAAGGAGACTATTCATTCATAATTTTAGATGCTAAACGTTTGAAGGACTTCGGGCATTTCCGTAAACAACGATTGCTTCCGAAGTTTTATTGCATCATTTTTCGTGAAGCTAAAGATATCGCGAACTACTGAATAGTCACTCATTCTCTCATATCGTCTGCAAGTAAACGATAATTATTAGGGATCGTACCTCATCATCATTTATAATGATGAGGTACTTATTAGGGGTTCACGTAACATGAATAAGTAAGAGTCTATTAACTGCTCCCAAATTACCATGTTTATTTAAATCTTTATTTTTTTTTTTTTTGTTTTACATTCGTCCTTGACATATTTATTATTCTATTATTTGACATTATATACCTACGATTTAATTTGAACTTTTTTTTTTTTTTTGTGACTTGTGGACATGATAATTACTCAGATTGATTACAGTTGTAACAGCAATCAAATAATTGCGTTTTATTAAAATAGGTTTTTTACTTTTATTAATCTATTTATTTTTTGTATAGATTCTTTTCTACATATTTTGTGAATGTGAGAACGCTGTAGGCTTAGTGGATTGTAGACCTGTTGACTATTTTCTATTTTGTTAAGTACTTGGTACTTATTGAAAGACCTACACTGTCCTCCCATACCTAGAAACACTGTTATATGAAAGTATTGTAAAAGCCAATTATTTTTAAAAGAGTAACCGTGGAGTTTCTTGCCGGCTCTTCTCCATAGGAAACGACCAATTGGAACCGTGCACCTAGCTTCTGACGTTTCATAAGTGCCCATGTAGGTTTATGTGAAATAAAATATTTTGATTTTGATTTTTGACATGTATTTTTACACGACTGCCCAAAAAGGAGTGTAATGTAAGTTTGTATGTGAGTTTCTTTGTGGCCCCATAACTTTTAAATGTCTCTACAGATTTGGATGGATTTTGGATTTGTATGGGATATCGTCAGAATTAAGGATTCTTACGATCACCCGAGGATAATCCCGAGTGGCAATCGGCCAAATTTTTTTTTTTTTTTTTTGTGTAAATAAAATAATTTCTTCGAAGCGAAAGGTCATTTACTCGCTGACTAAACAGATAAACAAAATTGTCATTGCAGTCGGGGGACCGTTGTATCGTCATGTGGAACACTTTTTAATCTAAGAGGTCACCCGACTGCAATGACAATTTTATTTATCTGTTTAGTCAGCTAGTAAATGAGTGACCTTTCGCTTTGTATATATAGATTAACTAATACAACTTGTTTATTAGTTTTTAGTTCGTTTTTTGGCAGGGCAGTTGTATTTTTATTCTTCCATACTTCTCTATCAGTCATCAACTCGGTAGTCACCCTCTTTCTAGCCATATCATCCTTGATACAATCCAACAATCGTTTTTTATTTTTGGTCTTCCCCTAAAGCATCCAGTATATAATACGACATAGTGCAGGGGGTGATAGCTTGGGTCAATACTTACCAAAACAACACAATATATGTTCCGCAAAATGTTACGAATTTATGGATATACAAAAAATTTCAAAATATCTAAAAACCTTAAAACAGATTTTTATGCATCTTGTAATGAAAAATTTCTAGTATTTTTTTACATCTAATTATTCGTTACTCATTAATAAGTCTTTTTTCTAACAAACCCTATATTTGCTAAGGCAGTTCGAAATTTAAATAAAATCTTTGATAAGTTACCTCCTTGGTTGCCTTGGGTCGAAGTAAAAAGTTAGTTCCATTTTTAAATAACACGACAGATATGAGTTTTCATAGTAGGTAATTTATTTGGTCGCTAAACACGGCAGCTATAGATTTTCATAGTAACATTGCCGGCCACCTACTCGCTTGTTTTTGACCAGTAAAGCAATTTCGATTCATCTCGAAGAAGGTTGTCCGATAAGGACCAGGCCCGGGTCGACGGCGCGTTGTGTTCCACGCGCGCCTCAAAGAGATGTCAGCAGAATTGACGGGGTCCGCTAGGGCCGCCTGCCGGGGGTGCAAAGAAAACCGATAGGGAAATCGTGGCCCTCGACAACAGGGCAACCGAAGGAACACGGGTGGGTTTTAGTCAGTAAGAGTCTGACACGCCCTCCCGCTCCGCCCAGAGCAGAAGTTATTTGATAATTTACCACCCAAAAAAAAAAGTTGTCAAAATAATGTTCGAACTTCCAAGCATGTTTGAGAAAAATAAATTACATTACATCAAAAGCTATCAATCTACATAATATATTTTATTATAAATAACACAAAACTTCTCAAAACACATTTCAACTGAACAGGCAAAGTTTCTCAGATTCCGATTCGACGAATTGAACTCGAACAGAAAACAAAGACACATCGACATCGATTGAACATTGAACGAGTCTTCACTCTTTTGTCCCTCGTAAACGTTACATTAAATAAATGTGTTACAAACATCAAAGGACGGTTTATTGTCGTGACGTCAATCAAACAGGGAAACACAGATAAGAAATTACCGAATGTACGTGGAAAGTCTCATCTGAACGTGAGTCATTTTATTTCCTGTTGTCGTCAAAATTTGGACAGTCAGTCACCTTGCGAAAAACGTTGATCACTGTTTGAAATTTTACATTTTTGAAGTGAAAACTTTTTTAGGCGCGTTGGGCATTTTTGAAATTGGACTATATTGATTTCAAACACCATGATGACACCTCATTTTTGTAAACGCGATTGTGCTCTTTATTTATAGTACGTTACGGATCAATGTTCTATGCAAGTATTTTTCTTCCACCAAGGCGACCAGCCTTCGGCGCGGAAAAATGTATAGTGCAGGTGTGTGTGCGCAGACACAGGTGCACTCTCTCTTCCCTCACTCTCATAGTCCGATGGGACGGCAATCCGACACGACCGTAGAGAGATCAGGCGCAGGATCAACGGCTTAACGTGCTTTCCGAGGCACAGTGGTTTCACACCGCCAACTTCCAAACTCTGGGCTATTACTAAGAAAACATTAAACTTATGACTTGTCAATGTAAATTTGGCTGTGCTCAGACTGTCAGACTTACTCCAGAAAAACTATCATAGCGCGCTCAATTGCAATAAAACATTCGAATATAAATACATTATGTACTTAATGAAAATCTTTAGATTCATTCATTCATTCACTAACAGAAGACTGAAATTTTGAAAGCATGAAATTTTGCACAAGATTTCCTACCTTTTATAACCTTATCACCATTAAGATGCAGATATAAGCCAGTGACCTTGAGTGGTTAGCTTGCGTGTTCTGTACTGAGCTCACGCAACGCGTCGTACGTCCAGCCAGTAATAGGACTCGCCCATCAAGGAGCGCTGTCCCAAATTAGACGCATTATTAATTTATTATACATAAAACAAGGAGTATTTTAATAAAACACGTATACTAAAAGATCAGTTTTAGAAAAATACGCTCAATAGATTTTGCGTGATTCTCTTTTTTTTATCCGCGTTAGATATAAATTTACAAATTAATTTCACTGTGTAATATAAACATAATCTAAAATATTCATATATTAAGTTATTAAAAAAATGCTTTTATTTAATATATATTTTTTCCAAATCATTAACATTACCCGTTTAGACGTGATCTTCAGTATAAAATCATTAAAAATCGGTTTTCGTCGCCTTAAGGAAAGATTTTTGATAATTCATCACCTACAGTCCGGCCGTCGAAAGAATGCGTTTTGACAGCTGTCAGTTTCATACTAACGAATATGTGGTTTGCGAATTTGATCCTTATTTCTACTAGACATTGTCCAAGTCACAGGTGCCAGGAGCGCATTCTCACGACAGCAAAAAAAAAATTGTGGAGAGGGGAATAGGGGGGGTGGGGGATATTATTTAAACAGGGTATGTATATTTGTAAGGAAGTTCGTTATTTTTGCCGATGGGACATCCCATCGGGCACACGGTTTATTAGGCAACAAAATCTGGGCCTATATTCCTCCTAGCTAAAGTTCTTGCTCTCCCGACTTACCTTTTTCTTTCTTACCATCTTCTGCTATATCGGCATGAGCTATTTGATATTATGCAGCTCACACCGTGGTAAAAGTATTATGCCCGTTGTAACTGCCACTACTCGACACCAAAAAGTAATGCTTAAAATGTTATTACGGTGGATTTTCAACTCCCGTCGCTAACCTGAATTTTGATATTTTATTTGACAAATCCTACAGTGTGCTTTTGTTTAAGCATTATATTTTAGTAATGTTAGCATAAACCCCGACAGCAAGGCGCTTACTCTTTAATTGCGTGATAGAAAAACTTCGTGAACAAAAGTTTAGATTTATTTTGATAAAAGAACCTTTTGGCATAACTCATGCCTAGATTTGAAAGTCTAATTTTAGGTCAATAAAGGTTTTAAGGTTATAAAATAGACGTTGCGTGATTTCATGCTTCAGAAAATTTTGTTATTTCTCTCTGAGCTAAATTCGTTCAAAACACGCTCAAATAATTCGAAAACTTAGATTTTTACCCGGCTGCGACAAAACGACGAAAGGATTATTAAAAGAGACTTTTTTTTACCTCGTTTGTATAGTTAATGTTACTGTTAGCCTGTATCATCCCACTGCTGGGCAAGCCCTTTCCCCATGGCTTCCAGAGTTAAAGTTTATTTTAGATGCACTATATAATATTTTATAAAGCTAGATCTCTGAGCAGACTAACTCTAAGTAGCGAGCAAAAACCAGTCTAGATATAATCTGTTCCAGAAGTGTGTCATGAAAATGTAAACAAATGGATTAGAAAATGTAGCTGCAGCAACTTGTAGTGCCACTAACAAATTAAGTGTTTTTATTGGATTATTTGAATACTAAACCCGAAACTTTGCAAAATTGCCATACAGAACATCTGTATAAATGGCAATTTTGTAAAAGAATTTCGAGTTTTCAATTTCATTACGTAACTTTATTGAGTTACATTTTTTTAAAACCTCAAATTTTGCCAATGATTTTTCAATTACTATTGAAAAATGTTATTCTAACAAAAATTGTTGAAAAAAGCGGTTAGACACAAACTCTAAACTTTCTAAATACAGATGAATATTTTACTAACAGAGTACCTATGTTTACACTTTTATCACGTACTTTGGGAACTGACTATAGATATCCACAACGTACTAACTAAACTACGTCCTACATAGTAAAAAAAAAGATTCTGTCCGCTCTTAATCTTGAGGGAATCTAGATTGTCAAGCTGAGTGACATTTCATTAAAGTCCATTTCTTTTATAGCTTTTAAGGAGAGTAGTTGTAACCGGCAACATATAAACTGTGGTTTATAGTGTGTAGTATTGGTGACAGCTAGTGTAGTGAAGGTTAGGCACTTAATTTGTAGGATATGTAGCAAATAAAATGCCTTTTATCGTAGGTAAAAAGCCATAGTGGATATTACGTACTTACCTTAATACTTTTCGTGTGTGACATAAAATTTAACGAGATGGTAGATGTAGATATTCATTAAATTGCGGGCAAAAAAGATTAATTAAAAGTGGAAATTACCAACAATGGATGGATAAAGTTAAAATATACGGGCAGATTTCGGTATAAAACAGTGTTTCTACTTTTATGGATTTTTTTAGGGAAAAATTATCATTATTATGCATGGTTTAGGGATATTTTATTTTGACAGGGATTTATGATATTTTGGGGAAATATTGAAATTCAGTTGGTAACCATATTGTTTATAGTAGGCAGTACCCAATACTCTATGGCACCACCGATTCTACATACCGAGACTCCTCCGTGCCTCGGAAAACACGTTAAGCCGTTGGTCCCGGCTGCCATTCGTAGATCTTTGACAGTCGTTACCAAGGGGTATCGCATTACCCAGTTACTGGGTTGTGGAGGTCAGATAGGCAGTCGCTCCATGTAAAATACTGGTATTCAGCTGCATCCGGTTAGACTGGAAGCCGACCCCAATATAGTTGGGAAAAGGCTAGGCAGAAGAACAACAACCACCGATTTATTACAAGGGATTCCCTCAAACTCGTAATGAATGTAATCCGTCCAATTTTAGTTTATCATGTTAATTATACTATTAACGTGGCTAAAGATGACATCGGAACTAAGTCGCATTATACCTAAAATATATTTGTTTCGTCTCTCTCGATTAATAAGGAATGTTTTGTAATATCGTCAATTAAATAATGTTGTTTTATTATTTATTATCATCATGCTCCCTAAACCAAGGAATCTTTAATTTTATTTAGGAAATTTTAGGGATACTTAATTCATTAAAAACTGGGGAAAAACCAAATACGTAAGTAGAAACACTGGTATAAAAACAATATTTATTTATTCAAAGAAATATTATTATTAGATAGGTAACACTTAAGTATCCAAATAATGAACATTTAATAAATTTTACTACAACTGAGAACTACTACTACTAGCGCTACTGCTGAGCAGGAGGTCCTGGGTACAATTCCCAGATGTGCAAAGCGTTATTGGGTTTCTTCATCAGGAATTTCTCAGTAGCAGCCCGGAGTCTGGATTTGTGCCCGGTTGATGGCAATAGGCTCGCCCCCTATTACATGGGACTTAAGCATAACTGACAAAATGTGGGTGTACTATACTGCCGTCATACGGTGAAAGGCCGTAACTAACACTCTTATCAAAAATTAGTTAAACAAGTATAGGGCTGGATACAGCAATAAGCTCTCTATATTTCTGTCTATACGAGGAGCTCGTGGCTAAGTAATACCAGCCGCATGGGTCGATCCAACAGGTTAAGCTACGCTTGCCGGGGTTGGTCTATGGATGGGTGACCATCTTTACATACCGAGACTCCTCCGTGCCTCGGAAAGCACGTTAAACCGTTGGTCCCAGCTGTCATTTGTAGATCTTTGACAGTTGTTACGGGTCGTCAGAAGCCCGAAAGTCTGACAACCAGTCTTACCACGGGATATAGTGTTACCCAGTACCTAACTGGGTTGTGAAGGTCAGATAGGCAGTCGGTCCATGTAAAATACTGGTATTCAGCTGCATCCGGTTAGACTGGAAGCCAAACCCAACATAGTTGGGAAAAGGCTAGGTAGATGATGATGATGATATCTGTCTATACGATGATACTTCAAACTGCTTTTAATTCTTAGCTGCAGATACGAGTACATATTGTTAAAGTTAAGACTATCGATTGAGCTTGAAAACAAAACTTTCATTTACTAAAAATCTTTGAAGTAGTTACGGCCTTTCACCATATGACGGCAGTATAGGTACACCTCTGCCTTACTCTTCAATAATAACAAGCGTGATGTTTGTGTTATTTTGGTTTACTTTCACGAATAAAATGACTCACGCTTCAGATGAAAGCCCTTATGTCTGCCAAGAGTTGGCAGCCAAACATCTTGATACAAAAATATCTGATTATGTTTATTATTTCCGATAATACATGTTATGACGACAGAGCTTTTAAAAGTCATCACTTCAACCCTTTCCAAGATTTGATGTATGGTAAGTAGGTACCTTTCACCTTCCTATCATATCTTCTTACACACACACCCCCACACACCACCCACACCACGCACACGCACACCACATACACTCACATACATACTCACCCTAGAATAAGTAACAATCAATAGTGTAATCTCTTTTTTCTGGTTTTATATAACTTACCGCATTTGTGTACAA
This sequence comes from Agrochola lychnidis, assembly GCA_963680765.1. Lineage (NCBI taxonomy): Eukaryota > Metazoa > Arthropoda > Insecta > Lepidoptera > Noctuidae > Agrochola > Agrochola lychnidis. The sequence continues at coordinate 3,526,524 of OY796866.1, read as the reverse complement.
GTGCATGTAACTGCTTAAAAATGGGTGAAGACCTGGTGTCCTGAAATACAGGCTTTACGCCTAGCTCAGGCACCAGTCTTAACCCCTGGCTGGAGGTTTTAAGTGTAGTAGTTTAAGGCACCCACAGGAAAGCCCGGTTAAGCAGTCACTAAAAAAAAGGCTCCGGTCTCCCACAGTATAAATAAATCTTTAATTAAATTAAATTTATTTATTGGCTTAGACAACAATGATCCATGTTAGTTAGTTAGATACAAAAAGAAAACTTAAAAACTATGTTAGTGTGTTACAATTATAACTAAGTACAAACAATATTTACATACATTCACCGAATGTAATGAATCACTCCTGCCTAACCAACACCTGAATGAAGTGATTCATTATCGGCGAGTCAAATTTGTCCACTAACATCTTCAGAATGCTGTTAGGACTTGACCGCGTTCTTTCTAGCAGCGACGCCGTTTTTCTTCGTGAAATCGTGAACACGCGCCTGCGCGAACATGCCAGAGGCACTGCAAAAGCGCGGAAGTCCCAAAATCATTCTGAAGCTGTTATTATATTGGACCCTCAGGGCGTCCATTGTTTTCTGCGTGTAGCTGGCCCACAGGCCGCTCGTGTAGAAGGTCTGGCAGTAAGCCTTAAACAATGTTATGTTAACGTGTTGCTTAATGTGTTGTCCTATGATAATTTGAAAATGTACTTTATATTTTGGTGAAAAATAAAATCTTACCTTATCTTACCTATTGTATTTCAATTAGGAATTCATAAGTGGTGGCGTGGTGATCAATGCTCGTGCCTTCTCCATTTGAGAAGAGGCCTGTAGGACAATAATAGACTAGTATTATTATAATTGCCTAACCCTTCGAAATATAGGCGTGATGTTATGTTGTTATTATTTTTAAATTCATAATTGGCCCGGAATCTGGATTTGCGCCTTATAAAATTTTATCTCTCCATTTATAAATCCACGCAAGACATGCATTCATAGTTTTTTTTAAATAATTTTGATATGAATTATATTCTAATTCGCACATGGCAACACTGGATGACGTACACGTGATGGATGTTATATGGATGTTTTGGATGTAATGGACACTTACCGATGGACAGACGAACTCCAGACATTTACTATAAGCTTGTTTTGACGTAATCAAGACATTTTGAAGCTTATTGAATCATAGAGTTAAAATTTATTATGAAAAAGGCGTACCTACTTACATACATACCTATCTAATGAAACCGGCATGCTTGAGAGATATTTCTCGACGGCATGTGAAGCCAAGTCAGAGGCATATAGGCGGCATAAAACTTCTGACAACAGATTAGTCACTAACCACAAGAAAAAAGTGGTGGCACTCCAGGAGTGTCGACAGAAGTGAAAACTTGAACAAGATCGCCTTGGTGGAAGAAAAATACTTGTGTAGAACATTAGTCCGTAACCTTATCTTAATAAAGAGCACAATCGCGTTTACAAAAAATAATACTTCCGAAACCTTTAAGTAAAAATACTTGCATAGAACATTGATCCGTAACGTATTACGTTAAACGTAACGTAATATAAATAAAGAGCACAATCGCGTTTACGAAACCTTTAAAGTAAAAATACTTGCATAGAACATTGATCCTTAACATAATATAAGTAAAGAGCACAATCGCGTTTACAAAAATGCCCACCTCAAAAATACCCAACGCGCCTAAAGAAGTTTACAAATCAAAAAAAAAAAAATTGCTAAATATCTAATATCAAGAGCAAAACCTAATAGAATTACTGCTAGAAGAACGCCTGTTGTGTAATTGTGTAATATTCTATCGATCCCCTTTTCTTTTATTTAAGACGCAGATATATGCCAGTGACCTTGAGTGGTTAGCTTCCGTATTCTGTACTGAGCTCACGCAATGCGTCGTACGTCCAGCCAGTAATAGGACTTGCCCATCAAGGAGCGCTGTCCCAAATTAGACGCATTATTAATTAATATAAATAAAACAAAAGGTATTTTAATAAAATACGTATATTAAAAGATCAATAATGTATCTTTAAAATGGTAAAGGTTTCAGAAAAATACGCTTGATAGATATTGCGTGATTCTCGGGTTTTTATCCGCGTTAGACATTACAAATTTATTTCACTTTGTAATATAAACATAACCTAAAATATTCTTTTTTTTTTTAATTAGCCTACACTATCCCACTGTCTAAAATATTCATATATTAAATTATTAAGAATGCTCTAATTTAACATACATTGTTCGAGTTAATCGAACACTCAGCGAAAATGCATAATTGCATCGAACGCAAATATGCACATTCGCTCGTTCACCTAAATGTGGGCCAGTTCGCGTTTAGATCTAATTAGAGACACCACGTACTCGAAACCATTACCATACCATTTTACCAATAATTAAGTTAGTTATATAGTTTACCATTTTCTACCAGTTCTTGTAATTACGTGTTATAGTGATTCAATATAGCTATTTCCCCTATAATTCGAGACTTTAACTTAAACCATATATACCATATCCTATCAATACGAGAAAGGTGTGTTAGGTCACCATAGCGCCGAGCACTACTTTCTACATAATTTTTTTCCAAATGATTAACTCTACTCGTTTAGACGTGATGTTCAGTGTAAAATCATTAAAAGTCGGTTATTGTCGCCTTAATAATTAAAAATTGAAAAATATTTAGTAAAAGTGCCAACCATCTTTATTTTGCAACTCAGGGGCAAATACTTTATTCTTCAATTTGTGCACAACCACAGTGATTTCCCAGGCAGATTTCAAAGGCATTGAATACAAAATAACTACACTTAAACAGCCAAAATAAACAAAAGATCTAACATATTCTAATATAAACTTCTCACCTAATAATTCCCACAATATTCAACGCAAACGTTTTTAATAAACAAACAATTCAAATTCCTCATAGCAGCTTCAACAAGAGGCGCACGTAGCGGGGTGGGAAACGCGTTAATAATAAATTCTGGCCATTCTGAGCGTCTGCAGCGCAGTCACGTGGGCTGATGCCAACCATATCCCATATTGTTATTAAGTTATATATACCGGTATTATATCATACAGAAAGAGCGCGTGGCTGAGTAATAACAGCCGCACGTGTCGATCTAACAGGTTAAGCTACACTTGCCGGGGTTGGTCCGTGGATGAATGACCATCTTAATATACCGAGACTCCGCCATGCCTCGGAAAGCACATTAAGCCGTTGGTTCCGGCTATCATTTGTAGATCTTTGACAGGTCGTCCCAACCAGTCTTACTAAGGGGTATCGTGTTACCCAGTACCTAAGATTTTCTCATTACCTAACTTTTCAGGTAATGAGAAAATGTTTTTTATTTTTATTTGGTTTGGCAATAAAATTTTACTCGCTAAGTGAGAAAATACAGTTGAATAGTGGATGAAAATGAATCGTATTTTAACGGTAATAACAGCCACACGGGTCGATCCATCAGGTTAAACTACGCTCGGGGTGGTCTGTGGATTGGTGACCATCTTTACATACCGAGACTCCTCCGTGCCTCGGAAAGCACGTTAAGCCGTTGGTCCCGGCTATCATTTATAGATCTTTGACAGGTCGTCCTATCTACTCAACCAGTCTTACCAAGGGGTATCGTGTTACCCAGTACCTAACTGAGTTGTGGAGGTCAGATAAGCAGTCGCTCCATGTAAAATACTGGTATTCAGCTGCATCTGGTTAGACTGGAAGCCGACCCCAACATAGTTGGGAAAAGGCTAGGTAGATGATGACCAGTACATGATGTTAGAAATAACATTATTATATATAGTAGAACATAATTCATCTATGAAATACTTCCGTGATTGAAAGATTAATGGATTTACTAACAGACAACGCACAGCTACACTGAAGATACAAACATGAGATAATTATGTTCTTTAGCGGCTGCAGAGAAGTACTAAGAAATGATTTTTGAAGTGAAAACTTCTTTAGACGCGTTGGGCATTTTTGAGTTGGAACTAAACCATTGATTTCGCGACACTGTGACGACACCAGCGTTGATGTCTTTTCAATGGTCAAAAGGACCATTAAAAAACTTTTTACAAAAAAAAACAACCGACCTCCAAAAAAAAAAACACTACAAAGTGAAAAAAAAACTTTAATTTCGGAAGTCGGTGGCAAAAAACGAAAATACAAAACTCAAGACACCGACTTCCGAAATTAAAGTTATTTTTCACTTTGTAGTGTTTTTTTTTTTGGAGGTCGTTGTTTTTTATTTTTTGTAAAAAGTTTTTATTTTTCACTTTTTAGTTGTGGTACCTACTCAACACACATTCGAATACCACTACCTGCTACCAGTGACAGAAACTTATTATATCATCTACATACTAAGTGGGAAAAAAATACGTATTTTGTAGTTAACTCAAAAACTATCCAAGTAAAGTAATAAAATCTATATGGGACCAATTCGAGAGCCCACCCTTTCAAACAAAAAATAATTTTCTAAATCGGTCCACAATTGACGGAGAAATCGGTGGACATACATAAAAAAAAAAAAACATACGCGACGAACATATAACCTCCTCCTTTTTGGAAGTCGGTTAAAAAGACAGCAACGCGTTGATTACCGCGAGGCGTGGAGTAAAAGACGTCAACGCGTTGATTACTGCTATGCGTGGAGTAAAAGACGTCAACGCCCTGATTATGCGATGCGTGGAGTAAAAGACATCAACGCGTTGATTACCGCGATGCGTGGAGTAAAAGACATCAACGCGTTGATTACCGCGATGCGTGGAGTAAAAGACAGCAACGCGTTGATTACCGCGGTGCCGATTTTTTTTCAAGTTTTCACTTCTGTCGGCACTCCCGAGTATTACTGTTTTTTTTTTAATGGAGCAGTCAGACCCCAATCTTCCAGACTGGTTTCTGTTTCTACGGCAAGAGCAGTTTTAATACAGCCTCGAAGAAGCGAAAAAAACGGGCCAAGTGCGAGTCGAACTCGCACACGAAGGTCTCCGTACTGTATTCAGATCGAGCAAAGAACGTCGAATTTTTTTATTATTATAGTTGCAATAGAATTTAAAAAAACCTGTGAAAATTTCTACTGTCTACAAATTACGGTCAATGAGATACAGCCCGCTGACAGACAGACGGACGGACGGACGGACGGATGGCCAGACGGATGAATAGCGGCGGCTTAGTGATAGGGTTCCGTTTGATACCTTTCGGGTCATCATCATCATCATCATTTCAGCCGAAAGTATCTTTTTTAAGATTCTGTACCCTTCGATACAGATCTTGATTCTTCGGGTAGGTACAGAATCTTAAAAAAGAGGAAAATCTATTATCCTCAAATGTTATAAAATGCATGTGAAATGAACGTTGAAGCTGTTCTCTATTGCCTCTTCCTCTAGCTTTATTCTTATTGCTCCTAGATCGACACAGGAATAAAAAACAGAATTTTGAAAGCGAGGTTTTCTATTGAAATGTAAATTTTTCGTGCACTCGCAGTATTTTTCTTACGGGGTGAAAAAATATCCGGCATAAAGGCCGGTTCTGGTCAAAGGTGTTTTTTTATCAGACTTTTTAAATCAACACATGACATTTTTTCCTGCTACGATAGGATCGGCTTTTAGTGCAACTAGTTAGTCTATTTTAGTTATTTTCATAGCGTTATGTCTTACGGTATTCTGCTGTGGGGCAAAGCTGCTGATATTCAAAATATATTTGTGCTTCAAAAACGAGCTGTTCGAGCAATTTACCAGCTAGGTGCCAGAGTTTCACTGAGAGATTTTTTCAAAGACATTGGTATCCTTACAGTGGCATCGCAATTCATCTTCGCCAACATTTTATATATTAGGCAAAATATACACTTATACACTAAAAACAGTGATTTACACAATGTTAACACTAGAAATAAAGACAAATTACGAGCTCCCTTTCACCGGCTTCATAAGGTACATAACTCATTTGTTGGGCTTGGTATAGACTTTTATAACAAGCTACCCTCTTCTTTGCTAGATTTGCCTTTTAATGCGTTTAAAACTAAAGTAAAATCCAACCTTTGTTCAAAGGCATAATATAGTATCAACGACTACTTAAATTATAAGAATAGTTGGTCGCTGTAATTAACTCAAGACAACACTTATGTTCTTTCTCCAGAATTAGTTTACCTATTGACAGTTTATATAATTGTTTATTTTATTTGAATGTATAAGTCAATTTATTTTTATTTTATTCTATTGTTGACATAATCTACTCATTACAATGTTTTTGTTATGAGTTGAATTGCAATTTGTGGTTAGCTAGCGACCTCGACAGTTGATCATATTATTATTATTTTTTTTTGCCTGAGCAACCGGCCGCAAGTTCGTCATGCTCCCTTAGATGTCACTGCTTGCGGTAGCGTCGGGGGTCGGGTTGCCTCCTTCCCTCAAATATGGCGAGGGGGGTAATGGCTGATCTTTGCGTTATGCTCGTGAACGGGTGCTGCTTGTGGTGACTGGTCGTCTTGCTGTTCATGGTTTTGTTATTGTAACTAGTAACTAACTGTTTATTTATTTTACCTCGATGGTCCTAGTTTATCATTTATAATAACTTCCAATTATAGCTTTAAATAGCTTTATGTAAGCGGGCATGCCCTTTATGCTTGGAGGCTTTTATTTAGATACGAGTATTTAGTTCTGTTTACGTTTAGTTTTAATTTTTTATTTCTGCTTGAGTATAGTTCTTGATGTTTTTGGTTGGTATATTGGCGTGTGCTAGCTGACATATGGCGAATAATTTATCATTTAAATTATGTTTTGTGTTGCATAATGAACTTACATTATGCATTTTGCATACTATTGTATAGAATCATTTTTTCTAACTTGAACAGACAGCTGTGCTGCTGGGGAGTTTGTTGCGCCACTTCTTCTTCCCAGCTAAAGGCACTAGGAAGTGGTGAAGGGTGGGCGTTTTGGTGGACTGTCTTATGTAATTTTGACGTTCGAAAAGTGCTGATTCTCAGCCTAGTTTGAATAAATGACTTTTGAATTTTGAATTTAGCGTGCTTTTAGTGCAACCAGCGTGCTCAAAGTCTAAGTCAAATAATTTATTTCAATTAGGCACATAAAAGACACTTTATCACATCAAAATTTACAAAAACAGAATTTATTCTAGTGGTTCTCTTCCAAAAGGTAGTTTTCGTATAGAGAAGAATGGGCAAGAAATTCCACCGTTACTCTTTTAAAATGTTTTACAATAACTTGTATACATTAAACCTCGTATTCAAATCCTTAAAAGATTGACAATGTTGTCCATTGCTTGATATCAGGTCACAATTTAATAGTCTACACTCTCTTTTAATTAAGAGATACTTCATCTCAAAAATCTGATACACAATAAAAAATAATATTGGTAGTGTACAGGCAAGATAAATGTTGCCTATAAACCAAATAGGTTGTTTGACTGTAGGTACTCGTACATTCGATAACTCGAACTAAAACTAACTATCCAAATAACATCAATGGCCATGGCCGTGAGGCCCTTCTTGTTCCGAAATCCCCAAGAACGAAAGTTTCCGAATTCTGACCATTTCTAAAGTTAGCAAGTTAGACGTTTACTTGGCGCAGTCATGTTTTCGCTCAACAACTACGAAACGATAGTTATCTTGTATGTTATCGGTTGTCAGTGTGATTTGGGAATCTTTACTTCTTTCGGCGTGGGGTACAGTTATAATAATAGTAATGGTCTATTTGTGAGAATATTGTTACAGAGATGTTACATGGTTTTTACAGTTCATAATATTCTGCCGTTTCCGGCGTACAAATACATTGTCAGGGTTTTATTTAGTTTATTAGATTCATCATTTCAGCCGAAAGACGTCCACTGCTGGACATAGGCCTCTCCCAAGCACCGCCACTTCGACCGATTCTGTGCTTTCCGCATCCAGCGGATTCCTGCGGCCTTCACAAGATCATCGGTCCATCTTGTGGGAGGCCTACCAACGCTACGTCTTCCAGTACGTGGTCGCCACTCCAGAACCTTTCGACCCCATCGGCCATCCGTTCTGCGAGCAATGTGCCCTGTCCATTGCCACTTAAGTTTGGCAATTCTTCTATGTCGGTTACCTTGGTTCTCCTGCGGACCTCTTTATTTCTGATTCGATCACGTAGGGAAACTCCAAGCATAGCCCTCTCCATTGCCCTTTGGGTGACTTTTAGCCTTCTGATAAGGCCCATTGTGAGCGACCACGTTTCAGTACCATAGGTCATCACTGGCAACACGCACTGGTCAAAGACTTTCATCTTGAGACACTGTGGTATGTGTTCTTCCCGAACGCTGCCCAGCCGAGTCGGATTCGACAATTGACCTCTTTCTCGAAGTTGGACCTACCTAGCTGGACAGTTTGTCCTAGGTAAACATACTTACCCACAACTTCGAGTGTAGCGTCTCCGATCTTCATGGGAGTGGGTGTCACATGGGCATTTGACATGACCTTTGTCTTGTCCATGTTCATTTATTAGATTTTTATTTGATAACAAATTAATTTTATTGAATTAAATAAATTAGGATAACATTTAAATTGCAAATTAGTCAAATAAATCAGCTATGGAAATGTCAAAAAGAATTCATTAAGTCAAAGATAGTAAGAAAAGAATAATTAGAATGATAATAATTATTTCCTAATATTTATGTCAATTTTTCATTCGTAAAATCATTAATCGAGTAGTAGCATTTACATAAGAGGTAGTTGAATAATTTACATTTATATGTACTAAAGCTTAAAGTTTTAAAACAATCTGGTAGTTTATTAAAAATTTTGGTCGCCATACAACATACATTATTTGAAAATAATTTATTATTCCGTCTAGGTACACGAAGCATGTGAACTTTGCGGCTAGATCTGAATACAACATCATTTAGTCAGTCATAGTTTCTTTTAAAATAATTAAAGCGGTTCCATTTTTATTTTACAGTTTTTAACACAGCTATTTACATTAGGTACTAAATTTAAAGGCTAACTAACTGTCTGTATAAATAAAAATAAATAAAACAAAACGACACTTAGGCGTCGAAGTATTCGTCCGCATCGCTGTCATCCGGAAACGTGCCCAGAAGACTGGCAGCATTGCCACGTTGAATGGCAATGCTAATTCTTTGGCCAAAGAACGAGCCAGCCCTCTGGTTACGTGAAGTGTCGACCAGTCGACGAGAAATTTCCTTAAAAAGGAGACGCGCACTCGGGCCCCATGATCCGAGCGTTTCGACCCCAAACGGCTCAAAACTGTAGTTACCCATAAGGTTACAGCTGTTCCATACATTTTGACCGCGTAGGTATTGCACTTTTCTATGAAATAGCAGATTTTATTAAAATAGCCGACAAGAAATTTCAACGCAGGGGGGTTCAGAATCATGTACTGAATCCATGGTTTCAGTTTTCGCGTCAATGTCCCTGCCACTCCGTATAGGATAGAGAATTGTGGATATTGTATAATACATGTGACACCGTATTTACCAGCCCGTGGCTGTCAACAGAATCCTCGAATTGTTTGCAAAGCTGGCAAATGTTTGAGACCGGCATTCTATGATCAAGTATGATTAAGAGCTTACCTCTACCTATTGTAAGTACTTGTACGTGAAATTGCTAATAACCTGCTTACCTTAGTTGTTTGTATGTGTTTAGCATAGTTTAGTTATTGTGCAACTCGGTTCAACTTAGTTTCCTGTTCAATTCAAAAGTATAGTGTTTTATCGTGGTTAAATGATAACAATCGTACGGGTCGATCGAAGGTTAAGCTATGCTTGCCGCGGTCAGTTCGCGGATGGTTGACTATCCATTACATATCCAGATCCTCCGTTCCTCGGAATGTACGTTTAGCCGTTGGTCCCGGCTGTCATTCGTAAATCTTTGATAGTCGTTACGGGTATTCTGACATCCTACCAAGGGTTATTGTGTTACCCAGTAACTGGGTAGTGGAGGTCAGATAGACTGTCGCTCCTTATAGTAATAGTATTGTTTTTTCGGGTGACCTCTGAAAATCAGCGCTGTGCTGTGGGTCCCCCATAGCACTGCATCATGCTGATTGGAACCCTTCTTGTCACAGTCATGTCGTGCAGCTGCCGCCTAAGTAATTTCTGTTCTATGCTCGTGATTTGTTATGTACTTTGTGTTGTTCTCTGGTTACTCTTGTCTTTTATGTATGCACGTGTTTCTGTGACAAATAAACCTATTTTCTTTTACTTTCTTTCTAATTTATTTCCAAAATCTCAGTACACAGTACATCAATGAGGCCTCGATCCCTGAACTAGGACATCCTTACAAAAACTAGTAATTACCGGTTGGACTGGAATCTGACTTAAACATAATTGGAAAAAGGCTAGGCAGACGATGACGATGAGGTAAAAGAACTTCATCTCTTGATTTTAATCGAAATGATTTCGGTTCCGAAAACCACAATGTCACTGCAAACGATTTCCATAGTCGAGGAAACAAAAAACGAAGTGAATTTTTAATAGCAATAACTATTTTGTTTTCAATTATAAAAAAAAAACGTGTGGCACTCGGGGACTGCCGCGGTAAAGCTATTGCATAGCATTTGTAACCTCCATACTTCCTATTTGTCAACGCTACACTTGGGATGATGACGTGATGACATAAAACAAAAATTACGTTCCCATGACAACATCACGTTGTCATGGGAACCGTCATTACATGGTAGGCGGAGTGGGGGGTGTTAGGTTTTTTTCGTTACGGAATTTCTTGATTCGGTCGCCGCGCTCAAAGCCCGCGATAAAAGCTATGCAATAGCTTAAAAAAAATACAATATAAAAATATTTTTTTATAAAGAGTTCCACTTCGAAACTTGATGAATCAAATTAAACTCATGAAAAGCAAGTTACCGAAACAAAGTCTAAAATTAAATGAAGAAAGCTGCACTGGACGGATTTAGCACTCATAGCGTGTAAACAAGAAAGGGCTCACGATCAGCAGCAAAGTTTGTAAACACAAACGTTTGACGTCAGCAGATTTGCTACACGAGGCTGGGGGCTTACATTGAATAATATTACATTATAAGTACCTAGGAGGGGCTTGTGGCTAAGTTACAACAGCTGCACGGGTCGATCGATCAGGTTAAGCTACGCTTGCCGCGGTTGGTCCGTGGATGGGTGACCATCTTTACATACCGAGACCCCTCCGTGCCTCGAAAAGCACGTTAAGCCGTTGGTCCCGGCTGTCATTTGTAGATCTTTGACAGTCGTTACGGGTAGTTAGAAGCCCAAAAGTCTGACAACCAGTCTTACCAAGGGTATCGTGTTACCTAGTTACTAGGTTGTGGAGGTCAGATAGGCAGTCGCTCCATGTAAAATACTGATATTCAGCTGCATCCGGTTAGACTGGAAGCCAACCCCAACATGGTTGGGAAAAGGCTAGGCAGATGATGATATTATAAGTACGTTTTACACCAAAATCCGTGGTTTAAAACGGTTTAAGACGCTATGTATATGCCAGCGGCCTTAAGTGGTTAGCTTGCGTGTTTTGCGCTGAGCTCACGCAACACGTCGTACTTCCAGCCAGCAATAGGACTCGCCCATGAAGGAGCACTGTCCCAAATTAGACGTATTATTAATTTATAATACATAAAAGAAAAAGTATTCTAATAAAACACGTATACTAAAAGATAAATAATTAAATTATCTTTAAAATGGTGAAGGTTTCAGAATAATACGCTTGATAGTTTTTGCGTGATTCTCCGTTTTTTAGCCGCGTTAGACATAAGTAGACTTAGACTAACTTTATATATTAATTACACTATGTAATATAAACGTGCTCGAAATCTAAAATATTCACAGACTAAGTTTTTAAGAAAATGCTTTTATTTAACTTACATTTTTTCCAAATCATTAACACTACTCGTTAAGACGTGATCCTCAGTATAAAATCATTAAAAGTTGCTTAGTATCGCCTTAAAACCACGACCACGTGGGCCGTACATTAATTAGGTACATATTACTTTAAAAATTAAGTTAAAAAGACAAATTGAAATAATTCACCATTTTTATTCATTTAAATGAAGACATATACTACTATATTTTACTGGGTTGTCGAGGTCAGAAAGGCAGTCGCTCCATGTAAAATGCTGATATTCAGCTGCAACCGGTTAGACTGGAAGCCGACCTCCTAATAGTTGGGAAAAGGCTAGACGGAAACTCAAACACAACGCATTTATTTCAAGTAAACTAATTACTTTTGAATTGTCAAGGGGTCGGTCAGTCAGAAAGACAGTTGTCCATTCTAAAGCGTAGTAGGTTCCTATGGAGAAGAACGGGCAAGAAACTCCACGGACAATCTTTTAACACAGACAGATTGATTGATATGAAGACATATATCCTTATCCTTAATATTATAAATGCGAAAGTAAGTTTGTTTGTTACGCCTTCACGCTAAAACGGCTGAACGGATTTGGATGAAATTTGGCACATATATAGATGATGCCCTGGAAAAGAACATAGGATACTTTTTTTTTCCACGGGATCGAGACTTATACGGGTGAAACCGCGGGGCGCAGCTAGTAAAAAATAAATAATAAAATCTATGAATTTTCTATTCTATTCCGTCATACTTATGCTACTTTTTTTTTCTTTTTTTCTTCCAACCCCGCCGTCGCTTTTTTTTTTGGTTGGGAAATAATCAAAACTTCTCTCGCTCTGGGCGGAGCGGGAGGGCGTGTCAGACTCTTACTGACTAAAACCCACCCGTGTTCCTTCAGTTACCATGTTGCCGGGGGCCACGATTTCCCTTTCGGCCTTATTCGCAACCCCGACAGACATAGGCCCTAGCGGACCCCGTCAACCTCCGCCTTCCCTAAGATAGCCTCCGCTACACCCCTGAATACAAGTTACAAATGATAGTATCTTATTCGCGATCTCGTGACTTTGATTATATATGTAAGTTAAAATTTGTTCCCACAATAACAACTTAATGATCTCCTAAAACAGGGTGTCTCTCTCCTACCCTTTTTGCTGTGCCCTACAGGGTCCATAATAATCTAAATTATATAATTACCACTTAAGTACACATTATGGTAAAGCAATAAAGATATTGAGTACTAAGTGGAGGAAATTCGTAACAATGTAGTTTGTTATTCTTCTTTCCCGTTTCGACACAAACTTTACATAATTATAAAAATAGCTCCTGACGTACAATTAACATAAGCCAGATTCAGATTTAGATTATTTATTCGTAAACATAGGTAATAGATACACAGGTGTGTGAAATGTTACATTTTTTATAAGTCCTCTATGCTTTGCTATTGGGCATACAAATGTTAGTATCAATTTAAATTTTAATTATTTATTTATTTTTACCCAACCAACATTAAATTTTAGAATTATACAACTAACTATTTACATTAGGTACTAAATTAAAAGACTAACTAACTATCTGTATAAATAAAAATAATAAAAACAAACAACAATTTCATTATTTCACAATATCAAATAAAAATTATAGAATGAGCTAGTGTTGGCTAAATCAATATAATACAAGTAACCTGACAATTAATTAAAACCGGCCAAGTGCGTGTCGGAACACGCACAATGAAGGGTTCCGTAGTTGTGATGAATTTATCCCAAAAACAAACTTAACTTTGTAGTTGAAAAATATATTCTCCCATACAGAATGTATGGGAAAACATGTTTTTGCAACTGCAAAGTTAAGTTGGTCGATTATTACTCGTTAACTTGTAAAGTCTACTTAGCTGTGATAGTTTTCTTTTTAATTTCGTTATATAAACTATTGTTGTGATTTTTTTCACGCACCCAAAACCAACCATTTAGCCGGCAGGGGGACTTGACTCTAACAAAAATTAGCATTTTAAAGCTTAATATTTCGCAAACGGATCCCTGAATCCAAAAATGGTTTTCACAAACTTTCAATGTTTTTAAAGGACCTTTCTAATGATACCCCTCACCACGGGTTAAAAAAAGAAAAAAAAACATCACCACTTTACGTGTATGAGAGGTACCCTAAAAAAAAATGTTTTTCATAATTTTGTTTTACCACTTTGTCGCCGTAATTAATATGTATATCTATGCCAAATTACAGTTTTCTAGTACTAAGGATCTCAGAGCTAGACCGCGGACAGACAGACAGACAGACAGACGGACATGACGAAACTATAAGGGTTCCTTGTTTACTACGGAACCCTAAAAACTACAATGTCAAAACAACTACCAAATTAAAAAATATTTAAAAAATGTCAACAATAACAATTTAAGATAAAACAGAAAATGTCAAAAATAAATAAAATAGGATAATGTCAACTAATACAAGAGTGTCAAAATAAGTGATAAATCAATTAATGTCAGTCAGCTGAATAACTGGTATTGTAAAGGTGAGTATACACTAGAACATTTACTTGTAACAAAACATCGCGCCGCTCTATGTGTCACTCTTTCACGAAGCAAACAATGAGCACAACGCTCGACGTTTTGTTACGACTTGATTTTGCAAACAAACGAGCGAATTTGTGTTACATTTCATTGAGCAACATAAACGCATCACACGCGACCAGCACGCGTAGCATGACCACCGTAGAAACGAGTTTTGTCGACGGAAGAATAGACAAAATGACATTTTGTGATTGTTTATCTGTCATTTTCTCGATTCTTCCGTCGACAAAACTCGTTTCTACGGTGTTCATGCTACGCGTGCTGAAGATCCGACTATTCAACGACGAGTTAACGCAAATTAATACTTTAATTTATTTATTTATTTCAGGGGGCTTGTGGCTAAGTAATAACAGCTGCACGGGTCGATCGCTCAGGTTAAGCTACGCTTGCCGCGGTTGGTCCGTGGATGGGTGACCATCTTTACATACCGAGACCCCTCCGTGCCTCGGAAAACACGTTAAGCCGTTGGTCCCGGCTGTCATTTATAGATCTTTGACAGTCGTTACAGGTGGTAAGAAGCCCCAAAAGTCTGACAACCAGTCTTACCAAGGGGTATCGTATTACCTAGTCACTAGGTTGTGGAGGTCAGATAGGCAGTCGCTCCATGTAAAATACTGGTATTCAGCTGCATCCGGTTAGACTGGAAGCCGACCCCAACATAGTTGGGAAAAGGCTAGGCAGATGATGATTTATTTATTTCAGACATAATTCTAGTCCACAGTTTTCACTATGAACAAAAAAAAAGAAAGGAATTTTACTGGTAAATGCTCACTCGCTATATGAGCATTACTTCGAACACCGTATCGAGCGTTCACAGGAACATTACAGTACATGGAATTGCTTTTTAAATTGAGCTTTTGCTTGTATTTAATTATTGTTTGAATACCGTTCTTCAAATTATGATTGAAAAATTATCGACAAAAATTGAAGTTATAAAATTAACTTCAATTGTTAAACGAAAGTAGTAGATTGTTATACGAGGGGCTAAAATAACCCATTCTATCGAGGTAGTTTTACTGCCGAGCTTTAGCAAGGGAGTAAATAGAAACCGAGTTTGAATGGGTTTTACCGCCGTGTGTTACGCTCTACTTTTCACTACGATTGCGAGAAAATAAAATAATCCAACGAAATATTTAAGTTTATTTTATTTTAAAAAATATATAATTTTGTTCAATCAGAATTTTTAAGGAAACTTTTATCCCGGTATGCGGTAGTAAAAAGCTAGTTTTATATAAGAATACAGACTTTTTCGTTTTTGTAGGCTCGTTGGTTCCAGACAAAAATTACTTTTTTCCCTAGAGCTAGATATGCTATTTTTTCCCCGCTCTGGTACGCTACAATGACGGACTTTTTGAGCAAGAGGAGTGAAAACATCTTTAAGGCAATTTAAAATTAGAATTTCCGGTTAAAGTCTTTAAATAGGAATCAAGTCAAAGCACGCAATTTGCACGTGATACTTCAAATCCATAGGCACATTTTCTGATCATCATCTTGCATGTTTCCATACCAGCTAAATGGCCATCGACTCCCAGAATAATTCCAGGCGCACTGTATCTATATTTACCTATACCACACGCCATAAATTAGGTTTACGACCTCAATTAAAACAGGTATAACCCACAGCCACATCAGTGTTACAAATAAAACTAATTTATATCCTTTACCATTAATCTTAATGAATCTAAATCTCATTTGAGAAAAAAGAATGAAATAAAACGTATCAGCTGTGTATCATCGTGTTCAAATCGTAAAAGTCGGGACAGAGGTAATGTATTAATTACTTTTTTTATTAGTTTATTTGTGGAAGGACTGTGAAATCATTCTGATGGTGGATGAAGTCTACCTTGGATTTAATTACCCACAATAAATAATCATTTAATCAGATTAAGATTAATGCCACAAGCTGAATAAACAAATATTAAAAGGACTTTTTTTTAGTTGTTTATGACGTCACTGTGCTCAACTGTGGATGTAAAACTAGATTTTAGTCAAGATTTAAAGTTTTTTGAAGTGAATACGTCTTTAGGTGCGATGGGCATTTTTGAGATGGGAAAAAACAATTGAACTCGCGACACCGTTACCGACACCTCATTTTTGTAAACGCGATTGTGCTCTTTATTTATATTACGTTACGGATCAATGTTCCATGCAAATAATTTTAACTTTAAAAGTTTTGGAAGTTTTATTTTTTTGTAAACGCGGTTGTGCTCTTTATTTAGATAAGGTTACGGACCAATGTTCAATTCAAGTATTTTTCATCCACCAAGGCGATCTTGTTCAAGTTTTTTTAGGGTTCCGTTAAAAAACGGAACCCTTATAGATTCGTCATGTCTGTCTGTCTGTCTGTCTGTCTGTCTGTCTGTCCGTCCGTATGTCACAGCCACTTTTTTCCGAAACTATAAGAGCTATGCTGTTGAAACTTGGTAAGTAGATGTATTCTGTGAACCGCATTAAGATTTTTACACAAAAATAGAAAAAAAACAAATAATTTTGGAGTTCCCCATACTTAGAACTGAAACTCAAAAAATTTTTTTTCATCAATCCCATACGTGTGGAGTATCTATGGATAGGTCTTCAAAAATGATATTGAGGTTTCTAATATCATTTTTTTCTAAACTGAATAGTTTGTGCGAGAGACACTTCCAAAGTGGTAAAATGTGTATCCCCCCCCTGTAACTTCTAAAATAAGAGAATAATAAAACTAAAAAAAATATATGATGTACATTACTATGTAAACTTCCACCGAAAATTGGTTTAAACGAGATCTAGCAAGTAGTTTTTTTTTAATACGTCATAAATCGTAAACTTATCGTTACTTGCTGCTACGGAACCCTTCATGGGCGAGTACGACTCGCACTTGTTACTTCTGTCGGCACTCCCGGAGTGCCACTGTTTTTTTTTTTTTAATTAAAATTCTTTTTTTCTTTTAAAATATTTAACACGACTATTTACACTTGGTACTAAGTTAAATAACTAACTAACTAACTATAGAAAGAAATACAAAAACAAAACGACACTTAGGCATCGAAGTATTCGTACGCATCGCTGTCATCCGGAAACGTGCCCAGATGACTGGCAGCATTGCCACGTTGAATGGCAATGCTAATTCTTTGGCCAAAGAACGAGCCAGCCCTCTGGTCACGTGAAGTGTCGACCTAAAGTAATATGAAGAGTCAGTTTTAAAATGATACTCTGCCTACGCATCTACGACAAGACTATGGGCCAAAGAAACCATTGTTGGCTAATAAGATAAGAACAACGGACCTTAATACCAGGCACTCCAAATACAATTTCCACGCAAACTCCGCCCCCATGCACCCCACCACACCACTATGTGCTAAGCGCTAACACAGCAGTAATAAAGTTGAATATCGCGTGCGCTCTTTGGTCGTGTTCGAGCACGGAACTAAATGTCGTAAGTCTCAATTCTTATTTCATTTATAACTAAAGTAATAATTGATCTAGAGCAAAATATCTTATTTCTGGATAACAAACTATATTTTCTCAATAATTATGTTAGACATAAAAGCCGAGTACCTAGTCTTGTTTTTGTTTCAAATAATCTTTAAAAAAGACAAGATTTTCGAATAAAAATGAATCGAGCGAAAATGTTTCAATTACGTAACTGTCTCTTATATGGAAACTAAAATTGTGAATCTAAACCATTCCCAGATCCCCTTGAATACACACAAAAAATTTCATCAAACCAGTCGTTTGAGAGAAGTTCAGTGACATACACACTCACAGAAGAATTATATATATAACTAGCGGACCCGACAGACGTCGTCCTGTCAAAACATTGTCCAGCGGACAAAATTGTGAATCTAAACCATTCCCAGATCCCCTTGAACACACACAAAAAATTTCATCAAAATCGGTCCAGTCGTTTGAGAGAAGTTCAGTGACATACACACTCACAGAAGAATTATATATATAAAGATATGGAAATAAAAAGATCCAATAAATCATATACTAAAGTTCCTCTTTGATTGTATGCGTAACTTTTTTTCTAGATAATAAAATATATTTTCTTACTGTCAATAATTATTTTAGACATAAAAGCAGTGTAATCTTATTTTTAACCGACTTCAAAAATAAAAAACTTTTTAAAAGTCGGTTTTTGTTTTTATTTTTTTGTTTCAAATACATACATACATATACCCGAAGGGTTGGGCAGAGGTGTCCCTGTAGCAGGTACACCCACATTTCGCCAGTTATGTTTAAGTCCCATGTAATAGTGGGCGAGCCTATTGCCATCAACCGGGCACAAATCCAGACTCCGAGCTGCTACTGAGAAATTTCAGTTAGAAAAACCCAATAACACTTTGCCCGACCCGGGAATCGAACCCTGGACCTCATACTCAGCAGTAGCGCTTGCGACCACTAGACCAACGAGACAATTGTTTCAATTTTTTTTTATAAAAGACATGATTTTCGAAAAACAAAATGAATCGAGCGAAAATGTTCCAATTACTCGTACGTAACTGTCTTATACATGGAAAGAAAAAGATCCAATAAATAATTTATTAAAGTTTCATTTTAGTATGTGTGACTTTTTCAGAATATTAATGCAAATTAACATACAATATAGGGAGCCTCCTATTGTTGCTAAGTGACAACAAGCTCCACGGGTCGATCGATCAGGTTAAGCTACGCTTGCCGCGGTTGGTCTGTGGATGGCTGACCATCTTTACATACCAAGACCGCTCCGTGCCTCGGAAAGCACGTTAAGCCGTTGGTCCCGGCTGTCATTTAACTACTCTGTATTAACATACAGAGTGTTTGCCTACAGAGCCATAGCCATAGCCATATTTTAGTTTTAACTTAGATTTAGTTTTTATAGTTTTTATGTCTACTCAAGCAAAGATTCGTGCTAAATCCACGAGAACCGACTGCCGACAAATTGCTTTGCAGTTTGGCAGATGTTATGTAAAACCAAAACTGTAATATTATGAAATAAATAAATAAAAAAAAAAAAAAAAAAAAATTTGTAGATCTTTGACAGTTGTTACGGGTAGTTAGAAGCCCAAAAAGTCTGACAACCAGTCTTACCAAGGGGTATCGTGTTACCTAGGAACTAGGTTGTGGAGGTCAGATAGGCAGTCGCTCCATGTAAAATACTGGTATTCAGCTGGATCCGGTTAGACTGGAAGCCGACCCCAACATAGTGGGGAAAAGGCTAGGCAGATGATGATAGGGAGCCTCCTATTAATACTTATTTGTGTACGTACTTGGGTTTAAAAACAACAAAAACCCAAAAATAAACGTCTAATCGTCCATTCCACAATCAAATCAGCATAGCAAACGGCCCTTTACGTTGAAATGAGTGCACGGAACCCAAATATAGCCCGCATGACGTGATGGCAGGTTTATTGTGGTCATGCCCAACTCGCATTGACGTCAGACTCGTAAACCGAGTACTCGGGCATTGCAAGCGCCAAATACTCATATAAGTACCTATAAAACGCACAGTATTTCCGTACTGGACCGAATGGGAGAAAAGAATCTATCGTCGTGTTTGGTGAAATGTTGACTGTGAAGGTTGTTTTAACAGTAAACGGTTGCTTCTTTATTAACCATTTTATTGAAGTGGAAACTTCTTTAGGCGCGTTAAGCATTTTTCAGATGGGGAAAAAACAATTGAACTCGCGTCACCGTTACCGACACCTCGTTTTTTTAAACGTGATTGTGCTCTTTATTTATATTACGTTACGGATCAATGTTCCATGCAAGTATTTTTACTTTAAAGGTTTTGGAAGTGTTTTTTTTAATTGTTCTAAATGTCCCGGAGTGACACTGTTTTTTTTATTATTTAGTGCTTGTGGCTAAATAGTAACAGCCGCACGGGTCGATCCATCAGGTTAAGCTACACTTGTCGAGGTTGATCTGTGGATGGATGTCCATCTTTACATACCAAGACTCCTCCGTGCCTCGGAAAGCACGTTAAGCCGTTGGTCCCGGCTGTCATTCGTGGATCTTTGACAGTCGTTACGGGTCGTCAGAAGGCCGTAAGTCTGACAACCAGTCTTACCAAGGAGTATCGTATCCCAGTTACTGGGTTGTGGAGGTCAGATAAGCAGTCGCTCTATGTAAAATACTGGTATTCAGGTGCATCGCGCGGGCGCGGGCCCAGTGCGGAAAGGTAGATGTCACATGTTTTCGAATTTTTGGCACAAGGTCATGTCAGTTTCCTCACCATGTTTTCTTTCACCGTTTTGAGAGCAGTGGTGATAAAATAATTCAAACAAAGTAGGCTGACTTAAAACTCGTAAGTTGGAGTCGGTATCACTGGGCCAGGCACTACTGCTGCAGTTAGTAGGTATTATTTATTACTTATAGGCTAAAAACTTTAAAAAATATTAAGAAAAAAGACTTCCGCATTTAAACTTCCTAATTAAAATTCCGTCACTTTCCGAAACAAACCAAAAGGATTCCACCAAAGGGTCGCTTGTACGCATCACTAAGTTCCCTTTCCGGCACATTACTTTTTAATTACCAAGGACTCTAATTTATTCCACCCCTAATATGGGACTTATAGCAAAATTTTACGCTTCATCAAAAATACGGGATTTTGACGCTTTTCAAGCCGTAGATCGTAAAAGATGACGGTTTTGTTATCTAGACGAGAGGTCCGATCTCGGACCAAATGTTTGGCAATAAGGTCGAAATTTTAATAAACCCTGCTGTTAATATTTTTATGTACAGTCACGAACATAAATACCTTACATTACGCAAGATTCAAAAGCGATTTTTTCTTAAAGTATCGATAGATATTTCATGGTGTTACGAACATAGTATTATTGAAACCATACTATTAGTTAGTTGTGACATAACTGTTGTAAGGCCTAGGTTGGTGACGAGCGATGTGCGGCGTGACTCGGTTGCATGGGGTGAGAGAGATGAAACACAGATAAAATCTTACCATGATCTATGTAGTAACGCTTTTAGAGCTATTGATTTTCCCACCGATTTTACGGAATGCAGTCGTGGGTCATGCAGCTTGGATGGCCACAAAATTGTATTGGATAGGTTGTATAACAATATTGTGGAAACCCTGAGTAATGCCGCTATTAAATCTAGCGGGAAACGTGACTCAAAATTAAGTAAAAATAGGCACTTATGTGGCTGGAACAAACATGTCCGTGAAGCTCATAGAGTGGCCAGGCTTAGGTTCGAAACGTGGATAGCATGTAACCGGCCCACTTCAGGCATTATTTATGACGAAATGCTCGAGTCGCGTAAAGTATTCAAAAGTCGCTTGAAGTGGTGCCAAAATAATCAAGAGCAGCTAAAGATGGACATCCTGGCTAAACACAGATCGGCAAAGGACTTCTCTAATTTCTGGAAAGCTACTGGAAAGCATGAAGTTAAGCCTGGCCTCCCGATGAGTGTGAATGGAAAAAGCGAACCAGTCCATATTGCGAATATGTTCAGGGAATATTTTAAGGTGCGCTCCCCGCTGGGCCCTTCAGCTTCATTTATTGGGTCTGAGCCCGGACATGAGGGGGAGGAGTCGTCTGTACATTTTACGGCTAGTCAAGTAAGATGCGTTTTAAAGAGAATGACAGGCGGTAAATCTCCCGGTCACGATGGGCTAAGTGTGGAGCATCTGCGGCATGCGGGGATTCACCTACCGAGGGTCCTGGCCATGTTTTTCACGATGTGCATGAGTCACTCTTACTTACCACATGACTTAATGAAAACAATTGTTGTGCCTATTGTGAAGAACAAGACTGGGGATATCTCGGAGAGGGGGAATTACCGGCCCATATCTCTGGCAACGATAATGGCCAAAGTGCTGGACGGTATGCTTGATTCCTGCCTAGATGGATACATTAAATTACATGACGCGCAGTTTGGGTTTAGACCCGGGCTATCCACGGAAGCTGCCATCGTAGGTCTCAAGCATACGGTCCAATACTATATGGACCGCAGGACACCGGTATATGCGTGTTTCCTTGACCTCTCCAAAGCCTTTGATCTTGTGTCATACGATGTGCTCTGGAGAAAGTTGGGGAGGGCGGGTGTACCGGTGGGTGTTCTGACTATGCTAAAATATTGGTATTCTCACCAAACAAATTTTGTGAGGTGGAATAATATACTCTCTGAGGCATATACGCTGGAAAGCGGGGTGAGGCAGGGAGGTTTGACGTCACCCAAGCTTTTCAACCTATACATAAATGACCTCATCGTCGAGCTCAGTAGCAAGCGTGTCGGTTGCTCGATAGACGGCGTCTGCGTCAACAACATTAGCTACGCGGACGACATGGTGCTGTTGAGCCCGACAGTGAAAGGTCTCGGAGAGTTGTTGAGAGTGTGTGAGGCCTATGCTGGTGCGCATGGCCTTGTTTACAATGTCCAGAAAACAGAATATATGATCTTTAGGGCCACCGGTGGATGCCCCGGTTATCCACATAATATCACCCTGAATGGCTTATGCGTAAATCGTGTCACGAAATTTAAATACTTGGGGCATTTAATTACCGAAGGTCTGGATGACGATCAAGACATTGAGAGGGAGCGCAGGGCTTTAGCGGTCAGAGGTAACATGCTGGCCCGCAGATTCTCCCGTTGCTCTAAACAGGTCAAGATTACATTATTTAAGGCGTACTGTCAAAGCTTTTATACGGGGAATCTGTGGGTCAGCCACACCAAAAGGTCGCTGGACGCCCTGCGCGTCCAGTATAATAACATCTTCAGGATGATGTTGGGGCTGCCTCGCTTCTGTAGTGCATCGGGGATGTTTGTTCAGTATCGCACTGATGGCTTTCATGCCGTCATTCGCAAAAAAACTGCATCCCTGATCTGCAGAATGCGTGGCAGCTGCAACTGTATTCTGAAAACTGTAGCAGATAGGATCTCTTCTCCGTTATGGAGATCCTTTATAATGAGAATTATTTGAAGGAAATTAAATTGTATTTATTATGTTAGTTTTAATTATTTTTTTTTAATTGTAATGTATTTATTATGTTAATTTTTAATTGAATTGTATTTATTATGCTAATTTTATTTTTTTAATTAAATTGTATTTATTATGTTAATTTTTAAATTGAATTGTATTTATTATTTTAATTTTTTTGAATAGTATTTATTATTCTAATTTTAATTTTTAATTGAATTGTATTTATTATTCTAATTTTTAATTTTGGTAAAATGTATGGATCTATTGTTATCTGAATTAAATGAATTTTATTTTTTTATTTTTTTTTATTATAAATTGGGTCTTTTCTCAAAGTTGCAATTATTATTTCACGAGAAAAACGCCTTAAAATTTTGCGTAAGCCCAGGTCCACACGGGCAATTTTTTTTCGCAACTTGGATTTTCAACGCTGTACTTAGCGCCAAGAGTTGAAAATCCTACAGTGTGGTTTTTTGACGCGCTGGGTTGCACTCTGTTAGATTCTAAACGCTTGGCTGTAAATCGAGACTTGAAAATGCTATGCCATGCAATGTCATTATGCTGAAATAGGAGCCTTTTTGGCCTCGCACAGGTTGTTATTATTTTTGTTTGTTAGTTTAAAATGCTCCTTTCTTATTTTAATATTTTTATTACTGTTTGTATTTCCTGTGCATGTCCCAAATAAAATATTTTTCTTTCTTTTCTTTTAAAATCCATTGCGTAATAAAATCCCGCCGCGATATTTTTACGTCCGTGCGGACGTGAACTAAGTGTTGGGTATTTATGTTCCTGATTGTACATAGACTCACACTACACTCATTAGGTATAAGTAGGTATATCGTTATATTTAGGGTTCGTAATAATGGCTGCCCGCTGAATAAATATGATGGCGCGGTCCGAATCAGAAATGAGCGGAATTTACTACAGGCAAATGTTTTTGCAGCGCTAAACCGGTACACAGTGTATTTTATTTTATGGCTAACTAGTTTCTCGACGCCCATTCTCGGCGACGGTTTGCCCATCAATGTAGTAAATACGTATCCGTATGTTTTTGAAGTGAAAACTTCTTTAGACGCGTTGGGCATTTTTGAGATGGGAAAAAACAATTGAACTCACGACACTGTTACCGCTACCGACACCTCAATAAAAGTATTTCCTGTTTTCACTTCTGTCGACACTAGCGGAGTGCCACTGCTTTTTTTTTTTGTTAACCATTTAATTTTTATATATGATTTATAAAAGTCCAACCGAGTTCTATGTAAAAAATAGTGGTTGTTTCTTTATCTGGGATATCAACCCTAATGCCTATAATTTGATTCTTTCATGGACGTCACTTGGCCAAAACCTCTTTGTCAAATGGGTATTCCCCTTTCTTGTTTTAAGTAACATAAAATATATCCTATGGCATTCGACAATACTGTAGCTTTCCAGCATTCGTGAAATAATTTTTGGAATCCCATCAGAAGTTCCGAAGATTTATACCCTTTCAAATTATGAGGAACAGGGTGTAAAGTTCACTCATCCTCCATAGAAAAAGGAGGATCCTCTGACTAGACGGGTGTCGTGTCTGGTGGGCTACTGCCCGACGATTGATGTCGGAACGTTGTATAATATTCGTCGCGCGGAAAACCCTGCTTGCGCGATGCAGGATTTTGCGTGACGTCACAGTAATGCGTATTTACATGTAGATACAAATTCACAAATTGTAACTCTTTGTAATATTAAGTTCAGACAGAGACTAAATATCAAACCACGTAGATAAGAACGAACACCTGGTAAACCTTCTCAACAATCAATCTGCCTTGCCTTTTCCCATAATTATAATGTTGGGGTCAGCTTCCAGTCTAACCGGATGCAGCTAAATACCAGTATTTTACATGGAGTGACTGCCTATCTGACCTCCACAACCCAGTAACTGGGTAATACGATACTCCTTGGTAAGACTACCGGATGCAGCTGAATACCAGTATTTTACATGCAGTGACTGCCTATCTGACCTCCACAACCCTTGCTGGGTAATATGGTCCTCTTGATAGGACTGGTTGTCAGACTTTCTGGCTTCTAACGACCCGTAATGACTGTCAAAGATCCACGAGTGACAGCCGGGACCAACGGCGTAACGTGCTTTCCGAGGCACGGAGGAGTCTCGGTATGTAAAGATGGTCACCAATCCACAGACCGACACGAGCGTAGCTTAACCTGATGGATCGACCCGTGTGGCTGTTATTACCGTTAAAATAGGATTCATTTTAACCCACTATTCAACTGTATTTTCTCACTTAGCGAGCAAAATTTTACTGCCAAACCAAAAAAGATAAAAAACATTTTCTCATTACCTGAAAACTTTTTCTCTGAAAAACCAACAAAGTACTGTAACAGTTTAAATAACGCAAAGTACACAGTTTGAGCTCATTACACATATGTAATGAGCTCAAACTGTGTACTTTGATTTTATACGACGTGTGAAAACAGTGTTTGGCATACCAAACACTGTTTTCACACGTTGTATAAAATCTTTTGAGGTAGCACCACATTTTCTATTATGGGAACCATTTTGTAGAATGTATTTACAAGAAGTTAAGAGGCCTGCGAACACGGCTCGCAAATACAAATCGAGATGTTTGCAAAATTAAATTCCAAGCACGTTGCGCTAGTGTGAGTACCTGTCGGAGCGATATACACCAACAGTGAGAAATACTACCACGCACACATTTACAATTATTGCTTGACGCGATAGCACTACTAGCTTTCGAAAATTTATGATAAATTTGGATGTGCTCCGTAATACCAAAAATGAGGAATGATAACTTAATATTTTTCCATGTTTTTTTTTTTCGATAATTTGTAACTTGATAATATAAGCTATGCTTTTGTAAAAACAATATTATAAATATTGTTGTTTATAATACAGAAAAAACAATATAAAGACATGTCATTTACGCTGTAAAAATGTGCGAAATTAAATTCGTTTAAACTTCATTTTCGAAAAGTTAATTTGGAAAAAAAAGATGTAGGAGCCTAGATAAACACTGTCTAAATCCGAATAACAACATAATATGGTGGAAATATGATCAAATTGCAAATGATAACGTTTGTGTGGACAATTCATGCGTCGCCGCGTTCTTAAGGAGAGGTTCATGTAATTACATCTTAAAAATATATTGACTACGAAAATATATGTGATGTACAGTTATTGTTTTTTAAACTTAATATATTATATTATAAATTCTTCTTCTTTTCGTGTGGTTACTGACTAACCTGGTGTCAGAGTTTTAAAGCCGCCCATGGGCCTCTGACTTGCATTCACATGCCGTCGAGAAATATCTCTCAGGCATGCCGGTTTCCTCACGATGTTTTCCTTCGTCGTTTTTGAAGCAAGTGATAATTATACAATACGCACATGAATCCGAAAGTCAGAGGTGCGTGCCTTGGGTTCGAACTCGACACCTATTATTATAAACCCCTTTAGTCATTGGCTTTTCTATGGATATTAGTAATATTTTTAGTATGTCATTAGCTTACATGACTGGAAATTTATTATCTGCTGTGAGACGTAACATTGACTATACCCCTCTTCCAGCAGCGCTATAATTTTACTAACTTCTTATTGCTTTTTCTGGAATTACAATCGACACAAAGTTATCTGTTTTTAGTCACAATAAGGCAGAATTATGCGACAAACATAAATTATTCTATTGAAAATAACGAGAAGTTAGTTTTAGTTGCAAAAAGAGTTTTTGTTTTTAACAAAAATTCGTCTTTGGAATTAACATAGTTTGGCTATTAAAACCTCTTTAGAACTAAGTGATTACCAATAATGTAGAAAAATCAAAACCGCCCGTTTTTTTTGCACATTATTATAATAAAGAGATAAGATGTGATTTAATGTATGTTTATTTGTTACGGTTTTACGCTAAAACGGCTGAACGGATTTGAATTAAATTAGGCATATGAATAGACCATGACCTGGATTATGACATAAAATATTTTAATGCTGATATTCCTAAGGAATAGAGACTTATGCGGATGAAACCGCGGGGCGCAGCTAGTGAATAATATTTCTGGTTATCTTTTTCTTTTTCTTGATAGTTAAATAAGTATACTGTGGAGATTAATGTTAAAGATAAACTTAAATGTTAATAACATAACATCACGCCTGTATCCCGCGAAGGTTAGGCAGAGTTGTACCTATACTACTCCCACATTTCGCCAGTTATGTTTAAGTTCCATGTAACAGGGGGCGAGCCTATTGCCATCAACCGGGCACAAATCCAGACTCCGAGCTGCTACTGAGAAACTAATGGAAAATCCCAACAGATAACACTTTACCCGACCTGGAATCGAACCCAGGACCTCATGCTCAGCAGTAGCTAACTCCTATAGAATCAACCTCTGTTTACTGCCTGGTGATTTTCGCATAATTGACATTCAGCTACAGCGTGATTCTTTGCAAAGAAAAGCTATCCTTTTTCTATTTACGGGAACGAACGGGAAATTGCCTCTTGCGTTCGCTAATTACAACAATGGAAAGAAAAAACGAGACATAAGGAAAAAGAGAGAAAAAATAAAGTCTAGTAGACGTATTTAATTGGACACAGACTAATTGGTATCATCTATCTGCATTTTAGGTGTAGAAAGACAAAAAATGCGTTTGGCATAAATATAAACAACACACCTTAAAAATATTTTTTTAAAGTGAAAACTTCTTTAGGCGCGTTGAGCATTATTGAGATGGGAAAAAAATCGAAGTTCGTGACACCGTTACCGTCACCTAATTTTTGTAAACGCGATTGTGCTCTTTATTTAGATAATGTTACGGACCAATGTTCTATACAAGTATTTTTCTTCCACCAAGGCGATCTTGTTCAAGTTTTCACTTCTGTCGGCACTCCCGGAGTGCTACTGTTTTTTTTTTTTTTAATAGGTACTTATGCCAAAAGGCAGGGTTGTATCGGATGTCATATAACGAATGAGGATGCGGCTGAGGATATCGAGATAACCGGGTTTGAGGATGCGGATGAGGATACGGATATTGGAAAATTTCTTATTGAGGATGCGGATGAGGGTGCGGATGCGGATTTAGTACAAAAAATAGCTCTTGATTTTTAAAGTACCTATTTATATTTGTATTATATGTAATCATTTGGTAGGTTACCGTAGCGTAATTCGCCTGCAAAAAACTTGACATGTGACACCACAATCAGGAAATCCTATACATAAAATTCTTATTATTAAACCTAATTATCTTAAAGTCGATAAGGCAATATTGTTTTTCAAATTACAATTCATGCTAATGGGGCTTAGTCGTGCCACGTGTAGCCGATCGTCTGTCATAGAACAAAGACATTGCGAATTCAGCCAATAGGAACGCGTAACTCACATATCGGCCCGCCAATTTAGCTCGGCGCGAGTTTAAAAACATCACTATTTGTGCGAACAACGTAGTCACATCCCCATAGAAATTATGAGGATGCGGATGAGGATGCGGAGCTTTTAAAATCAAAAGTTGAGGATGCGGATGTTTTGCGGATATCAAAATTAATGCGGATGCTCCGCAGTTGTGGATGCGGATACGGATATCCGTTACATCCCTGCCAAAAGGGCAATTTATGCTAAGCTGAAGTCCTTTGACCTTTCAGGCAGACATATGGCAACACTAGGTAATAGACTGTCTTTACGACCTTATCCACCAACCCGTACTGGGCCAGCTTCGTCGATTCACCCCCTCTCAGGCGCCGCTACTACTGAAATTAACCAGCTCAATTTCTTTCCAGGCATAGTCAACCGAGGCGACTCCTTCCGGCGCCGGAGATCCCGGTCCGGCAGCCTTGCCCCGTCCTCACCGGCACAATCTGCGCCGGAGTCGCAGGAACGCAAGCCCGTAGCCTTGCATCGCGTGGCAATGGTCGGTGCGCCGGGCGTCGGGAAGACGGCGCTCATCAGCCAGTTTCAAACCAGCGAGTGTATTAATGCTTATGACAGGCAAAGAGGTGAGTTCTATGTTTAAGAAGACTAGAAGGTCGCTTTGACAGTTTTTGTCCTCTACAGTAACCCACGGCTAAGTTACACACGTTTAAGGGAAGCTGGGGTTCATAGTGTCGATTTTCAAACAACATGTAAAAAACCCGTTAAAAGAAGCTCCAATATCCAAAAATTTCGGATATTCAGAGGCAGAATGTATTCTGGTTTTTAATTGAATGGTCATATTTATTAAGTTGGTAAACTAGTAACTATTGGGCAGGGCACATTGCACGCAGAACGGATGGCCAATGGGGCCGAAAGGTTCTGGAGTGGACAAGATGGACCGATGACCTTGTGAAGGCCGCAGGAATCCGCTGGATGCGGAAAGCACAGAATCGGTTGAAGTGGCGGTGCTTGGGGAAGGCCCATGTCCAGCAGTGGACGTCTTTCGGCTGAAATGATGATGATGGTAAACTAAGCTATTCATGCCGGAACAACTTACCCCCGGTACTTTGAACCCTGATCTCTCCTACTTAGCTTCGTTTAATATGAAAATGTAGGCGGCATCATCCACTGTGACCCTCGCCAACGCTACGCACGGATGCGTGGATAGCAAACAAATGAACCGCACAAAAACCTGTCCGTGTACTTCCTACATAGCAGTAGACAGTTGACTTCAAGGTGATTCACGCACGTAAACCTACTGGTTGCAACAAGGAGCCCCAATTAGCAACAAGGTTAATTTGGACTCAACAAAATATGGCCTAAAACAGTTACCTATATTACTAAGAACTACTATACAAATAATGTAACTGAGTCTGCTAAAACTATATGAACTCCTCAATTTCAAACTAGGTAACAAAAAGTAAAAACCTGTATCTTGGACATCAGGAGTCAGGATATTTGGACAAAACGCGCCTACTGTCGTGGAAATTATTTTTATTTATTATTTCGTTTCGTTTATTTCAGGTATTAACCCATAGCAATATTAAAATTAAATTACAACAAATTAAATTACTTACATTAAATTAAATTACATTAAATTAAATTACATCAATAAAATTAAGAGTATAATATTTCAGCATATTAGCGTCTTAGCAGGTACACACAGTGCAATATTATAGACACTATTTGATTAGTACATGCACGTGCAGAGCAAATGTCTCTGCTTTGAACGTATGAAACCTGACCACCATTACCCAAACTATACCGTGTTTGCAATTACAGACCAGGTTTCCCCCATAACGTCAAAAACCCGTAATTAATTGAGCAAGGATTGCAATCTCTATAATTTTTATTCCGTTATTTGCAAGCCACCATGTTTGTTGGCACACTGGTTGCCAATGGTTACTGTAACGATGTAACTGAAGGCATAACGAAGTTTAATTTACTTATCGTTCCCCTAATCACTTGTCAAAGTGACAGGCACAGGTTACTGGCCTAGTAAGGAGACAGGCGGTTACAAAAACTGGCCGTTCAAACTGTTATAAAGGTAATATTCAATAAAAGAGGGCAGGTATTTAATTTGCTTGCTCTAGAACAGTATAACCTAATAAACAACATGTAAAAAAACCCTATCTTATCCGTGAGAGTGTTGTTAGGTATCGTACTGAGAGTCTATGGGGCAACTATCAGTAAAAACGAAAAAAAAATCGTCACTTTTTTTTTCAATGGGGAATTTTACCGGGTTATCACACGAGGCGCGGGCGGCCGCGTCGTTTAGCAGGTGTCTACAAGTCATAAATTATGACCCTTGTTGAAAATTTGCTAATTTTTAAAGGATTTGTAGTAAGAATGGTACGAAAAATTAGATTTTTAAATAGCAATGTCTTTTACTTAAAATAATAAAAAGATTTTTTATTACTGTAATGTCGGAGAGATTTTTTTTACATATTGTATTATATAGCCAGCATGTATTATTCCACTACTGGGCAAAGGTCTCCCTCCATTCCTTCTATAGAGGTCCCGTTTCTGCGCCCATCAAGCACGAAATAAAGTTAAAAAAAAGTCGGACTCGCATACGAAGGGTTCTGTTTCACCGTACAATATTTATCAAAAAACGCCGAACACACAAAAACACGTTTTTTGTATGGGGGGAGCCCCTTTAATTTTAATTATAAATTACGGGCTGCGCCCCGCGGTTTCACCCGCATACGTCTCGATGCTGTGGGAATATCGGAGTAAAAAGTATCCTATGTCCTAGCCCAGGTCATCCTCTGCTCATATGCCAAATTTCATCTACCTAAATCAGTTCTGCCGTTTTAGCGTGATAGCGTAACAAAAAAACAAGCTCACTTTCGCATTTTTAAGTTAGGATTTGCTGTTGTAGCGGCAATAGAAATACACATTCTGTGAAAATTTCAACTGTCTACCTATTACGGTTTATGAGAAACAGCCCGCTAAAATATTCCTATGTTAAGTTATTAAGAAAATACTCTAATATAGCATATATTTTTTCCAAATCATTAACACTACTCGTTTAGATGTGATCTTCAGTATAAAATCATTAAAAGTTGTTGCCTTGGAAGATGGGTAGGCCTCTGGTGTGGGATGCGACCTGTGTCGACACCCTTGCGCCATCTCATGTTCCCAGCACGGCGGCCTGGGCTGGCGCCGCTGCTGCGGCTGCTGAGACCCTCAAGCGGCGCAAATACTGTAACCTTATTGGTAACTACAGTTTTGAGCCGTTTGGGGTCGAAACGCTCGGATCATGGGGCCCAAGTGCGCGTCTCCTTTTTAAGGATATTTCTCGTCGACTGGTCGACACTTCACGTGACCAGAGGGCTAGCTCGTTCTTTGGCCAAAGAATTAACATTGCCATTCAACGTGGCAATGCTGCCAGACTTCTGGGCACGTTTCTGGATGACAGCGATGCGGACGAATACTTCGACGCCTAAGTGTCGTTTTGTTTTTATTATTTTTATTTATACAGATAGTTAGTTAGTCTTTTAATTTAGTACCTAATGTAAATAGTTAGCTGTGTTAAAACTGTAAAATAAATTATGCAATTAAAAGTTGGTTATAGTCGCCTGAAATTGAAAACCGATTCACAATTGACAAACATTTACTAGCTAAAAAGTCTGCCTCGTTGGTCTAGTGGTCGCAAGTGCTACTGCTGAGCTTGAGGTCCTGGGTTCGATTCCCGGGTCGGGCAAAGTGTTATTGGGTTTTTCTATCTGAAATTTCTCAGTAGCAGCTCGGAGTCTGGATTTGTGCCCGGTTGATGGCAATAGGCTCGCCCCCTATTACATGGGACTTTAAACATAACTGGCGAAATGTGGGTGTACCTGCCACGGGGACACCTCTGCTCAACCCTTCGGGGAAACAAGGCGTGATGTTATGTTATGTTACTAGCTAAAAACTGTGCTCCTGAGCCAAAGTCACATGTAGTTACTATCAATATTATTTACTAGCAGGGTCTCGACTGCAGTCTGAGTTTCGTAATTAACAAATATAAATTAATTTCAACTTCTAAATTAGTTGTACGCAAACTCGTCGTCGCTAACTAAATATGCATCGTTACGGTTCAAAAAACTAGTTTGCTTTATTAATTTATGTTGGAAAATTATATTGGTCGTATGCTGGCCGTGGAGCGGCAGAGCATAAAGTTCTACGGACTGTTTCATGAAGGCTTTGTTTTCAGAGGTTTGCAAAATTTTATTTATCAAGAGAATTTTGTTATGTATTGTTAACGGTTCTACCGGTGGGACATCGTTTTCCTCGTTACTTACGAGTCTCAGTCTTTGGTCTCGTGGTCTCAAGCGCGACTGCTGGGTTCGATTCCCGGGTCGAGCAAAGTGTTATTGAGTTTTTCTATTAGGAATTTCTTAGTAACAGCCCAGAGTTTGAAAGTTCACGGTGCGATACCCCCGTGCCTCGGAAAACACGTTAAGCCGTTGGTCCTGCGCCTGATCTCTCCCCGGTCGTGTCGGATACAGTCCCATCGGACTATGAGAGTGAGGGAAGAGAGAGTGTACCTGTGTCTACGCACACACTTGTACACTATATCTCCCGCGACGAAGGCTAAACCTGAAATCATGAAAAAATATCAGCTGTTCCCTACATTTATGTTCGCATGAGTCGTCAAAATGTAGGAAACAGCTGATTTTTTTTTCGCGATTTCAGGTTTGGTCCCATAGTAAAAGCTGTTCATAATGATGAGTAAAGTCACGTGTTTAAGTTTGCGCACTGGTTAAAAAAAATCCTGTATGGAATTATGTTATAATCATCCTAAAGTAAACACAATTTTCATCTATATTCTTCCAATCAAACTTACGTAAGAATTATAAATAGGATTTTTTAAACAAAACTTTTCCTAGAAAAAATGGATGATTAGATTCCATCATCTTCCCATTCTTTTGTTTACACGAGTTTACTCTAAAATAGAACGATGATCAGATTACGTGGTTTGATCGAAATCAAATCACTTTTCTGATCATCTGACCATAGTTTTATATTGTTTTCTATTATACAATCGCTTTGTGTGCAGATTGAGAATATTATAAAATATTGAATCGTCAATTGCGTAGCCTTTTCCTAACTATGTTGGGGTTGGCTTCCAGTCTAACCTGATGCAGCTGAATACTGGTATTTAACATGGAGCGACTGGCTATCTGATCTCCACAACATAGTTACTGGATAATACGATATCCCTTATTAAGTCGGGTTGTCAGACTTTCGGGGTTCTGACAACCCGTAACGACTGCCAAAGATCTACAAATGACAGCTTGGACTAACGGTTACACGTGCTTTTCGACGGACGAAGGGTGATATGTACCGAGACACGGAGGGATGTCGATATGTAATGGATGGTCACCCATCGACGGACCGGCCTTGAAAATCGTAGCTTAACCTTCAATCAACCCACGTGGCTCATATGATTTAGCCTCTCTTATTATAAAATATTGAATCTCTATCTATAAATATTTAGATTTAATGACAACAAAAATGGACGTAACACCACTACAATGAACTGCCAAAAAGAAAATTGCCCAAACGTCATAAATTTTTAGGATGCCGCCTGTTCCCTCAAACATGTTTCTATTTCCTTGCATTAAGCACCTCATTATCATCATCAGCCAATATCAGTCCACTGCTGGACATAGGCCTCTCCAATTGCACGCCATTCAGCTCGATTCTCGGCAACTCTCATCCAGCTGCTACCAGCCATCCTGCGAAGATCGTCGCTCCACCCAGCCTGAGGGCGGACCTTACGTTTGCCGATTCACGGTCTCCACTCAAGAGCACGCTCATTAAGCACCTGTTAGGTGAAATATTATAGATAGTCATCTGTTGTTAAAATATCATTGACGTGTAAAACTGTTTGTACAAACCTACTTACAGAAATAAAATCATTTATCAATGAATTTAAACTAATATTAATCATCATCAGCCTATAAATGTTCCCACTACTGGGACACAGGCCTCCTGTCAGTGAGAGGGAGTGGGCCGTAATCCACCACGCCGGCCCAGTGTGGGTTGGTAGATGTCACATGTCTTCGAATTTTCGGTTCTAGGACATGCCGGTTTCCTCACGATGTTTTCTTTCACCGTTTTTGAGAGCAGTGGTGATGAAATAATTTACACAAAGTAAAGCGCCTGTCTGGGTTCGAACCTACGACCTACAACTCGTAAGTCGCGGCCGTTACCACTGAGCCACCACTGCTCAAACTAATATTAATGTCACATACAAACACTGAAAATAAATTTCTCCCTGTCAGTCAGTCATTTATCTTATAAATATCTTTAAATGAGCAATTCTTGTATATATGTCGGAGACGGGTATGATACTCTCGTAATTTTCAGGCAATTAATCACACTAGCTAAATTATACACACACTGGGTGTAACGGCGTTTATTAAAATCACCAATTAACAAAATGATAACAAATTACAACTAACACAATAACTGAGCACCACGAATCGGGAACAGTTCCGAGACGTCTTGACTCCGATGCGATCCGAAGCTGAATCCCTTCTCGCCGTTGCCTTAAAACATCACAACTCTGTAGAAGCGCGCGCTTTAGGTGTGGGTAGATCACTCGCCAGCGGCGCGCTTGCGATTCGTTTCGTGTCTGTACTAATGACCGGATCCGACATATATATATCGAACGTAGCAATTAATATTGTCGGATCTACATTTGTTCAATTTTTTTTTTAATTGCATTAAATCTTCGAGGCCAGACGGAGATGGCGGGATGAGCTGGACTCCTTTAAGAAAGATTGGTCCTTGGAAGCTCTAGACAGAGAGAGGTGGAAAGAGAGTAGAGAGGCCTTTGCCCAGCAGTGGGACAATAACGGCTATGTAATGTAATGTAAAATCTTCGAGGGGGCATTTTATAATTTATTCTATCCTTTAATGCAATAAAATAAAAATCGCAAAAATGTAGATCCGACAATGTAAATTGCTACGGTCGATATATAACCTGAATCTCGGAAACGGCTCCAACGATTTTCATGAAATTTAGTATGCAGGGGTTTTCGGGGGCGATAAATCGATCTAGCTAGTTTTCATTTTTAGAAAAGGTCGTTCAAAAAAAGAGATCATCCAGATATTAATAATTTATGATGACATTTTTTTACCGACGAAAAAAAAGTAGGAGGTTCTCAATACGTTAAACAACAGTTTTTTTTATAGATACAATAATACAGTTACACTATCCTAATGAAATATGACGACAACTCTACTGACTTATTGTTTCTACTAGTTCTGTTGAACAAGTGGCACTCTCAGGTACAACAAAGTTACACAATAGTGCCAACTTGGTACCAACTGAAATGTCACATTCGCAACAAGAGAACTCTTGATGAAACGAATCCGTCGTGAAACGTCACGCAATGCTGTTTCAACCAATCAGAGCAAGTTAAATTGACGTTGGCGACGTCAAATGGATTTTATTCAATGATATTTCAATACGGCGAAGTGGTTCCATTAGTTCAAATTTGTATAGGAGATGAGCTTCAAGAGAATCAATAGCTAAAAGTATTATAACGTATTTTTTTCCGAGTGGAAAATGGTTAAAATATTTTTGAATTTTTCGAATCTGGGACTTGTGGCTAAGTAACAACAGCTGCACGGGTCGATCGATCAGGTTAAGCTACGCTTGCCGCGGTTGATCTGTGGATGAGTGACCATCTTTACATAATAAGACCCCTTCGTGCCTCGGAAAGCACGTTAAGCCGTTGGTCCCGGCTGTCATTTGTAGATCTTTGACAGTCGTTACGGGTAGTTAGAAGTCCAAAAAGTCTGACAACCAGTCTTACCAAGTGGTATCGTGTTACCTTGTAGCTAGGTTGTGGAGGTCAGATAGGCAGTCGCTCCAACATAGTTGGGAAAAGGCTAGGCTGATGATGATGATGATGATGAATTTTTCGACTCTGAGTAGTCCTGATTTTACAAATGCAATATTGGAGAATCTTAGTGAAGCTAGTCTTTATGCAAGCAAAGAAGTCAACCACTTTTTCTGCCCGCGGGAACCGTAAAAGGTGACTAAAAAATTTGATATCTCGAGTGAACAGTATATCCACCTGCAGAGACAAATTGACATTCAGTCAGCGATAACGATGTAAAAATGTATTGTATTGACATATGTTATCTAAAAGCTAATGTCAATCCTGTTGAAAATCGTTGTAGAAATACGAAACGCTTTGGAAGCGATTGCTACTTGTCTAGATCCTCTGGTGTTAAGACTCTACTATTAACTCAAATAACTTGGCACGATCCTCTGTTATATCGAAAATACTGCAGCATGAATTATGAAATAAATATATGTTAAGTTGAGGAATAATGTTAAGTACTATATTTGACGAAAACACGATTCCATTAAATAAAAAACAATATACGTTGATATATTTAGTAACCAGGGGGCCTACCACCAGCTCATAAGCAGTATTATTTTAATATTACTTCAGTGGGAGAAAGAGATGGAGCTATACGTCCTGTAGTGCTTCATCTGTTTTCCACACTGAAGTAATATTAAAATAATACTGCTTTATGCGCTGGTGGTAGGCCCCCTGTTCCGCTTACTTATTTCTAAAGAGCCATAAAAAACTCCTGAAAGAAATCGACACGTTGTTCACCTCTCAACGAGGCATCCTGAGGATGACGATTGCCTTATCGTGAACCCGAACACGGCGTGTTGCCACACCGAGCGCTGAACGCAGAGACCCATAAAAAAAATCGATTGAAAAAAAAATCCAAAAATACCTCTAAATCGATCAATAAACCGGTGGTATTAAAAAAATACTTCATGTATAAAAACATGAAACTTTCAAGAAGCATAATAACTGAACTATCTATAAAGCAGATACTATGTTTATATTTTTATATATTACCATTATTTTCGTCAAAAACTGAATGAATACAAAAGAAAGCAATCTAAAAACACTGGACCGTTTATGAAACGACAATGCTGTGAAGTTCACGCTAAATAAAGAAATAAAGGGCAGCAGAGCTCGTTGTTTTTGTTGTTCTTTTTAATGGAAGTTGCACTATTAAATAATGGGGGCAGAAGTGCCAGTCTTTGTTATAACTAGTGGCGCTACGCTCAGAAATAACTAGCGAAATAGCTTGTACAAACGTCAGAGAGGTGAAACTAACTTTCGGACGTAATAATTACGGGATACTTTTTTGGTTGTACACAGTTTTTTACTTTTTGTTCATGAGTTGAAGGTAAACATTGACGGTATGAGCGTGACTCCAGCGAGCCATCTACTCCGAAACGGACAACTTGGAGGTTTAGAAGTGCCTGTAAAATGAAAATGAACTGAAAAAAAAAACATTGGCACTCCGGGAGTGCCGACAGAAGTCAAAGCTTGAAAGTAACCAATGCGTTGATGTCTTTTACGCCATGCACCGCAGTAATCAACGCGTTGATGTCTTTTTAATGGTTAAAAGCTGGTGTCGTCACAGTGTCGCGAAATCAATGGTTTAGTCCCATCTCAATAATGCCCAACACGCCTAAAGAAGTTTTCACTTCAAAAATCTTGGTTTGTTAACAGTCATTTCAATAGTAATTTCTCTGCATTGTTAGATGAACTGAGCCATGTGTTGATTAGCAAAATACCGGTAGTGACCTTAATGGTTTTTTTGCTTTCTGTTCATCAATCTGCCTACTCTTTTCCCAACTATGTTGGTGTCGGTTTCCAGTCTAACCGGATGCAACTGAATACCAGTATATTACATAGAGCAACTACCTATTTGACCTCCACAACCCAGTTACTGGGTAACACGATACCCCCCGGTTGTCAGACTTTTAGACCCGTATTGACTGTCAAAGATCTACGAATGACAGCCGGGACTTAACGTGCTTTCTGAGGCACGGAGGGGTCTCGATATATAAGGAATGGTTACCGTCCACGAACTGACCGCGGCAAGCATACCTTAACCTTAGATCGATCGACCCGTGTGTCTGTGATCATTTAGCCACAGGCCCCTTTTGCTTTCTTTTCAATGTAAGTTCAAATCAAGTGGGTTTTCTGAATAATTTTCTCTTGCATGGCAACACTTCGCTGCATCGCACGTCGGGAGAAATTCACTTAACTTTGCAATTATCTCGGCTGATTCGTTTTTGAAACTTTTCTGTTATTACATTTTACGTGTCTGTTTGTTTGATTGTTGGAAATTACTGGACTTTTCCAGTCAGATTATCTAGTTATGGAGACCTATTAGATTAGATTGGAAACATTTTGTCAAGTTTTATTGAACAACTAGTGACCTACCCCGGCTTTGCACGGGAGCAATGCACATATGAAAACGGTATTCTGTTCACAACACGTTGTGCACAAGTCTGAGCAGCAACCTAAAAAAAGTACTAGGCTTGCATGAATTGAAGATAGTATTATTAAGTACCTATTTCTTTTTTTTATAATCATATTTACTCTGGTTTTTGCCCGCGATTTAGCCCCCGTGAATGTCAAAAAAATTCCCACGGGAACGCACTACCGGTAACTACGCTGTGTTAATCCAGGTTATAAACTATCAGTGTGCCAAATTTCACCCAAATCCGTTCAGCCGTTTTTGTACCAATCCGGAACAAACATCCTGACAAACGGACAAAAATTCTTAAAACCCTTTTTTTCGACATCAGACTTATTCCCACACTTCGTAGTATTTTTTTTAAAAACATTTTCATTGTAAAATTTTGACTTAAGTACTTACTATTTTATTACATGTATAGATAATGGTGCCGATTCTCTTGTCACAAATGCCTCTAAACTAAACTAAAAATCACTAAAATTTAGTTTATTCCTGTCAAACGACGATTTCCCATTCTGAAATAGACTAAAGTGACACAACTTAACTATATTTTAGTTTGACAGCACTAAGATGGCACTGAGATATTAGTTTAGTGAAAATGGCAATTTTGCTATTCTGAATTTGACGTTTTTAACCTAAAATTTAGATTTTCTAACTAAATATGACTATTTTTAATCGCGACTAAAAACATGTGGAATAAAATTGGTTGTCATGAACTAAAATTCACACCAACACCTCGACTTCAGATGTAAAAACAGTACTGAATATTTTTTTTTTCTTTTGCTTATATCTCGAAAACGGTGTGTCCAATCGCAAAAATAATGAAAATTTCGACACCCTTTATAAAACCCTTAAACCCCTAACACTCTACATATAGGTAATATTTTTTCTTATTTTCCACACAAAAAGTGAAAAATCTATATAAAACACGTCGTGGCTACCCCCCCTGCGCGCCTCCGGCTCTAAAAAGATTCACGTGGTTAGGTATCACGTGTGGAGTCGCGGTTGTCAAATTCGATTTAGATGTGTCAAAATTATTTTTAAATTTAGAGAATTTATTTTGCAGAATAGCTTTGAGATTCTCATAGTCAAAAGTAAGGAATTTTAGTGATAGTTTAGTTAGTTTAGTTCGGTGTACAAGAGAATCGGCACCAATACCAGCTGACCGAATAGACGTTTTCCTTTTTCCTAAAACTCGATCGCAGCGCCATCTACCGGGTCCAATTGTAAATCTAAATCATCCAAGGAGTCACTGAAACACACAAAAAAATTCATCAAATTCGGTCCAGCCGTTTAGGAGGAGTTCAGTGACATACAGACGTATTGAAAATTTTATATACATTTAATAGCAGACCTGACAGACGTTATCCTGTCCGAACAGCGCCACCGGGTCCAATTGTATTTTCAAACCATCTAGGGACCAACTCAAACATACACACAAAATTTCATCCAAATCGGTTCAGCCGTTTAGGAGAAGTTAGGTGACAAACACACGTACAGAAGAATTATATTTATAAAGATATAGCATTTATCCATCTGGAATAATGTATCTTTCAAATGGTGAAATAATTTTCCAAAAATATGCTTTAGTTTCGGAGATTACCTTCCACATCAAATACATACTCAAACTCATAAAATTCGCTCTCTCTCTGCATTTGTAATATTATGAAGTAAGTACAGATTTTTTACATTGATACCTAAAGCATTTATATTCTTAAATCACTCTGAAAAAGCAGATCGTAAAGCGAACAAATGATAAGATCCCTATTTATACAACCCCATCAAATAAATAAAGAAAAACAACCCCTTTGGGGGTAAAATGTGAGATAACAGCCCCGGGGGTACCAAACTCTCATAAATTATGAGAACCAAGCGACCACTCGTGATCGTTTGAGGGTTGCCATTTATTATGCCTGTTTTCATTGTCCTTACTTTTTTGGAAGTCTTGTATTTTTAAAGGGCGGAAACCAGCTCAAATTCAACGTAATAAAGTGATAATTGAATGATTTTGTCGTGTGGATATTATGACACCTAAGATAGGACGTGACTTGGCCAATATTCTCACAAAATCATCTGTAAATTACAATGAAATGAGAAGCATTATCATTTATTTAACTCGACCTGTGACTACTCAACATTGAGAGACAAGCTATAAAGCTTTAATACCTTTCATGCGAGCACTTAAATTGTTGAAATATTTCTGTTTAATTAAAAAAGCTGAAACTAAAACGTTACAACAAGCTCACTTTTCAAGCAGTCTGATGCAGATGGTGGCAGTAATTTTAGTTCAATCTCAGATTTGATTAAAATCCATCCAGCCGTGGATGCTTCGAAGGATGAAGAATCCCATATACAAAGATACATAGATATGCATGAAAAACACAACCCTATCTTTGCTGCCGCTCAGGCGAGTAATAAGATAAGATAGTTTAAACAAAAGCGCCTGAAGGCAACATTAAAGTTCAAGTATCAAAATTACATTACGTCAGTTTTCATTACAAGTTTCCAGAAAATCGGTCATTACACAAGTGAAATACAGAAAGCATACTCTGCACTTATCTTAAGACA
Organism: Agrochola lychnidis; assembly: GCA_963680765.1. NCBI lineage: Eukaryota > Metazoa > Arthropoda > Insecta > Lepidoptera > Noctuidae > Agrochola > Agrochola lychnidis. The sequence goes on along the minus strand of OY796866.1, from coordinate 3,484,940 downwards.
CCAAATTCAAACTCAAAGCATTTATTTCAATTAAACCATTTACAGGCACTGTCGAATTTTCAAGGAGTCGGTCAGTCAGAATTATGAAGCTAGTTCCAAAGCGTAGTAGGTTCCTATGGAGAAGAACGGGCAAGAAACTCCACGGACACTCTTTTAAATAAAATATTGTTACAAAATATTGGTTACATCATTCATGTTGAAATTATACATGTGAGAACAATGTAGAAAGACGTGCACGTTAGAAGCGTCCGTGATAAAAAGATAAAACAAAGAACAATTCAAAATTTTAAATAATTTAAAAATAAGCCGTGGCAGCTAAGAGATGACCAGTCCCAGTGACAGCGCTCGTTCACGAACATGACGCATGGACACATAGGACTATTAAGTTGATAGTTATTTATGCAATATTGTATAATTAGGGGTATTAAAACACGAATGTGGGTTTATCTATAATACTATCACATGAGTGTTTTAATACCTAATTATAACAGTTGCATACAATACTTTATCTACACCCATGATATGAATCCTCTATAAAAGCTTCTGAAACCATTGGGTGTTTGTAATTCAAGATCAAAAATAAAGAAATTCCCACGAAATTCAGTACGACTGCACGTATGTACGTCGCCTGCAGCAGCACATCACACACACATGCGTGCAGCGGGTGCTGCTGTCCCCCGCTTGAACGTTGAAACGAATTGCGTAATGAAATTTAGTACAACATTGTAACACTCATTGGGATGAGGTTAATGGTTACTGTGACACTGGCTGTTATAATGTTGGCAATAAGCTAACTGTTTCAGAAACTTTTACAGAGGTTTTATAGCATGGATATAGATAAAAGTATTAAAAGCAGCATCTAGATATATCTGTACATTATTATTATAAATTGCAGTAGCTTTTCGTGTCTGTCTGTAACCGCGTTGATCATCTAAACTATGCAACGGATTTTGATACAATTTTCAAGATCATTTTGAGAATTTATTCCGGAAGGTTTAAATCTGAATAACATTTAACCAACAAATAGTGAAGAAATCTTGATGTGCGGTCAAGTCGTAATAAAAACCGTGCGAAGCATGGGCGAGCCGCTAGTTATCTATCCTAACTAATATTATAAATATGACAGAAAGAACAGAAAATTAAATAAAAAAAACAGTGGCACTCCGGAAGTGCTAACAAAAGTGAAAACTTGAAAAAAATCGGCACCGCGGTAATCAACGCGTTGATGTCTTTTACTCCACGTACTGCGGTAATCAACGCGTTGATGTCTTTTAAGGGGACGATAACCGACTTTTAATGATTTTATACTGAAGATGACGTCTAAACGAGTAGTGTTAGTGATTTGGAAAAAATATATGTTAAATTAGATCATTTTTTAAATATTTTAATATAAGCATATTTTTGATTATGTTAATATTACATAGTGAAATTAATTTGTAAAGTTATGTCTAACGCGGATAAAAAACTGAGAATGGCGCAAAATCTATCAAGCGTATTTTTCTGAAAACTTCACTTTAAGATAATTAAATTATTGATTTTTTAGTATACGTGTTTTATTAAAATACCTTTTGTTTTACGTGTAATAAATTAATAATGCGTCTAATTTGGGACAGCGCTCCTTGATGGGCGAGTCCTATTACTGGCTGGACGTACGACGCGTTGCGTGAGTTCAGTACAGAACACGCAAGCTAATCATTCAAGGTCACTGTCATATATCTGCGTCTTAATGGTCAAAAGCTGGTGTCGGTATAGTGTCGCGAAATCAAAAGTCCTATCTCAAAAATGCCCAACGCGCCTAAAGAAGTTTTCACTTAAAAAAAAAAGTTTGTCATGATTTCACTCACGCTAAAGCGGCTGAACAGATTTAAAATGGATGTTGACATATGGGTAGACCATAACCTGGATTAGGACATAGGATAATTTTATTTCGACATTCCCACGGGATCAAGACTTATGCGGGTGAAACTGCGGGGCGCAGCTAGTAATTAATATTGCATTGGAAGAGAAGAAAAAAGTTTTTATTTTTCACTTTTTAGTTGTGGTATTTACCCCACATAAATTCGAATACCACTACCTGCTATGTAAATAACAGTGAGAGGAACTTAACATATCATCCACATACGAAGTAGGCAAAAATACGTATTATTGAAGCTAACTCAAAAACGACTCAAGCAAAATTATTAAAATTTATATGGGACCACCTCTGAAGTATTACCTACCAAACAAAAAAGTAATCATTAAAATCGATTCATAACTGGCAGAGTTATCGCGTAACAAACATAAAAAAAAACATACAGTTGAATTGAGAACCTCCTCCTTTTGGAAGTCGGTTAAAAAGGGAAGCGAAGTCAATTAATTCTCGGAAACAGTTCGGGGCTTGCAAAAGGTCGTATCATATTTCTGGGACATAAATAATACTGTCACAGTACATAATGTGCCTGTGAACCTTTTAATATATTTCTAACTTGTGCAGCGGTTTAATGAAACCTTACATTCTTCAAGATTATAATAATGAAGTTTTAATTAACTACTTTACAAACTACTACCTCTGAACATTGCTTTAGAAATTAGTAGAAGACCTTAACGTAACCGACACGGCCCGAAAAATTGCCAAACTTAAGTGGCAATGGGTAGGGCACATTGCTCGCAGAACAGATGGCCGATGGGGTCGAAAGGTTCTGGAGTGACGACTGCGTACCGGAAGATGTAGCGTTAGAAGGCCTGCCACAAGGTGGACCGATGACCTTGTGAAGGCCGCAAGAATCTGCTGGATGCGGGAAACATAGAACCGGTCGAAGTGGCGGTGCTTGGGGAGGCCTATGTCCAGCAGTGGACGTCTTTCAGCTGAAAGAATGAATGAATGAGAAGACCTTTTTAGAAGTGTAGCATTTGCTTGACATAGGCTGTATTATAATTATCGTTGCAGTCGTTACGGGTAAGCAGAAGCCCAAAAGTCTGATATCCACTCTTGCCAAGGGTTATTCTGTTACCCAGTAACTGAGTTGTGGAGGTCAGATACGCAGTCACTCGATGTAAAATACTGGTACTCAGCTGCATACGGTTAAACTGGAACCCAACCCCAACATAGTTGGAAGAAGACTCGGCAGATGGTGAAGGTGTTTGATAATTGACAGCGATACCTTGTTATTTATTTATTCTTCAGAGAGTTTACAGTCTAATATCCATAATATTATATAAAAAAATACCTAATTCTATCCGATCCGAAAGGAACACATAGGAACTGCAATAAAATAACCAAAAACTAATAAAAAATATCTTATTATTATTGAAAATAAAAAAGTTATTGCTATCTAAAATTCACATTTTTAGTATCAAAATTAACCCAAATCCATTAAAAATTTGCAAATTTTTAACAGGGGTAGTAAGTTATGACTTGTAGACACCCGCTAAAGGATGGCTGCCGCGCCCGTGCCCCATGTAATAAACCCGGTAAAATTCCCCATCAAAAAAAAATGTGCCGACTTTTTTTTTTCTGATAATTTCCTCTACAACATCCTCACGGATTGGACAGTATTTTTCTACATGTTGTATAAAGGTAAGTTATAAACAATAGCGCTTACAATTGCCATTTAAAAGCTGCCACAAATTAAACACCCACACACACATTTACCAAATAAGCCCGAATTGGCACGGACGTCAAAATATCCCGGCGGGATTTTTACGCACACTGATAAAATGATAAATGATTTTATTTCTGTAAGTAGGTTTGTACAAACATTTTTACACGTCAATCATATTTTAAAAACTAGATGAGGTCGGCGTTTCATATCTGACTACTCTGAAAAGAAAGGCCGAAACAAACTCAGAGGTCACAGTCTCTTTTAAAGTCCAGACATAATCTTGGTCAGATCATGTTAAGGCCATGTGGATTGGTGTCTGAAGTGGTCTTCTGAGGAAAGCACCACACAGATTAAGAGGGCCTGTCCAGTCAGTGCACGCATTTGTCAGTTATCGTGCAGCTCAACTCAGAATTTAAGGAGCTCAACGATTGGATTTTCAACGCTCTGCTTAGCACCGAGAGTTGAAAATCCAACAGTGTGTTTTTTCGACGCGATGAGATGCACTCTGTTGAATTCTAAACGCTCGGCTTAACATCGAGAGTTGAAAATTAAATGCGCGATAAAATCCGCCCGCGATATATTTGTCTGTGCAAACGTGAGCTAACAGAAATAAAAATCATTATACTTAGCCTTTATTAGTCCGATATACTTTCCCCGAACGGACATTACGTCATAGTACCCATATGAAACAAAAAACCCATGTTTGCATAATGTGATTACTGCCTATCTGGTGTGTGTTTCCCCTTTCAGTAAACATCGACCGGTGTATTTACTCAAAGGGTTGATTCTGGTTTTACCGTCGTATGCAGAATAAAATTCTTTATAATGTTATTGCAGTACCTATGTACTGCAGTAACATTACCAAAAAGTTTTATTTTATTATTACCGAAAATAATAAAAAAGTTATTGCTATTTAAAATTCACATTTTTGGTACAAAATTACCCTAAATCCATTAAAAATTATAAAATTTTCATCATGGGTGATTATTTGATCATTAGGGGTCAATGAAATGGCATGTATATATTAGTATGGATATGCCCCCGGGATTCCGGGATTTTGAAATTATTAAGATTTTTTTAAGGAATTTCAAATGTTGTATTTTTAATAGTATATAAGTGATCGGTCTTCTATGGTAAAAAAAACTATGGTGCGGCTAAACTTGAGTAAAAAGTAGCAAACGTAAAGTGGGATTCTATTAATAATAGTTACTGTGGTGCGTGCGACGAAAGATGGGACTTACCTCTCCGCTATCCTACTGACGCACGGTTGTCGAAATTTATAATGTAGTAGTTTAAAATCCTTACTTTTACAATATTTGATTCTATCCCGTAAGTACCAAAATGAAATCCCGGAAAAAAGACTTATCCATGTTATGATTTCTATGACTATTGATAATGCGAGTACGTAAAATCAATCTACCTACTCCGATCACTGGACATAAGTTATGACTTATAGACACCCGTTAAACGACGACCACCCGCGCTCAATGTAATAACCCGGTAAAATTCCCCATTGAAAAAAAAAGTAGCGAATTTTTTATTCCCATTTTTCCTGAAATTTACCACATAAACTCTCAGTACGATTACGATACCTAATAACAACCTCAAAGATCGGCCAAGGTTTTTTTTTACATGTTGTATAATTAAAATCCAAAGAATAATTAAGCAATACAGTCAGCAACAAAATTACATTTGTATCAAAATAATAGAAATTCGAAAAGCCTTGATTTACTTACAAAGAGTAAAATCCGTGAACTGTAACAATTGTCCAATTCCAACTTTCATCTCAATCTCGTCATTTTAATTAGAAAGGGAACGGTGCTGAAAGGAAAAATCGTTTTCGCGTCAACAATTTTGTTTATTGAATTATTCTCTTTAGAATTTTCTTTTTAGAATGTTTTATTACATTTTTGGGACATTTTGTCCCTTATTATTAAAATACTAACTTATACCCGCGACATCGTCCGCGTCAAATGTCTCATTTTAATATAAATTATCTTATGGCACTAGGCAATATTGTAGCTTCTAATAGTTCAGTAGTTCTGAAGATTACCGTCTACATACAAACTCACAATATTAACCTCTTTATAATTGGAGTATCTTGCTCATTCTTCTCCATACGAAAACTACCTTATGGAAGGAGTGACTAGAATCAATTTTATTATTTTGTAATTTTTGACGTTCAAAAGTGCCACACATGGGCCTATTTGAAATAAATGATTTGACTTTGACTTTGAATTATATATTAAAAGATAGACAAGCCTCCATTCAAATAATGAAGTTATAAAAAGTTATATTACGAGCTATGCTTGTACAAATGTAGAAATTATGTACATATTTTGTTTTATTTTAGAATGTAGAAATATAAATCATTTAACAGATAACCATCTTATCTGTTAATAATTATTATAAATAGTTCCGATCTTAGGGCACGCAAAGTTTTCAAATAATAGAAGTTATAATACATAAATAATAAAATATTCTAATTACAATATTTTCTTTTATTTCATTTTTAAACGTATTATTTACATTTTAAAATAATCTTATAAAAATATAAAAAATAGTAGCCCACCGGTATCAGGAACAGGGTCCAAGCCTGAGAGAGGAACCTCCTAACAATACGCGCCGTGTCCAGGAATACCGATTTCTGGATCAAGCCCTTGATCCAGCTGCCTAACGAGAGCCTCCTCAGGTGTTGGTCGAGGCTCTTTGCTATTATGCCATTGGCCGGCACGACTATCGGCACAATGATTGCTTTATTATTAACTTACTTTTACTTTTATTAATTAATTTATTTTTTGTATAGACTCTTTTCTACATATTTTGTGAATGTGAGAACGCTGTAGGCTTAGTGGATTGTAGACCTGTTGACCATTTTCTATTTTGTTAAGTACTTGGTACTTATTGAAAGACCTACACTGTCCTCCCATACCTAGAAACACTGTTATATGAAAGTATTGTAAAAGCCAATTATTTTTAAAAGAGTAACCGTGGAGTTTCTTGCCGGCTCTTCTCCATAGGAAAAGACCAATTGGAACCGTGCACCTAGCTTCTGACGTTTCATAAGTGCCCATGTAGGTTTATGTGAAATAAAATATTTTGATTTTTTGATTTTGAACTCTTCTCCAATTTGGTATTTTATGCTAGGCTATAATAATGCCACCCTAGATTCCAGTTAATTAATTCTTAGTAATTTCAATTCCATGCTCTCTCATGTCATTTTTAAGCATTCTTAATACCTCCAGACAGCGATGAGTATAAATTACAAATAACTTAGCCCCAAATTTAAATGTCACGAACCCTCTGAAAAAGCTGCTTTTACGTTTTAATAAGCCACTTATGAACACCGAAACCGCATTTACAATTTTACAGTGGCACATTTAATAACCAATCCATTAAATTTTTAATATAAAAGCTTTTAAACAGTCATTGGGTTTTTCTATCTGAAATTTCTCAGTATCAGCTCGGAGTCTGGATTTGTGCCCGGTTGATGGCAATAGGCTCGCCCCCTATTACATGGGACTTAAACATAACTGGCGAAATGTGGGTGTACCTGCTACAGGGACACCTCTGCCCAACCCTTCGGGGAAACAAGGCGTGATGTTATGTTATGTTATGTTTAAACAGTCTAATTGATGTAAATGTTGTCTACTTTTATTTTTAAATTAATGAAAGAGTCGTGAAATGCATCGCTGTGAATAATTTAATGTAGTAAGTGAAACTGAACCAACGGACAACAGAGTGAACGATGTCTACATCTCTTTTTATCCTCTGTCCTATCGCAGGTATGCTGGAAGAGATTTCTTTAGAAATAATCATCACCTTTGTACGTATTTTTCAGTTCTTTTTATCTTGTCTGTTTATATAAGTGTGTAAATAAAGCGACTATTATAAGACATACATACATAAACTCACACGTTCTTCCCATGGGGGTAGGCAGAAACTACAGAACGCCACCTGCTACGATCCTTACATACTCCTTTTGCTTCGTTTACGTTCATACATCTAGTCATACACGCCCGCCGGTTGCGAGTACTACGCGCTTGCCCTTACTGAAGAAAATTACCAATTAGGTCACCATATGTCGTCCTAGGGCGTCTCCCTCCCGACGTTATGTTATATTAATTACTATTATATGAATTCCTACTAACACTAGAAAGTATTTCAGCCCGTCCCATCCTTGATGTCCTCCCTCCGGTTGACGCCCTAAGCCGAGGTTCGTACCCCACAGGGGGTGCCCTTAGCGAGCATTCACCTAGTTTTAATTAGCATAGTTGAATAACCCCTGGCTGGAGGTTTTAAGTGTAGTAGCTTAAGGCACCCACAGGAAAGCCCGGTTAAGTAGTCATGATCTCAGAGGTCAACTACGAGATGCCCAACCTACAGCAAAAAAAAAAGAAAACTGGAAAGTATTGTAGGAATTAATAAATCGGAAGTACCGCTTGATAAAACTAAATTTTTAATATTTAAAATTGATATTATTTGTTTTATATAAAGTTCTATCAATGTAGGTATATCGTAACGTGTATGGCTGCTATAATAGTATTATAGCATGTTACGATATACTTGCGCAAATTTAGACTTGCACAAATCTGCGTGACACCAAATGGCTCGGATACTTGTGCTAATTCATCCTACACACGTTAATGTATACTTGTGCAAGTATAATTTTGGGCAAGTTTATCGTAACGTGTGGCCTGCATTAGGTATAAGTAAGGATAACGATGCAACAGCATATCTATGGTAACAATTAGGCAGTGACAGCGCAGTAGCAGTAAGGCTTTTGGGCGATACAGTCGTTATGAAACTATTATGCCAGCCTATATTTTTTCCACTGCAGTGCAAAGGTGTCTTCACATAAAGAGGAAGTTTGAACATTGAGCATTGGTTTTCAGTTTTCCTCGCGATACCTTCCGTCACAGAAAGTCCAAAGATTAACTTTGAAAAATTTATTTTCAAATTGAACAAAATTCAAAATATTTTATTTCACATAAACCTACAAGGGCACTTATGAAACGTCAGAAGCTAGGTGCACGGTTCCAATTGGTCGTTTCCTATGGAAAAGAGCCGGCAAGAAACTCCACGGTTACTCTTTTAAAAATAAATAGTTTCTACAATGTTTTCAAATTACAGTGTTAATAGGTATGGGAGGACAGTGTAGGCAAGAAGTACCAGGTACTTAGTAAAATAGAAAATGGTCCACAAGTCTACAGCCTACAACGTTCTCACATTCACAAAATCTAAAAGAAAAGAATCTATATAAAAGATAAACAAAATAATAAAAATAAGGACCTATTTAAACCAAATGACATGATTGCCACTACAGCTGTAACAAATCTAATTTGATTAAAAAAATATAGAAAATTGTAGGTATATACCTAATGTCAAATAATGAAAAGATTATGTCAATGAAGTATGTAAAAAAAAGTACACTGGACCTTCTCAGGTATGGGTCCGGCGAATGTACAAATACCTCCTGGGCTCCCGACTTATGGTAGTAAAAGAAACCTTGTGTGGTTAGTGACTAACCTAGTGTCAGAGTTTTAAAGTCGCCCATGGGCCTCTGACTCGGCTTCACAAGCCGTCGTGAAATATCTCTCAGGCATGCCGGTTTCCTCACGATGTTTTCCTTCACCGTTTTTGAAGCAAGTGATAAGTAAACAATACGCACATGAATCCGAAAAGTCCGAGGTGCGTGCCTTGGGTTCGAACGCGAGACCTATGACATCGCAGTCTGACGGTCAGACCACTAGGCTATCACGACTTTTTAGTCGGCAGGAGTCCAATATAACCCTCCGTGCTCCCCAGATGGAGAAAATTTTTTTCATGCTTTGAAAGTGGGGTTCAATCAATCCACTTAAAAATACATTTGCACTCAAGTAAAAAGAGAAGTGAAAAATAAACGGAAATCAGAACGACAACGCTATAAAAAAACTAGAAATAGTTCCTAGAAACTTCATCGCATTGCTAAGAAAAAAAACAATGGTGCCAATTCCCTTGTTCACAAACTAAACTAAATTTAAGTTCAGTGCATCTTTTTCTTTCTATTTCATTAAGAAAAGGACAGAGGATAAATTTTAGTTTAGTCCTGTCAAATTAATCAGCGCCTGTCACTCTCCATACAAGTTTAGACGTGATTAAAAACTTACCAACTAAAATTACGTCAATTTACGTCAAGCGCTGATTAATTTGACAGGACTAAACTAAAATGTATCTTCTGTCCTTTTCTTAATGAAATAGAAAGAAAAAGATGCACTGAACTTAAATTTAGTTTAGTTTATGAACAAGGGAATCGGCACCAGTGGCATTCCGGTAGTGCCGACAGAAGTGAAAACTTGAACAAGATCGCCTTGGTGGAAGAAAAATACTTGTATAGAACATTGGTCCGTAACCTTATCTGAATAAAGAGCACAATCGCGTTTACAAAAAAAAAAACCATAACCTTTAAAGTAAAAATACTTGCACAGAACATTGATCCGTAACGTATTATAAATAAAGAGCACAATCGCGTTTACAAAAATGAAGTGTCGGTAACGGTGTCGCGAGATCAATTGTTTTTACCTATCTCAAAAATTCCCAACGCGCCTAAAGAAGTTTTCACTCCAAAAATGACTATCACGACCAAGTGAGAGTGATAGGCACAGATATTGTGGCCATAAAACACGTGAGGGCCAGTATGGACGTTAGTAACTGATACTCGTATAAAGTGGACACGAAGCTTTTATGAGAGAAATTGATGGTTATTGGGTTATTCGATACGAGTGGACTTGGGTATAGAATTGAAGTTCCACCGTGATACATTCTATGAACATATACGGTAATAAGTCTTTGACAACTAAATTAAACATTTAGGTAGTCAGTAGTAGTCAAATAAGTTTTATCTGAAGAAAAAGTATGACGGCTAAGCATATTTTCTGTATAAAACTGTCAAAACGTCATATTTATTCCTTCAATAAAAGTTATCTGACCATTGTAAAATCAACCCTTAGTTGTCAAAGGTTTATACCATGTATATATTTGACGAAGTAAATATTTATACTTTTTGACAAAAACAAAATGCACAAATTTCTAAAGGTGTAGCATAGAGTCTACGCGATCGTAGCAAATGAGCTACGGCGTAGCACGGGGTGTAGCACAACAGGGTCCGCAGTATTTTTTTTTTTATATCATGAATTAGATTTTTTTTTTCGTTAATAGGCACCTTTTATTGTTTAGGAATGTCGTTTTGCAGATTTTTTATTTATTGATATATGGTGAAATTTTGGTACAAATCGGCAAAGATTCTTCATCATCATACGCTCTTGTAAATATAAAAATCCATCGTTTTTTTTTTAAATATTAATTCGTGCAGCCCCCGCTCATTTTCGGGCCAAGAAAGAAATTCCCGTGTCGTTGACAGCGGAAAATTCAATCAACTACCCGCCGACACGAGCATATTGACGATCCACGGAGTTTATTGCTCATCAGGATTTATTGGTGAATTGATCTACATAATAAATACTTAAGCCTGCATAATACCTACCATGTCATGTTCGTGAACGGGCGCTGTCATTAGAGACCAGTCATCTCTTAGCTACCACGGCTTATTAACCGATTTCCAAAAGGAGGAGGTTCTCAATTCGACTGTATGTTTCTTTTTTTCTTTTTTTTTTTGTATGTTTGTTACGCAATTACTCCGCCAATTATGAATTTATTTTGATGATTCTTTTTTTGTTTAGTAGATCATACTTCAGAGGTGGTCCCATATAAATTTTATTAACTTTGCTTGGGTAGTTTTTGAGTTAGCTTCAATAATACGTATTTTTTCCCACTTAGTATGTGGATGATATAATAACTTCCTGTCACTGTTATTTACATAGCAGGTAGTGGTATTCGAATTTGTGTGGGGTAGGTACCACAACTAAAAACTGAAAAATAAAAACTTTTCACAAAAAAAAACAACCGACTTCAAAAAAAAACACTACAAAGTGAAAAATAACTTTAATTTCGGAAGTAGGTGACAAAGAACGAAAATTCTAAACCAAAGATACTGACTTAGAGTTATTTTTCACTTTGTAGTGTTTTTTTTTTTTGAAGTCGGTTGTTTTTTTTTTTGTAAAAACTTTTTTTAAATTTAATTTTTGAATTGTTTTATTTGTTTTAATTTTTATTACGAACGCTTTTAACGTTCTGCATCGTTCTCACATGTATAACTTCAACATGAATGATGTAACCAATATTTTGTAATCATATTTTGATTTAAAAGAGTGTCCGTGGAGCGTCTTGCCCGTTCTTCTCCATAGGTACCTACTACGCTTTGGAATGGGCAACTAGCTTCATCTTTCTGACTGACCGACCCCTTAACAATTCAAAAGTGCCTGTAATTGGTTTGTTTGAAATAAATGCTTTGAGTTTGAGTTGAGTTTGAGTTTACCGTTCTCTAGTACACACGGCTACACATTAAGCTATTTTTTTCCAGTATAACCTGACCTCACATTGTACGGAAATCCTACACAGTGCGAGATCAGCATAAACTGGAAATGTATAGCTTGATGTGTAGCCGTGTGTACACGTTATTGATACAAAATACACATACATACATAAGATCGCTGGATGTCTTACGTATCCAATACAATAATGTTTTTAGGATGCTGTTGAAACTGCCCCGTTTCTGTAGCGCATCGGAGATGTTTGCTCAGCACCGAACTGACGGCTTCCATGCAGTGATTCGCAAAAAAGTTGCATCACTGATGCGTAGAATACGGGTCAGTGACAATAGCATCCTGAAAACAGTGGTGGAGAGCCCTTACTCCCCTTTTCTGAGGCACTATGTGGGGAGAATGGTCAGGTAGCATTCCTTGCTTGATCGTTCTCTGCACATCCTGCCGCAGTCACCAGCTAAACTTTTTCTTTTTTTTGTGTGTACTACTAACACTAGTGATAAGGTATTTTACTAACAAATTGGACCATGTTGTTGTCCGAACTAAATAAATAAATAAAATAAATAAACTCACGAATTCTTCCCATTTGGGTAGGCAGTAACTACAGAACGCCACCTGCTACGATCCTTACATATTCCTTACTAAATACTCGAGATATTTTTCATAAACAATGAATAATCCTGACCTTACATCAAATAATAGTTTAATTTAATATACGGAGACAGGAATCGAATATGATCAAATACAAACTCACATTTTAAATTAAATAATACACCGGTGACAATTTTCTGCGAAATACACTGGCCACAATTTAATGATCCATTAACAGTAATGGACATCTCTGACTGAGGCAGTAAGAGCGTTATCACACTGACGATTTGCCAGCGTGTTTCCAGCGAAGCGATTCGTGAACGTGCTCTCCGCGGGTGCGAAACGAGGTAGCCGCGACTACCCGACGCGTTCTCCGCGTTTTCATAATTGTATACACTTCCTTGTCTCGTTCTTTTGTACAATCACGTCAATCACTCTCGTTAAGAAACCGTGGCGACCTCGTTGAGCACACGTGGTGTGCTCGCTACGCACACGCAGTGAGTACGTTGAACAATCGCCTCGCAGGAAACACGCTCGCAAATCGCCAGCGTGATATGACCTTAAGGACCAGAATTTTCTTGAAATTAGGAATAAAACAATAAAAACCCACGGCTATTATTATTACGCACGTATTTGAGTAGTTCCTTGAACTTCGAATAAGTACTGTCTATGAACAAAAAGTCTTTAAGTACCGTAAGTTTCTTTCAACTTCTTAGTAGATACAAAACAAAGAAAGTTTCTATTTCACCCTTTTCATTAAAACTTTGGCGCCTGTAGAAATAAGTAAAGGAAGAGATTCGCTCCCACAGTCGATTCTTGGAATGGCTGTCTTTGTATGGAGACTATGATACTATGCAGGTTTTTTTCTGTCAGGAAATTCTCAGTTGCAGTCCGGAGTTTGGAACTGTGCCCGGTAAATAGCAATAGACTCGCCCCCTATTAAATGGGACTTACTGTTGCCCGAATTGTAGGTTAATCGTAGATACATCTCTGCCAAACCGTTAGAGTAAAGACGTCGCAAAATGAGGTATTTATTTTGTCGAGTCCGTTGACTGCTAATTCTCACATAAACCTTTGGTTATCTTCTCAGGTTTTCAGTCTATTTCGATCTTAGAATCTAGTACCTAGTAATGACACCAAACAGATTTTCTTTCAAGCGAAATAAGACCGAAGTAGAATTAAAAGGAGATCTTTCAGTTTGTATTGTTTCTCTTAATCATCAATCATCTCATTTACCCTTTCAATTGTTTAATTTTAAGTTACCCATTTAATTTATTTTATTTTACTGCATGTTTACATTGTCTACACTGCTCAATTACATAAGATGATGATAAGTGGAAGCGCGGAGTCTCCTAACACAAGCAATTCCTTGCTTAAAAGGTGATCTCCGATCATATGTATGTAAATGCCTTTTTGTAATTGAAATAAATATTTTTTTTTTTTTTTTTTTTTCTTAAGTAATGTATCTTCTTCGCTCATCCTAAACCGCTGAATCTAGAAGCATAATATTTTGCACAAAAGATTCTTATATAACTAGGGAAGAATTTTTGAAAATTCACCCCCTAAAGGGGTTATAATAGAGGATGAAAGTTTATTTGGAATTTTGTCATGTTTGCGATGGAAATCTCTTTGGGCACACGGCTTGTAGGCTCATCATTTACTCATTCCATCCATTATGGTCTGTCGTTTTTCTTCCACCAAAATTCATACTTAATTACTTTTCTCGTCACACACCCCAAAAAGCCAATTAGCAATGAGCATTGAGGCCCGCCTACACCACAAATTACTAATTGCGTTCAGCGCTAAAAGCATTTAAAACAGTTCTGTTTCTGTCACTTATTTGAAGATGAGAGACTTTAATTTTAACCACTTCTGTGGTCTTGCGGTTAGACCACCTGACCACCTGTTGTCAATTTCCAATGGGGCCAAAAAGTTCCGCTCGTTTTGTTTGTTGTAGGGCTTGTTCTAAGTCCGTCTGGCTAGCTACCACCATCTTATCTAAGTCTATCACCATAACAACATTGTTGTGTTTTGGCAGTTGTCGGTAAGATAGCCAGTTCCTCTGTGGTTGAGGTTTCCGGGTGAAGCTCGATTCCACCTTCAGCCTGATCATCACTTACCATCAGATGAGATGTAGACCAATAGCTTCCCCGTTGGAGATAAAAAAAGATGGCAAAGACAGAACGACATTCTAAATTATGTTTAGTTTTGCCCTCACACATTTCTCCATATCACATCTAACATTGGCAGAATTTTCGACATCGGCACAATTGCCAAAGTAGAATGTTTAGTGTTAAACGCATTTAGAGATTTGTGGTGCAAGTGAGCTTGAATCTGAGTTCCCTGCCAGCATAGTGTTGTGCCACAATAGTTCTCATTCGGCTCTCAATCGACAGTCAACTGCGGGCGACGTGCAATACGCTATTATTGGTCGCATTACGTCCTCTGATTGGCCTACATTGTCGTCGGGACTACTGGTGGAATGAAACTCGATCTAGATTCAGATTTCTTTGTTAGATTATATTCCGGGCACGCTCATTTCATCGTAAAACTTATCCATCGCTTTCCATTAGGCGAAATCGAGATAAAGAAGAGCACCACTTCACAAAACAAAAAAAAAAACGGTTGGGCACTATTGTTACATGGTAGTACAGTTAGCTATATTCCTGTTGCTTTGTAATAGTTTGAGAAATAGGCTGACGCCTGAGGGCGGAAAGTAATTAACGCCGCCGAGGGACACCCTTTTTTCCGTGAGAAAGTCTTTCAAGATACCCACGTCTACGTCTGTAGAAATCAAACGTTTTTTGGTCGCCTACCGATTAAAACTATCTTTGCAGACAAGGTAGCGAGTTTCTGCTAAAAACTAAAAGCAATAATGTATCGCCTAATGAATTTCAGTTTCTTAAATATATATCTATACTGTTATTGTTAGCCTGCGTCCATCCCACTGCTGGGCAAAGGCCTATATCTGTATACATAAAATAAAGTTGCTTTTCGTGTTTGTCTATGCGACGACGTTGTTCTTCTAAACTACGCAACGGATTTCATTGCGGTTTTCATCATCATTTAGAGAATTTATTCCAATATATACCTATACTTATATTAAACAAATACATAATACAGAAATTCAATGTTAGTCAAGTCCTAAAAACTAATCGAAGCAGGGGTGGGTCGTAAAGTATAAAATATTAAGCAACAGTTGGATACTTAAAAACGAGTAAAAAGTGACAAATCGTAGTGAAGCCTCCCCTTTGACATGACGTTCGATCATCGGTAACGTACCACAATGTCGCGCTGCGCCATTTTGATTTATCGCTCTTGGCTTTCGGCTAACGGGATCACAAGAATAATAGACTGTCGGTTATTTATCATACGAGGGTCAACCGTATATTTATTGTTCGTTTAAATTCATTCATTTAAATGCATAACCATATTTTGAGGATGGAGATGAATACTGAGATGAAGACTAAATAGTGTTGTTGAAGTAACGGGATGTAAGTTTTACCCACACGTTTTGTCCCATGCTGGGCGCCAGTTTCTAAACTGTCCCATGCTGGGCGCCACTTTCTAAACTGTCCCTTGCTGGGCGCCACTTTCGAGACTTGTGGCGCTGAATATATATAAATTGGGATTAGAGAATGATGATGATAGGGTAGGGATGTACATAGTGATAAAATCATTGCTAACATACATACCTTGTCATAGCATGCCTTACTTCACAGTTTTAAAAGTACTTTTTAAGATAATTATGGAGATCTAAGTTGATATTTTTTTGTGGCCAGAGTGCAGTTAAAACAATGTTATTTTAAATAATTAAACTGTTTAATTCCTTTAATTTTAATTACTTTCCTGAATTGATCTGAGGGGCAATTCCCAAAAAAAAACTCAAGTTTATGATATTGACAACGCTGAGATGAGATTGCCACTAGATTTTGAACATTGTTACTAACAGGAATTGTTCTTACTGTTTAGGTCACTAAACGCTTTTCATTTCTTTCTTCATTTATAATAATTTATCTTTAAATCAGACACACAGTCCATAAAAAAAAAATTACAAAGAAAGAAGGCGTTAGTAGGGTTTTTAGTAGTACACAAAAAATTAAATTAATGTGTTAGTAATTTGTTCGAAAACAAAACAAGTTACACAACAATTACTTAAATATATTTCCTATTCCTGGAAATCAGATAGGTAGCTGCATCCGGTAAGACTGAAAGCCGACCCCAACATAGTTAGGAAAAACCTAAGGCAGCTTGATTTTTATTTCCTATTACTATGCAGGTACAACCTTTTCACAGTTACTGGAGTATCAATTTTGCACACTAACGTTTTGAGGACAGCGTTGTTGTTACCACGAGGACCTGCTCATCATTCATTAATGTTATGCTTTTGCTTTTTGCATTTGGAACATTACAACGCTCCAGCAATGTTTTGCTGGAGCGTTATAATGTTCCAAATTCAAAAAACGCTCCTGCAATTTGATTTGATTTTCTTTGACCGTAAATTCGATAATTCGCGTGTTCTTTTTTTGAAAATAATGACAATATTTCCATGCATGTTTGAGGAAAACATCTTTATACTCGATTTTAACCAGTTCAAGCGCAAGCCAGGCACTTGTAGATAATTATTTTGAAATCTATAGAACGGGAGCTATTGTTAAGATCGGGCACTGATTAATTGACTTAGGAAAGTTAGCATTTTTTAACCTCGTACACATTTTGAATTTAATTTAAATTTTGAAGTGGAACAAACTAACGTCAAACAATAACTTTGAGGATTGAATGAATGAAATGCACCGATCCCAGCGTGGTTTAACCAGACTCGATAAATCGAATGAACCCCAAGATTTGCACTAGCCCATGAAGCCTCATGTTTCATGGGGCATACAGAGGTAATTTCTTATCAAGGAGTAGAGAAGGGTAGCGCGATAATGATAAGGTTGACGCCTTTTATACCTGGAGGCTTTTATTTAAATATTTAGTTCTGTTTACGTTTAGTTTTTATTTTTTATTTCTGCTTGAGTATAATTCTCGATGTTTTTGGTTGGTATATTGGCGTGTGCTAGCTGACATATGGCGAATAATTTATCATTTAAATTATGTTTTGTGTTGCATATTGTAAGTTATTTTGCATACTATTGTATAGAATCATTTTTCTAACTTGAACAGACAGTTGTGATACTGGGGAGTTTGTTGCGCCACTTCTTCTTCCCAGCTAAAGGCACTAAGGAAGTGATGGTGGAAGTGGTGTGGTGGGGGACTGTCTTATGTAATTTTGACGTTCGAAAAGTTCCGATTCTCAGCCTAGTTTGAATAAATGACTTTTGAATGTTGACTTTTGAATTTTGATGACGTGCCCTTAGGATATGGTAGGATTTGCGAGCCGTACTGGATATGCATCCTTGAGTAGGCAATGGACTAGTGGAGAGACGGGTGACATTTATCTGTAGATAGGCATCTTCTAATTATGTCGTCGCCAGATTGGTTCAAAGAATAACATAACATCACGCCTATAATCCCCGAAGGGTCAGGTAGAGGTGTACTTATGGTATACCCACATTTCCTAGTTACGTTTAAGATTGAACCACAAAAATGAAGAATAACCGTTTAATTTGAACAAACACTTCACAATCAATAATAATGATAGTCCTGTAAAAGTTTACAGGCTTTTTTCAGAATATTCCAATAACTCCGCAGCCCTATTTGACCCAGGGGATCGTTATAGCTATCAATTTTCATGTCATTTGTCGTTCGGCACCATGCCGGAAATTGGGCCCGGCTGAAATTGGGCCCGTCTGAATTCGTAACATCGTTGTTTGTGGCGTTGATATTTGATGCGCTCGGTGTCGTTCAATTATTCAATTATGAAAATATTTGCTGCTGAGGTAAATTATTACTGGAAACATTGGAATGGAATTTCCCAATTTGATTTTCAATGAAATCGTAAACTATTCTGCTGACATATTTATTGGTATAACAATAATAAAAATAGTGGTGAGGTAATAAATCAAGAGCGTGATAAAAAAAGCTGTTTTGAGGTCAGGTAAATAAAAGCCCAATTCTCGTATTTAAAAACGTTCAAAATCAAGTCGTTATCACATCTCAGTGACAATAAATGTTAAAAACTTGTCAATATATGGAAATCAGAAGTATTTTGACAAATTTAGAGTTGAGAATGCAAACGTTATAAAATATACGGGAATTCATAACATCCATTGAGGTTCAATGAAAACTAGAGAATCAATTTTTTGCGCAGTAAGTTGTTGTCCCGGACAGCAAACGTTTCAGTCTATCGTCGCATACACCACGATTGTCACATTGACATCCGCGGGACACATCTTTTGTTTGTAAAAGCTGATCTAGTTTACAACATTACGCCTGTCAACTGTAACAGTCTAATCCTAATCCCCGAAGGTTTAGGCAAACGACTGGTACAAAGATGGAGTTTAAAAGTATCATTAGTGCAATGTTTATTATCTGTCTACTTTCTTATTAGAGGCTTGGGAACCAGAGGGCTTAGACAAGTGGCATTCGCTTTCAAAGCGTTTTATAGGACTACAACTACTTTTAACAGGATTGACATATGCTTTTCGGTAGCATATGTCAGTCACATACATTTTTGACATTTCCATCATTGTTATAGCTGATATAACGTCACTTTTTCTAGGTGCTCTGGTTATTTAATATGCCGGAGACGGGTATGTGACTCTTTCGCTATTATCAGCGATATTTTAACTACTGTGGGCGTAGTGTGGGTAGCACAAGACTAAAAAAGGAACAGACTGCAAGCTTCATACTAACGCTTTGCGCGAGATCACTACTACACGCACAGCTTCGTGTGCGTGCAGTGTCACAGACAAGGCGCGCGGGGGGTGCACCGGCGCCCGCTAGAGGCAAACTGGTTTGAGCCGGCTCATTCGGAAGCCAACGTTCAGGGGTACGACGCGCGTGTGCCAGCGGTACGAGTGACGCGGACATTTAGGTTAATAAAAATGGCAAATTGTTGTAAGTACTGTGTGTATCAATAATAGTAGGAAAAGCAAGGTTTATTTTTTTTATCCAAAGGATTTTGTCAGGTTATTATCTATATCTACCCATACCTACTCATTTTTAATGCTTATTGCAGAATTATTTAGTTACGAGGTAGGTAGTATCCTAAATAAAGATGGCCATAAAATTTTCCCATAAGAATTATTATTTATTAATCTTATGGTTTACCGCCTATATTAGCGAGTTATTGTTCGTCTCCTATTTGTTTCGTATTTTTGTTTTAGTAGGTACCACTTACGTTCGTGAAATAGTAAAACAAGAAAGGAAACTTTATAGTTTCGCCATGTCCGTCTGTCCGTCCGTCTATAAGTTACGGTATTTTAATAAGTAACCAACTTCAAAAAAAGCAAGAAACATATGCATCTATGTATGTATAACTATTTGACAGTATAAATAATTACATACTTTACTATCGTGTTTTATTAGCATATAAGCTTAATCAGCCTAGGTATAATGTTCGTACTGTTGGGAAATAGGCCTCCTCTTTCTGTGAGAGCGAGTGGGCCATAATCCACCAAGCGGGCTCAGTGCGGGTTGGTGGATGTCATATGTTTTCGAATTATTGGTTCTAGGACATGCCGGTTTCCTCACGATGTTTTTCTTTACCGTTTTGAGAGCAGTGGTAATGAAATAATTTATATAAAGTGCCTGCTTGGGTTCGAACCCTAGACTCGTAAGTCGCGACCGTTACCACTGGGTCACTACTGCTCATTTTATTACCCGACTTCAAAAATGGGAGGGTCTCAGTTCAACAACGATGCACGCATTGTGTGTATAATTATTTCACAGTATGATTAATTAAATAGGTATTACTTAATTTTAAACAAACTGTTAAAATAATTACCGGTTCGGTACCGTAATTGGAAAACGGAAAACTCACGGGATCACCTCAGTCACAGTGTGTGTCCGTCCGTCTGTCTGTCTGTCCAGCTGTCCATCCGTCCATCCATCCTTCCGTCCGTCTGTGCTCATCGCCGAATCTCGACTCGCACTTACCCGGTTTTTTAATTTTTAATAACGAGTGACAGCCCTATGAAAGTAGGTAAGAATTTATGAACTCTGTTAGGAAGCTTGCCTTCTGCTCATTTTTTATTCTTGTGGTGGGTAGTGTTGGTTAATGCGTAATAGAAAAACAGTTTGTAGTTCAGATCAAATTATAATTTACTATTAAATTAATCACACTAGCTAAATTATACACACACTAGGTGCGACGGCGTTTATTAAAATCACCAATTAACACAATGATCACAAATTACAACTAACACAATAACTGAGCACCACGAATCGAGAACAGCTCCGCGACGTCTTGACTCCGATGCGATCCGTGGCTGAATCTCTTCTCGTCGTGGCCTTAAAACATCATGACTCTGTAGAAGTGCGCGCTTTAGTTGTGGGTAGATCACGTCCTGTCGCCAGCGGCGCGCTTGCGATTCGTTTCGTGTCCGTACTAATGACGGGATCCGACAAATATAAGAAACAGACTAAGCAATACGATAAAAATAAAAAGATTTCATGGATTTTTTTTTGGGGTTAATGACCACTGGTAGTGTTGTTACTTGAAGTGTGCGTTGATAAATTCTATTTGATCGTGTTGTAATATCAACACCCCTCACGTCTAAGAAGTTTTTTTTTTTTTTTTTTTTAAATACGTCCTCGAATTAATTTATTTTTTGTTTTATCATGTTTTGATATCGATATCCATACGTCTGGGGAGTTTTGCTATTTAATTTAATTTGACCCTGATAACAAAATTAACCCTTTATTGGTAATTAAACAACCTGAAACAACTATGCCAACAGAACAATAATTACCCGCAGGTAATATTAACATCCCGGCAGGTAATATTCTCCGCACAAAACATATATATATAAACTAATATCTAATTATAAAATACTAATTTAGCACAGAAGCTTCTATACAACACACACATACATAATATACTATACTATGCAGGAACCAATTACGTAGTATATGCGAAATCCCGGTATTAACCTATAGGGGGATGTTTCGTAAGCTCCATACGATCCCAATATTACTTGTTTTAGGATGCAAGATTGTATTATGTATATTTTTTGTCTGTATTATTAGAGCATATTGCTGTTATAGGGAAATTGTAATAACATACTGTATACAAGAATAAGTTACTGAAATAATATTCAGAAAATGTTTTGAAGAAGTGACTGTGTTTTTACTTGTAATATCAATGTGTAGCTATTAGTGATTTATTTTATGGATATAATATCAATGTAAGGTATTGTGTCTACTTTTATAATTATGTAATGTGGGTATGCGTTAATATGAATAAACCAGTCAGCTATCCATCTCCGTGTTTAATTGACGTCCCATTTGGCGACGAGTAATTCGAATTCCAATTGCGTGTGAAATTGTTAATAACAATGCCGATCGGTCGACTAGAACCATTTGACATTAATTCGAAGCAGTGGCCGTCGTATATTCGCCGTGTCAAACAGTACATAATACTTAATGAGATAAAGGATAACTTGTGTGTGCCATTATTAATTACGGTTGTGGGTGAAACTACATACTCGTTAATGTGCGATCTATGTGCTCCGGCGGATCCGGAATCGAAAAAATTTGACGAATTGGTACGTTTGGTGACCGATCATCTAGAACCACAGAGATCGGAGATTGCTGAGCGTCACATGTATCGCTTACGTAGACAGCGTGTTGGGGAATCCATGACGGACTATCTCCAAGATTTAAAACATCTCGCGACCACGTGTAACTTTGGTACAATGCTAGAAGAAAACCTTCGCGACCAGTTTGTTTCGGGACTATCCAACAGCGCGATGAGATCGCGTATTTTTGCAGAGAAAAATATTAAATACAAGGAGGCGGTGGAGCTGGCTCTGGCGTTAGAGGCTGCAGAGAGGCACGCGGAGGTGAGCGCGGCGACCGTCGCCGCAGCCACGACCTCAGGTGCAGGCGGCGACGCGGGCGAAGGCCTGCACAGGACCGAAGCGGGCCGAGCACGTGGCGGAGGCGCGCGCCGGCCGGGGCGCAACCCAGGCGCTAGGGCTAACGGCGCGGCGTCGAGAGGGGGCACCCCTGCGGCGCCGGCGCAGGCCGCATCGACTCAACAATGCTGGCGGTGTGGAAAGCCGCATCGGCCGGAAAGATGTCGTTACATCAATTACAACTGTGATGAGTGTAATCAACGTGGACATTTGAAAGTGATGTGCAAAGAGGTGCGTGGTAGCAGTCAGTCTGGTAGGCAAAACTACGTAAGTGAAGATAACTCGGGAGACGAGGATTTGTTTAGCATCGAACTGGCGTCTAAAGGTAACAAACCTTACTTTTTAAACGTGAACATTGACAGTTACGAAGTTAAATGTGAAGTCGACACTGGAAGTCGCATTTCGGCGATTAGTGAAGATTTTTATAAGCAGAAGTTTCCAAATAAAACAATTCAATCAGATAATCTAATGTTACGGTGTTATTCTGGTACGCGGATTGAGTCATTAGGTTATATATTGGTCAATGTTAAACTTGGTAATGTCACGGCAAACAATTTGTCTTGTTATGTTATTAAAAATGGTGGACGCCCATTATTGGGCAGGGATTGGTTAAAGTCCCTCAATATCAAACAAATAAATTTCAATGATATTATTGCTGATCCCTGTATTAGTAAATTAGCTAAAGAATTCCCCGAGGTTTTTACTGATAAATTAGGAAAATGTAAAAAATTACTCCAATTACAATTGACAAATAAGGAGCCCGTGTACGTGCGGGCGCGCCCCGTGCCGCTGGCCCTACGCGCGCGTGTGGAGCGCGAGCTCGAGCGGCTGGAGGCCGAGGGCACTATCTACCGGGTCGAGCACTCGGAATACGGTACACCCATCGTGCCGGTTATAAAGACGAACGGCGATATTCGAATATGTGGCGATTATAAAGTGACCATCAATCCTAAACTGAAACGGGATTTTTACCCACTCCCACGCATCGAAGAGTTGTTTGCTACTCTAAGTGGGGGAAGGGAATTTACGAAAATCGATTTAACCCATGCGTATCAACAGACGATATTGAGTGATGATTCACAACTGTGTACAGCGATTACTACACATATCGGTACATTTGTTTATCGCCGTACGCCATTCGGATTATCTTGCATTCCGGAAAAATTTCAAAAATTAATGGAGGAGACATTACGCGGCGTGCGTGGCACGGTGGTGTTTCTTGACGATATTTGTGTGACGGGGGCTTCGAGAGCAGAACATTTGGTTAACTTAAGACAAGTACTAGTTAGATTAAGAGATATGGGCTTGACCGTTAAGTTAAGCAAATGTTGTTTTCTACAAGCGAGCGTTAAATATCTCGGGTTTATTATTGACCAAAGTGGTCTGCGCCCGGATCCCCAGAAGGTGGAGGCTATTGGGAAGGCACCAACACCTATCGATATCACACAGTTAAGAAGCTTCCTAGGTTTACTTAATTATTATGGCAAATTTATACCCAAATTAAGTATTTTATTACATCCGTTGCATGAACTTTTAAAAAAGAGTATCAGTTGGAATTGGAGTAATGAGTGCGATGAGGCTTTTAAGGAAGCGAAGCGAGTCCTATCAGGTGAGAGGGTACTCGCACATTATGAGGAGGGGCGGCCTTTAGTGTTATCGGTGGACAGCAGCGCGTACGGGTTGGGCGCAGTATTGGCGCATCGTTTCCCAGACGGCAGTGAGCGACCGGTCAGTTGTGTGTCGCGAACACTCAATGATGCGGAGCGCAATTACAGTCAGATTGATAAGGAAGCTCTGGCAATATTTTATGGCGTCACGCGACACCATCAATATCTGTATGGCAGAAAATTTGAATTACGTACAGATCATCAGCCTTTAAGCTACATTTTCGGAGCGAAAGTGGGTATACCCCAAACTGCCGCCAGTCGCTTACAACGCTGGGCTGCACGATTAGCCGCATATGATTTTACTATAAAATATATAACCTCAAAACAAAATGGACCAGCGGACGCGTTGTCACGTTTACCGTTAGCACAGGAGCGCCGTCCCACCGAATCAATGAGTTATGTTAACTTAGTACATGAATTTATGCCAATTAATTTCCATGACGTAGGTAAGGAAACTAATAAGGATGCAATATTATCGCGAATATTGGGATTTGTAAAATTTGGATGGCCATCCGTACCTAGTTGCGAAGAAGAAAAACCATATTTTGCACGAAAAAGCGATATTACAATGGATTTTGGTTGTTTAATTTATAAATATCGAATTATAATACCAAAACCACTACAAACTAAAATTCTAAAAGAAATTCATCAAGCTCATTTAGGAGTTAGAAAAATGAAAAGCTTATCACGCAATTATGTTTACTGGCCAACCTTAGACGTTGACCTTGAAGTAATGTGTCGTTCTTGTGAGCCGTGTCGTATGGTGCGGGATGCAGCGCCGCGTGCTGACCTGCATCCGTGGGAATTCCCTTTGTTTCCATGGCAACGCTTACATGCCGATTTTGCGGAATATTCGGGAAGAAAATACCTCATTATAGTTGACGCGCATTCTAAGTGGATTGAAGCACTTCCAATGGGTCGTACGGATGCACAGTCAACAATTACGGCTTTAATTACAGTTTTTAGTAGGTTTGGTTTACCTTCGCAACTCGTTACGGATAACGGACCACCATTTCAATCGATTGAATTTAAAAATTATTGTAACCACAATTGTATTACACATGTGACAACGGCGCCTTATAGGCCACAGGGCAATGGCGCCGCTGAAAATGCGGTAAAGACTGTAAAAAAAGCAATCAAAAGAGCAGTTTTTAGTGGCGATAATGTGTTACAGGCATTAAATACATTTTTATTCAATTACCGCAATAGTGAGCATGCAACTACGGGCGTGCCACCATCAGTATTGCTAACTGGGCGTCGGATGCGGACACGACTCGATGCGTTACGGCCAGATGTCGGGCAAGTGGCGCGCGCGGCGCAGCAACGTCAGGTAGCTCATGCAGGAGGCACGCCCCGCCTCCCTATCCGTGTAGGAGAACCGGTACTCGCACGCGATTACACCTCGAATCCAGATAAATGGTCTACGGGAACAGTGTCTAAAACTACGGGACCAGTGTCGTACCGCATTGATATGGGAAACGGTGTCCAGTGGCGTAGGCATCGCGACCAAATAATTCCAGTTGGGGATAAGTCGCGGTTATCACTATCGCGAGCGAGCATCGGTACTCACAAGGGGAAGAGTAATGATCATGACGATGATGCTTTTGAGGATGCATCAGAGGCATCCAGTGAGCTGGAGACGGAGGCGGGTAGCGCCGGCCCGGCGAGCCCGGCCGCACCGGCGTCGCCGCGCTCCCCGCCGCCGCCGCCGCCGGGTGCTTCGGCCCGAGCAATACGAGCGCACGTGCGTGCCGTTAGTAAAGACAATGTGTCTAAATAATTATAGTAGTATTTATGAGTTGTATTTACTGTGTTTAGAATATACCTTGTTATGATATTTTCTGTTATAGTTATAAGTTCTAATAAACGAACATTTAATCTTAAGGGGGAAAAGTGTAAGGTATTGTGTCTACTTTTATAATTATGTAATGTGGGTATGCGTTAATATGAATAAACCAGTCAGCTATCCATCTCCGTGTTTAATTGACGTCCCAATCAACTTGTAATATTTTTTCACAGGAGGATAAAAGAATCTTTTTGAAACAAATAAAATACAATTTTTATCATATTGCTCCCTATATATTTCAAACCGGCAATTCATTAGTTTCATAGTCTATACATACAAATAAATAAAATTAAAGTGACTGTTTGTAATGTGTAAAAAACAGGTTTTTACTAAATGCATATTGTGAAAGTATATACCTAGTATACCTACGGTACTTATAACGAAAAAAACATTTTTTTTTACATTTTTGTCAGTCTGTGTTTGTTCCGGTTGATCTCCGAAACGGCTGGACCGATTTAGAGGGGACTGACACTGTCAGATAGCTGATGTTAAAAGGAGTAACTTATTTTAAAAAATAATTGGGGTCCACGCGGGCGCAGGCATTAGATTTTTTAACCCCCAAGCAAAAAGAGGGTGTTATAAGTTTGACCCCAAAGCGTGTCTGTCTGTGGCACCGTAGCTCTTAAACAGGTGGACCGATTTGAATGCGGTTTTTTTTTCATTTGAAAGCAGGTTTTCTAGCGATGGTTCTTAATCATTTTTTAATCAAAATCAGCCATTTGAAGATTATCAGCTCTTTTCTAGTTGATGAATGGATGTGAGTATCTTCCAAAGGTCTGATCGATTTGAAATTTGGTATTCTGTTACTTCAATGATATTAGAAGAACATAGTAACCTTGAACTGATGCTGCAGCATCACCTGGAATTTATAGGATACCCAACTCCCTTACCAGCTTACAGCACAAGTATCCTGTTTGGGCTCATTGGAATGGTCTCAATGAATAGTTTATAGATAGATGGTGACAGGATCTGGTGATGGAGTAGGAAAGAGAAATGAGGAAATGTTTCTGTCGCGGATTTTTTAAATTTTAACTGTTAAAATTGTACTTGTTTGTTTTGAATAGTATTTTACATTTATCCGTCGCTATTAAAAGTATGTTTTATCAAAACGTTGATGTAAGAAACATAACATTGCATAGAAAGACCTCAAATCACATCACCCTAACATCTTCCAAGTGGTGTTTGCTAACTAATTATCGAGAATTAATTTGGATACATCTGGGATTAATCTCTGCAGGCGGAGGATTAGATCTGTACCGATTGTTAATGTTCAAGAATTAGTAGCAGGGCTGAGACATGCCATCGAACATGTGTTAATGATAGATTTTGACTTTAGTACACTAGGTCAAAAGTTTGGGACCATATGGGTAAGTCAAATCATTTATATCAAATAGGCCCAAGTTTGGCACTTTTGAACGTCAAAATTTACAAAATAATAGAATTGATTCTTCTTCCTTCCAAAAGGTAGTTTTCGTATGGAGAAGAATGGGAAAGAAACTCCACCGTTACTCTTTTAAAATATTTTACAATAGTTTGTATGGGTACCTACATTACTTAAATAATTAAATGTGAAGACGTTGCACCTAGAATAAAATGACTATACCACAATAGCTAAAAAGAATAAAAAATTAAGTAACGACAGATAATTTACAAACATTGTATAAGTAGACGATTTTCCTAAAATTTTATAATTAATAAGTCAGCGTGTAAGGTAGTAAGTAAGATTATCATTTGTAATTGTCTTTTAAGAAACGATGCATAGGTCAAACGCACGCAGTAGTTCAGCTCTGCTGCTTACCTTCCTGACTAGCAAATCTTTATATGTATAACAAGTATTTTTTAAACAGTTGATGAGTTGTAACTGCGAGTCATCATACTAATTAGCAATTAGTATTCTTCGATTCTTTGCACAAATAACCCCACAAATACAAATGACTATTCCTTCTTGGCAGTAAAAGAAATTCTTCTTTGATTGATATTATTTTCACTTGCCAATACACGTTGGCAAAATATTCCTAGAAAAAAACTGTTACTTTGTCATAGGAATGTGCAGTTCCATTGAAGACAAGACTCATTAAAATAGTTGTTTGTTGCCAACTTTTTGCGAACATGACTCGATATGACACCGAACTTTGTTATCGTATAACCAGCATATTTTGGCACCCGGTAGAATAGAAAATATAACGAATTGCAATTACGTTTTGCAGAAATATAGGTTTTAAATTACCAACTCGCAGTACGAAAATATGAATTTTATATTTCAAACTCGTGTATAGTAGTCAGTATTCTGGTATGGTTGTAGCGGTTACACCGCCACATACGAACTACGCATCATAGACATAACGTCACACAGGTCCTGCATCGCGCAGTTAGAGTTTACCGAGCGATCGACATAGCTACAAGATTTCAACTTCAAACCGATGGGTAGTTGCCCGCCAGACACAACACCCGTCTGGTCGGAAGATCCTCCCTTTTCCATAGAAAAGGGAGGATCTTCCGACCAGACGGGTGTTGTGTGTATGAGGATCTTCCGACCAGACGGGTGTTGTGTGTATGAGTGAACTTTACACCCTGTTCCTCACACCACTAAATAGTAATCTTATTCCAGGTGTCTTCACATATAATTATATATTTAATGTATACAAAATATTGTAAAACATTTTAAAAGAGTAACGGTGGAGTTTCGTGCCCATTCTTCTCCATACGAAAACTATCTTTTGGAAGGGGCGACTAGAGTCAAGTCGATTTTTTGTAAATTTTGACGTTCAAAAGTGCCTTTCATGTGCATAATTGAAATAAATTATTTGACTTTGACTTACCTAAGGCCAGGCGTCTGCAAATTGTCTTATTTACTTGGTCAACTTGTATTTTGATAGTTTAGTTTGCACTTGCCATTACAAACAGCGCGCAACTATGTAAATAGTTTCAGAATATACTGGTAGGTGCAGTGCAGTGGTCTAGTCAGAGAACTAATGTCACAGGAATTTGCTGTCGTTATTGGCATTGTGTACGTCTGAATCGACTGTCATTTCACCATCAGCAATTTTATATTTGTATGGCTTGAGTCACGCGAATGTTTCGCTAACATTTGTATTATTAGCTCTATTTAAGCGTGTACAAATAATATTAGGATTTTTTTCATCATAACATGGCGGACGAAGATATTGCCATCAACCTATTGAACCGAGAATTTCCTGAAGGAAAACCCATTTTGTATCAACACGTACCAACGTGTCAATCAACATGGTAGGTAAATATTGTATTAAAAACATGCCATACGTTCACCCATGAGGCTTTTCAGCTTCGTCGTAAATCCTCTTCAAAATATTCTAAACGTAGGGAATTGAATCACAGCCGCTCCGTCAAACAGTCTCTTGAGAAAACGCAGTGACGTCACGAACTGGCTCCAATTACGACAAGCCCTCGAATTATCTACTATTCATGGTGAGTTGGGGCTCCTCCACAAGCGGGGAAGTCTCGGTTTTAACTACATTAAAGGAAATGCTGATAGACTTGGAATTACGTAAAGAAAGAAAAAGTATTTATTGAGACTCGCACAGGAAATCACAAATTAAACTAAAACACACTCAATAAAACATAAATAAAATAAAAACACAACGTAAAATTAAAATAAAAGCAGAAAGTCCTGTACGAGACCAAAAGGCTCCTATCTCAGCATAATGCTACGACATTAACAAAATAAATATCACAGCGCAACGTTATGATTCCCATAATTGAATCGACTGATTTTACATCTAGAATTTGTCAGCTCTCCGAGCTTATTCCCATTTTTTTTTCTAATCTTCTAAATAGGATATACTTAGGGTTAAAACCTCTCAAACAATCTGCCTAGCCTATCCCAACTATCTTGGGGTCGGCTTCCAGTCTAACCGGATGTATCTGAATACCAGTATTTTACATGGAGCGACCGCCTTTTTGACCTCCACAACCCAGTAACTGGGTTATACGATACCCCTTGGACAGGTTGTCAGACTTTCGGGCTTCTGACGATTATCAAAGATCCACAAATGACCGGAGGAGTCTCGGTATGTAACTCTGGCGAGCGTAGCCTAACCTGATGGATCGACTCGTGTGGCTGTTATTACTTACTAAACCCTTTACAGTACTGCGGGTCTAAAAAGGGCACATTAAGCAATTCATTTTCTAAATTCCCAGCAATTCCTCTATGGTGACACATGTTTTATCTGAATCATATTCAATTCATTTCGGAATCATGTTTGGTGTAAATATTACCGCATGAAAAAATTCAGAACCTATTTTTTCTGAAAAAAAATTCTTTATATAATGTTCTTATTAATAAAATGAGATTTTTATTTTTTATTCCTACAGTTTAAATGTTATTTAATTATAATACAAAACTGTCAAACAGATGAACTGCGATAAATGAATTGAACGCAGATAAATAATATTATGAATTGTCAGTTTGTGACAGTTCAAAGCGGCCGTTTTAGGCCCCTGAAGTCTGATATAAACTACATGTCACTCGCAACTTAGGTAGCAATGCAGTCTCTAACGTTAAGCTTTTATTTTTTGGGCTGTGTCGCCTGAAATAAATGATATGATTATTATTTATTATTATTACTGACCAGGTAGGCGGGCCAAAGCCTACTAGCTAGCCAAACTCCAGCCGTCGAGAGAATGTGTTCCTGATACTTCACAGTTGGACACGATAAGGAATAAATAAAGTATTAATTCATAAAACACGTATTCTTTTGTACTCAACTGACAGGAGTCAGGAACGCATTCTCTCGGCGGCCGAAATATAGATAGGAACAGCATCAGTCACTTCCTTTGATGGTGAATGTCTTTTATTTGGGAAAAGCGGGTACGTTATTATTGTAGTAAACAACTGAAAAAGTTAAATATTAATTAGTTTTTCGCAATATTCTCAAATTGAGCTAAGATTGAGATAAGTTTAAAATCAGAGTGTAACTGGTTCCCAAATACAAATAAACTTGTCTTCATCTTAATGACCATTAAAGGCTCCTTCTTAAAAGATTGGCCCGCAATCGTACTAGACCGGGAAAAGTGTAAAGAGGGAAGGGAGACCTTTGCCCTACAGTGGGACAACGCAGGCTTTGAATAATACTTAACAAATAATAATTAAAGGCAATTTACTTTCGTAAACCTCCAAAATCTCGCCCACACTGGCACCCCACCCACAAAACACACTTAACACTTGCACATTGGAATTATTTACTCACACCCTATCCTCTAATTTGGTTGTAAGCGAGCGGGTACGTTATGAGCGACGAGCGGTGTCCGAGAGCGGCGGCGACGGTACAAAATTGTAACGATTTTGTGTTATCGCCGCCGCCCAGTGGAAAAAAAAAATTTTTTGTTCAAAAATCTACCTACACCACAATTTTTGACGTATCGCTGCCATTTTTTTTTACACTCCTGAGATAACACACTTTTGTGTGTTACTGCCATTTTTCCTTAAAAGTCAATACCATAACCTCAAAAAATCGGGAAATAAAGTAAAAACAAATTCTAAAAAAAATATTTTAACAAAAATCTGTTTCCAGGGGTTTTTCAGATCTCTGGTCATGAATTTATTGCCTGTTTATAAAATATGGCGGATACAAAATGGCAGCCCAAAAAAATTACTTTATTTTGCTTTTTTTGAGGTTATGGTATTATTGACTTTTAAGGAAAAATGGCAGTGACACACCAAAGTGTGAAATCTCAGGAGTGTATAAAAAAAAATGGCAGCGATACGTCGAAAATTGTGGTCTAGGCAGATTTTTAAACAAAAAAAGTAATTTTTTGCCGCCGCCCCGCTTGGCCATCGCTCCTCGCCGCTCATAACGTGCCCGCGCACTAAGTCCCATCAGCCGTCTGACGTCATTTGGCATTTGTCAATGTCCCTAATTCAGCATGTTAGCCATGATTAATGGTGAATCGAAGCCAGTTGACAATGCTAATGGCCGCTATGAATCAAAGTCCAGAGAAATGGACTGTTTGTTTTATATTCGATTCATGTTTGTGGTCGAAATTGATGTGTTTTATAGCTAATAAGCGTGTTACCACATCAATTTATAACCTGGTTAAGGCGAGCAAGAGGTTATGTGTTTGTGACCCGTTTTGATGTGCACGTACTACGCTAAGGCACAGGTGAATACAGATGGTTCACTCCGCAAAATCATTTAAATAAAAAGCTACTCTTGCTACGATACAATAAAGTGCAATTCAGGTTACACAGCGCTAATTACCTACAGCTATATTAACCTAGAAGTTGCCTCTCTTTCTGTCACGTAAAGCTCATCACACACATTGAAGAAAAAAAAAAAATCTGCTGTTCCATACATTTTGACGAATTTTTCAAACATAAATATAGGGAACAGCTGATTCACGATTTCAGATTTGTTTCCATACTAAAAGTTGTTCACAATTATGAATAAAGTCACGTGCTTAATTAAGTATCGGTCACTAATTACCATTCACCCTATATCGTTGGCGTAGGTGGAGAACTAAATAACAAAAAAATCTTGTTTGGAGAAAATTTCTATTTATTTATGCGGCATGATTTGGGTGTTACGAAAATGGGGAAAAGTCAATTTGACCAAAATCGCAGTTATTTAGTTCTCCACCTACGCCGAGGATATATTATAGGGCTTAAAAATCCTTTAAGGTAAAATACTTATTTGTTATCTTCACTGTGTATGGTGGTCCAATTAAATTGTACGGTGAGTGATATGTCGATAATAATATATTTATATATACGTTAGACAATTGACATAAAGTTCATTTTGCGATGTACAATATCGTTACAAAAACTCACTTCCACTCCGTTCCGCAGCAATGTAAATTGAGCCTAAGTTTAGCAACCCGCAATCTTCAAAAGCAGAATATCTGCAAAGAAAAAACCAAGACATAGCGCTGCGAACAATACAGTGAAGCATGCCAAAACTACACCTCGCTCTGGGCATACACGCTCAAACGCACATATGTATAACCATTTACAATCAAACTACACCTCACTAAGTGCTCACATGTTTACGAAACCGGCTTCACATCACTGTTGACAACACTATGTCTTGGTTTTTGAAGTCAAAACTTTTTAGGCGCGTTGGGCATTTTTGAGATGGGACTAAACCATTGATTTCGCGACCTGTTACCGACACCGTGGAGTAAAAGAAATCAACGCGTTGATTACCGCGGTGCCGATTTTTGTTCAAGTTTTCACTACTGTCGGCACTCCCGGAGTACCACTGTTTTTTTTTATTTGGTCTGAGGTTGCAAGTGTCTACAACCGGTAACTGAATAGCATTAAATAGGACGTTGAGAAATACTATAATAATTCATATTGTACAGCAGACCGAATGTCAGCGGTAACACTTCGACCTTGAGGTGGCCTAGCCTAGAGTTTCAAAAGAATGCGAGGCCAGCTTAAGGTATGATTCCGAACCCCGTTTCTCGCGGCAGTGCTGCCGCAGCAGTTCTGCCGCATCCCTACCGGCTGCCAACCCTACTATACAATATAGTATCCTACTATTCCATATTTCCAAAAAAAAAAAAATGTTGCAAAACAACTATATTTTTATTTCAATAAAAAATTGAAATGATCGCAATTAAGCCAGTATCCTTAATTTACAGTTTAAAAATTGTTAAGAAACATTTTAAATAAAAACCTGTTCTGCAGGCTTAACCGGTCCGGGCGACACTGAGGCTTAACCGCTTAACCGGTTCGGACACTGAGGCTTAAAGGTAGTAGCAAAAAATATGCATGTAAAGAATAAAAATGCTTTTAACATATACCTACTATATGTGTTCGCCATCTACTATAGTAGGGAAGTAGATGGCGATTGCTTGTAAAAATATATTTTTACAGGCAATGGCTTCGAAAATACTATTTTTGATACAAAAAAAAACAGTGGCACTCGGGGAGTACCGACAGAAGTGAAAACTTGAAAAACAAATACCTCCAAAACCTTTAAAGTAAAAATACGTGCATAGAACATTGATAAACAAAGAGCACAATCGCGTTTACAAAAATGAGGTGTCGGTAACGGTGTCGCGAGTTCAATTACTTTTTCCCTCTCAAAAATGCCCAACGCGCCTAAAGAAGTTTTCACTTCAAAAAAGTTGGCAACCCTAACTGGTCCCCATAGATTTATTACAATCCGAGCACGGCAGCAATATCACAACAGCACTACCGCTACAGTACTGCTGCGCGGCAATGTCGCCCTGCCGCCACGTCAGCCCTACTTAGTGCGGCGTTAACACATGAACGTTGACAAGTAAATTGGCAACAAAGCAGCTAGACACCATCAGCAGTAGGTGCTCGGAATCAACGGCCAGGGACAGCAGCAAGCAGCACTGCTGCATTTAGCGGAGTTCGGAACCATACCTTTATTTATAGTTGTTTTGTTGCCACTGACGTACGGCCTACTGTCCTACGGAACCCTAAAGAAAATAACTAGAGATGGGCCGAATGTGGTTTGAACCGAATCCGAACATTCGGCCAAAACGAAAAGTTCGGCCGAACTTCGGTTCAATTTCGCGCACTTTCTCGAGAGCGACACGTTGTGACTTGTTTACGCATTTACTTCAATTATTGCTAGATGTACTCCGCCCGTTTACTGCGCTTCCACCGCGTGACCTAATAAGATGAACAGATTTTCAAGACTAATAAGAAGAACTGATTTAATGTAAGGTTTACATTTACAATGTTCCTAGCTAAAATAAATGACCATGAGTGAGTAAAAGAAATAATTTTATTTTACGGTAATGCTATTCTAATTCTATTAAATTTCAGTCAAAATAGTGCAAGTAGGTATTATTTTTCTTATGCCGAATGTTCCGTTGTGAATCTGAACCGAATTTCGGCCGAATGCCGAAGTTCGGTTCAAGCTGCCGATATTCGGTTGAACCGAATGTGAACCGAACTTCGGCCCATCCCTGAAAATAACACAATATATCTCAATTTTAAAACAAAGGAATGACATTCTTATCGCCCTTCTATTCTCAAGGGTGCAATGACAGCCAACACTTCTTTTTACAGCCTTTTGTATACTTGAAATCCTTATTTTTATAACCTTGATGCAAGATTTAGGTAGAAATCCGTATTACCAAGTTAGGAATATTTAAAACGGAGCTCCCGGACTTAAGTTCCGGTGTAGTCCCTTTGGTCTGAGTTCGTCGCACGCAGTTAAAGTGGTTTGAGCCTTTTGGGGATTGGCCGGGGTTATCTAATAAATTATTATAACTTGGAATATTCCAGTTTGTTGTGTAGTTATAGATATTTGAGTAAAAGCAGGACCAGTTATTGGGTATATATTTACAAATCAGATTATTATTTTTCCATCTACTACTAGAAATAGGACCTGCCTTTGGATTACAAGATTACTGCATAATGCCTCATTTATATTAGTCGATATACAGCATGCGGGGACTCCCAGCAGGCGGGACAATGACTTAGAAAAGTCATAAGTTGATAACGCGGTCGGTACACAGTCTGCGGGGAATCCCCGTTGCGGGCGTAACGACCAATGAATTTCATCGGTCGGTAAAAAGCGTGCGTGATTCACACCCAATGAAAATGACTAATGAAAATAATGGTTCTCCGTATACCTACCGCAATCGTTTCCCTATCGACTAATGAAAACTGTTCCCCGAATACGGGCGCTATGGCTTTACAGAAATCTCCAGCACCCCGCATGCGGGCCCTATCGTCTAATGAAAGCGGTTCCCTGCATGCGAGCCTAATGGCATGCCTTACAGAAATCTCCCGCACTCCGCATACGAGCCCTATCGAATGAGTCTTTACTAAAGTGCAGCCAACTAATCTGGTCCGGGGATTATATTGGAATACTTACGAAGACACTACGAGAAAATTGACTCATCATCATCATTTCAGCCGAAAGACGTCCACTGCTGGACATAGGCCTCCCCAAGCACCGTCACTTCGACCGATTCTGTGCTTTCCACATCCAGCGGATTCCTGCGGCCTTCACAAGGTCATCGGTTCATCTTGTGGGAGGCCTTCCAACTTCCAACGTTACGTAGAACGCAGAACCTTTCGGCCCCATTCGCCATCCGTTCTGCGAGCAATATGCCCGTCCATTGCCACTTAAGTTTGGCAATTCTTCGGGTTATGTCGGTTACCTTGAAAAAATAAGGAAAAAGACCTTGAAGAAAATTTACTATATCCCTGATTTGAAACAGACTACGGCTTCTTTTGCAATAGATACAACCTCTTTGCTATCTCAAAAAAAAAAAATTGGTTGTCTGTAAAGTCGGTTTACGAACGATAATTTTACAGGATAACGTCACAAGCCGAACGCTTAGGTCGATCGTGCCTCTCTATCGCTTGTTCCGCGCTCTCACTTACACGCTCGGCTCAGGCGGAACGTGACACTTTTTCGTGCGTGCAGCCGGACAAATTGAAATAGTACTACTAGCCTCCACATTAGGATTCCCTGTGTCGTGGAGACTATCTCCTTCGTCTTACAATCAAATACCCAAGAAATTAATAGTTCTAGTTCTCAGAAATACCTATCTCTACATTTTTCTTCAAGTTGAAACCAATACCGTGAAATAGCAGCCATCGCTACTATCTTTTATAGTTTTGAAATGCAATGGTATCGAGTATTAGACGGAATACTTCGTTTCCTTTCCAATTTCCTTTTACTTTATAAAGGAAATATAAGAGAAAACTAAGAAATTTATACTTCATGGTTACAAACTAAAAGGACACTTAGCTATTCGAGACGACGCCGTCGTCAAGCGATTGGTCGACACTTCACGTGACCAGAGGACTGGCCTATTTTTTTGCCAAACACAACGTGGCAATGCTGCCAGCCTTTTGGGCAGTTTTCCTGTTGACTGCGATGCGGACAAATCTTTTAATGTCCTGATTATTTCCCCTCGTTTTTTTTTATATAGTTGTATATATTATTATTTTAAGACTGTTAGCTTATACAGTATGTCAATGAAAAGCGTTTCCATTAACCCGCAACAGTATAGCGTCCAAAATAGAAACAACAAAATAAAAAACTTTTTTTCTGTGATTAATTATGCCTCCTTTATGAACCGAATACATAAATCTGACAATGGAATATTGAGGGCCATATACGAGGTTAATTATTTCTTCGTATATGGCAATTAATATTCCAGCTAAAATAATATTTTACTATTAATTTTTTGTATTTTTGATTGTTTTATAATAATGTATAAATTGTATTAATTAATTGAATTTGTAATCTGTCGTCAATTTCATATGGGTGTATTCCTGAAATAAATTATTTTGA
The DNA here is from genome assembly GCA_963680765.1 of Agrochola lychnidis. Lineage (NCBI taxonomy): Eukaryota > Metazoa > Arthropoda > Insecta > Lepidoptera > Noctuidae > Agrochola > Agrochola lychnidis. The sequence goes on along the minus strand of OY796866.1, from coordinate 3,447,534 downwards.
ATTTGAAAAATTTGAATTATTGACCAAAAATAAAGATACACTCTGTACGCGCACTTGTCGCACTTGTCTTTCCACGTTGAAAGACAAGTGTGCATATATATACAGAGTGTTTAATATAATACTGTAAGGTGCTCCCTCACCGGGAGCATTCACTTGTAATGTAATATTTCAGATTCGATTTTGAGCATTACGTTACAATACTCCTCCCTGACTGACGAGCATTTGCTTGTAATGTAAAATTTCAAATTCGATTTTGAGTATTGATGTCGCACTGTAATGCTCGGTTCTTCTCCCGCACTGATGTTATGCTCGAATTGTATCATTACAGGTTGCAAACTGTAATGTTCGGTTCTCCTGCCTCACTAATTTAATGCTCGAATCTAAACTGTTACATTACAGGCGAATTCTCGCGTTGAGGGAGCACCTTTATGTAATTTGCACCTTTTGTATCTTTGCGTATTCATTTCAGACAAATTACAATACAAATACAAATCATTCATAAAATAATATCAGCTAAAAGAATGTACTTAAATTTTAGATTTCATCAATTGGTCATTTATATCTTCTGCTTGATTTTGTTCTAGTAACACTGCTGTTTTGTTAAGATTTCTTATACCTACTTATTATGAAAATCAAACTCTATTGACCCGACTGCGCGACAGCAAAGACAGGTTATGTTTTTTACCGCGTATCTACACTCCATTTATTATTAGTTTATTACATTAAAAAAAAAGTGCAGTTATTTCAACAATATTACACAATAACTGAAGTACCTAATTTTGCCGTTATTTTTCTAATGCTATAATAAATGGAGTCAATGTACCGAACCGAATGTAAATGGAGTAATGGAGTTATTTTTTGCTATATATTTTCTGGTGTACAATAAAGTATATATAAATAAAATAAATGGAGTATAGGTAGATACGCAAAATGAAATCTATGTATCTTTTTTAAGTGGGATTCTTTATACCCACGAAATCGGTTCAGCCATGTAGTAGTTGCGAGGCAACGGAGATACATTCAGACATATAGGTCAAACACATAACCCTCCTTTTTGCGGTTCACCTCAGTTGGGTAAAAACCGATAGTGATTTTTCAGTGTTACTGTACTTTACAAGTAGGAGGTTCTGCTAATAGGACCATTTGCTCATAGGACGATTTGCTAATAGGACATTTTCCTAAGGTGTCGTTTTGATTATGGGTCGTTTTGCTAATAGGACGATTTGATTTTAGGACGTTTTGATACGGAGCCTTCTTTATACCCTCGAAGCATCAAAGCCTTAAATCAAATCTGAGATTGAACTAAAATAACTACCACCAACAGCATCAGACTGCTTGAAATATGCCCTTGTTTTGAACATTTTAGTTGCAGTCGGGTTTTTTGATAATTTTAAACAGTTTTCCTTTGACTGTTAAAATGTGTGGAACTTATGAGGAACATGTTCGATTCTTGACTGATAATTATGAACTTGAATGTGAGTTCTACAGCATAAGTTTCTGGAGCCATTATATCACATAGAACAGCCGCTATTTCCACCCAAACTTCATCAGAACTTCTTCCAAACTAATATTGCAAAGAGGTATAATTGTTTGTTTGTAAGAGGTAATCTCTGAAAGTTCTGGTCCCTTTACAAACAAAAATTCACTAATAGAATGCATTCCACTATTGCCAAGTGCCATAAAGATATTATATGATAGGTAAAGTCGACCTCAACGTCGACGAAGTCACGGTCAGATGCTAGTTTATAAATATACTGAAAACGTAAATCTCTTTCCAGATGCGGACGGTTCAGAACAAAAGGTGTCAATAATGCTGAATGGGGAAGAATCAGAGCTCTACTTCGTGAACTGTACTACGACAAAGGTAATATAATAGGAAAATAACTATTAATAAAGTCAAAGTCAAATAATTTATTTTAATTAGGCACATAAAAGGCACTTCTGAACGTCAAAATTTACAAAAAATAGAATTGATTCTAGTCGCCCCTTCCAAAAGGTAGTTTTCGTATGGAGAAGAATGGGCAAGAAACTTCACCGTTACTCTTTTAAAATGTTTTACAATATTTGAATACATTAATTATATAATTATATGTGAAGACGATGCACCTGGAATAAGATTACTATACCACAATAGGTTAAAATAATTGAAAATGAAGCAATGACAGAAAAAACATTACCCTCCTTCTGGGGCAGTCGGGTAAAAATAATTATGTAATGGATACATGGTGTTCACATATTTACAAGCATTGTAAAAGTAGGTACCTACTTTTACAATGCTTGTAAATATGTGAACAGTGGCGAAGCTTGCTGGTGAAGCTTGGGCTTATGTCTATCAGTGGACGACTTTCTAGATGATTCTTTTTCAGCATAAAATCTCATTTGCCAAAATCCAGTCAAAACTTCGACCTCCAAACTAATACAGGGTGGCATCACATCGACGCAAAAACTGTTACCATGGATTCAGTACATGATTCTGAATTTTAAATATCGAATATTTCAAAAAAATCTGCTGTTTCATAGAAAAGTGCAATACCTACGCGGTCAGAACAGCAGATTTTTTTTTAACCGACGAAAAATTTACCACCAATTCGCTACCCAGTATAGTAAACAAAAGCTTTTGCCTGCGGCTTTGCCTGCGTATAAGTCGAAAATTATCCCACGGGAACGTAATAAAACGTCTAATAATGTCAACGCCGGCTGTCGATGAAAACCAGCGCTGGGGCTCTGTCTCGCATAGCGTCGCAGAACGGCCATTGCTCAGCATGATACATGCTGAGCAATGGCCGTTCTGCGTAGATGTGACGTATATTTTCCCCCATCTTGTTATTCTTTGTTTTGTGTTCTGTCTCTGCGTCATGTTTATCGCAAATAAACGTATTTTTAACCGACGTAAAAAAACGAGGTTCTCGATTCAACAGTTTTTTTTAATGTTTGTTACGCGATTACTCCGCCAATTTTGAATTGATTTTGATGACTTTTTGTTTGATAGGTCATACTTCAGAGGTGGTCCCATAGAAATTTTATTAACTTTGCTTGGGTAGTTTTTGAGTTAGCTTCAATAATACGTATTTTTCCCACTTAGTTTATATGGATGATGCAATGATGTTATAATAAGTTCCTGTCACTGTTATTTACGTAGCAGTATTCGAATTTGTGTAGGGTAGGTAGCACAACCAAAAGTGAAAAATAACTTTATTTTCGGAAGTCTGTGGCAAAAAACGAAAATTCAAAACCGACACTCCGACTTCTTCACCGTTTTCTTTCTTGCTTCTACTAAAAGGTATGCCCTAACCCAGGTCATGGTCTACCTGTGTGCTAGACATCTATATCCGATCAGCCGTTAAGGCGTAAAAAGGTTACAGACAGACAGACAGAGTAACTTTCGTATTTACAATATTAATATGGATTTCAGGAGGAAATCGAGCGCGCAGAACCTCCAGATGCCTTTGTGATAATCTACTCGGTCGTGGACAAGGCATCCTTTCAGAAGGCAGAACAGGAACTGGCCAGGCTAATAGACTGTGACATGCTCCGAGCAAGACCTGCTATCCTAGTGGCCAACAAAATAGACCTGGCCAGGAGTCGAGCCGTTTCGACACAAGGTGAGTTTATAATATAATAACTTTACAGACAATAAATAAGATTTTGTTCGCGACTGCGGCCCATTTGCACAATAAAGCTCGGTACTTCCATGTTGGTCGCAGTTGCTTAGCTATTTCATAAAACTCTGATCATTTTGTGTTAAAATTGTCCTTAAAGTCACTGTTTTCACTTGAGTTAGGGTAATTTTCACTCAAAATAATCGTTTTGTTTATTTCTGTTTTAGATTCCATTATTATTTTTATGACACACAGAGACACGAGTGACAAAATTTTGAACTAAAATCTGTAATCTGATGTTTCATTTCACGCTGTTTTACATAATCTCTAATCGTTGACCCGTTGCATTAATGAATGCAAAACGTTGCAATTCTGCGTGTTAATGTTCAGTTTATCTGCCTAGCCATTTCCCAACTATGTTGGAGTCGGCTTCCAGTCTAACCGGATGCAGCTGAATACCAGTATTTTACATGGAGCGACTGCCTATCTGACCTCCACAACCCAGTACCTGGGTAACACGATACCCCTTGGTAAGACTGGTTGTCAGACTTTTTGGGCTTCTAACTACCCGTAACGACTGTCAAAGATCTACAAATGACAGCCGGGACCAACGGCTTAACGTGCTTTCCGAGGCACGGAATAAAGTTAAAGTTCAGTAATTATGAAAAATCACTAAACGTCGTTCAGCTGTTTTACATAACGGAGTTGTTTTGTAAAACAGCTAGCGGTTATGTAAAACAGCAGATTCGAAAATCCATCTGCGACATCCATATGAGGCTTGTAACAACAGAGCATTGTCTAAAAGATGTTACATGTCCTCGCAAATTACTTTCTGATTACTAGATTACAGAAAGATAATTTAATGGTATCTGACCGACTTTCACAACTCATCCATGAAAATGCTAAAAACCTCGAGGGATATATTCTATCTAATGTGATTAATGATATGATAGATAGATTTCAGTAAATTGCTAGAAGAATACGTAAAATAATTCTCTTGCAAACAAAGTACTCATTACCTACATAAAGATGACCAAACTTGGTCAACATACCAAGATTTTTATATCCAATATTATTTCATTAAGGACAGTTTCCACATAATTATCTTTTGTGGGAGAGAATTAATTTCCCTTGGGACGGTAAGCCGTCTGATGATGCCCTTATTCGTATTATATTGCTAACTATACATTGAGGGTGTATTCCTGGTTTTATGTTACAGTTTCATAGAGGGTGTAGAACTTTCGGTGAATCTACAGGTCAATTTTAGCTTAAGTTTTTCAATATTTCACTTTCACGACGGAGGTTTCTTGAAATAATGTTACTAAGTTGATTATCCAATGTAAAGCCGATGCGATGCGATTCAAGGGCTATAAATTTAAAGACACTGGTTATGTAACTTTCGGCTGGGTCGTTGAAAACTGTGTTGTCAGCTGATACTAAACTAATTTTTTTGACCACAGCATCTATTCTCAAATAGTTCCCGTTTTTCTATGACCAAAAAAATACGCGCTTTGACGTGGAGTTGCGGATACCAACTCGTATTACGTAAGAATAGGGAAAAAAACATTACTTTATAATCGAACTAATTAACAATTTTCTCCAACAGACGGCAAGTGCCTCGCGTGTACCTACAAAGCAAAATTCATAGAAGTGTCAGTTGGTATCAACCACAACGTGGACGAGCTTCTAGTCGGTATTCTGAACCAGATCAGACTAAAAAGGCAGCAGTACACCGCAGAAGGGGGCAGAGAATCCTCACCAGCCCATTGGTATAAATCCCGAGGAGTGGTCCGCGCAAGTATGAAAGCCAGGCAGATGTTCACTTGGATTTTCGGGAAGGAGGATTCGAAATTCAAAAATTGTGAGAATCTCCATGTCCTGTGAGTAGAGAACGACGGACCAGTGTTCGTCTAAAGACATTGGGACTTCTAAGTGTGCTTGACAGTGACATTTCGTGTGAGGTTAGATATTGTTTGTTTGTACTTAAATGTTAAAACGATGCAGCTGGTTATGATGTCTGGGGGTTTCTTGGACGATATTTCTTTGGCGTTTTCTATTGTGCATTAATTTAGGCCAGAAATATTTTTAAATTGCTTGTAATCGTGATATTCACAATGCAATGTTTTGAAGTCTATAAGTATAGCTCCATAGTCATTGATATTGATAGTAGGTATTTTTAACCGAAAAATATAAATTTATTATTTAAATATAATTTATTAAATTTTATTTATTTTTATTTTCGACTAGGTGTTCAGCCTTTCAAAAAGCTCACGTTTGTTAGAAATAGGTACTATATTGACACATCCATCAGATGACGTAGCCAGCTGTGTTACCAACCAAAAAAATAAAATGCCAAATATAAAATTGGTATTCACTAGTCGTTATGTGCCAATTTTGAGAGAATTTAATAAATCTAGGTAAGTTTATATTTAAGTTAGGTACCACTGAAGTGAGACGTACAGTATTTTACCGAATACTTTTAATATATCATTAAAATGACGTATCAGCAATATATAAATGATAAGTGATATATTGTATCATGTAGATAAATATATATTGTATAAATAATATGCTAATATTATTGGACCATGCGTACTTACATAATTATTTAATTACTTGTCGTAATTTTATAGGATATAATATAGTACCTAAAATTACACCAATATACCTATTTGTGTAGTTAATCTATAAATATTACTATAATATATTAAATGGCATATTTATAATTTTATCTTTACCTACCCACATTTTAGGAATTTCTTATGTAAGTAAAATCATTAAATAATTACGATAATATCTTAAGTAATAATTTTATTTATAAGTAATAATTTTACATTGGTTATTTCGCAAAATAACCAAAAAAAAATCGGGTACCTTTTCGTAATCGTCTAATATCTACAATTCGAAATTTTAAATATCAAAGTTCTTTATTTTATTTATTAATTATATAATTTTATTCTGAATTTACTTACATAAGGATTCCAGAAGTTTATTTAAACAAACCCAGAACTGTAACATTGAACTGCTATCCTCACACATTTGTGCAACTTTATGTTTTAATTCAAATGATCCAGGGTCCATGTTATTCCTTCCATCTATGCCAAAACCTACTCATTTATCGTAAAAATACTATTTATAGCATCTAAATTTAATTATAAGAGAAATTTTATTGGAAATCGGAACTTTGAAAATGCATCGTATTGGTCAAAGTAATTTTTTCTTTACTAATTACAGTAAAACTACATTTAATATTTCATTGGCCTTCCACTAAATGATTTTATTAAACAAGTAGAGAATTTTTCACTTTGGCTGGAGGCTGAAGTGGTTAAAGTAAAAAATGAAGAAATTAATTAATATAAATTATGAAAAATGTACTTTAAAATGGCAGCTAAGCTATATTGCTTTGATTTATTCTTTCCCAAACTTTATAACCATTTTTTCTATTTAATTATAATAAATATATAAAATGTATATAATCAATGCGAATGCACTTAAGGATTTGATGTTGTATTTAATATTATAAATAACTATGTAAGCGAAACGTTTATACATGTTCATGTACTATAATAGTAATTCTTGTACTCAAATTAACTGTTTGTAATCTTTACTGATTTGAATAAGGTGGTTGTGAAATGGACTTGAACTGTACCAAACTAATTTAATAACCAAAAAAAAAAAAAAAACAATTTTTTTTTCTCAAAAATATTAATTTGGCTGTCAAACAGTAAAAACCTCACCTTAACACAGTTCCAGCTATTCTTTACAATCACCTCGTTCAACTTATAATATTGTCCAAAATAGTTGAAAAATCCCATTTATAAAAAATAATACTATTATTAATATCCTAAAGCACCATGACTGAACACCAATACAATTTAATTACTCCTATTAATATCTTTACGTCTTTTGGATTACGATTCAAAACAGTGCCTTTTAATTGTAAAAAAAAACGTATTATAATACCTTATGTGCTATTTTTACTGATAATTTGTGAAAAAATATATAAATTACCTACCCTAGTAGTTATTATACTTTCCCATTGTTAGTTATATTGAAATATACTGGTTCGTATAAAATGTTGCTTAATTCAAGATTACGTGCATTAATTTGTTGATATTACCCGGGTGACATAAGAATCCATGTTTTATCCGGGTATTATCAACAATGTTCATGTAACGGACTTTGCCCGTTGCATGGCTGGTTTAAAAAAAGTATTTAAGAACATAGTGACGTTAATTTTGTAAATACAATGTTACTAGTATTATTATGTGCATTTTGCAAAATGTATGAGCTTTCAATTTGTATTAGTTGGCCTGGGCGGGCCATGTTGTTGTGGTAAATTATTCGAGACATTTTTGATTTTCTAATTAAGCACTCGTTGATCTAGTGGTAGCAAATTCTACTGCAGACCATGAGGTTCTTGGTTCAATTCCCGGGTCGGGCAAAATAAACATAACATAACATCACGCCTTGTTTCCCCGAAGGGTTGGGCAGAGGTGTCCCTGTTGCAGGTACACCCACATTTCGCCAGTTATGTTCAAGTCCCATGTAATAGGGGGCGAGCCTATTGCCATCAACCGGGCACAAATCCAGACTCCGAGCTGCTACTGAGAAATTTCAGATAGAAAAACCCAATAACACTTTGCCCGACCCGGGAATCGAACCCAGGACCTCATGCTCAGCAGTAGCGCTTGCGACCACTAGACCAACGAGGCAGTCAGGCAAAATGTCATTGGGTTTTTCCATTTGGAATTTCTCAGTAGCAGCTCGGAGTCTGGATTCGTGCCCGGTTGATGAGAATAGGCTCACCCCCTATTACATGGGACTTAAACATACATAACTGGCGAAATGTGGGTGTACTTATAGGTACACTTCTGCCTAAACCTTCGAAAATATAGGCGTGATGTTATCTTATTTAATGAAGCACAAAAAACCAACTAAACAAAGGACAAAATAAATTAAAATTGAATTCAATCTGACTTTTCTTTGACTCACAAAGAAAGTTTCTCAGTTTGCAATTAAAATTTAATTTAGAAACATAATTACGTTGTTCACAGGGATTATAAATTCCTCTGTGTTGTTTTTGGCTACGTACATGTTAAATCGGATCAACGTTACCCGGTTATCATTTCGTCTGGATAATGTACCACTTCAACACGCCACAGTGTGTGTAGGCCTTTAAGAATATTATCATTATTGTAACATACCGTAGCTAGTGTTTATTGTAAATAAAATGATTGACAATAAATTTGATTACTTTAAGTGGTTACATAATTTCCTTTTTCTCAAAATAATAAATATGTGGCCTTGGAAGGACTTATAGCGACCTTACTGGCGATGTCCTTCAGAAAGGTCAGGTGCGTAGTACTCGCAACCGGCGTGCGTGTATGACCAGATGTATGAACGTGAACGAGGCTAAAGGAGTATGTAAGGATCGTAGCATTTTGTAGTTTCTGCCTACCCCCATGGGAAGAAGGCGAAGAGTTTCTGTACGTATGTAAGTATATAAGTATAACTTATTTTTTTTTTGGGTGGGAAATTATCAAATAACTTCTCCCGCTCTGGGCGGAGCGGGAGGGCGTGTCAGACTCTTACTGACTAAAACCCACCCGTGTTCCTTCGGTTGCCCTGTTGCCGGGGGCCACGATTTCCCTATCGGTTTTCTTCGAACTCCCGGCAGGCATTGGCCTAGCCGACGTTCTTTTAATATCATTGAAGTAACAGAATTTTAAATCGATCAGACCTGTGGTAGATACTCACATCCATTAATCAACTAGAAAAGAGCTGATAATCCTCAAACGGCTGAACCGATTTTGATAAAACATATCTAAGAACCATCGCTAGAAAACCTGCTTTCAAATAAAAAAAACCGCATTCAAATCGGTTCACCCGTTTAAGAACTCCGGTGCCACAAACAGACACACACACATAGCGGTCAAACTTATAAAAGTTATAACACCCCTCTTTTTGCGTCGGACGTTAAAAATGGACAAGTACTATTACTACTAATTTCAACACCACTGCTCTCAAAACGGTGAAGAAAAACATCGTGAGGAAACCGGCATGTCCTAGAACCAAATAATTCGAAGACGTGACATCTACCAACCCGCACTGGGCCCGCGTGATAGATTACTGCCCACTCCCTCTCACAGAGAGGAGGCATGTGTCTTGCAGTAGCGACATTGTAAGCCAATTATGATAAGTGCTATTACTAAAACACGAAAAATATGTGTATGATATGATCGTGAATGAATGGTGAAAACTCTCCAATTTATTATCAGGCAACCACAGGAACTAATTGGGTGCCGATATTAGGCAACCCGTCATATCAAAATATTTCAAGTAAATATGTAAATATTCCTCTGGCCCTTCAAAATAGAATTCAAATCGTCAGTTATTTGGGTATAACCACCAACAACATCCTACACTCATTAAAAATATTAGGTCGAATCGAATTCGTGTGCAATACAGCTCGGCAATATTTCGTCACTTTTACGATGACGTCATCCACCACAGTGGGCCCCGGTACCTACACGTGATGACGTAAATCATCAAGGGATAATTTTAGAGCGTTTGATTAATTATCAAAAACAGACCAAATACAATAGACGTGTATATATTTAGTAACATGTTCCGCTTAGCTATTTCTAAAGATATGATGATACTATGGTTACCTAGAACAAACTGTACAGCTAGGTAGGTCCAACTTGGAGAAAGAGGTCAATCGTCGAATCCGACTCGGCTGGGCAGCGTTCGGGAAGCTACGCAATATGTTTTCGTCCAACATACCATGTCTCAAGACGAAAGTCTTTGACCAGTGGGTGTTGCCAGTGATGACCTATGGTACTGAAACATGGTCGCTCACAATGGGCCTTATCAGAAGGCTAAAAGTTACCCAAAGGGCAATGGAGAGGGCTATGCTTGGAGTTTCCCTACGTGATCGAATCAGAAATGAAGAGATCCGCAGGAGAACCAAGGTAACCGACATAGCCCGAAGAATTGCCAAACTTAAGTGGCAATGGGCAGGGCACATTGCTCGCAGAACAGATGGCCGATGGGGCCGAAAAGTTCTAGAGTGGCGACTGCGTACCGGAAGACGTAGTGTTGGAAGGCCTCCCACAAGATGGACCGATGACCTTGTGAAGGCCGCAGGAATCCGCTGGATGTGGAAGCACAGAATCGGTCGAAGTGGAGGTGCTTGGGGGAGGCCTATGTCCAGCAGTGGACGTCTTTCGGCTGAAATGATGATGATTTCTAAAGAGCCATAAAAAAAACCCTGAAAGAAATCGACACGTGTTTCACCTCTCAACGAGGCATCCTCGGGATGAAGAATTACATCGCGAACTCGAACACGGCGTGTTGCCGGTTGCCACACCGAGCGCTGAACGTAGTCGCAGTTGAGGCAGTTCGTAGTCTGCGTTCAGCGCTCAGTGTGACAACACGCCGAATTCGAGTTCGCGACAAGTCATTCGTCATCCTGAGGATGCCTCGTTGAGAGATGAAACACATGTCGATTTCTTCAGGGTTTTTTATGGCTCTTTAGAAATAGCTAAGCGGTACAGGTTACTAAATATTCACATCTATTGTATTTTATAATGGATTTCCGCAAGGTCACGCTTGAATCAATTAACTATCAAAAACAGACCGATCAGCTTTCATTGTGGTGGGTTCAATTCCCACACCGAACCAATGCTTGATGTTTATAGACTACCTCGTTGGTCCAGCGCTACTGCTGCGCATGAGGTCCTGGGTTCGATTCCCGGGTCAAGCAAAGTAGATTTTGCCTTTAGGAACTTCTTAACGACAGCCTCAGCCTGAATTTTGGCCCGATTGAAGGCAATAGGCTCGCCATCTATAACATGGGACTTACATAATACAACCGAAGAAATGTGGATATACCTCTCCCTAACCCTTCGGAGATTATTGGTGTGATGTTATGTTTATAGTAGCTACCAAATTTACCTATATTTGTAAGTGCACGACAAAAAAAGGAAAAGGGAGAATTTGGGGCAACATTAACGACATTACCGAAAAAATTATAATTTCCTTAATTTGGTTGCGGAAGTCAGATGTAAATCGTTTCACGTAAAATGCTGACTTTTCCGCATCCGGTGAGCCTGGGAAATGGAAGAAAGTAAGTATACATTAAACCAACTCTAAAAAAATCAAACAGCAGTGGCCGTTTTTTATGATGATTGAGGCGAAAATTTGGAGATGTCTATCCAAATGATTAATAGTACATTTATCAATAATGAAGGCTGATTTTTCCAAAGTCAGATTTCTTTTTATCCGTGGAATAAAATTGGCGTCTGACAGTTTTTAAATGGAAAATCTGTCAAACACACGAAATTATTCCTTGGTCAAACACGTCTGGCGTTGAAAAAATCTGTCTATATATCCGCTTTAGTGTAGTAGCGAGTTAAGTTTGAGTTGGAAGAGGTGTACCAAATCGTCAGTCAAAAAATTATAGTTTTTCATTGGGAAGTATCACGTAAATATAGACTTCAAGAAACTTTAAGTCGCAACGCAACTTGTACCTTCAAACTCAAAGCATTTATTTTAATTAAATCATGTACAGGCACTTTTGAATTGTTAAGGAGTCGGTCTGTCAGAAATATGAACTCGCTGAATATACCTAAACCAGCCTTAAGAGAGGGAAATAGATTAAATATAAAAGCACACAGCCATTTGTTTTCTATTTCAAACTAAATCGCTAAAAGAAGGATCGTAGCTTCGCTCGATCGCCGATAGTATCGATCGTAGATCGTAGAGTATGGATCGTAGCAGGCGGCGTTCTGTAGTTCCTGCCTACCCCCATGGGAAGACGGCGTGAGATTATATAAAAAAATATTCAAGAAATTAAAAATAAGTTTTTTATTCTAAATACCCATACACAAAAAATAGAATAAATAAGTAGTAAAAACATTAAAAATTATTAAAAAATTATCATTCAAAATTTATCATTCAAAATTATCATTCAAAATTATCTTTCAAAATTATCATTCAAAATTATCATATTAATTATCATTTAATATGGGTAAAATAAAAAAAATAAAAAAAAATACAAAAAAAAAACTGAAGATGAAAAATAACTTGCTGAAACTAAAACTTCAAACGTTAAATATGAAAACGTCTAACAATCACCGTTCTATTCCTCAGTTCTTCAGCAAGAAGATAATTCTCTTACCATAATCGGCGCCCCTGACTTCATAATCAGCAATTTGCTTACATTACCATCTATTATCATAATTTTACCAAGAGATTAACATCTAAACGTCGACGAAAACACGGGTGTGACTGTTATAGTTAGTGTAGTATTACTGTTATAGCATTAGAGCCTGTGCACACGATGCATTGCAGCGGCGGAATGACTTTTTTTGTTCAAAAATCTGTCTACACCACAATTTTTGACGTATCGCTGCCATTTTTTTTTATACACTCCTGAGATAACACACTTTGGTGTGTCACTGCCACTTTTCTTAAAATTCAATACTATAACCTCAAAAAATCGGGAATTGAAGCAAAAAACAATTTCTAAAAAAAAAATTTTAACAAAAATCAATTTTCTGGGGTTTTTCAGGTCCCTGGTTATGAATTTACTGTCTGTTTATAAAAATTCTAAATGGCGGATACAAAAAGGCGGACCAAAAAAAAAAATTTGATTCATTTCCCGATTTATAAAAGAAATTTTTTAAAAAAGAAATTTCGATTTTGGAAAAGTGGCAGTGACACACCAAAGTGTATTATCTCAGGAGTGTATAAAAAAAATGGCAGCGATACGTCAAAAATTGTGGTTTAGGCAGATTTTTGAACAAAAAAAGTCTTTTTTTTTCCCACTATGCGGCGTGGCATCGGAGTGGTGTCGCTGCGGCGTCTTATGGGCCTACCAAACGCTCAAGCTTCACTACAGTTTTTCCAGCGCAGGCCGGTTTGTACACGGAACACCGTGTACAAATCGGCGAATTTTACCAACCAACTAGTTACAAATATCCATGGTAAGCCACACAGTACGTTCCGGCATCGCACCGCACGTACACCAGACTTGCAGCCCGCGAGACGAGGCGAGGAGGGGTGTACGCATTGCGACACCGGAGCGGCACCGCTCAGTTGATTGTGCGTTGTCAAAAACGCGCTTTGCGCCACAGCGCCACTGCGGCGTAACCACAATACGTGTCGCAAGCGCTAACGCTGAGCACGAGGTACTGGGTTCGATTCCCGGGTCACGCAAAGTATTATTAGATTTTTCCATCTCGAATTTCTCAATAGCAACTCGGAGTCTCGATTTGTGCCCGGTTGATGGCAATAGGCTCGCCCCCTATTACATGGGACTTGAAGTGGGTGTACTAGGTATACAGTGAGAGTCTTTATAATGTGCACATATCGAAATGATGAATCTATGCTTAATTTTATCGACGGAAAAAATATTTACAAAAATCTAATTATAATTTTTTTTTAACAAAACGGTATAACTTACTAAATCATCTATCGCGATGAAACAAACTCCATAATGATTGGAAGTAATTAGGCGTCCTCATAAAATGAAAATTGCGGAAAAGAACTACTCTGAATTGAAGTAAACATGTTTTTTTGCAAATATCTGGGTTTTTTTCATGAATTTAAAAAAAAAATACAAAATATTTTTTCAGTCATAAATAATCATTTATTTCAGATTCATCTTACGATAACATCCATATTTGTTACATTACATGCATAGATTCCGGAAGACCGAGTATAATGGAGCAACTTTGGAAAGGCGTATGCCCAGCAGTGGACTGCTATGGACTGAGTTGTTTGATTGACCTATTTACACTGTTATTTGAAAATATTGTAAAGCCAATTATTTTTAAAAGAGTAACCGTACCATACCAGCTCTTCTTTTTTTTTTCTCTTGTCCTATGGTTCAACAATAGGATGGACCCTAATCTTATTACAATCTAGCCTAATAAATAGACTAATAAGTCATTTAATTATAACCTAAACTATTAAATTGTCTTTACTAAGAATGTGTCTAATAGCACTTTTCTTACTGTCTCTATTTAAGGCGAATACACTTCGTTCTTATGTTTGTTTGGCACTTTCGCCGGCTCTTCTCCATAGGAAACGACCAATTGGAACCGTGCACCTAGCTTCTGACGTTTCATACACACGTATTTACAAGGCTGATGTGATGGGAATTGCAAGGCCGGACGGGGACGCCCCAGGAGGACTTATACTGACCTTATTGGTGATGTTCTTCAGAAATGCCAGGTGCGTAGTACTCGCAACCGGCGTGCGTGTATGACCAGATGTATGAACGTGAACGAGGCAAAAGGACTATGTAAGGATCGTAGCAAGTGGCGTTCTGTAGTTTCTGCTTACCCCCATGGGAAGAAGGCGTGAGTTTATGTATGTATGTATGTAAGAAATATGGTAATGTAAGTTTTTGTTACAAATATACATAAACTCATGCCTTTTTCCCATGGGGCTAGCAGAAACGACAGAACGCTGAATGCCACTTTCTATAATCCTTACATACTCCTTTTGCTTCGAAGTTTTTAATTGTTATAAACTGAAGCACTCTCTTCTTTAAGACTCTTGATGTGATACCTCCCCACTTGACAACCGGGGGTCGAAAAAACAAGTCGAGAAATATAATGACCAATTTGAGGGTTTGTAATAACGAAATTGTGCTGACAGGATAATACCATGATGAGATTATAAAAAAGCCGCTTCATCAACTTTTCAATCTAATCAAAGGAGGTCCTTGTCATCAAAATATAATGGAGAATGCAAAAAGTTACCGTTTCTAATAAATAAAGTTAAACGTAATAAGTTTATGTAGTACGGCAGGTCGCAGCTGCTGTACGTCAGTGGTAAAGAAACCAGTAGAACCTGGCCTCTTGTTCCATTGACAACTCAACTCAACAACAAACAACAACTCAACTCATAATTAGAGTAGAGTCATCTCAACACCTCTCTACCTTGAATTTGTACATATAATTATATGTATGTCGGATTCGGTCATTAGTACGGACACGAAACGAATCGCAAGCGCGCCGCTGGCGACAGGACGTGATCTACCCACACCTAAAGCGCACGCTTCTACAGAATCGTGATGTTTTAAGGCCACGGCGAGGAGGGATTCAGCCTCGGATCGCATCGGAGTCAAGACGTCGCGGAACTGTTCTCGATTCGTGGTGCTCAGTTATTGTGTTAGTTGTAATTTGTGATCATTGTGTTATTTGGTGATTTTAATAAACGCCGTCGCACCCAGTGTGTGTATAATTTCGCTTGTGTGATTAATTTGACAGTAAATTATAATGTGATCTGAACTGCAAACTGTTTTTCTATTGCGCATTAACCAACACTACCCACACTACGCCCACAGTAGTTAAAATATCGCTGATAATAACGAAGAGTCAGATACCCGTCTCCGACATATTTAATATAAAAATGTATGTGTATTATAAGTTTATTTTGTTCCTTTCAAACAGAGCACCTGCCATCTATCTCTGCACCACCCTTGGTTGATTGGTAGAGAATGCCTAAGACATTAACATAAATAAATGAATTCGGTTCTGCGCAGGACCAGCTTAAGAAAGAAATAAAGAAAAAGTATTTATTGGGCTGGTACATTACAAACTAAACTAAACACAATCACAGAATCATAAAAACAAAACTTACTTAAAAAAGAAAAACAGTCCTTTACGAGGCCAAACGGCAGCATGCATCTTAATGGTAGCCACACACGCAACGATTTGCTTGCACAAATTTAGGCTTGCGCAAACAAATCGTTACGTGTGTGGGAAGAAATTTGCGCCTAGGCTTGTGTGATTTTCAATTTTAGATTCCAAGCTTGTGCTAATTTGAGTTTGCGCAAATCTGCTTGAGCGTGTGGGGGGGGCGTTAAAGTTTCAGTACAATTTCTGTATCAACAATGAAAGTACTCACAACACACCTAGAGGGTCACTAAAAAGAAATAATACCGTTACAAACATGCTTGAGCCGTGTGTGGTCAATTTGCGCAAGCCTAAATTTGCACAAGCAAATCGTTACGTATGTGCGACCATAATGTCATAATGCTATCATTGACCTGCGGCCCATTGTACCTACCCTCGAAACTAGATAGATCTAATCAAGTCCAAAGAAATAGAGTTATTTCAGCTGAGAAAAACCTTTTAAAATAGAGCGTTTTTTTAACCTAATACAAAAAAAGTTGAAATCACAAATAGACTCTCTCTTAACCTTTTTAAAAAAGGTTGGGCATGTCAATAATTGTTAAAAAGCTTTTTGAGAGTTCTATATTTAGATGCAAAAGGATTTTGGGATAGCTAAGTAGGTACTTATTTTTTCTCTTCATAATACTTTTTCCTATCGGTTCATACTTTCCACTATGTAAGGTATATAGTGGAAAGTCAAGGGTCTAAGGTCAAAACGTAGCATGTTAGGACGCAGATATATAACAGTGACCTTGAGTGTTTAGCTGGCGTGTTCTGTACTGAGCTCACGCAACGCGTCGCACGTCCAACCAGTAATAAGACTCACCCATGAAGGAACGCTAACCCAAATTAGACGCATTATTCATTTATTATACATAAAATAAAAGGTATTTTAATAAAATACGTATACTAAAGATCAATAAATAAATTATCTTTAAAATGGTGAAAGTTTCAGAAAAATACGCTTGATAGATTTTGCGTGATTCTCAGTTTTTATCCGCGTTAAACATAACTTTACAATTTATAATTTCACTACGTAATATAAACATAATCTAAAATATTCCTATCCCAAGTCATTAAAAAAATATTCTAATTTAACATATATTTTTTCTAAATCATTAACACTACTCGTTTAGACGTGACCTTCATTATAAAATCATTAAAAGTCAGTTATCGTTGCCTTAAATGTAAATTTTTGCCTTATTATTATTATATTTCCTTTATTTCGTTTTTATGTACACTATTTACATTTTTAAATATTCTTATAAAAATAATTTAAAAAACATTTAAAAATATAAAAAATAGTAGCCCACCGGTGTCGGGAACAGGGTCCAAGCCACCGGTGGTCAGGGCTCCTGAGAGAGGAACTTCCTAACGATACGCGCCGTGTCCAGGAGTACTGCTTTCTGGATCAAGCCCTTGATCCAGCTGCCTAACGAGAGCCTCCTCAGGTATTGGTCGAGGTTCTTAGCTATTATGCCATTGGCCGTAACGATTATCGGCACAATGATTGCTGTATCCACATCCCACAAGTCGACAACCTCGTGAGCTAGATCAAGATACTTAATATGTTTATCTTTTTCAGCTTTCACGAGGTTCTCGTCATGTGGGACCGCTATATCAATAATCATTGTGCGACGCTCTAATCGATCTATCACCACTATGTCTGGCTTATTGGCAACAATAGTCCTGTCAGTGATGATAGATCGATCCCAATACAACGTGATATTACCATTTTCGAGGACTGGGTCGGGCACATATCAATAGTACGGTACTTCCGATTCCACAAGACTGTATTTCACAGCAAGTTGCTGGTGGATAATCCTGGCTACAAGGTTGTGCCTATGCAAGTAGTCTCCGTTAGCCAGACGAGAACAGCCAGAAATAATGTGTCTGATTGATTCTCCGGGACGGTGGCATGCCCGACAGATGTCAACCGTGCCGTCCTTCACAATATATTTCCGGTAGTTGTTCGTCATCATAACTTCGTCCATAATCGCAAAGACAAAACCTTCGGTTTCCCCAAAGAGGTCACCGAATCGCAACCAGGATACGGACACTTATATTATTATGTTAATTATTTACAGTTGTAAAGGCCGGGAAATTAACTGTTGATCAAATTGCCTATCATCTTAAATGGTCCATTTATTCAAATCACAACTGTCATTCTTTATATGAAATGGCTATAATACGGCAAATTTCAAACTCAAACTCAAAGCATTTATTTCAATTAAACCATTTATAGGCACTTTTGAACTGTCAAAGAATCGGTCAGTTAGTCAGAAAGTTGAAGCTAGTTGTCCATTCCAAAACGTAGATCTCTATGGAGAAGAACGGACAAGAAACTCCAAGGCCACTCTTTTAAATATAGATATTACAAAATTCTGGGTACATTATTCTGGTTGCTTCTATATGTGAGAACAATGTACAAAAAATAATCAAAGCAATTTAAAATATAAGATTAAAAATAAGCCCTGACAGATAAGAGATGACCAGTCTCAACTGATGGCGCCCGTTCACGAACATGACGCGTGGTGATTTATGTAGTGTGTCAATTTGATAACTATTAATTTCCCTGACCGTTTCTACGGATGCTACGACCTACCGCCTTTTGATCTCCTTGTAAGCCTCCCAATTGCGTCATAAATTGAAAAAGTATTACAAATATTTCTTTTTTTATTAAAAAACATGAATCATTAATTAAAACGTAAAATGGGAACACGATTTTTACGATATTGTCCCATCAAAGTGAGGAAAATGGCCGACTTATTTAACAAAAACTCTTGTTGTTGTTTTTTCATGTATTAAACCGATTTTTTTACCTACAAAGATTACAAAAAAAACCGGCCAAGTGCGTGTCGGACTACGCACAACAAAGGGTTCTGTAGTTGGGATGAATTTATCACAAGAACAAACTTAACATTGTAGTTGAAAAACATCTTCACCAATACATTCCAACAGTAAACGTAAGTTTGTACGCACAATATTGAGAGATTTACCATGTTATTTTAAGACCATAGACTTCTTATAGGTTTTCCTGTAATAAATGAGTAAAGAACCATTCTCTGTATTTTTTTCAAAATGTTTGGCTCCGTAGTTTCGAAGATAAGTGGGAATGGCCAATTTTCATCTATTTTCTTAGATATCTTATAAGTGTTTATTCTGATATTATAAATAAAATAAATTTGAAATCCTCATGACAAACCTTTTCATTTGAGACGATAAAAAGATTTTCTAACTGTAGTTAGAAAACCTTTTTTTAGTTTCTTATTTGCCCCCCAAAAGTGACCCCCATATTCAAAATTAATTTATTTACGTTACACGTGCGTATCTGGGTCACAGTATAATACAATACATATTTGTACCAAAGGAGACGTTTCATTTTTGTATGGGACTCCGGCCATAACATGTACACTTTAGAAAACCTGGGAAACGAACCCCTAAATACAATAAAGACTGTTTTTTTCCATAATATCTAATACTTTTTGGGCACAAAATAAAAACCGAAAATGTTTGACGTTTGTCAGGAGAAATACAACCATCGACTGCTAGCCGTTTTCGTCCAGAAGTACCTACAAATCTACAATCCACAAAAGCAGTTTTTTATTTTTATGATGAATCACACTTTCTAATTAATCAAAAAAGTTGTATAAGATAGCTATCTTAATATAGTACAGAAATACATGCCTTTCATATTTATTTAAATGACGTCCACGTGATATTATTACGTTATAATGTAACATGATTTCTGGACGAAAGCAGTATGCAAGTAAAACGACGCCATGATATGGCAATAATTTGTTAAACTATTATTTTTTGTGCCGAAGTAATCAGGGGAATAAACAGGAAAGAATATTTTTCCTCAATTCGTGGAATTTTTTCCTTTTTTTACATTAACGTACACTTTATGGCCGAAAATGAAACATCTCCTTTAAACTTAATCGGTCCATTAGATTCGGAGCAAATTGGCTGTGACAGACGGACAGACAGACACACGAGTGATCCTATAAGGTTTCGGTTTTTTCCTTTTGAGGCACGGAACCCTAATAAAACCCTAATATTTAAGAAATACCTATAGGTAATAATAGTACCTGTAGGTATTTCTTAAATAACATCTCAAGAAAGTCTCTACATAGGTAGAGGCTTTAACCTGAGATGGTGTGATGGTGTTTACATGTAACCTCCGCGAATCTAATAAAAAATACGAAAACAAATATTTAATCTATTATTAGATTAAGAAAGGATTTGACAGTCGGCTCCCCGAGCTGACATGCGCATGTCATGAAAAGGAAAACAAAAATAAAAATATTTTTAGTCAGTTATTCGAGTTAAATATCACAAACAAGTGTTTGATTTACGATCTGGTATACTAAAACGGAGAGATAATTAATATATTTATATTTCATTCACTCAACCTTTTTACTTAAAGTTCATAAAATATAAAGACAACTAAGTATTAATATAAAGTATATGTAAAAATATTTTTAAAACAAGTTTTTAATTAGGTAACTAAAAAGTTCTAAATAAAACTTTCGTAAACATAGAACTTTAACATTTTCTTAAAAGCTTGAGGCGTAAACGTCCTATTTATATTATCTATTAATTAACTATACTAAATTTTATACTTTTACCGCAAAAATTTGATTAAAAATATCTGTTCCATCACCTTCACTTGTAACGTACCCAACAAGCCCAAACACAACGGGGCTATCTTGTAAAGTTTAAGAGTTCCAGTGGCCACCTTCCGGTTTCATCAACAGACCCTGGCCCTGGCCTTGGGCTATAGTTTCATCAAGACAAAACAAACGAGCCCAAACACAAGAAGGGTACCTTGTTTAGTTGACAAGTGCTCGTGACCGTCATGCTCCCTTAGATGTCACTGCTTGCGGTAGCGTCGGGGGTCGGGTTGCCTCCTTCCCTCAAATATGGCGAATGGCTGATCTTTGAGTTATGCTCGTGAACGGGTGCTGCTTGTGGTGACTGGTCGTCTTGCTGATCATGGTTTGTTATTGTTACTAGGAATGAACTGTTCATTTATTTTACCCCGATGGTCCTAATTTATCATTTATAACTGCCAATTACAGCTTATGTAAGCGGGCACGCCCTTTATGTCTGGAGGCTTTTATTTAGATATTTAGTTCTTTTTACGTTAAGTTTTTTTTTTAATATTGCTTGAGTATAGTTCTCGATGTTTTTGGCTGGTATATTGGCGTGTACTAGCTGGCATATGGCCTATAATTTATCATTTGAATTATGTTTTGTGTTGCATAATGTAAGTTATTTTGCATACTATTGTATAGAATCATTTTTCTAACTTAAACAGACAGCTGTGCTGCTGGGGAGTTTGTTGCGCCACTTCTTCTTCCCAGCTAAAGGCACTAGGAAGTGGTGAAGGGTGGGCGTTTTTGGGGGACTGTCTTATGTAATTTTGACGTTCGAAAAGTGCTGATTCTCAGCCTAGTTTGAATAAATGACTTTTGAATTTTGAATTTTGACCACGTTCCAGCCCCATCATCAGACCTTGAACACCGCCTAGGATAATAACAATTGTCAGTAATATCCAATGAACTCAAACACGTGATGCTATCTTGTTTAATTGATAATTCTCAACTAAATTAAAAAGCATCCTCGTATTTCAATTCCTATGGCTACTTTCTGGCTCCATCATCAAACCCTGGACACCACTTACTGTAAAAATAACACTTGTCAATACATATCCAATGAGTCCAAACACGTCAATATAAAGCTTGTAAAAAAAGAAATTAAATCAACTCCACAATCCACATACAAGTCTTGTTAAAAATATGATCGATTTCATTATTAATTTCGAAAGGATGGATCCGTTTTCGTCGAGTTCTAATAAAAACCCCGCTGAAAAAAAAAATCAGCAATATTTAACGGGCTCTTTCATGTAAATTTTTTGTCGGCACGATACAGTCATAAAATGTAAGTAATAATCCCTTTTTTCGCGAAATCCGGATTACATAATAAACGATCTACCTTTGATCAAACGAGAAATACGCCATATTGGAAAGTATCGGTATTCCCGAGAGTTTGTTGGCGTGGATTTCTGAATTTCCCATTCCCACAAACTTTAACACTCCGTGTTAGCCGACGTTTACACTGACGTAATAAAATCGCGACGATTTTTTTTCGTGCACTGGATTTTCATCGCTCTGCTTAGCGCCGAGAGTTGAAAATCCAACAGTGTGTTTTTTCAACGCGCTGGGACGAGAGTGCGACCCAGCGCGTTGGATTTTCAACGCGCAGCTTAACACCGAGAGTTGAAAATCTAGTGCGCGATAATATCCCGCCGCGATTTTATTACGTCCATGCGAACGTGGGCTTAGTAAAGTGGTCGCAATCGCTACTCGCGCAGTGATAGCCTAGTGGTGTGACCGTCGGACTGCCAAGTGTGTGTGTGTGTGTGTGTTTTTTGTCTCGAGTTCGAACCCAAGGCACGCACCTCTGACTTTTCGGATTCATGTGCGTATGGCAGACACACATGAATCCGAAAAGTCAATTATCACTTACTTTAAAAACGGTGAAGGAAAACATCGGAATAATGACTCCATAGAGCATCTAGTGGTGCAGGGCAGAGTGGAAGGTAATAGGCCACGCGGGAGGTCACCAATAAGGTGGACCGATCAAATAAAATCCGCGGTTGGAGGCCCTGTTAATGAATGCGCCAGATTGTCATGTAACAGAACCAGATGGAGGGAGATC
This sequence comes from Agrochola lychnidis, assembly GCA_963680765.1. NCBI lineage: Eukaryota > Metazoa > Arthropoda > Insecta > Lepidoptera > Noctuidae > Agrochola > Agrochola lychnidis. Next base: position 3,424,511 of record OY796866.1, on the reverse strand, counting down.
GTGAGGCGGGCAACGACTACACCTGCGATTGGACACAGTTCATTGTGACCACGACCACTCTGTCAAGAGCGATACGAAGAAGAAGAAGATGTGAAGTCAAGTCAGAGGCCCATGAGCGGCTTTAATACTCTGACACCAGGTTAGTCACTAACCACACAAAAAGAAGAGGAAGAAGAATCGCTACTACTGAGCATGAAGTGCTGGGTTCGATTCCCGGGTCGGGCAGTGTTTTTCCACCTGATGGCATATCTCAGAAGCAGCCTGGAGTCAGGATTTGTGCCCCGTTGATGGCAATAGGCTCGCCCCCTATTGTATCCAATATAACTGGCAAAATGTATGGGTCTGCTACAAGTACAACTCTGCCTAACCCTTCGAGGAACACAAGCGTGATATTATGTATGTTAACACTTCATTTCATACCTTCCAAAGTTAATTATTATAACAAATAAAGTCGAAATCTAAAGGTGCTGATAAACTTGAGCATTCATTTGTAATGAGCACTCTAGCAAATGTTACATTACAAAAAAAAAATACGGGAGCGTTCTAGCGAGAATTCTAGCAAAAGGACAGTAAAGTTTCAAGCTTTTTGCTGAGCCGAGCCATTCTGTCATTGTTCCACCGCCGCGCCGTGCCTTTATGCCTCCTGCACCCTTTGACGAGCATTGGCTAGAGCACTCGCTAGAATAATCGTGAAAATGTTCATAGCGATGTTTGGCTCTGTTCGTAGTTCAGTTCGACAAATTTAAAAACGGCGAATTCTCGTTGTTCTGTTACAAATGAATGCTCAAGTTTATCAGCACCTTAACAAACCACGTTTTCTGTTGAAAAAAAACGTGTGCGGTCGGAGGACCCCCGTCAGGAACGAAGTTCCTTCTCACGTATGATTTAAAACAAAAACAAAAAAAAAATCGCAGCTGCCATCTTGGATTTACATTTTGACCTCACTATTTGACTTTAGCACCTTTGAAATCTATGAAAACGATACCCTTGGTGAAAAATTTGAAAATTTTCGCAGCCGCCATCTTGGATTTTCATTTCAACCAAATTCAAACTTTCTTTCTCTCTCTCTCTCTCTCTCTCTCCGGCTTGCAGTGTACTCGGGCTGATGTGTACAATTTTATCTCACGACACTGTAATCACTTTACTCTTTTCTTTTGTTTTTTTTCTGCCGGCGTTCTCTCTCTCTCTCTCTCTTTCTTTCTCTTTGAATAAGAAGAAGACAGTCGCAAGTATTAACAGCGTTTTTAGCGTGTCGATTTATAAGCCGCGTTAGAACTTCGTTCCAAAAAGAACTGCTCAAACCTGTCCCTGCATAAAAACAGCCTGACATAATTAGCTGCACGTCGATGCAGCTTGTAACGAGCAGCTTATCTGCATCAAGCTTCAGCACTAACTCGTTTCAATAAAGAAACACTCGTTTATGACAGCAATTTGAACACCACCCACTGCTTTTTTTGCATTTACCTGTGATGAAGGGGAGACACGTGATGTCACTATAAAATATTTGCAAGCATACTTAAGTCATAATTATTATGCAATTAGATGATCTAAGACAAAGAGGATTCCCTAACAGCTGAAACTCTGTCGATTGTAGACAATAGACTAAAATACATTTACTAAAGAAAACCTATTTAGGAGACTCAGGGGTGAAGAAAATGTTTAAGATCAAAGATGAGATTATTGTAGATTAGAGAAGATTGGAACTGAAAATGTTCTGTTCGACTGTGCCAGACGAATTTTTTGCCAAGTAATTATAGCAATCAGTAAACTACCTTTAAAGACGCATTATTTGTCTAAAATACAGATATTATATATCTAGTTCAGACACACATGTTCAAAATCTGTTCATAGAAACAAGTGTCATAGAGTGTATCACCATAATAATTAAACTGATGTGTATTTTTGAAAAATAAATTAAATTAAATTGTTATAAATTAAATAATACTTTAATTATTATTATTATCCAATCTTGGAAAAACGTTAAAAAGATTCTAATGTCAATTTCAAATGAAAGTAATTCACCGAGTAATGATTTGTAAACAAAATGATCTCATAAATTAGTGCATAGTACCAAAATAGAGAATGCTCATTTAATATTATAGAATAGTAGTACTTAGTAATTCCATGCTGCCTTGATCATTATTCTAATGTCAATAATGTCATGTCATTATTCATCAAGAATCAACCCAATATTGCAGCATCGAAAGACCGAGGTATTCCACTCAGGGCACTGATTTCAACAGCACTTGTCCGAACCGCACCTGAGCACTTCCACTAACCGAACTGAAACAAAATTTTGATAAGTGCGGTTCGGTGGAACAGTTTATTAATATTATTTGCAGTCTCCTCCGAACGGCACCTGCATACAGTTTGTAGTGATGGGACGTGTGTATTCAGGACCAACTAAAACATATCGATGCGGCAAGTGCGTGTCCAACCACGCACAGTAAAAGGCTCCGATATCGTACGTGGATAATGAATGCGGAATGTCAGCAACCTCTGTAGTAGAAACTATTTTAATGACATTCAGCACAAAGGTTTCCCCACAGTTCTAATCTCTCTCTCCCCGACCCATTTCGGTCACGATAGCCAAACTCAACGGAGATTAGCCAGGTACGCAGGAGTATTATAGTGCTCAAATGTGTGTGCAAACATAATAGGACTGCGTCCAAAAAAAAAATTTTTGTCCTTGTTGTTGTATATTATTAAAAAATATTGAACACGTATTTTTTCTTTTTTGACGTAATCAAGAGACTACCGCGATACATTGAGTTAAAATATGGCATGACGTCACGCCTTGCTAGATTTAATACTGCGTTGTGACGTGGCGAGGCCCACTCCCCAACTTTAATGCTTGTTTTCTAAGTTATTTTTGATTAACATGATAAAGAAAAAAATACGTATCTAATATTTTTTTATTATCTGAAAGACGGACTAAATAGAATTTCTTTTTTTTACCTAGGCAACTACCCTATTAGGTATGTGCAGTCTCTGTTCCTGTACTCATATACATAGACCAGACAGAGATCAGACGCAGGACCAACGGCTTTACGTGCTTTCCGGACTAAACCGCAGATCCGGTTTTGATTTTATTTGTTACGGATATAATAATTACTAGCAGCGCCACGCGGTTTCACCCGCATAAGTCTCAATCCCGTAGGAATATCGGAATAAAAAGTATCATATGTGTTAATCCAGGTTATAAACTATCTATGTGCTGAATTTCATCTAAATCCGTTCAGTAGTTTTTGCGTGAAAGAGTAATAAACATCCATCTATCCTCACAAACTTTCGCATTTATAATATTACTAGCTGCGCCCCGCGGTTTCACCCGCATAAGTCTCGATCCCGTGGGAAAAAAAAGTATCCTATGTTCTTTTCCAGGGCATCATCTATATATGTGCCAAATTTCATCCAAATTACAAAACTAACTCAGCTAATAGCATTATTATAACAAAAAAAACTTTAATACAGAACTTCGTAATACACACAGCTTCTATACATATATAATTAAGCTAAACTCTGCATAAGGTTAAATTGCTGGCCCGTTATCTGACTTTTGTGCTGCCTGGGAAGTCTCGATCCCGTGGGAAAAAAAAAGTATCCTATGTTCTTTTCCAGGGCATCATCTATATATGTGCTACTTACTTTCGCATTTATAATATTAGGGATATATATATCATCATTCATCATCATTTCAGTGGAAAGACGTCCACTGCTAGACATAGGCCTCCCCCAAGCACCGCCACTTCGACCGATTCTGTGCTTTCCGCATCTAGCGGATTCCTGCGGCCTTCACAAGGTCATCGGTCCATCTTGTGGGAGGCCTTCCAACGCTACGTCTTCCGGTACGTGGTCGCCACTCCAGAACCTTTCTACCCCATCGGCCATGCGTTCTGCGAGCAATGTGCCCTGCCCATTGCCACTTAAGTTTGGCAATTCTTCGGGCTATGTCGGTTACCTTGGTTCTCCTGCGGATCTCTTCATTTCTGATTCGATCACGTAGGGAAACTTCAAGCATAGCCCTCTCCATTGCCCTTTGGGTGACTTTAAGCCTTCTGATAAGGCCCATTGTGAGCGACCAATATATGTATATAATAATATATATTTATTATATAAATAATATATGTCGAAGACGGGTATGTGACTCTTTCGTTATTATCAGCGATATTTTAACTACTGTGGGCGTAGTGTGGGTAGTGTTGGTTAATGCGCAATAGAAAAACAGTTTGCAGTTCAGATCACATTATAATTTATTATCAAATGAATCACACTAGCTAAATTATACACACACTGGGTGCGACAGCGTTTATTAAAATCACCAATTAACAAAATGATCACAAATTACAACTAACACAATAACTGAGCACCACGAATCGAGAACAGTTCCGCGACGTCTTGACTCCAATGCGACCAAAGGCTGAATGCCCTCCTCGACGTGGCCTTAAAACATCACGACTCTGTAGAAGCGCGCCTTTTTTGGTGTAGGTAGATCACTCTTGATGTCGCCAGTGGCGCGCTTGCGATTCGTTTTGTGTCCGTACTAATGACCGGATCCGACATATATAATAATATTAATATATCGCCTCCCGGAAAAAAAAGTGTCATAACATGTAATAACTTTTATTACATGTTATGACACTTTTTTTGCCGGGGGGCTATATATAAATAATACATATATATATATAGTAAGATGTAGCTTTAACCATAAAAAAGGCAGGTATATTTTTTTATTCAACCCCTAAAGGGATTAAAGGAGATGGAAAATTTGTGAATATGGAAAATTCTGAAATCCACGCCAACTCTCGGGAATCGCGATACTTTCCAATATGGCATCCTTCTCGTTCAATCAGAGGGGCAGTTCGGGGCTTATCTAATATGCATAACTAGAATACCAACACCGCTAAAAGCTCAGGTGTCGTTCGTACAATAAGATTACAGCTAGAACGAGGGATTAAAACTACGGTACTGGATTTGAAAGATACAGTAGAATGGTATATAGATGCAATTGTTAAACTAATCCTGCTTGGTGCATTGTTGGGTAAGCTTAGGGTTAATATGTATAATGACCGGTATTAGGACAACGGTTTTAGTTTAGAAGATAGGGCTTGTCTGGGGATGCCTTTTCAGTTTAAATACTGCTAAAATTACAGGTTTTTTTAGATTTTTAACCAACTTCTAAAAGGAGGAGGTTATCAATTCGGTTGTTCATATTTTTATTTTTTTATGTTTGTATCATAACTCCGTCATATTCTATAGACGGATTTGCTAAATTATTTTTTTGTTTGGAAGAGTATACTTCCGAGGTAGTCCCATTGTGATCCAGTCAGGATCTGATGATGGGATCCTGGAGAAATCGAGGGAACTCTTCAAATATTATAGGCAAACCTATAGCGATTTGGGTATTTTTTATAATAACTCGTGCAGTTGTCTTTTGGAAAGCACCATTTGGTGAAGTGGAACTGATGATGAAGACCACAAATGGCCACCGGAATTACTCAATAATAAGTATTTCACGGGTTGCGATTCGATTACTTTAATATGGTTGCAATGCAATTTATGCTCGTCACAATGCATATGGAGAAGTGGAGCCGATGGTGAAGTACCAGGAGAACTCCTCAACGATTAACGTTCCTGCATCGGGAAAAGTAATATTTTATTTTTTGTTATCTAAATTACAAACTGACCTACTAAAAAGCGAGAAATAAAAACTTTTTTACAAAAAAAAAATTACTGCCTTCAAAACCAAAGACACCGACTTCCGGGATCAATAAATCCCGGGATTAATTTTGAAGAGCAGAAAAATCCCGTGATCTATTAAATAAAAAGTTATTTACTTTAACACAATTTAAAGCAAAACCTGCCGACTCTAGGCTAGAAGCAAAAGTATTTTCGTATTTATAAAAAAGACGAAGTATAAGTATGAGAATTTGCTTAAGACTATTAATAATTTGTATTGTGAATTTAATACTAATAAAAATTGTATGTTAATTATCTTTGTTTTATTTGTCTTCTGAGGTTTTTATTATTATTTATTTGTAATATGTTGGTCACACGGGATTGTCTATTAGAAATCCCGGGAAGATCCATATTAATATCAACATTTTGATGCAAGTATTATACATAAATAACTCTACCTAATTCCGACCTCTGCTTATTACATAAAAAATATAAAGAAGGTTATAGGTATACCTATTAATGGTATAATTAGCAATAGTTACGAAAAAGCTAATTAGAAAATGAATAAATTATTATAGTAAATTCTAAAGACGAGCAATTTTAAACAAACAATGAAAACACAAAACAATTAGAAAATACGGCCACTTATTAACGTTAATTTAATTAGAAACTCCGTGAAATGGCTAATCCCAGATTAAGGTTTAAACTTTAGGAGGCTTGCTTACATTTTATATTTGAAAGTTGAAACCCTTGCAGAAAGTTAAGAAAATAATTAATAACTACTTAAATGAAGATTGGTTTATGCGATTTGAAAATTAGTAAGTTTCAGATAGGAAATATGGTAATTTTCAGAAAACAAGTTCCATCTTCCCGCCATGGGATCTGGAGGCAAAGGTCCTCGCGCACATTTGGGAGTGGCGCGAGGAGGCAAAACGCCGAGGCTTAACTCCGATGCCGCAAGAAGTCGCGGCACAGCGGACAGAGCTCCGGCGGAATCTCATGGCGGAATGGAGAGTGCGATTGTCGCAACCCAGCGCTGGGCACGCCACAATTGCGGCGATAAGATCCCTCTTTGAGGAGTGGCTAGAGAGGCGCCACGGCGTCCTCACCTTCCGCCTGACACAGGTGCTCACCGGACACGGCTGTTTCGGGAGGTACCTGTTCAGGATAAAGCGGGAGGAAACGCCCGGGTGTCATCACTGTGTGGATCGCCCGGAGGACACGGTGGAGCATACGGTGGAGGTCTGCCCGGCTTGGGCAGAGCATCGCCGTGTCCTCGTGGAAGCGATCGGCGGCGGTGATCTCTCGCGTCCGGCCCTAATTCGGGCCATGCTACGGAGCGAGAGGAAATGGGAGGCCGTCACCTCCTTCTGCGAAGCAGTAATGCTCGCGAAGGAGGAGACGGAGCGCGTGAGGAAGAGGCAAATTTCCGCCCTCGCGCCCCTAACCGCCGCAGGAGGAGACGCCCTGGGCGTCGGGAATCATAGGAAGATTTCCAGCCACCGTAGGCGCGGACTTGCGGACGGTGAGCAATGGGTAGCTCGCCGTCCGCAAGCCCGCGCCTACGGTGGCTGGAAATCAAACCAAGCCCGGGTCGACGGCGCGTTGTGTTCCACGCGCGCCTCAAAGAGATGTCAGCAGAATTGACGGGGTCCGCTAGGGCCAATGCCTGCCGGGGGTTCGAAGAAAACCGATAGGGACATCGTGGCCCCCTGGCAACACGGCAACTGAAGGAACACGGGTGGGTTTTAGTCAGTAAGAGTCTGACACGCCCTCCCGCTCTGCCCAGAGCGGGAGAAGTTATTTGACGATTTCCCACCCAAAAAAAAAAAAAAGTTCCGTCTTCCGTCGCTATACAGTGTGATTTTTCATAATGTTCACATATTGAAATGAGGTAATCTATGCTTGATTATAACGACAGAAATATTATTTTAAAAATCTAAATATTTTATAAATACTTTTTATTGAATTAAAAAAAAAAATTGTAACAAAACTGTGTAACTTTAAACTAAATCATCTATCGCGATGAAACAAACTCCATCATGCTTGAAAGTAAATGAAAATTGACAAAAAAAACTACCCTCAATTGAAAATAAACATGTTTTTTTAGCAAAAATATGTATTAAAATGTATTAATAAGATGCCACAGAGAAGATTTTTTTTTTTTAATATTTATTTCCGTCGATAAAATTAAGCATAGATTCCCTCATTTCGATATGTGCACATTGTGAAGAATCACACTGTATCTGCCGCCTCCACAACATTGTTATAACCAAAATTGATGATATAGTACAACCTGTCAGATTTTAACCACACTACTCGAGTACGATACTTAGGTTTGTCAACTCAACATTTGATAGCATTGAGGATTCCGGAGACAGACGCGACGCGATGGTGCAACGCGATTCTGGTAGAATAATTTCCATGTTTTCATAACTTGTTCTACTAGAGTCGCATCGCGCCTGTCTGCGGAATCCGGAGCGGAGCTTTTTTTTTTAAATAAAAGTCATTTATTTCGGGTAACTGGGCCCGTAGAAGTCAATTTACAAAACATAGCATACTAATAATATAATAGAATAAAATAATTGTAATAAAACTCATAATAAATGTCAAAAATTCGAAATAAAATAAGATACCATTACAATTAAAATAATACACACAAAAACACACACAAGGATTAATAATGCCTGACAAACGGCCTTGCCGGAACTTGCCTGCTGCAACAATGCAGCATGTAGGGGCAGTCCAGCCTGTCAGCAATCATCGCCAGGACTGTGTTGGAGCTGGCCCGTACTCTGCGCACCAGAGAGATGCTCCGCCTGCGCATAGTCGCGTAAAAACAAGCGGTACGCTCCTCCGCTAACATACCCGAGGCGCTGCAGAACCGAGGCAGTCCCATCACAATCCTAAACGCATTATGCCAAGCAAGAACAAAATGTTTTAGATGTAGGTATCTATTCAACTTTACTCGTTTTAACATTCAAGTGTGAGTGTGAGGACATGAATTTGGCACAAAGTGGGTCAGTACTGCGGGATAATTAATTGCGTAACACGCCAACAGTAGCATTCATTGCGTTATTTACGTTGTTGAGCAGATAAATTTTTAGAATCTAAGAAGTAATAGGTTCAGAATTTCTTTAGCAATTAATATCCTTCAAAATCATTCACATTGTGATTGAAAGTGTGTTACGCAATTAGGGTGCTGATCAGTACATTTGGACCACAACGAGACCTATTCTGAGCTTTTATAATTGCTAACGTGACAATATATTTTTTTTTATTTTTTTATTAGCCTGTATTGTGTCCCACTGCTGGGCAAAGGGCACCCTTTTTCATTCCAAATCTCTCTGCTCTGTGCGATTTCAGGCCATGTTGGCCCCGCAAACATAACTAGATCGTCACACCACCTTCGCCGCGGTCTACCTCGACGGCGTTGTCCTCCTTCAGGCGTCCAGTGAGTGACGATCTTTGCCCATCTATATAATATGTATAATAATTTATAATAATAAATAATTTATTTCAGGCGACATAGGCCCATAGAAAAATACCTTAACCTAAACATACATATTTTATAAGCAAAACTTAAAACTTGTGTTAATAAATAGCTTAAAACTATGTTAGTAGTGTAGCGGTTACACCGCCACATTCGAACTACGCATCATAGACATGACGTCACACAAATCCTGCATCGCGCAGTTAGAGTTTACCGAGCGATCGACAGACATACAAGATTTCAGCTTCAAACCGATGGGCAGTTGCCCGCCAGACACAACACCCGTCTGGTCGGAGGATCCTCCCTTTTCTATGGTGGATGAGTGAACTTTACACCGTTCCTCATACCACTATAGTAGCACTTCACTTCACTAGCTTGTCTTTGTGCTGTCCTGTGGAACTTGTCCGCGGAAGCGACGGAACACCACGTCTTCCTCCATGACGACATTGATTTTCCTTCCATGATGATATTGTCGTTGACGTTCTCGTCCATGTCTGGAAAATGTATGCAAAGACGTACACGTCATAACGTTATAGTAGACGGGAAAAAAACGTCTTCATATATTCCCATACATTTTACATTCCTGTATTATCATGATGCCGTGACGTGTACGTCCACGATAATATCATCACGTCACAAATTATAGAAGCGCATATTCAATTTCTGATACAATTTTTTTTCTTATTAGGGGTATACAACGTGTAACGTTAAATAAGCAAAACCTCAAACACCCCAACTGATTTTAATTCAATTGACCTATTTCATAGAGAAGAAAAATCATTAAAAAAATTGTAAAGGTTTTATGTGCCGTTTAAGTTCATAAGATTCGTATTTGCATTGAAATAAAAGCTATTATTATCCCGCGTGTGAGAAAATTTAAATTGGTCGACAACAATTTGTGTTTGTTTACCTATTTTGGCGGGTTTGCGCATGTGATGGCTTGACCTATTAAGAAATAGACATGGCAACAATTTTAAAGAAGATTTTTTGATAAATGTAACCTATATTAAAAAGTGGTTCAATTGATTCTGCTCGTTATTTTGATCAAACTATTTTCAGGTTTTGCGCATTTAACGTTACACGTTGTAGATAGTTTGATCCAATGATGTCATCCGCATAACAGGATTGACCACTACATAATATAACATTACTATACATACATAGGTATATAATGTATTATATCGTAACTGGGTAACCATACTGCGGTTTGATCAAAGCGAGGTTACACTTAAGTAGGTATAGGCGGTTAGCGCCCGCATTTTGGCTAACCGAACTGTTTACATTATTATATCGAACCTTCGACATAATTCTAATGTTTACTATTATGTATAAAACATTGTTTATTTATTAAATCAGTCTATACTGATTGTGGGAGAAAACTGTGGTCACATTACAAATCCATGCACGCAAACGTGTTACCACACCGAGCGCAGAACGCAGAGTGAGTGAGTGAGTGTTTCTGCGTCCAGCGCTCGGTGTAGCAACACACCGTGTTCGGGTTCGTGACAAGTCAATCGTCATCCTGAGGATACCTCATTGAGAGGTTACACACGTGTCGATTTTTTTGAGGGTATTTTTATGGCTCTATAGGAATGGTTAAGCGGAACAGGTTACTAAACATACATACATACATACATAAACTCACACCTTCTTCCCATGGGGGTAGGCAGAAACTACAGAACGCCACCTGCTACGACCCTTACATACTCTTTTTGCCTCGTTTACGTTCATACATCTGGTAATACACGCACGCCGGTTGCGAGTACTACGCACCTGGCCTTTCTGAAGAACATCACCAATAAGGTCAGTATATGTCCTCCTAGGGCGTCCCCGACCGGCCTTTCCCTTCACATCAGCCTTGTAAATACATTTTGTTAGTCGCCTTTCATTCATCCTTTAGACATGCCCAAACCATCTCAGCATACCCTTTTCAATTTTTGTAAACTACATCATCTTTTAAATCACACCGTTGTCTTTTCACATCATTTCTTAGCCTATCATTCATAGTCAGACCACACATGCTTCGCAAGGAACGCATTTCCACAGCATTTTTACTTTCATGCTTGTTTTGCCACACCCAACATTCACTTCCATACATAAGCGTGGGCACCAGCTCTATGTTACTAAACATATCAACGTCTATTGTATTTTACTTTCATAATGTGCATTAATTCAGTTACACATTGTATTAATCCATGTAGAAAATTTTACCGGTTTCTGATCAGCAGTCAGCTGCAAGTAAAAGGCTTGCTGTCCACCAACGCATGCACTCTCGATTATAAAATTACAGTCAAAATTCAAAATTCAAAAGTCATTTATTCAAACTAGGCTGAGAATCAGCACTTTTCGAACGTCAAAATTACATAAGACAGTCCTCCAAAACGCCCACCCTTCACCACTTCCTGGTGCCTTTAGCTGGGAATAAGAAGTGGCACAACAAACTCCCCAGCAGCACAGCTGTCTGTTCAAGTTAGAAAAATGATTCTATTTATTTTTATTTTTTATTATTTTTATATGCAAAATAACTTACATTATGCAACACAAAACATAATTCAAATGATAAATTATAGGCCATATGCCAGCTAGCACACGCCAATATACCAACCAAAAACATCGAGAACTATACTAAAGCAATATTTAAAAAAAAAACCTAAACGTAAAAATAACTAAATATCTAAATAAAAGCCTCCAGACATAAAGGGCGTGCCCGCTTACATAAAGCTGTAATTGGCAGTTATAAATGATAAACTAGGACCATCGGGGTAAAATAAATGAACAGTTAATTACTAGTAACAATAACAAAACCATGATCAGCAAGACGACCAGTCACCACAAGCAGCACCCGTTCACGAGCATAACTCAAAGATCAGCCATTACTCCCCTCGCCATATTTGAGGAGTCAGCCCACCATTAGGTATCATTCCCATCTGACCATCCATTGTACATAATTCCATTACAGATCAATAAAATACCTTCAAAATCAGAACCCATTACTTGAACACCGCCTACAGAGTTTAAGAAGTAATTCAAAAGAAAATGAAAAGATAAATGAAAGTCAAATATATACCTGCTGGAAATACCAAACTTCAGAAATAGGCCACTGAGGACTACATTTATTAAGAAATTAATCGAGATTTTAGAAAAGGAATCCGGGTTATTGCCGAAGGAGGATACAATGAAGGATCTTTTCACAATCAGTGATTTCTCCCAGACACCTAGAATTATTAACTAAAATTCCAGATAGTAATTTGACATTTAAAATCTTTGTTGTTTGTTTTTTTTTTTTCAATTTGGTGTTTGAGAACCTTTTTTTCCGGCGTTTTTTACAAATAATAAAAAATTATTAAAGGGCTTTTTATTTATTTTTATTATTTGTTGTTTTATCTGCAATAGAAATTCATAGTCTTTGAAAATTTCAACTATCAGCCTATTACGGTTTATGAGATACAGCCCGCTGACAGACAGACGAATGGACAGCGGAGGCATATTAATAGGGTTCCGTTTGGTACCCTAAAAACGAACTTTAGCTAGTTCCTATATATTTCATCATAAAATTCAGGATGAAACTCAAACTCAAAGCTTTTATTTCTTTTAACCCACTTACAGGCACTTTTGAATTGTCAAAAGTGTCGGTCAGTCAGAAATATGAAGCTAGTTGCCCATTCCAAAGAGTAGTAGGTTCCTATGGAGAAGAACGGGCAAGAAACTCCACGGACACACAAATGAATGATGTCCTTTTCCAAGTCCCAGCTACCACTTTGTCAAATTACATTACGATCGGTTCAGTGGATTAGTCGTGATGAGGGACAACTTTACCGACAGGGTTACTTTTACATAATAATCTTAATATTTAAATACTTGACTGACTTTACTTATCCTAAAGCTCTGGTCCTGAAATTAATTTATTATGAACAAATTATATCTTTTGATACCCAAATTATTCTTTACATCTTCATAATTAAGTTCTGTTTGTGTTTAACGTTTTCTAATAAAATATTTATTATAATAACTTGCCCTCTTTAGAATGTTTGTTATGTAAATTTTTATAGTATGTATTTTTCTATTAGCCCGGGAAATTATTTACACCGAATTTTAGAGTACTTCCACTTTGCCCCACCAATCCGGGGTGGCTTGGTGGGGCAAAATGGAATGCCTAAAATTTTGCAGTGCAATCTGCCCCACTAGTTCGACTTGGTGGGGCAGATTCCACTAGTTTTAAATCTTGTGGATTCTGCCCCACTATGGCGGGCACCTTAGAATTTGTGTAGGTGCTCGTATTTTATATTTGTTTGGAAAAGAAAGAAATGTCAAAACCTATATCTAAGTTAAAATGAACCTGTATATGATTTTAGTAGATTTTATTCCGGCTGTTTGTACAAAGTTATTTCTTATTTATAAGATAATCAAAAGACTGTATTTTTTCATGCCAAATGATGACTAATCTGTGATTATAGTTGATTTTATTCCTTACAGCCAATAAAGTACTTTAATGGTTGTATGTATACAGGGTTTTGCCCTACCAGTGGTCTGCTTGGTGGGGCAAAGTAGAAGTACTCGAATTTTAGGCTAACATTGCATTTATTTAAAACTATGTTTTTGTTTTCATTTATCGTTTAGGGACACAGTTTGTTAAAATTTATAACGCGAAAAGTTTACCCCCCCTCCCCTTTTTAATAAAACATCTACCTTACATAAATTTTACTTCGAAGACAAAAATATTAACATCCATGTTTTGTAATTTGTATGGATTAAACACATTAAAGCAAATCGTATGTTTAAAAAATTTATTACTATGTTTGCTTTAATGTGTAAAATTTTCTTTTAATTACGTCAGATACAGTCTATAAATAAATGTGAAACATATTTACTGATACATTTTTGCCTGAACAGTTATTGCAAAAAAACTTTTATAAATATCTTGTGCTAGTACAATATGTTTAAATTTGTTGGTGTGTATTAAAGCAGCATTTTTTTTTAAATGTATGGACGCTATACTATTGCAAGTTAACAGGAACGCCCTTCGTTAGTTAACATACTGTATTATTAATATATTAAGAAAGAAAAGAAAGAAAGAAAATACATTTATTTTATTATATATATTATATAACTCAGATATAGCACAGAAATCGACGCAATACGAAATGTCTTGACGTATTGCGACATCAGGAACTAGAGTGGCCAAAAGTTCTGTTAAAAAATGCATTTTTTTTTAATGAAGTAATTTAATCTTAATAAAACTTATGTGTACATATTTATTGAAGTCTCAGCAAAAAATAAAAATATTTCTATTCGAAATGGCCACTTTTGACTTTGAAACAGGCCTTTAATCTCTGGTCTGGCCACAAATCTATGAATTTACGCACTGTTTCCTAGGGAAATTTAGCCACTGCTTGCTCCAGAGATTTCTTAAAAGACACAATGTCAGCGTGTCGTTTAGAGCAGAATGACAAAGTGTACGCTCACAGTTCTAAACCACCCAAGTGGTCGGAAAGGTACAACGTAGTCATCATCCTGCGTCAGTAATGGTTTGGTGGGGGGTATCTTCTCAAGGAGTCCAAAGCTTCATTTTTGTGAAAATCAAGTGAAGACTTCAGCCAAAGTGTATCAAGAGACTGTCTTGGATCATGTTGTGAAACCTCTCAGCAACATTTTTTAAAATGTACCGTGGACTTTCCAGCAGGACTCTGCACCTGGTCACAAAGCACGAATTACCCAAGCCTGGCTCGAAACCAACGTTCCGAACTTTATAAGAGCTAAAGACTGGCCCTAATCTAGCCTACATCTTTCACCCCTTAAACTACAAATTATGTTCAGTTTTAGAGGTGGCCTGCTCTGAACGACACGCGGACATTGTGTCTCTTAAGAAATCTCTGGAGCAAGCAGTGGCAAAATTTCCCTAGGAAACAGTTCGTAAATCCATAGATTCGTGGCCAGACAGATTAAAGGCCTGTTTCAAAGCCAAAGATGGCCATTTCGAATAGAATTATTTTTAGTTTTTTTCTGAGACTTTAATTAATATGTACACATAAGTTTTATTAAGATTACATTACTTAGTTAGGGGCGTGAGGACGCGAAATTTGCCTCTCCCTCACGCGTTCCGCCTCCTCCTTCGCGAGCATTACCGCTTCGCAGAAGGAGGTGACGGCCTGCCATTTCCTCTCGCTCCGTACCATGGCCTGAACCAGGGCCGGACGCGAGAAATCACCGCCGCCGATCGCCTCTACGAGGACACGGCGTTGCTCCGCCCAAGCCGGGCAGACCTCCACCGTATGCTCCACCGTGTCCTCAGGCCGATCCACACAATAAACTAAGATTACATTACTTCATAAAAAAAAATGCATTTTTATTTGTAACAAAACGAATGGCCGGACTATGGATCGCTAGTTAATTAACATTAAAATCAGACGAGAGAACTTGTCTAGTTACCAAAAATATAATTAAAGTAGAAACACTAATTCTCAAATTCTCTTTTACATATTTCCCCAAATATTTATCCAAGCTTGAATCTTCGAGTTTCGGGAATGACTGTGACCAACGAACCGGGACATGCTTTTCCTTCATTATATATTTTCTGAACTTAAATAATATTATAAATGGTAAATTTTTGAGCTAGGATTGCAGACACAAAATGTTGACATCGAAAAGTGTAAGATAGTTAATTGATTCAGGCGTGACCTTGCGGAAATCCATTATAAAATACAATAGACGTGGATATATTTAGTAACCTGTTCCGCTTAACTATTCCAAAAGAGCCATAAAAAACCCTGTAAGAAAAACCCTGTGTGAATTTCTTACAGGGATTTATTCTAGTGGTGAAAGAATTTCAAAATCGATCCAGTAATTTTGAGTTTATTAATTACAAACAATCATACAAAAAATCATATCTTTTCTCTTTATAATATTTGTTTAGATGTTCGTTGGTAAGCGCATAACTTGAGAACGGCCGGACCGCGCGATGTGACTATTTTTTGTTTTAAAATGTTCGTAATAGTCCGAATCAGATTCTTACGGAAAGAAAATTTTTAAAATATGTAGGAAAAATTTGAAAATTCGGGAAAACTGAAAGTGCTTTTTCTATTGCAATTTTGTATGAATTATTGTGGACATGACAACGTCTGCCGGGGGTGAACTCGTTCATAATAAGAAAGAAAGAAATAAAGAAAGAAAAATAAGTTTATTTGCCATAGAAACACGTGCATAAAACAAGTATTTGAATTAAAAATACAAAAAAGAAAAAAAAAACGGCCTCATACTCACTTCAAAAGTTCGGGATTGTTTTATCATTTCTCATTCCAATTTAAATATAAACAAATAACTTTTACATATTATTGGAATCACCTTTTAAGCCCCTTTATTTTGATACCCCACTCGATAAGATTGGAAGACTCGCGCAATAAAGACGAATCTAACGACATATCATTCATCGAAATTGGTTCAGCCGTTTTGAAGTTACGAGGGAACATAGAGACGGACACATACATACATACAGGTCAAACACATAACCCTACTTTTTTGGCTTCGCTGCAATCGGTTAAAATAATAATTAATCGAATCGAATAAAATAAAACAATAGATTTAAATATAATCACGAGCACAAAACAGAAATAGTCGGCAGCTGCTGGCACGTCATGACTGTGACAAGAAGGCTTCCACTCACTCAGCATAATGCTGTGCTATGGGGACCCACAGCACAGCGCTGATTTTCAGTGGTCACCCGAAAAATACATGAAACTAGTATTGGGTAACTCAGTACATGTGATACCACAGTTGTAGCTACTCACTTGGATCAAAAGAGTCGCTCACTCTTTTGAATTTGATTAAACACACACGCACACAGGCACAGATTAGCTACACAGAACATTTTGTACTCGTATTGTGAGTTTAGAACGAAACGAGTCACTCACTCAATTGCAAGTGTATTTACGATTCTAAACAAAGGAGTTAAGGTCTAAGTTTAATTTGATGCGTTTAATCGATTATTCACCGCGTGTGCCTACTCTATTGCGAATGTGTACTGTGAGCACCGCACTTGGCTGCGGCACTCGGGACCGGGACAGTGTAAAAATCAAATAACTTCTGAAGAGCAAGATTATATTTAAACCATTGGTATAATATTACGACAATACCAGCGCGACCGACGCCTGTGCTTAGACTATCATTTTTTTTCTAACAAACGAAAACTATTTATAAAAATCCAAATTTAAACTATCTTGTCAGATTGTTCGGTTGACGTCTAGCATTCCTGCTAGCCTGTAAAGCATGAGATTGCATCTCATAATAAAACCTCACAGTACCGTGTCGTGTTGTCGTAGCTACACACCACACTCGCAACTCTCGCGGCGAGTCGGGCGAGTCCTGGGCCTCACTGACACTCACAGCACGTAGCGTGTACGGGCGCTGTAAGTAGGGACTGTAGTGCTATTCTGTAAAAATCTCACCGTGATAACTTAGGTGAAGTGAGCTGTCAATAGTGTCAATCTTCAACTGACAGCTCACTCCACGCTCACTTCACCTAAGATAACACGGTGAGATGGTTACAGAATAGCACTACTGGTCATCTCTTAGCTGCCATGGCTTATTTAAATTTAATTTTCAACTGTTTTATTTTTTATTACGGACGCTTTTAACGTTCTGCATCGTTCTCACATGTATAACTTCAACATGAATGATGTAACCAATATTTTGTAACCATATTTTGATTTAAAAGAGTGTCCGTGGAGTTTCTTGCCCGTTCTTCTCCATAAGTATCTACTACGCTTTGGAATGGGCAACTAGCTTCATCTTTCTGACTGACCGACCCCTTGACAATTCAAAAGTGCCTGTTTATTTGAAATAAATGCTTTGAGTTTGAGTTATGTGCTCACAGGCCGCCGCAGCCTCGCCTCATTCGTGGTATCATAGTGTGCTAGCACACTTTGTAGTGCCTCGCAAGAACCTCATTTTAAAAGAGTGTGCTACCCATCTCTACATGAAACTCTGTTCAATACTACAAAACAATAGAAGCCGAAGCTAATTAAGGATAAGTCACACTCGTACGTCATCACAGTGGCAACGGAAATTGCCGAGCGATATTAATTCAGTGCGAACAAATGTGAAACCCTTAAGGGCAGAGATTGATTGCCGAATTCTGTACATCCATGATTTGCCTTGTTAACCACACATTGTGTATTGCATTGGGACTTTCCTATGAAATAATAATACTATTTATTTCAGGCGACACAGGCCCATAGAAAAATACCTTAACCTAAAGATATATATTTTAAAATAAACAAAACTTAAAAACTTGTGGTAATAAATAGCTTAAAACTATGTTAGTAGAATAGAATAGAATAGGTCTTTCTTTGCTTAGAATGTAGGTACATAAAAATAAGTTGTTAAATCATATATATAGGATCCATGTACATTCTGCCTTATTATAAGCATGCAAATGTAATACAAATACAAAAAATTATCATTTAAGAAATCCTGCACAGAATAATAACATTTATCTACAAGTAATTTTCTATCTGGAATTTCTCAGTAGCAGCCCGGAGTCTGGATTTGTGCCCGGTTGATGGCAATAGGCTCGCCCCCTATTACATGGGACTTAAACATAACTGGCGAAATGTGGGGTGTACCTGCTACAGGGACACCTCTGCCCAACCCTTCGGGGAAACAAGGCGTGATGTTATGTTTAATGTATGTTATGTTAATTCTGTGAAACGTTTTTTAAATTTTTGCAACGGTAAGTTTTTAATTTGGTCAGGTATTTTACAAAAGATTACAGGAGCCATAAGAATCACAGTTTTTTTTAATAAGCTAGTTTTAAATACGCCCGTGCATAATAGATTCTGGTATTGCGATCTCATAGCTGTCTATTAAAGTAGCACTTCAATTCACTGGCTTGTCCTTGTGCTGTCTTGCGGTACTTGTCCGCGGAAGCGACGGAACACCACGCCCTGCGGCCAAAAGTCTTCCTCCATGACGACGGACAGAAAACAATTCGGTACTCGCACCACAAATGCCTTGAAGTTAACGTTGCGGTGTGACTCCAGTAACTGCACCCTCGGCGTGTACCTCGTGTTTTGGCGCACGTAGTCCACAATGTCCTTCGCCTTAGTGGTGTAGTGTAGGCGGGAGATGTACACCGGTGTATTCAGCTTTGCGACACGCAAATAACACGCGATAATATCAGTGACATTCCTGGTAGCAATATACACGTAACATAACATCACGCCTAATTTTCCTAAAAGTTTAGGCAGAGGGGTACCTACAGTAGATACATACACCCTAATTTCGCCAGTTATGTCAAAGAGCCTATTGCCATCAATTGGGCACAAATCCAGGCTCCGGGCTACTACTGAAAAACTGCTGTTGGAAAAATCCAATAACGCTTTGCTCGACCTGAGAATTGTTGTAATTTTTTTAGGAATATCGTATAGGTACTTTTACAATGCTTGTAAATATGTAAACACCATGTATTACTTACATAATTATTTTTTCCGTCATCGCTTCATTTTTATTTTTTTTTACCTATTGTGGTATCTTATTCCAGGTGCATCGTCTTCACATAATTATAATTATATAATTTATGTATAAAAAATATTGTAAAACGTTTTAAAAGAGTAACGGTGGCGTTTCTTGCCCATTCTTCTCCATACGAAAACTACCTTTTGGAAGGGGCGACTAGAATCAAATCTATTTTGTGCCTAATTGAAATAAATTATTTGACTTTGACTTTGTTTCCAGGATCTCATGCTCAGAAGTAGCGCTTGTGTCTTCTAGTCCGGTAGAGAGGAAGCAGTATCAATGCTCGATAGAGCTCTTTTCTTTTACAGAAAAGGGGCAAGCATTGATTTCTAACTTTATTAAATGAAGTGTAAAAAGTGTTAAGTAAATAAAATTATTAAGCGCTTTCGTTCGAAATCCGAAGTTCTTTTTTTAAGGAAAACTTTTTTAGGCGCGTTGGGCATTTTTGAGATGGGTTAAAACAATTGAACGCGACAACGTAACCGACACCTCATTTTTGTTAACGCGATTGTGTTCTTTATTTATATTACGTTACGGATCAATGTTCTTTGCAAGTATTTTTACTTTAAAGGTTTTGGAAGTTTTTTTTTTTTTGTAAACGATATTGTGCTCTTTATTTAGATAAGGTTACGGACCAACGTTCTTTACAGGTATTTTTCTTCTACCAAGGCAATCTTGTTCAAGTTTTTTTTTTTTTTTTCGAACAATGTTCATTGTAGCGGCCAGTCTATCCATCATAAAAAGTAAGCTGGGAGTCATTTCCCAGGAAATGTATGAGAAAAGATTTTTCCAATTTTTGACTTTTCTAGTGCTCAAACCTCAATTGGAACAAGAGTTTTTTGACCTTATAAGAAACAGGATAAATAGGCAAAAATTTTTTTTTTTGCTAACTGTATTTCTTTTCAAAATTTGTGAATGGGGATCAAAATTTCTCAATAAAATAAAGACATACTCCTAAAACCGTTTTCTTATAGCTACAATAGTTAAGAAACCTGCCTTTAATTATTATTATTATTTATATATTCAGACTACAAATGAGTTCCATTTTGTTAGTAACAAATTACCAATCTTACTTAGCCTATGTTAGTACTTAGTAACTAAAACAGATCTTGTCCGATCGGCTAACGCCCAAACAAGCGGACTATCTGCCCGGGCGGCTATCGAATGCAGAATGATGTTAGGACTGTCACGCAACCTGTGAAGTAACGAGGCAGATTTCTTGCGCCATACTGCGTCAAAGCAGTCAGTGCGCGCGTCGGTAAACATCGCCGACGCCCTGCAGAAGCGTGGCAGTGGCAACAGCACCCTGAACACATTATTATATTGGATACGCAGAGCTTTGCAAGCCCTTTGGGTATATCTGAACCACAGGGCCTCCGAGTACAGTGTTGTGCAATATGTCTTAAAAAGGGCAATTTTAACTGCGACTGTACATCGAGAGAACCTGCGGGCCAGCATGTTCGCCCGGACTGACAACGCTCTGCGCGTCTTTCAGGGACCCTTTTAATGCCTGGTCTTTTAATGCCCCATTTCAAAAATGTACTACTACTGCATAACATTTGTAATACATGATTTTTCTCATCGTAAAACAAAAGTGTAACTTATCGATTCCACAGAGGCTTATAGTTCCATTTTTAGGGTTCCGTAGTAAACAAGGAACCCTTATAGTTTCGTCATGTCCGTCTGTCTGTCTGTCTGTCTGTCCGCGGTCTAGCTCCGAGACCCTTAGTATACATATTAATTACGTCAACAAAGTGGTAAAACAAAATTATGAAAAACATTTTTTTTTAGGGTACCTCTCATACACGTAAAGTGGTGATGTTTATTTTTTTACCCCATGGTGAGGGGTATCATTAGAAAGGTCCTTTAAAAATATTGTGTTTGTGAAAACCATTTTTGGATTCAGGGATTCGTTTGCGAAATATTTAGCTTTAAAGTGCTAATTTTTGTTAGAGTCAAGTGTCCTCCCCCCCCTGCCGGCTAAATGGTTAGTTTTGGGTGTGTGAAAAAAATCACAACAGTAGTTTATATAACGAAATTAAAAGAAAAACTATCACAACTAAGTAGGCTCTACAGGTTAACGAGTAATAATCGACCAACTTAATTTTGCAGTTGCAAAAACATGTTTTCCCATACATTCCGTATGGGAGAACATATTTTTCAACTACAAAGTTAAGTTTGTTTTTGGGATAAATTCATCCCAACTACGGAACCCTTCATTGTGCGTGGTCCGACACGCACGTGGCCGGTTTTTTAAGTTTAATATATCTTGACAATATTTATATCGGATGTCTACAACATAATATCACGCCTGTAATCACGAAAGGTTATGCAGAGGTGTGCCTGAAAACGTATCGGAAAAGTTCATTGAAAGTCATAATGTTTCAAGTTTGTCTTTGACAAAAATTATGGTCACCGTAATCTGAAAATAATTAATCACCGTAGTAACACAACCTTGAATTCACTGCGTTCGTACTAAATAAATTAACACACTCAACAAACTCAACTTACCACTTAAAAGATATTAGAGGACTAGTTATTACCTGCGGCTTCGCCCGCGCGGAGTTTGGAAATTAAACCACGGGATTGTACTCCCGGGATGACAAGTATTCCATGTCGTAACCTAGGTCATGATCTACCTGTATACCAAATTTCAACGAAATCAGTTTTGCCATTAAGGCGCAAAACGGTGACAGACAGAGAAAAAAAAATACGAAAGTAACTCTACTTTCGTTTTTTTTTTCTTTGACACTTCATTATTATTCCTATTATATTGAAAAATTATCGATGAAATTTGAGGTCATAAAATTAAGGCTCCGTGCACGAAATAAACTGATCTTGATCAATTTTGATCATTAGTTGTGAGAAAGAGAAACAGAATTTAAACAAAATTATTTGTGATTTGAAAAGTCGAATTCTTTGTCTTGTACATAGCGGAAAGGAATTTTTCAAATAAATTAATGATTCGTGGAAAATCACTAAAATTCGCAAAAAGTTTTCCAAAAATTGACGCGAGACTGACGTTTGATCGTTTCGTTAGAAGAAACTCCTTTTGATTTTGAAAATTAAAAAATATCATCAACATCATTATATGGTCTACTTGTACGTAGGGGAACCAGAACCACTTTTTTAAATTTCCATACAAAATATAGCAGAAAAAAAACTTTGAAATAACCATTTTTTTTTTAAACCCTGTCAGTTATGTATTTTTCCCAGTGTTTAGCAAACCATATCAAGAAATTTAAAAATCACACATTAGTCCTCAGTTATACTTGAAATAAAATCAAAATTTTATTTTATGATTATAATATCTTCATTAAGTAAATCAAAGACAAAATAAATTTATACTTATACAGACTTAATGTTTTAATTATTTCAAGCTTTCTTACAATTAAATAAGTTATTTTCGCATGTGGCAATGTAAAACTTAAAAAAATATGTAAGTGAAAACCTAAAATAAACTGCAGATAAAATAAAAGTGCTGTTTAATTTAAACGCTCGGCTCAGCGCCGAAAGTTGAATATCTAACAGTGCTCTTTTATTTAGGCGTTAGTTTAGGTGTTAAGTGAAAACGAACTTTAGACACGTAACATGGGTCTTATCAATGAATAGAAATATAGCCTTTCATGGTTAGGATCCACATAGCCATATTATTATCAAGTTGAAAGTGTGGTACAAATTGTACCTAAATAGTTGTTTATTATAAAAATAAAAAAGATATTCGAATTCATTAATCCGTTCCAGCCTGTCCCTTGCTGTCCACCCCAGCAACACCCTGTGCCAAGGTCCTTTACCCCACAGGGTGTAGTCACTTAGTTTCTAAGTTTTATGCCCTGGCTGGAAGCCTTAAGACGCAGATATATGCCAGTGACCTTGAAAGGTTAGCTTGCGGGTTCTGTACTGAGTTCACGCAACGCGTCGTACGTCTAGCCAGTAATAGGACTCGCCCATCAAGAAGCGCTGTCCCAAATTAGACACATTATTAATTTATTACATGTAAAACAAAAGGTATTTTAATAAAACACGTATGCTAAAAGATCGATAATTTAACTATCTTTAAAATGATGAAGTTTTCAGAAAAATACGCTTGATAAATTTTGCGTCATTCTTTTTATCCGCGTTAGACATAACTTTACAAATTAATTTCACTATGTATTATAAACATTATCAAAAATATGCCTATATTAAAATATTAAGAAAATGCTCTAATTTAACATATATTTTTTTCAAATCACTAACACTACTCGTTTAGACGTCATCTTCAGTATAAAAACATTAAAAGTCAGTTATCGTCCCCTTAATTTATTGAGGCAGCCACAGGAAAGTCTGGTTAAGCAGCCGAAAACCTCGTAGGTTGACATGTGCTGACACCATTAAAAAAAGAAAAAACAAATTCGCCATTCAAACTTAGATTTCTGAAAACATCAACACACAATGTGCAAATGTTATGAAGCACGTTGATCGATGCCGGTGTGAAAAATTGAGATATTAAAAGCTTTTGCTTTTCAGAGGAACAATTACCAACTATTTATCAACAAACTATTACTCAGCATAAATATTTAACCATCCCAAATCACCACATCTTGGCTCACTCATCGACAATTTTGCAAGCACAATTTGCTCTCCACACCTCATTATACTTTGTCCAAGCAAACACACACCATTTGAACAACAACTCTATTTCTTACCAATACAGTTTCTTTTCGATTGACAATCATTTCGTAGTCACAGAGGTCTGTGAAATTCAGACCAGAAATTGCCAAAGGAATTTGAAGCTTCGATTTAAAGTTTAAGGTTCCATTTTGGTTGGTCGGGTTTAATACGGAAGAGTGCTTCAGTTAAAGGCTTTAGTATAGTGTTTGATGGTACAACACCCTTATCTGAACTGTGGCTAATGGAGAATTTATGGCGTCTCTTTCACACTAACGTGATTGTCTTATTTTATGTCGCATTTGTTTAGATATCCTTAACTCGAAGAAGCTTTTTCGTTTGTCAAGTAATGCAAGCTTTTTCTTTTTCCATGGTAAATGGTGGCCATATTGGAATTAAACTAGCTTACAATAATAGAGGTGTACCTCACTATAAGGCATTGAAATGTTTCTCGATTAGGAAGTCCTGAAAAAAGTTTTAGTGAGAATGTTCAACATTCTCAAACCCTCATTTCAACCATAGTTTATAAGAATTACCACAACTTTAAAAAAACACCACTTTGAAAACAAAATCCCGTGCACACGATGACCACATCTGTTACTGCCCCGGGTCTATAGCGGCCGAGTACTGCAAGCAAGAATAGTCCTTGCAGTGGTTAGTTATGGCTTTTCGCGATAGTACTTATGTAGGTACTTACTCATATCGGTGATAATCTCAAAGTGACCCTCATCACCAGTGATTGGAGTAGGTAGATTGATTTGGGGTCAATGAACTGGCACGTATACAGGGCGTCCCAAAATTATGGGACATGAAGGGAAAGTACCTTAAATATCGTAGATAGGGTATTTTTCTGAAAGAAGACTTTATGTTATTTTTAAAAGTTAGTAATTCTGCATTCAAAGATTTTCTAAAAATTACTTGCCTCGTCTGGGAA
The DNA here is from genome assembly GCA_963680765.1 of Agrochola lychnidis. Lineage (NCBI taxonomy): Eukaryota > Metazoa > Arthropoda > Insecta > Lepidoptera > Noctuidae > Agrochola > Agrochola lychnidis. The sequence goes on along the minus strand of OY796866.1, from coordinate 3,399,246 downwards.
TCGAACCGACTTAAATGTAAAAAAAAAACACCCCTACTTTTATGATACCAATCGAAAGAATGGCCAAAAAATAATAACTCTTCTTAAGTAACATAATATTTTAAAAGAAAGGAACAGCGTGAAATTAATCATTTTAATCAAATTAAAAACATACATGAAACTGCCGTAGTCAATTAAGTGGGTATTTTTTTGTAAATTAAATAATTAAATGCTCAAAATGTGATCCCTCTTGTCTTACGCAAATCGCCAATCTTTTAATGAGTCCGCTGCCTGTTGATTTTCTTATCATTTTATGGTGAATACTCGATATGATATGGCACAATTCTGTTTGTAACTCGCCCACGTTCTCGTATCGCTTTTTGTATAACATATCTTTCATGTATCCCCAAAAGAAGAAATCTAATGGTATAAGGTCCGGGGATCTGGCCGGCCATCTAATCGGTCCATTCGTACCGTACTACTCGTACCAGACAAGAGGGATCACATTTTGAGCATTTAATTATTTAATTTACAAAAAAATACCCACTTAATTGACTACGGCAGTTTCATGTATGTTTTTAATTTGATTAAAATGATTAATTTCACGCTGTTCCTTTCTTTTAAAATACTATGTTACTTAAGAAGAGTTATTATTTTTTGGCCATTCTTTCGATTGGTATCATAAAAGTAGGGGTGTTTTTTTTTTACATTTAAGTCGGTTCGATTCCCAGACGAGGCAAGTAATTTTTAGAAAATCTTTGAATGCAGAATTACTAACTTTTAAAAATAACATAAAGTCTTCTTTCAGCAAAATACCCTATCTACGATATTTAAGGTACACTTTCCCTTCATGTCCCATAATTTTGGGACGCCCTGTATATTAGTATGGATATGCCTCCGGGATTCCGGGATTTTTAAATTATTAAGATTTTTTTAAGGAATTTCAAATGTTGTATTTTTAATAGTATATAGGTGATCGGCCTTCTTTAGTAAAAAAACTATGGTACGGCTAAACTTGAGTAAAAAGTAGCAAACGTAAAGTGGGATTCTATTAATAATAGTTACTGTGGTGCGTGCGACGAAAGATGGGACTTACCTCTCCGCTATCCTACTGACGCACGGCTGTCGAAATTTCTCATGTAATAGTTTAAAAATCCGTACTTTTACAATATTTGATTCAATCCTGTAAGTACCAAAATGAAATCCCGGAAAAAAGGCTTATCCATGTTATGATTTCTATGACTATTCATGATGCGAGTACGTAAAATCAATCTACCTACTCCGATCACTGCTCATCACAAAAGAGGGGGAATTCGTGTCCTCCGGTATGATACACCAGTGAGACTTATCATTGGCCAATCAGAAATGGTAAAATAAGCGCACCAAGCATTGAGCACCAAAAAAAAATTATACAATTTCGTGGAGACATCAGAAGAGTAAAAGTCAGTTACTCATAGCGGCCATATCTGACCATTCCAATTTTAAACACTCGGAAAAAAGCTAAACCTTTTAAAATTGGAACGGAAACGACTTTGGCACAAACATGGCGGCACAGGGTTGCCAACAGGCACACTTTAATGAAACTCATTTCTGTATTATTGCAGTTTTTATGCCAAATTCATGTTCTGTTTGCTATTTTGTCGTTGGATTTGCCATTTCAATTATGATTTAGAGGTTTGTGAAAATTATGGATGGGGAACTCGTGGCTAAGTAATAACAGCCGCACGGGTCGATCCATCAGGTTAAGCTACGCTTGCCAAGGTTGGTCCGTGTTTGGGTGACCATCTTTACATACCGAGACTCCTCCGTGCCTCGGAAAGCACGTTAAGCCGTTTGCCCCAGCTGTCATTCGTGGATCTTCGACAGTCGAATCGGGGTATTACCCTGTTACTGGCTTGTGAAGGTCAGATAGGCAGTCGCTCCATGTAAAATACTGTTACAGCTGCATCCGGTTAGACTGAAAGCCGACCCCAAAATAGTTGGGAAAAGGCTGGGCAGATTGATTGGTTTGTGAAAATGATGCGTCATTAGCTTAGACTGAAAGTTTTATTAGTGAGGTAAGATTTTGTAAATGCCTCCTCAATAGTCTTCAGCAACAGAAATGAAATAAAATTAAATTGTTTATTCTGTAAATAGGATATCGGAGTCACTTTTACACGTCATATAAAAAAATAATAAGCTAGATGAGTTCGACGTTTCCTATCTGACTACTCTGAGAAGAAAAGCCGAAACAAACCCAGAGATCGCAATCTCTTTTAAAGTCCAGACATAATCTTGGTCAGGCCATATGAGGACCATGTAGATTATTGTCTGAAATGGTCTTTTGAGGAAAGAACCACACAGATTTGAGTGGACCTGTCCAGTCAGTGCAAGCATTTGTCAGTAATCGTGGAGCTCAACTTAACGAACTATTACCAAAGAAAGGACATTTGGATAGGCCACATAAACTACTCAAACTGCCAGATCATCATTTAAACTAGCTGAGAAATAATAATAATATCTACATAGTCCTAGAGATTGTATATAAGACTATGATAGTATATAAGATTAGCTCCCTTCAAAATGGTTGAGCTGAATGGTGCTAATACATGCGTCATGTTCGTGAACGGACGCGGTCAGTTGGGACTGGTCACCTCTTAGCTGCCAGGGCTTATTTTTTTTTTTTTTGAATTGTTCTTTTTTATCTTTTTATTACGGACGCTTCTCATGTGCACGTCTTTCTACATTGTTCTCACATGTATAATTTCAACATGAATGATGTAACCAATATTTTGTAACAATTTTTTATTTAAAAGAGTGTCCGTGGAGTTTCTTGCCCGTTCTTCTCCATAGGTACCTACTACGCTTTGGAATGGGCAACTAGCTTCATACCTATTTCTGACTGACCGATTCCTTGACAATTCAAAAGTGCCTGTAAATGGTTTAATTGAAATAAATGTTTTGAGTTTGAGTTTGAAAGAAATTGGCAAACTAGGGCACCGTTGTTATTACTATATTTATGAAATAAACCTTGTAAGTGCTGATATATAAAACTGCGGGTCACCTATCAAAGACTTGACCCGACTTTGTTACTTAACCTAGAATATCGGTCAATTTGTATCGAAGCCTTACTTAAAAGGCGCTTGAAACAGAAACCAGATATTTTCAGCTCATCATTTAACTGATGTAATCATAACTAGTAAGTATTATAAATGCAAAAGTGAGTTTGTTTATTTGTTACGCTTTCACGCGAAAACGCATTTAAATGCAGTCGATGCTAACATAGTATCATTGGCGTTTTTTACGTCCTCAGAAATGTAGGTATATGAATTTCGGCTAGGCTAGCGTAGAGATTTAAATTGAAAAAAAAAAACAAAAAAAAAATCACAATCTTGAAAAAAAAAATGAAAAAAAACTTGGCAGCGTCGTTTTTTTTTCTACATTTGGTTTTTTTTCTGAAAAAGTGAAACACAATGACTAAAATTTTTCTTTTGAAAGTCTCAAGAGTCTGGGCATTTTTTACAGACTTCTAAATGCTTTGACATTATTGTGCCGTTTTTGTAAGACGTTTTGAGCAGAATGTACATTCTACTTTGGGTACTTTCGAAGTAGAAACAACATTGTTAAATAGATTTGCCACGACTGACGTCTTTCGACCTGAACCGACTCGTTTCGGCATATTTACAAATATCAATTACATAAAATTACTCGATACGATTTTAATGTTTACCTAACACTCACACTCAATAAAAACGAACTCTCACTGTCTCAAGTTTTCTGCAGTCTGCACGCAATTCAACCAAAACGTAAACCAACCAAGGATTAGGGAAATCCCCGTCCGTAAATGTAAACTTCAGTTATTTTGAGTGATCTATGTAGTACTTAACAAAAAAAAACAATTATTTTGAGATAATATATCTATGTAGTAAAAACAAATGATAAAACTTAACAAAAAAAACAAATGATATTTTCTTATTAACCAAAAAAAAATGTAATATCAACTCATATACGATAACCACCTTACCATATTTTTATTTTCGTACTCTTGAAAAAAAAAACCTACTCCAGAAAAAAAACTGAATTTTTTCATGTTTTTTAACGTTTTTTTTTTTCATCTTAGAAAAAAAACGTTTTTTTACAACGCTAGGCTAGCGCGCTTTTTTTTTTAAACCACTTCGGGTAGCCTCGTCGCCTGTATCTCACCTAATGGTAAGTGATGATCAGGCCGAAGGTGGAAGCGAGCAACTGGTTAACATGCTTTCCGAGGCACAGAGGAGTCTCGGTATGTAAAGATAGTCACCCATCCACAGACCAACCCCGGCAAGCGTAGCTTAACCAGATGAATCGATCCGTGCGGCTGTTATTACTTAGCCACGAGCTCCTCAAAATTCCATCCCATGAAGATAACAAAAAAGTAAAAAAGCTAATAAGTAAAACCGCAGTAATTTACTACCCTTACTTTGTATGTAAATTACTTTAGGACTGTTTACACGACGTTTTTATGTTTTGTTGTGGAATAGAAGTTCTTTCGGGACGCAGCCTGAAGGCTGATTGGTATTGCTATAATATTCAAACCGTTATTTAATTTGTCAAAGTGGTTTTGGAAAAACGTTATGTAGATCCCTGCTTTTTACGCGCGTCTCATGTGTTTTTCGTAAATTACCTTTTCTCATTCGTTCGACGTAGATATTTTATTTAATATATATAATTACATTCATCACCAACCACCAAATCACACTAACATACACATCTGCACTTACCAACGTCTTATTATTTTATTTTGTTTTGATTCTTTCTTTTCACTAGTACATAATCTTATCTTTGACAATTCTATAACTCTAAATCAACTTGTATGCTCATAATAATCGCTCGACCTTATTGTATCTACGCGAAGACACTGCCACCCAAGATACAGGATTTTCCTAGTTTGGGGGCAGGGTACATTTCTTCTTGGACGTTCGACCTCTCTTTTGTAAATTATACTTAAGTTTGCTTACCTTTCTGTATACCTATCTATTGTCAAAGTTTATGTTTTTTGTGAATAAAGAATTTATTATTATTATTTATTTTATTCTGTTCGAGAAACTTACAGCTAACATAACAGTGTTATTAAAAAAAAAACAACGGTACTCCGGGAGTGCCGACAGAAGTGAAAACTAGAAAAAAAATCTGTAATCAACGCGTTGATGTCTTTTACTCAACGGTGTCGGTAACAGGTAGCGAAATCAATGGTTTAGTCCCATTTCAAAAATTCCCAACGCGCTTAAAGAAGTTTTCACTTCAAAATATGAAATTGAAGAACATTTACAAGTTTCCGCTGGTAAAAACTAAAATAAAAATGGACAAGGAACAGCACAAAATACCTATTATAATATCAGAATATTACACGATCGATAAATATAATCGTTTAGACGCAAACAATTAGTTTTCCGTCAAGAAGCTTTTCACCAACAAATACATAAGCCGATATCATTAATATTCAGGAACGTAGCTAACGCCATATCAGCAGTATTAATGATATGGGACCCCCAAGCTATAGGGCTGTTCCTTCGTGTGTAAGCAAAAATTCTTTAAATATTATCCAAAACCTCAGCTTCTTATTGATTATTAGGCCCGTAATGTATGAATACCTTTTTTTTGGGTGGGAAATTATCAAATAACTTTTCGCGCTCTAGATGGAGCGGGAGGGCGTGTCAGACTCTTCACATCAATATTATAAAGGCAAAAGTTTGTGAGTATGTGTGTGTATGTTTGTCTCTTCTTCACACTCAAACGGCTGGACCAATTTAGATGAAATTTGGCACACAGATAGTTTAGAACCTGGATTAACACATAGGATACTTTTTATTCCGATATTCCCACAGGATCGAGACTTACGCGGGTGAAACCGCGGGGTGCAGCTAGTACTGAATAAAACCCACCCGTGTTCCTTCGGTTGCCATGTTGCCGGGGCCACGATCTCCCTTTCGGTTTTCTTCGCAGCCCCGGCCAAATGTATGAATACCTTATTTCTAAATTTCATGAATTCACTTGAAATTCTCAAGCTCTTACATTCATCCTATCAGAGTCAGAATGCTCCAATTTTTGAATTCGTCTCGCTCGGTCTTGCATTCTATTAGTAAAATTACAATGACAGCTTATCTCATCCGAGTAAAGATGTTTCAATTTTGTAGTTCGCTTCACTTGCTCTTATATTCATAAGTAAATAATTAGTAAACCGGTATTGGTTGCTTAAGTTTCCATTGTAATCAATGGGAACTTCACCAATCCCGGTCCGCAGTATGATCGAATTTTCGAGCTCGCTCCGCTCGCTCTTCAATAAAGACTTTTGGTACCTGTCCAAACCAGAATGCTCTAATTTTGTAACTCGCTTCGCTCACTTTTGTATTCTTCTTTTAAGGTTACAAAGACTAGGGATGGCGATCTGAGTTCGATTAATCGAAGAATATTAAAGTTGGAATCGTTATTTCACGAGAAAATCTTTTGAACGTTGCGTAAGTGAGTTTATGGTCGTGACTGTACGGAACTACTTTTTGTCCAAAAAAAATTAAACTTAACACCTCCGAGGTATTAAAAGTAACTACAGATCCTGCAGGATAAAACCAAAACTATTAATGGGTTCATTCAAGAAAGTTTTGGAGTTATAAGTTCTGTACTTCTTATCCAATACGCGCCTACCCTTGTACCGTACGATCCCGAGGGGACTCTAACAATGTTACAAAAAATAAATATATTTAGAAGGTCCACTATACGTGAGCTTCATTCATCTATCACATAAGTAATTGGTTTATTGGTTGCACTCGTGGGTTGCAGCTGAAAATCAGCGTCAGGTGATACCTTTTGGCATTATAATCATTGTTTTCTGTTTTTTATAGTTATAAAGTGTATTTTTCTGCTGTATTTTTCTTTCTTTCTTTTCTTTATCTGTCATTGCTTCATTTTTTATTCTTTTTTACCTATAGTGGTAATTTTATTTAGGTGCATCGTCTTCACCTCTATATATATATAAAATTCTCGTGTCACAATGTTAATTGCCATATTCCTCCGAAACGGCTTGATCGATTTTTATGAAATTTTATATGTATATTTGGTAGGTCTGAGAATCGGTCGTAATCTATTTTTCATACCCCTAAGTGATAAGGGTGGTCCACCCCTAACAAAAATAATTTATATGGCAAAACAACGTTTGCCGGGTCAGCTAGTATAATTATATAATTAATGTTTACAAAATATTGATAGTGGTTTGCTCCCACTAGGAGTCGCACTCGGGACCTTTGGGATCTGGAACAGGAGGTCTAACCACTAGTCCACAGAGGCAGTTACAGAGGGGGTCATTTACATAATCGTGACTTGTTTAAGGTGTTTCAGTGCACCCCACATTATAATATCCGAAGTTAACCTTCTGTTTCTCTCCATGTCTTGTGAATAGTGTGAAAACGGTCTAATAAATAGATCTGGAACACTCCGCCTGTGATAAGGTCAATCTGACGTCATTACGAGCGGCAAGTTTCTAAATTACATTTGTACAAGAAGTGGGTTTTACGGATTGATGATCGAAGTGTTGTGTTGTGTGTTGTGTTGTGTGTTGTTGTGTTGTGTTGTGTGTGTTGTATGGGGGTGTGTGTGTGTGTGTTGTGTGAACTCCCTTGTGCGTGTATTATAAAAAAACCAGCCAAGGGCATGTCGGACTACGCACAATGAAGGGTTCCGTAGTTGAGATGGTTTTATCCCAAGAACAAACTTAACTTTGTAGTTGAACAACATGATCGCCCATACATTCCAACTGCAAATGTAAGTTTGTACGCATAATATTGAGAGATTTACCATGTTATTTTAAAACCGTAGACTTCTTAAGGCGGGTTCCAACGGTGCGCGATATCGCGCACGCACGCGCACCGGCCCGCACAGCGCACGACCACGCACCGCGCACGAAGGGTCTTCCGACGGTGCGTGATATTGCGCACGCAAGCGCACCAGCCCACTCAAACATCTGCATTTTTTGTACCTACGTTCTATGCAAATAAATAATTATTCCATTCTATTCTATTGTATTCTGACGACCACAGATAGCTACACAACACACACCATGCCTTTTCCGACGGTGTGTGTCGGTCTGTGTGGGCCTCGAGATTTATTTTTATTTTATTTTATTTATTTATTTGTTAACATAGGTATAAAGAAATACAGATCTTATGTTTGGTAAACAGAGCGCTATGTTATGCCAGGAGGCGTACAAATATGGTGTGCAAAACTAATTGAGGATACAAATTAAAATTTCTATTTAAAAATATTTGAAAAAACATGCATAATTATGGTATTAAAACTAGAAAATAAATTGAAACAATTACATATTATCCAATACTCCAATTATGTCAGACTTAAATGAGGAATTATTAAAATGTCAAAAAAAAAGAGAGAAAAAGAAATCTAAGTAGGTATGTATGTCAAAATAATTAAAATGTCAAAATAATTGAATTCGAAGCCACATTAGCATTGTTCTGTTAGCTTTGGTGGATGCTGAATATAACTTCACATTTGTGGATTGCGGATGTTATGGTAGAATAAATAATGGCGATGTTTGCAGAAATACAGAGATGTATAGTTTTTTTTTAGAAATGTACTGTATTTTCCAGCATCAACTAATTTGCCCTTCAAGGAGGAACCACTTCCCTACGTGTTTGTGGCAGATAGTGCATTTGCTCTCACTGAAAATATGTTGAAGCCGTCTCCACGCTAAGGGAACAAAAGAAAGATACCTCATTAACGGCATAACAATGTAAATGTCTATAACTGCTTCCAAATTACGATGATTATTTAATTTGTTTTACATTCTTCCTTGACATAATCTTTCAGTTTTTGACATTATGTACCTACAATCTATATCTATAAAAGGAAAGGGTGACTGACTGAATGACTGACTAACTGATCTATCAACGCCCAGCTCAAACCACTGAACGGAATGGGCTGAAATTTGGCACACAAGTAGATAATATGACGTAGGCATCCACTAAGAAAGGGTTTTTGGAAAACCGACTTTTAAGGGGGTGAAAAGGGGGGATTTTGTTTGTATGAAAAATCTTATTCCTTGAGTTAATAAACTTGAAACTTGGCACGAATACTCATCTATGTAAATTATAAAGTTTGCCATTTTTAGTTTTTCTAAACTACCCCCTAAGGGAGGATTGGGGGGTGTCAAAGTTTGTATGGAAGACGCGTGGTCTGATTAACTCGAAACTCAATATTTATACTTAATACTGAAAACAAATAAAAACGTATATCAGGGTTTTTTGAAAATCTACCCCTAACGGGGTGAAAAGGGGTATTCATTTTTACAGGGGAGGATTTTACTGTTTGGCTTGATTAACTTGAAAATTGGTATAAATAATCTATACCAAATAATGGAAACGTCATAATAGACTTTTTCAAAAAATATTATTATCACGCTATTTGCAATGGAGGATGAGCAATATTGCATTATGTTCGTATTCTTCTATAGTTTACTGCAAACTGTAAAAAGACTATCCAAAAGGTTAAAATATTGCGTATAATTACGGATTTAACCTTTTAAAAGATCATAATCACGCCATACGTTTATGGAGCTAAGTAGTCAATCATAACATATACAGGGTGGATGTTGATATGGGGCAATAAGGGCAGGTACCTTAACCGTTATCGCTATAAGAAAACGGTCTTAGGAGACTGTCCTTACCTTTTTGAAACATTTTGATCTACATTCTCAGATTTTGAAAAAAGTCTTTTTTGATGCCAGTCGATCCTATTTCTTATTACGAGGGTCAAAAACTATATCGGGCCAACTGAGGTTTGAGTATGAGAAAATTCAAAAATTGCAAAAAACTTTCCATACATTTCGTAGGAAATGAGCCTGAGAGGAGATAGAACAACACGAAATATTATCCGCATCGATCAAAATCCGTAGTGCGCGCTTAGCCTAAGTTTTTAATATCTAGGTATTTCAAATTGATACCTCTACGCGTTTCTGAGAAAAAGTGTCTTGACTGGCAACGATGTCATCCTTAAAGGGTTTCCGTTTTTCATTTTGAGGTACGGAACCCTAAAACAGATTTATTATCTTTCTGTTTGTTACCTTTTCATGCCGTAACGGCTGAACAGATTTAGATGAAAGGCATACGGATAGGCCATGACCTGGGTTAGGACATATGATAAGTACTCTGAATATCGGTAGTACATTCCTGTGGGATATTTTCCGACCTTTACGCATGCGAAGCCGCGGGCAAAAGCTAGTTTTCTATATTGTTTTTATCAAATTAGATTTGTTACAGCTGTAGTGGCAATCACGTTATTTGGTTTAAATAGGTCCTTATTTTTATTTTAGGGTACTTAAGAAACCATTTTTATTGGAACCAAAAGTACTTATCCAATATTGTTATTAAGAGTTGTTTACTGTGCAACTTTTTAAGGCAATCTAAAAATTCACCACGAATACCGGTACTTTTGATACTGAAAATGAAGGTGGAGAGCATCCAGGCTCATGGCCAAATGATCCTCAAGGAAATACTTTCTTGATATCTATGAGGAATCTTCCAAGAAGTGCAACTTTTTTGAACACACAATATTTTAAATTTTAATATTACATAACATGGGTAGAGGTGTCCCTGTAGCAGGTACCCCCACATTTCGGCAGTTATGTTTAAGTCCCATGTAATAGGTGGCGAGTCTATTACCATCAACCCGGGCACAAATTCAGACTCCGAGCTGCTACTGAGAAATTTCAGATAGAAAAAAACTTTTTACAAAAAAAAACAACCGACCTCCAAAAAAACACTACAAAGTGAAAAATAACTTTAATTTCAGAAGTCGGTGTCTTGGGTTTTGTATTTTCGTTTTTTGCCACCGACTTCCGAAATTAAAGTTATTTTTCACTTTGTAGTGTTTTTTTGGAGGTCCGTTGTTTTTTTTTGTAAAAAGTTTTTATTTTTCACATTCAAAACACACATTTGAATACCACTACCTGCTACCAGTGACAGAAACTTATCAATATCATCTACATACTAAGTGGGAAAAAAATACGTGTTTTGTAACTAACTCAAAAACTATCTAAGCATAGTTAATAAAATTTATATGGGACCAATTTGAGAGCATACCCTTTCAAACAAAAAAAGAATTTTCAAACTCGGTTCACAATTGACGGAGAAATCGGAGGACATAAATAAAAAATAAACAAACATACGCGACGAACATACCTCCTCCTTTTTGGAAGTCGGTTAAAAACCCAATAACACTGCCCGACCCGGGAATCGAACCCAGGACCTCAGCAGTAGCGCTTGCAACCACTAGACCAACAAGGCAGTCAATTTTAATATTCTTTTCTGAAATTGCTATTGTTTTTATAATTTTCTCAGTTTTGATGTTGTATTTCCTGTACGTGTCCCAAATAAAAAAAATCTTTCTTTCTAACTCTATCTGCTAAGACCATCTATCTATACATATAATAAAATCGTAGCAAAGTCAAAACTGTACTTCCATTGAATATTTTTGAAAAAAGTATTTGCTACGAGGTCTACGATCGATTCTAATGCCGAAAATATTATATTTATTAGAATTTTTGGCTGTTTGTCTGTATGTATGTTCCAGCATGTCGCAAATTCTAGCGAATAAATTCTGTTAAAATTTTGCATAGGTACTCCCTATAAGTCTGGTCAAACTGTAGGGTATAAACTATCACGCTATTTACTATTGGGGACGAGCAATATTATATTATGTTCGTATTTTTGGAAAAAAACGCGCCAAAATATTAGGATATTGTAGATGGTTATCGATTTAACTTTTTAAATGATTATCATCACGCTATACCTTTATGGAACTAAGCAGTCAATCATGAAATATACAATATGTCCGGTTTCGGACTGTACAAACTTAAAGGGGTGGTAGTTTGCTCTATTCTATCAATAAAATTGTTCTACATGTAGGGTCGGAACCCATTCCCCTGAATGGCAGCCATTTTTGTGTTTTGATCGCCTTTTATGGAGCGTGCATACTAAAAGTACAGTAACTTTAAAATTTAAAGCTCAATTGTCATAAAAATTATACTTTTAGCAACGGATAAGTATTAACAATGGGTTAAATAACTCAAATAATAACATTGAATGCTGCATCACATTGCTTATGCTTAAATTATAAGAAAAAGAATTTTAAGATCAATTTTACGTTAAAAATAACATCGTTTTTAGGGTTCCGTAGTAAACAAGGAACCCTTATAGTTTCGTCATGTCCGTCTGTCTGTCTGTCCGCGGTCTGGCTCCGAGACCCTTAGTACTAGAAAGCTGTAATTTGGCATAGGTATACATATTACTTACGCCGACAAAGTGGTAAAACTAAATTATGAAAAACATTTTTTTTTAGGGTACCTCCCATACTCGTAAAGTGGTGATGATTTTATTTTTAATCTCATGATGTGGGGTATCATTGGAAAGGTCCTTCAAAAATATTGTGAGTTTGTGAATACCATTTTTGGATTCAGGGATCCATTTGTGAAATATTAGACTTTAAAGTGCTAATTTTTGTTAGAGTCAAGTGTCCCCCCCCCCCTGCCAGCTAAATGGTTAGTTTTGGATGTGTGAAAAAAATTTACAGCAGTAGCTTATATAACGAATTTAAAAGGAAAACTATCACAGCTGAGTAGGCTTTACAAGTTAACGAGTAATAATCGACCAACTTAGATTTGCGGTTGTAAAAACATGTTCTCCTCCTATACATTCCGGATGAAAGATTTTTTTTTTTTCAACTACAAAGTTAAGTTTGTTCTTGGGATAAATTCATCCCAACTACAGAACCCTACATTGTGCGTGGTCCGACATGCACTTGGCCGGTTTTTTTTTGTTAATCACGGTTAAGTATTACAAAATTCACCCCGGAGAACTATCTTTTTTTATCTACTTGTCTAACAGATGTTTAGTTCACCTAAATAATGATACCAAAAAATTGATTCTATGACTAATGGTTTAAGAGATATTGTTGTTGGAACAACAGGTGTAGTCTCAATAACTATACTCCATTTGAAATAAGATTAGACATTTAACTAAACATTTTTTACAGTCCGTTCAACTGATTTTGACTTCTATTGCGTTGGTGGCATGACAAATGGCAGCTGCAGTAAACAGTTGGTTTGTAACCACTTTTTTTGCTTTTAATGCCATCCTTATGCCTACGCAATAGAAGTCAAAATCGGTCGAAAGGACTGTAAAAAAGGTTTGTTTAAATGTCTAATCTTATTTCAAACGGAGTATAGAACAAACGGACTGATAAAAAAAAAACTAGTTAAGTTTTAATTTGATGAATACTTCTTTTGTTTTCGCGTCATCCCCCGAAATGTGTATTTTATCCCTTTCTCACTTCAATAACATGCAGAAAATCTTTTTTGTACCTGCTACTGGCTGCTACCACATGGAATGCAGCGCTCATTCATATCGCACGTACTATACGGAATGGTTGCGTTCAAGCAACAATATCTCTTAAACTAATTGTCATAGAATCGATTTTTTGGTATCATTATTTAGGTGAACTAAACATTTGTTAGACGAGTAGATAAAAAAAGGTAGTTCTCTGGGGTGAATTTTGTAATAACCGTGATTAACAAAAAAAACGATGTTATTTTTAACGTAAAATTGATCTTTTAGCATTTATTTCAGTATGATGCAGCATTCAATGTTATTATTTGAGTTATTTAACCCATTGTTAATACTTTTCCGTTGCTAAAAGTATTTTTTTATGACAATTGGGCTTTACATTTTAAAGTTACTGTACTTTTAGTATGCACGCTCCATAAAAGGCGATCAAAACACAAAAATGGCTGCCATTCAGGAGGGGGATGGGTTCCGACCCTACATGTAGAATAATTTTATTGATAGAATAGAGCAAACTACCACCCCTTTAAGTTTGTGCAGTCCGAAACCGGACATATTGTATAGGAACGGCTATTTTAGGTAAATTTCAGTGAAGCAATTAACGCAGCGGTTGGACCATTGCTTTGCAAACATGGGGTTGTAAGTTCGATTCCCAACTACAGTTTTGCTGTTTTTCTTTTTTTCACATTTTGTATTACGATTTTTTTTTTATTATGGTAAAATCGCAGCGAAGTTAAAAACGTACGTTGAATATTTTTGAAAGAAAGTTATTGCTACGAGGTCTGGGATCGATTCTTATGCCGAAAATATAGTTTTTAGAATGTTTGTCTATTCCAACTGTAGGGTATAGACTATCACGCTATTTGCTATGGGGATGAGCAAGATTACATTACTAGCTTCTGCCCGCGACTTCGTTCGCGTGGAAGTCGTAAAACACCACAATATACTACAGTAACAGCCACATTTTATAAAACTTCCCTGTATACTACGTTTGTAGTTTTATTCTTAGCAGTCAAAATATACAGAGAGTCAGGAATGGTGACTCGGGAGGAAGCAACGTAACAGTTGTCCGTGTGAGAAGCAGCTTGTCCTGAGGTCGAGACCCGCAGCCTTCAGCCTTTGGTGTCGGCCCCTGTGACTTGTTGATCGCAAACACTTCTCCATATCATATGCATTGTGACGAAGATAAATTGCTTGGCAACATTTAAAAAAAATGAAAATTCAAAAGTCATTTATTCAAACTAGGCTAAAAATCAGCATTTTTCAAACGTCAAAATTACATAAGACAGTCCCCCAAAACGCCCACCCTTTACCATATAAAGTAATCAAATTGAAACCCGTGAAATACCTACTTATTATTGAGAAGTTCCGTTGGCCATCTGTGTCCTTCATCATCAGTTCTGCTTTACCAAATGGTGCTTTCTGAGAGCAAATCTATGAGTTACTATAAAAATACCCAAATCGCTATAGGTGTGCCTATAATATTTGAAGAGTTCCCTCGATTTCTCCAAGATCCCATCATCAGATCCTGATCAAATGACAATGGAACCAACTAGAAAGTATAACCATAACAATTTTTTTTTTCAAATTCGACGAAAATATCAAATAAGTACTTGATATTTTCGCTAAAAAATCATAAATAAATAGTTGCATTACCACTTTTTTGTATCTTTACCAATAATGATGCAAAAACTCATAGCTTTGCAGATATGCACATATACGCAAATTATGGAACTACTTAGCTGTCAAAGGTAAAATTAGTAGACATGAGTCAGATATATCGAAACGTATCTAAAATCCGATTTTAGTCACAAATTGTATCGTATCGATAAGCCGAACTAGACAAACCGATTTCACAAAACTACGGCAAGAGTAGATTTGCGTAAGCAAGTATTTGTTTATGTTTGGATAGTTTTGATCGATGCACTTACAACCGAATTATAATATTACTAGAGACGATCGAAACTGCGAGCCGGAGGCGCCAGAGCAGCTCCGGAAATTGATTTCTAAAAACGGATTTTGAAAACGATTTCATAATCTGAAATCGAATATTTAACCATTTGCGTAAAAATCTATAAACGCCCATGTCTAAAAAAATTCTTATGAATTTACATACATACATCTTTATTTTTTAATTTATTTATTTAAATCAGATACAGTGATCCATATTAATGTTAGTAGACCTACTTAAAAATTACGTTAGTACTTAATCAAAGATACATGCCACAATAATAAATATTATTATAATCAAAATAAATAACTACATAGAAATTGAAATAGAGACAGACGTACAGACGCCAGCACATCAAGCTACCCGAAACTGTCAAATTTTCCCAATCAACTTTGAACCTTATACTTCAGCAATAAAGTTGAAAATCTATTAAATAAATTTGACAGATTGTAGTAGCCTGATGTGCTGGCGTCTGTACATAAAATCAAATTGTAAAATTAATTAATAAGTTTCATAAAATCTAATTGTAAAATAAATTGATCTTTAAATTAAATCAAATATTTAAAATAATTTACATTCTTTAAATTCATTCAAATTAAAAAATTCATTATGTAAAAATTACAAATATTAAAAATAATAAAAATAAAAGTCAGAATCAGTCGAACTATGTCTAGATGACTGATTTAACAAGTGACCTCCAAAGCGGGGATGAGATCTTATCGGCTATTGTCTTCTAGATTTTGATGCGGCTGCCACGCATTCTGCAGATCAGGGATACCGTTCTCTTGCGAATGATGGCATGAAAGCCATCAGTACGAAACAGCGCGAACATCCCCGATTTATATGCCAAGTTGGGCAATAAAAAGGCTACCATTGGTAAGCAAAACGATTCGTTTTTGTTTATAGGAACCGAGCAAAACTTCGCGCACCTTTGAAGTATACCGACTCGCCGCGGATCGGGCGCACCGCCACGCACGCATCTGCGCTACCACGCACGTTACCCTTCCCATGGTGCGTGTCCGTGCGAGCTGATCCGCACCGAGTCGGTAACTTCAAAGGGAATGTATCCAAACTCGGACGCACCGGGACGCACCGCGACGCACGCGTCTTCGCTACCACGCACGATACCCTTCCCACGGTGCGTCGTGCGGGCCGGTGCGCGTGCGTGCGCCATTTCACGCACGCGTTGGAAGCCAGCTTTATAGGTTTTCCTGTAATCTATGAGTAAAG
Source organism: Agrochola lychnidis (assembly GCA_963680765.1). Classification (NCBI taxonomy): domain Eukaryota; kingdom Metazoa; phylum Arthropoda; class Insecta; order Lepidoptera; family Noctuidae; genus Agrochola; species Agrochola lychnidis. The sequence goes on along the minus strand of OY796866.1, from coordinate 3,382,725 downwards.
AACCATTTACTGTATTTTTTTCAACATTTTAGGCTCAGTACTTTCGGAGATAAGAGGTCAATTGGTCAATGGTTAATGGTCAATTTTCATAAATTTTCTTGAATATCTTTAAAATTATAAAAAAAAAATATGATGTCCTCACAACAAGCCCTTTTATTTGATATGTCACACGGTACAGTCCGCAAAACTTTTTTTAAATTTTCCATTTGACCCCTGAAAAGTGACCCCCATATTCAAAATTCATTTATTTACGTTACACATACGTGGGTCATAAAAGTCTGGAACGTATTTCACAGGTTAAGATTTAAATATTCAAACCTTATTATTATTTTTCTTCTGGAATTAAAATGTTTTATTTATCCATTGACCTAGATTACAGGTAATAGGTAATACGGGCTGGTATCCGCAACTCCACGTCAAAGCGCGTATTTTGCGTACGGGTGGGAAAATCGGTTATTCGATCCACTCCATCTCCTCAAAGAAGGCCAGCAACGCCTTGGTGTTACTGACAATCTCACGTAGGGTACCTGGGTTACCGAAGTACTTGGCTCTGTATGTGGCGACCACCGGGCAGTTTAACAGCACATGGGCTGCTGTCTCGTCGTCCTCCATGCAAGCTCTGCACAGCGGACTGTCTGTGACTCCTATGACAAAGAGGTGTTTATTAAATGACCCATGGCCAGTTAGGGCAGCTGTAACTGTGCGCAGCTGCTGTTTTGTTAATCGCAGAACCTGTTTGATGAATGCCAGTAATATTTGCATGGATACCCTACTTAATGATATGACCAAACGTCGACTGACATATCATTAAACGTTGATGTTTAAACAATATGGTCAATTTTAGCTGGCCATTTCATGAAACACAGCCATTTCATGAAATGATCAATTCTAAGATCTGGCCACGACATCTATATTATTACTAATATATAGCTGAAGAGTTTATTTGTTTGTTTGCTTGAACGCGCTAATCTCAGGAACTACTGCTCCGATTTGAAAAATTATTTCAGTGTTAGATAGCCCATTTATCGAGGAAGGCTATAGGCTATATATCATCACGCTGAGACCAATAGGAGCGGAGCACCAAAATAACTATTCCACGCGGACGAAGTCGCGGGTAGAAGCTAGTAACTAATAATCTTAAAATATGGCTCTATCTTGAATATTATAAGGTGATGTACTTTTGCCTCATATTTGTAAAACCTGAGTGGTTCGAGAGGATTATTTGTGCTACGGCTTAGCTCACACTTTGCTACGACAGCTACGGCGTAGCCAGCACTTTGCTACGACGGCGTAGTATTAGTTAGACAGTCCACAATATAGCCGTAGGTTGCAAAAAATTAACTGCACTGATTTTTTTTGGGATGTCGTTAGGATAGGTAGACCACACTATCACACTAATATAATCAAGGCGAAAGTTTGTGAGTGTGTATGTTTGTCTCTTCTTCACGCTCAAACGGCTGCACCAATTTGGATGAAATTTGGCACACAGATAGTTTATAACCTGGATACTTTTATGCCGATATTCTTACGGGATCGAGACTTCTGCGGGTGAAACCGCGGGGCGCCGCTAGTCTTAGATAATCCTGGATTTTACTAACTTTTACTTTGCCTCACTTGCACTCAAACCTTTTAAATTCAAACACAACGATGTACTTTTCGACTCTTGAAGGTGTTAAAATCCTTCTTTTTCACAAGGGGCTCTACTGTTTCGTTCATATTTTTCTTGCATTTATTCTAACTGAAATTTTTTGGCACATTCCTAAAGCGTCATACAAAAATAACAATGAAACAAAATTAATGTTATGCACGAACTTGTATAGGCCCCGACGAGATTCGAACTCGTGATCTCCTGTTTACTAGACAGGCGCTTTAACCAACTAAACCACGGCGCCGCTTGATGTGATATACCTACAATAAACCCTTGTTTTAGCCACCGTAGAAACGAAAGAAATTAAAAACAACATGACAGAGGGGGAATTCCCGTATTTTTAAGAACGCCTTCATTCAAATTACCGTCTCAATATGTCAACAATACTACTTCCCTACATATTGGCAGTGACTGTCGCTGAGATATCAATCAATCTGCCTAGCCTTTTCCCAACTATATTGGAGTCGGCTTCCAGTCTAACCGGATGCAGCTGAATACCAGTATTTTACATGGAGCGACTGCCTATCTCACCTCCACAACCCAGTAACTGGGTAATACGATACCCCTTGGTAAGACTGGTTGTCAGACTTTCGGACTTCTGACGACCCGTAACGACTGTCAAAGATCCAAGAATGACAGCCGGGACCAACGGCTTAACGTGCTTTCCGAGGAACGGAGGAGTCTTGGTATGTAGAAATGGTCACCCATCAAACTCAACTCAAACTCAAATCATTTATTTCAATTAAACCATTTACAGGCACTTTTGAATTGTCAAGGAATCGGTCAGTCAGAAATAGGTATGAAGCATCCACGGACCAACCCCGGCAAGCGTAGCTTAACCTGACAGATCGACCCGAGCGGCTGTTAGTATTTAGCCACGAGCTCCTCCGAGATATCATGACTAGATTTAGAAGAGTTTTAGTTACGGGAATCGGCCTACAGATTATAGAAAAAATTCTTCGTTGCAATGTCAAAATGTAGCAAAGAAACGCCACTTTGTCTTCATAGAGTGGAGATAGAAGTGGTCTTACTACACGTGCAGAACGTTTAAAAACAACTCAACCACTTACGTCATCAGCCGCCTCGGCCTCCTCTCTATGAGAGGGAGTGGGCCGTAATCCACTGAGCGGGCGCACTGCTCGTAACCCGATGTCACATGTCTTCGAATTTTTATTCTAGGACATGCCGGTTTTCTCAAGATGTTTTCAATTGCAACGATATCTAACATGAAGTAGCTCCAAGAAAGTATATTTTATTGGCTTTCTTTCTAATTTTTATTGAAATTAGTGCTTCGACGGAGTGCTTGATCATGTCACGTATGTGCTTTTTAAAATACATTTTTACTATTTCTTTTATTAATTTCCAGAAAGAGAAGAAGAAGAAAAGAAGAGAAGGAAAGAAGGGAAGAAGAGGAGGGAAGAGTCCGGATTTGTGCCCGGCTGATGGCAATAGGCTCACCCCCTATTACATGGGACTTAAACATAACTGGCGAAATGTGGGTGTACTACAGGTACACCTCTGCCTAACCCTTCGGGATTACAGGCGTGATGTTATGTTAATTTCCAGAAAACTGTCTTGGTTTTGCGAAAAAGGGTTCTGTTTTCTAACTTTTTATTAAGTTACAAGCGATTTTCTCAAGGTTCCCACGGGTGCAATCTACTGATGTGGTAAAGTGTCAAAACATCGAGATTTCTGTGTTAAAGCTTTTTTGCTAAGTTTTTTTTTAAATATTTTTACTTCTTTCTTTCTAGATATTTTTACTTCCGGGATAAATTTTCTAAATTAAGTTGAAAACCGAGACTTCTGTGATTTTTGTGACCCCTTAGATCAGATGAACTTCTGTGCTCTGTCTGTGTGACCGCTTACATTCTAAGCGGTCACATAGACAGACCCGAGCGTAAAAAGTAGCTCATAATTCCTTTAAAAATATATTCAGTTTCGTATAAGTTAAACGTTTAAAAAACGCATTTTTTATATACAATTTCATGGTATTATCATTGATCATAAAATTAACAATATACCAGATGGTTTTTTTACCGTCTCGAAATTTTTACAAGGTGTTCTACCCATGAATATAAACAACTTTTACTATGGGAGCAACTCTGAAATCACGAAAAAAAAATCAGCTGTTTCATACATTTTGATCAAGTAGGTTTTGAACTTTTGTTTAAACAGCTGATTTTTTTTTCGTGATTTCAGGGTTGCTCCCATAGTGAAAGTTATTTATACTCATGGGTAGAACAGCCTGTAAAAATTTCGAGACGGTAAAAAAAATCACCCAGTATAGTGTATAATTATTATCGAAGGTTAAAATAATTACTTTAATAGGAAAAACTTAAGTATTTGCACCTGTCTACCCTTGACCGTTTGTTAATTAAAATACAATTATGCCATAGTAATTGAGTACGGCTGTGTATTTAGAAACAAAAAATCATCACTATAATTTTATTGTTTTGAATTTTTTTTTTGCAATCTTAATTTTTATTGAAATTATAATTAGTTTTAAGGTTTTTTGGGTCTTTAAGACTTGTGTCAAGTACATGTTTGTAGTATCGCATTAGTATTTGTCTATCTTATATTATTTAATATCTGGATGACGATTTTTTTAACGACGTTTTCTAAAAATTAAACCTAGTTAGATCGGTTTATCGCCCCCGAAACCCCCTGCATACTAAATTTCATGAAAATCGTTGGAGCCGTTTCCGAGATTCAGATTATTTATATATGTCGGAGACGAGTATGTGACTTTCGTTATTATCAGCGATATTTTAACTACTGTGGGCGTAGTGTGGGTAGTGTTGGTTAATGCGCAATAGAAAAACAGTTTGCAGTTCTGTTCACATTATAATTTACTATCAAATGAATCACACTAGCTAAATTATACACACACTGGGTGTGTAGAAGCGCGTCTTTTTTGGTGTAGGTAGATCACTCTTGATGTCGCCAGTTGCGCGCTTGCGATTCGTTTCGTGTCCGTACTAAACCGGATCCGACATATACATATATACAATAATTATGTATCAATATATGTCGGATCCGGTCATTAGTACGGACACGAAACGAATCGTAAGCGCGCCACTGGCGACATCAAGTGACCTACCCACACCAAAAAGCGCGCTTCTGCAGAGTCGTGATGTTTTAAGGCCACGGCGAGGAGGGATTGAGCCTCGGATAGCATTGGAGTCAAGACGTCGCGGAACTGTTCTCGATTCGTGGTGCTCAGATATTGCGTTAGTTGTAAATTGTGATCATTGTGTTAATTGGTGATTTTAATAAACGCCGTCGCACCCAGTGTGTGTATAATTTAGCTAGTGTGATTAATTTGATAGTAAATTATAATGTGATATGAACTGCAAGCTGTTTTTCTATTGCGCATTAACCAACACTACCCACACTACGCCCACAGTAGTTAAAATATCGCTGATAATAACGAAAGAGTCACATACCCGTCTCCGACATTAAGATATTTACAAGAATTGCTAGATTTACAAGAATTGCTAGCCCACTATACTGGGCAAATGCCTCCCTTTCCATTTTCTACACATATTTGTCCTCTGCCATAGCATGCCATTGCTTTTGGTAGGACTCAACTTCAGCCCGCCATCTTTGTCTTCGACTGCCGCGATGTCGCCTAGAATTTAATGGAACCAAATCAGTGACCCACAGCTCATCTGACCTGCGACAGATTTTATGTCCGGCCTAATCTCACTTAGGATTACCAGATTTCCGGGTAACATCCGTGATTTTTGTTTTGAGGCGCAGTATTGTGTTCCTTAGTTCTTACATGTTTCGAAAATTGAACTACGATGTATGTGCTGCTCAATGGCTCGCTATTATTTTTGTAAATAATTCATTATTATTAAATAATTCTGCAAAAGACTAGACTGGGGCGAATAGGACTGATTTAATTGATTTTCAAAAAATACGTTAAAAAAATTATCTATTGGTAGGTACAAGGTTTCATTTAAACGAAAATCAAGATTATAAGACTGTTAATTAAGTTGATTTCAGAATGACCGTACTATTGAAAAAGTCATAAAAATGTTTGAAGTTGTAGCAGAAACTGAACTTTATGCGTCGATATTAAAGTGGTTTTTCAAAAAATACACATTTTTTTATATTTTTGGAAACTAAATCGCGAACGCAGTATAGATTGTCAACATTGGATAAACACGTCAGTTGACTCAAACAAATTAAACAACGTCAAAATAACCAGCAAAGAACAAGTTCCATTACTTGGTGGGCAAATAATATTTCTAAAAATTAGTTGTTTTTTTTTTTTTTTCTAATTAGTAAATAACTAAGCATACATATATACCACTAGCCCAAATTCCAAATCAATTGCATTTTTAGGGTACCGTTGCCAAATGGCAAAAAACGGAACCCTTATAGATTCGTCATGTCTGTCTGTCTGTCTGTCCTTCCGTATGTCACAGCCACTTTTTTCCGAAACTATAAGAGCTATGCTGTTGAAACTTGGTAAGTAGATGTATTCTGTGAACCGCATTAAGATTTTCACACAAAAATAGAAAAAAAACAAATAATTTTGGAGTTCCCCATACTTAGAACTGAAATTTGCGCGAGAGACACTTCCAAAGTGGTAAAATGTGAGTCTTCTAAAATAAGAGAATGATAAAACTAAAAAAAATATATGATGTACATTACCATGTAAACTTCCACCGAAAATTGGTTTGAACGAGATCTAGCAAGTAGTTTTTTTTTTAATACGTCATAAATCGTAAACCGCAATCTACCTTTCATTCAATGTTACTTGCTGCTACGGAACCCTTCATGGGCGAGTACGACTCGCACTTGGTCGGTTTTTAGTTCCTTAAATAAGCAGTTCTAACATAAAGACAGAAGACAAAAAAATAAAATACAGTTTGAGTCTTCATAATGTGGACATATCGAAATGAGGGAATCTATGCTTAATTTTATAGACGTAAAAAATGGTCAGTAAAAATTGTTTTTTGTTTTTTCTATTTTTTTGTATCAATTTTTTTTTTATTATTATTATTCTCTTGGGCATCTTATTTATAAATTTTACAATTATTGTAAAAATTTGATAAAATAAATACAGATTTTTACTAAAAAAACGTGTTGATTTTCAATTGAGGGTAGTTTTTTTCTCAATTTTAATTTTATGTGGACGCCTACCTACTTCCAATCATTATGGAGATTGTTTCATCGCGATAGCTGATTCAATTTAAAAGTTACACAGTTTTGTTATTTTTTTTTTTTTAAATTCCATAAAAGTATTTGTGTTATGTTTTTTTAATATTTTTCCTGTCGTTAAAATTAAGCATAGATGATCATTTCGATATGTGCACATTATGAAGAATCATACTGTATATAAAAATAAAAAATATAATATTTCACATAAACCTACATGGGTACTTATGAAACGTCAGAAGTTTACTGCTCGAAGCACGGTTCCAATTATTCATTTTTTTATGGAGAAGAGCTGGCAAGAAACTCCACGGTTACCCTTTTAAAAAGTAGCACCGAAGCAGCCATTAGTTTCACCATTTTACACTCGTTACGGGTAGTTAGTAGCCCAAAAGTCTGACAACCAGTCTTAACCAAGGGGTATCGTGTTACCTAGTAACTAGGTTGTAGAGGTCAGATAGGCAGTCGCTCCATGTAAAATACTAGTATTCAGCTGCATCCGGTTAGACTGGAAGCCAACCCCAAAATAGTTGGGAAAAGGCTAGGCAGATGATGATACACTTTGTCAGATCATAGGAATCGATCCCGGGACTCGACGATCAGCGAACTGAAATAAACTTAGGTAGGTTCAGGGTAGCTCGCCGTCCGATAAGAACCAGGCCCGGGTCGACGGCGCGTTGTGTTCCACGCGCGCCTCAAAGAGATGTCAGCAGAACTGACGGGGTCCGCTAAGGCCGATGCCTGCCGGGGGTCACGGGAAAATCCGAAAGGATTACCGTGGCCCCTGGCAACATACAGGCAACTGAAGGAACACGGGTGGGTTTTAGTCAGTAAGAGTCTGACACGCCCTTCCGCTCCGCCCAGAGCGGGAGAAGTTATTTGATAATTTCCTACAAAAAAAAAAAACATGGCACTCCGGGATTGCCGACAGAAGTGAAAACTTGAACAAGATCGCCTTGATGGAAGAAAAATATTTGTATAGAAAGAACATTGGTCCGTAACCTTATCTAAATAAAGAGCACAATCGCGTTGTATGGGAGCCCCCTTAAATATTTATTTTATTCTGTTTTTTAGTATTTGTTGTTATAGCGGCAACAGAAATACAAAATCTGTGAAAATCTCAACTGTCTAACTATCACGATTCATGAGATACAGCCTGGTGACTGACGGACAGACAGACGGACGGACAGCAGAGTCTTAGTTAAAGGGTCGCGTTTTACCCTTTGGGTACGGAACCCTAAAAAAAACAATATTTTTATTGAACAAAAGTAATTAACATAACATCACGCCTTGTTTCCCCGAAGGGTTGGGCAGAGGAAGTCCCATGTAATAGGGGGCGAGCCTATTGCCATCAACCGGGCACAAATCCAGACTCCGAGCTGCTACTGAGAAATTTCAGATAGAAAAACCCAATAACACTTTGCCCGACCCGGGAATCGAACCCAGGACCTCATGCTCAGCTGTAGCGCTTGCGACCACTAGACCAACGAGGCAGTAAAAAGTAATTATCAACCACGATTAAACATTCCGTCGAAGCGATAACTGCACCAATTACCTACTATTATAATGACCTATTCTTTTAAATTAAATAATAAGAAATAAAAAAAATGGTATAAAACTGTGGTATAAAAGCACTACCGTGAATAGAATTCAGACATTGATAATAGCCTAACGTTAATAACATCAAGAATAGCATTCATAAACAATGAAAATAATTAAAAAGATACTTTTTGAAGATGAAACGCTCACGTAAGTTAGTAAAAAACTATGGCATAAATACCTAATACTTGTACATAAATAAAATTATATTTTTTTGTACTCTTTTAGAAGCAACATTCAAAAAGTTACCGAATTTAGATATGTGAAAATCTTGCGTTTTAATTTATTAATAATAAATGGATGGCCTGGGAAGGAAATCGGGGAGGACTATTCGAAATACATGGATCTACAAAGTGTTGCACAAATTATGACATATATATTTTGTTTGAGCGCTAGTTCAATCTTTATTTTGCTACATTTGGACCTGAATTTTTACGAAGTGGGCCATAATTTCATAACTGTACTCATGGGGTGTGTTGCGATGGTGCGTATGTTTTTTTTTTGTTTTGACAAACTGATTCTACAATCACGAACACTTTGGGTGTTGGTGCATGTTTTTACCCAACAACGGCGAAGCAAAAAGAAGGGTTAAGAGTTTGACCAGTGTGTATGTATGTATTTATATATGTATGTATGTTCATTTGTTACCTCATAACTTCTAAACTACCGTTTATAATTTGACAAATTAATGAGGTAGCATTGGAAGCGTCTTGATCGTCCGCTGGTTGTAAGCTATGTGACGTCACATTAAATTCAATATGGCGCCCACTAGAGGACATAAAGTCATGAGCTAAAAACATTTTTTTTTTTTTATTGTGCCATATTGGGTATCAAATGAAAGAGCTTGACAAGCATATTACAAATATGTATATAATATTGTCTAAGTATATAAATACGTTTAAATTGTTTAAAACTATACTCCGTTTGAAATAAGATTAGACATTTAAACAAACCTTTTTTACAGTCCGTTCAACCGATTTTGACTTCTATACCGTAGGCATAAGGATAGCATTAAAAGCAAAAAAGGTGGTTACAAACCAACTGTTTACTGCAGCTGCCATTTGTCATGCCACCAACACAATAGAAGTCAAAATCGGTTGAACGGACTGTAAAAAAGGTTAAGTTAAATGTCTAATCTTATTTCAAATGGAGTATAGCAAAAGTAAAACTTACTATAAGTAATGCTTGTTTTTCTATTTTCAGTTGTGTTTTTGTAGTCGGGTTTTTGTTTTTTAAATAATTTTCTTTTTGTCCCTATGTCTTGATTTCCGTCTGAAATATTTTCTTGTTTCATACTTTTAGAGCGTGATTTTTTTAGTATTCAATTTCAATACCTATTTGATATTTCTGGTATCACGTTTTTGGGTACAAAGTCAGGCTTATTAGGTATAATTTCTTCAGGAATATTGATATCTGCAAAAGCTTCGAATAATCATCGTATTTTGTCTACAGGCGCGAATATTACTCACGCTACCTCAATCTACAAAATACAGAAACCTGGTCACTACGTTTCTGACTGAAATGCACTTGCTTTTCTTTAAAGATGTCTCTGAATATGCAATGAAGGTAATTTACACAAACAATAATATTTGATGAGAGTGAAATGAAATGAAATTGTTTATTCTGTAAATAGGATATCGGAACCATTTTTACAATTCATGTAAATAAAAATAATAAAAAGATCTATACTCCGTTTGAAATAAGATTAGACATTTAAACAAACCTTTTTTACAGTCCGTTCAACCGATTTTGACTTCTATTGCGTAGGCATAAGGATGGCATTAAAAGCAAAAAAGGTGGTTACAAACCAATTGTTTACTGCAGCTGCCATTTGTCATGCCACCAACGCAATAGAAGTCAAAATCGGTTGAACGGACTGTAAAAAGATTTAGTTAAATATCTAATCTTATTTCAAATGGAGTATAGATAGAATTGACATTTCCTATCTGATTACCCCTGCGAAGAAAATGCGGAACAGACTCAGGGTTCAAAGTCTCTTTTAAACTCCAGACTGAATGACAACATTAAAATTTTAAAAGGGTGCTAAACGAATTCTTAGGGTTCCGTAGTAAACAAGGAACCCTTATAGTTTCGTCATGTCCGTCTTTCTGTCTGTCTGTCCGCGGTCTAGCTCCGAGACCCTTAGTACTAGAAAGCTGTAATTTGGCATACATATTAATTACGCCGACAAAGTGGTAAAACAAAATTATGAACATTTTTTTTTAGGGTACCTACACGTAATGTGATGTTTTTTTTTAGCCTATGGTGTGGGGTATCATTGGAAAGGTCCTTTAAAAATATTGTGAGTTTGTGAAAACCATTTTTTGATTCAAGGATCCGTCAGCGAAATATTAAGCTTTAAAGTGCTAATTTTTGTTAGAATCAAGTGTCCCCCCCCCCTTGCCAGCTAAATAGTTGGTTTTGGATATGTGAAAAAAATCACAGCAGTAGTTTATATAACGAAATAAAAAGGAAAACTAGCACAGCTAAGTAGGCTCTACAAGTTAACGAGTAATAATCGACCAACTTAACTTTGCAGTTGTAAAAACATGTTTTCCCATACATTCCGTATGGGAGAACATATTTTTCAACTACAAAGTTAAGTTTGTTTTTGGGATAAATTCATCCCAACTACGGAACCCTTCATTGTGCGTGGTCCGACACGCACTTGGTCGGTTTTAATTATGAAAACTTATTACACGATTGACATAATTATTGTGAACCTGGTTCGCTTACTTAGTCTTATTTTATATTTTTTTATTGCTATGACCACACTGACATTTTTATTAAATTTTTTGTAACTCCAATGATCTGCATATTTCTAAATTTTTTATTTAGAATTTTAAACCTTTGCATGCCCACGTGACGGTAAAATATGGAGAACTTTATTATAAAAACACCTATGTACTATACCGATTTTTTGCAAAGAAATAAATGATTTGATAGTCTTGGTCAGATCATATGAGGACCATGTAAATTAGTGTCTGAAATAATATTTTGAGATCTACCTTGTATTGAGGATTTTTTATTTTTTTCCAGACATACAGAAGAGTTCATTTAATTTCCCACCGCTTTACCTTTTTCTTGACAGGCCAGATGATTGCTGGCATGATCCTGTTTAACGTTATTCCTATGTGGAACAACTACACTTCAGGAAAGTACAAACAGATGATCCTTTATAACACAACATATGACCATTCCCTGTACCTTACTTGGCCAATAATAAAAAAAGATACGCACTTCGATGCGTATGTCGTTAGTTGGATTTATAATTGGTAAGTCCTTTTAAAAACATGTTATGTTCAGGAGGTCTACGTTTGGTCGGGATTCAATAGTGAGTAGCTACTAAGAACAGTTTTGCGAAGTTGTGACAGTGGAAACAACCGCTATTTCGAGCTGTAGGTCGTAGATTCGAGTCCAAATAGGCACTCTATACACCGTGAAATTTGAATCATAATTTTGCTAGAACAAACGTTATTCAGACCATGGTCTACTACCATTCTATTGGATCTTGTCCAATAAAAAAAAAACATAAATTCGTTTTTGAAAAAACACAAAAAGACAAAGTTTAAAATGTCAAGATTATCTACTGCTTACTAAATTTCGTATATGGAGGTACATTTCCCTGTAAACAATGCTGTGTCCCATGCGTGGTGTCTGTGTTGTAGGGAGTAACGATAATCTTGACATTTTAAACTTTGTTTTTTTTTGTGTTTTTAGGGTTCCGTAGTAAACAAGGAACCCTTATAGTTTCGTCATGTCCGTCTGTCTGTCTGTCTGTCTGTCCGCGGTCTAGCTCCGAGACCCTTAGTACTAGAAAGCTGTAATTTGGCATAGGTATACATATTATTTATGCCGACAAAGTGGTAAAACAAAATTATGAAAAACATTTTTTTTAGAGTACCTCCCATACACGTAAAGTGATGATGTTTATTTTTTATTTTTTTATTCCACCATGTGTGGTATCATTGGAAAAGTCTTTCAAAAACATTGTGAGTATGTTAAAACCATTTTTGAATTCAGAGATCCGTTTGCGAAATATTAAGCTTTAAGGTGAAAATTTTTGTTAGAGTCAAGTGTCCCCCCCCCCCCTGCCAGCTAAATGGTAGGTTTCACATATGTGAAAAAATTCACAACAGTAGCTTATATAACGAATTTAAAAGGAAAACTATCACAGCTGAGTATGCTTTACAAGTTAACGAGTAATAATCGACCAACTTAGATTTGCGGTTGTAATAACATGTTCTCCCATACATTCTGTATCGGAGAACATGTTTCTCAACTACAAAGTTAAGTTTGTTCTTGGGATAAATTCATTCCAACTACGGAACCCTACATTATGCGTGGTCCGACATGCACTTGGCCGGTTTTTCAAAAACCAATTATGTTTTTTTTTTTTATTATTAGACGCTGTAGAATGGTAGTAGACCATGGTCTAAACAACGTTTGTTATAGCAATACTGTGATTCAAATTTCACGGTGTATAAATTATGCTATCACTACTGCTCTCAAAACGGTGAAGGAAAACATCGTGAGGAACCAGCATGTCCTAGAACCAAAAATTCGAAGACATGTGACATCCACCAACCCGCACTGGGCCAGCGTGGTGCATAACGGCCCACTTCCTTTATAATAGAAGAGGCCTGTGTCCCAGCAGTGGGAACATTATAAGCTGATTATTCTGTTATGCGAAGTAGTGACAGAGGTGATTGTCATAAATAATAATATATAATATAATATAAGACGTTTGTATTCTCTACACAAGTTATGTACTTAATGCTAATATTTGACAATAGTGCACGAACAAGGAGCTAACTTTGTGAAAGACTGGTGCCTGAAGTAGGTTTCAATAAAACCTGTATTACAGGTCACCGGGGCCTCAAGTCTGCTATTACAATAGTGTCAGAATGGTCTATCATTGATTTCATAATTGTTGACTTTGACAAGTTTGGTAATCTACTAATATAATGGCATCATTATGACTTTCCAATGGTCAGCCACTGACACTCCATTGAAAGAAATGGCACTTATTGGTAATCTCGTACATAATGACAAATGAATGACTGACTTAGGCAGTATCATTGGTCGTATTGTACGACAATGCCATTATAACACAATTCTATTACGAGACCATTGACCGACCAGTGATTGACCATTATGAATTTAGCAGATTACGAACTTTTAGCAAAATGACAATGGGATCGTGTTGGAATGATGAATTTATAAAAATAGCAGACTTGGGCCCCTGGACCCTCCCGCGGCTAGATGCCTGTGATATGGACCATGATGACAATGTATACTTAATTAACGTTGAATTAAGAACATTAATAAAATTAAAATAAATTAATAATACAAAAAGAGTTAGTGGAAATACCAGTGTGTGTGTGAGTAACTAGAGGAAGTGTAAAAAGAAATGTAAGAGGTTGCTTGAGTGAGTGTGGTGTGAGTATGGATGATGGTATGTATGTACAAGCAGCAGTGGGGATGAATAGTAGCAGAGATAGTCTATCTGAGAGGGATCAACAAATTCTCCGTTCCCTGATAGTCTAGTGTTTTCAAATACGTAGTCACTGAATTTTTACATTTGTGTTTTGTCATCTTCAAGTACAGACGCCAGCACATCAAGCTACCCGAAACTGTCAAATTATCCCAATCAACTTTGAACCTTATACTTCAGCGATAAAGTTGAAAAACTATTAAATAAATTTGACAGATTGTAGTAGCTTGATGTGCTGGCGTCTGTACCTAAAATATAATTCTGTTAAGGAAACCTCAATCAAAACAGTTATTTTTCTGATTCAGGATAATGTCATACATGTGTTCGACTTCTTTCTGTATGTTGGATCTGCTATTATTTCTGATGGTTTTCAATCTCTGGGGACATTTCAAAATACTACTTCATGATTTAGAAACTTTTCCACTGCCAGCCAATAAAGCTGTTTCATCAATGGACGGTGGAAACGATACAGTTAAAGCAGAAATGTATTCCGAAGAAGAATTGAAAGTAATTACTGAAAAATTAAAACAGTGTATAGATTATCACCGATTTATTAAGCAGTAAGTCGCAATAAGCATAGCCATGAGCATAAATAAAATAAACACTGAAAAAACTATTGCTTTGTTTTATCGTTTTGTATTGTAGACCACACAAATCTCGACGGTTGAAAGGCTAATTGATCTAAGCGACATTTTGTAAAACTTGCAGGAGGACGGATCATAGTTATTTTTTTTTTTTGAAAAAAAATCATAAAAAAACAACTATTTGATAGACTTTTGTTTATTTAAATCAATCAGTCATAATATTCAAAAAAAATAACTAATCCGTCCTCCTGCAAGTTTTACAAAATGTCGCTTAGATCAATTAGCCTTTCAACCGTCGATATGCATTTTTGCTCGAAAATATTATATTTATTCTAGGAATGTTTCTTATTTTAGTTTCACTGATAAAATGTCGGAAGCTTTCGGTCCGATGCTGCTCATTTATTATGGGTTTCATCAAGTGAGCGGGTGTTTACTGCTTCTTGAATGTTCGCAAATGGTCAGTAGTGATACTTTATTATAAATCGAATTGTTTTTATCTCTGTCTACTTACCAATTCTAAGAGTTCTCATAATATTGCCCTCTCTTGGACTAACTTGAATATTATCATTACTGTTTCAGACTGCAGAAGCTTTGGTACGATACTTACCTTTGTCAACCATAATTTTTCAACAGTTAATTCTGGTGTCAGTAATATTTGAGTTGATAGGAAGTACGGTAAGAACGCAATGGGGAACCATAAGAGTCCCCGAAACGATCAAAAGCCATCGTCAATTTTTACGTAATTGATACACATTAATGACTTAGTGACTTTTTTTATTAGTGACTTTTGTGGACATGATTATTATTCAGATTGATTACAGTTGTAATAGCAATCATATAATTGCGTTTGATTAAAATAGGTTTTTACTTTTATTAATTTATTTATCTTTTGTATAGATTCTTTTCTATTTCGTGAATGTGAGAACGCTGTAGGCTTAGTGGATTGTAGACCTGTTGATCATTTTCTATTTTGTTAAGTACCTGGTACTTATTGAAAGACCTACACTGTCCTTCCAAACCTAGTAACACTGTTATTTGAAAGTATTGTAAAAGCCAATTATTTTTAAAAGAGTAACCGTGGAGTTTCTTGCCGGCTCTTCTCCATAGGAAGCGACCAATTGGAACCGTGCACCTAGCTTCTGACGTTTCATAAGTGCCCATGTAGGCTTATGTAAAATAAAATATTTTGAATTTGAATTTGAATTTGATCGTCTACTAAATACAATTGAAGCGATTGACAATATTACTACAATTGAAATTGATGGTAATTTATTATTATTTTAAAACGAGGAGCTCGTCGCTAAGTACTAACAGCCGCACGGGGCGATCCATCAGGTTAAGCTACGCTTGCCGGAGTTGGACCGTGGATGGGTGACCATTTCTACATACCGAGACTCCTCCGTGCCTCGGAAAGCACGTTAAGCTGTTGGTCCCAGCTGTCATTCGTGGATCAGACAGACAAACAGTCGGACTGTCAGTTTGACAGTCGTTACGGGTCGTCAGAAGCCCGAAAGTCTGACAACCAGTCTTACCAAGGGGTATCGTATATACCTAGTTATTGGGTTGTGGAGGTCAGATAGGCAGTCGCTCCATGTAAAATACTGGTATTCAGCTGCATCCGGTTAGACTGGAAGCCTACCACAATATAGTTGAAAAAAGGCTAGGCAGATTGAGAAATTGATGGTAATTGATCAATTACAATTGATCGTTTCGGGGACCCTTTACTGCTAATTTCTTCCACTAGAGGGATCATTGCACTAGATAACAAAATGGTTTTATAAAAAAGTTAAACAAAAGGTTAAACACAACTAAAATAATAACTGGATTCCTATAATACCTATAGCTATTGAAACCATATTGAAAAACATCATCATCATCATTTCAGCTGAAAGACGTCCACTGCTGGACATAGGCCTCCCCCAAGCACCGCCACTTCGACCGATTCTGTGCTTTCTGCATCCAGCGGATTCCTGCGGCCTTCATAAGGTCATCGGTCCATCTTGTGGGAGGCCTTCCAACGCTACGTCTTCCGGTACGCGGTCGCCACTCCAGAACCTTTCGGCCCCATCAGCCATCCGTTCTGCGAGCAATGTGCCCTGCCCATTGCCACTTAAGTTTGGCAATTCTTCGGGCTATGTCGGTTACCTTGGTTCTCCTGCGGATCTCCTCATTTCTGATTCGTTGAAAAACATAGTTATTTTTTTTTTTTTTTACATGATTCATTAATATTAAGTAATGTTCTTTTTTTCGAATCATGTGCCATTCAATATTGCATTGATATTGAAGTTCACTCAAAAATATTTTCAGAGTGAAAAATTGAAGGATGCCGTTTACGGTGTGCCGTGGCAATATATGGACACAAAGAATAGGAAGATCGTTTCCATATTCCTGTACAACGTTCAGGAACCAATACATGTGAAGGCAATGGGAGTTATCAATGTTGGGGTCACTACAATGGCCACGGTAAGGTTTTGAGTTGATTCCACGAAAAATGTTTCAGCTTTTGTAACATTATTTTCCAGCCTCGGTTTAGGTACAATATTTCTATTTTCATAATGTCCCTCGGGTATCATCGGATTTCCGAATACAAACGAATGCTAATTTAAATGTCCATCAATTATTAGATTTATCGTGTATAATAATTTTAATTCAGAATTAGTTCTGAATTCAAATTATTATACACGATACTTAATTGTTGTTTTTTTTTTATTTCCGTGTGAACTATATAGAGCTGTAAAACTATTTTCCTATCTGTCGTGCCTTCGACTTTAGCGGCTTTCCTCCCATTTTTTAAAGAAATTACATTAGGTTAAAAGAGTATTAACAACTTTATATACTTCCAAGTCGATTGAGAGCGTCCGATCTGCACCAAGTGCAAAAGGCAACTGATAGAAATCCGACAACTGACGAAACACGAAGTTTGCCGAGGGACTTTAAGAAAATAGAAACATAGTACTTATATTTTGTTAATCTTTTTCAGATTTTGAAAACATCGCTGTCTTATTTTACTTTCCTTCGCAGCATGTAAAAAATACTGAACTCATCGTAGAATAGTTTTACTTCTTAACATAATTATATTTTACTTGGAAATATTTTGCTTCTACATGTCCATCAATTATTATTAGATTTATCTTGTATAAACATTGAAATAAGTTCTACTAAGTAATAATTGAACTAACTATATACAGAGGAAAAAATAAAATATAGTAACAAATCATTGGGCATCAAAAAATTCATCCGAATCGCTGTCGGTGGGAAAGGTGCCCAAAAGGCTGGCAGCATTGCCACGTTGTATGGCAATGCTAATTCTTTGGCCTAAAAATTGGCCAACCCTTTGGTCACGTGAAGAGTCGACCAACCGCTTGGCGATGTCCCGGAATAATCGATGAGCACTCGGACCCCATGGCCCTAGTGTTTCAACCCCAAACGGTTCAAAAATATAGCTACCGGTAAGGTTGTTATATTTGCGCCGTTTGAGGTTTTCTGCACCTTTTGCTTCTTGCATTGATTACATTTAAGTTTCAATATTAATTAATTGTATCGATTTAGCTATTGTTCTATTTATCTATATTTTGTTGTGTGACGAATAAAATTCTCAAATATATGTTTGGGTTATCATTATAGTATCCAAAAAGCAACACCAGAAGTATTTGAATTTTTCAATGACTCTTATTAAAAATGTGTTTTTTTTTCGTGGAAACACAAACAAAAAAAAAACGGGCCAAGTGCGTGTCGGACCACGCACAATGAAGGGTTCCGTAGTTGGGATGAATTAATCCCACAAACAAACTTAACTTTGTAGTTGAAAAATATGTTCTCCCATACGGAATGTATGGGAAAACATGTTTTTGCAACTGTAAAGTTAAGTTGGTCGATTATTACTCGTTAACTTGTAGAGCCTACTTAGCTGTGATAGTTTTCCTTTTAATTTCGTTATATAAACTACTGTTGTGATTTTTTTCACACACCCAAAACCAACCATTAAGCCGGTAGGGGGGGGGACACTTGACTCTAACAAAAATTAGCACTTTAAAGCTTAATATTTCGCAAACGGATCCCTGAACCCAAAAATGGTTTTAACAAACTCACAATGTTTTTAAAGGACCTTTCCAATTATACCCCTCACTATGGGTTAAAAAAAGAAAAAAAATAACATCACCACTTTACGTGTATGAGAGGTACCCTAAAAAAAAAATGTTTTTCGTAATTTTATTTTACCACTATTTTGGTGTAATTAAAATATATACTTATGCCAAATTACAGTTTTTTAGTACTAAGGGTCTCGGAGCTAGACCGCGGACAGACAGACAGACAGACAGACGGACATGACGAAACTATAAGGGTTCCTTGTTTACTACGGAACCCTAAAAACGTGTGGCACTCGGGGACTGCCGCGGTAAAGCTATTGCACAGCATTTGTAACCTCCATACTTCATATTTGTCAACGCTACACTTGGGATGATGACGTGATGACATAAAACAAAAATTACGTTCCCATGACAACATCACGTTGCCATGGGAACCGTCATTACATGGTAGGCGGAGTGGGGGGTGTTAGGTTTTATTTTCGTTACGGAATTTCTTGATTCGGTCGCCGCGCTCAAAGCCCGCGATAAAAGCTATGCAATAGCTTAAAAATCAATCTGCCTAGCTTTTTCTTGTATGAAAATGCGTATTCATAAGAGCGTATGAATAAGCTCAATAGGTTGACTTTAAAAAATATATGGGGATACATAGATATAACGAGTAATAATTGATCAACTTAAAATGTTCAGTTGAAAAAACATGTTCTCCCGTATGGAAGAACATATTTTTCAACAACACTGTTAAGTTTGTTCTTGGGATAACTTCACCCTAACTACGGAACCCTTCATTGTAAGTGGTCCGACACGCACTGAGTCGGTTTTTGTGTCTGCGGTGACTGGCTCATTACGCCTTCGAAACGTTTTAAGTTAATGTAACTTTCAATAAACTTTTACACATTTAAATCCAACTAATATACGTACCTATACTACATAGGTTTAGGTAGTTAATTATAGGTAAACAAAAAAAACCACGTGACGAGACAGCTCTCAAGTAGCCGACTAAACGTAATACCTGTCACTTCAGTTGTCATGCTACGTCACAGTTGTACTCTTCAATTTAGCAACGTTATAATTCATTGACGTGTAGACTTTGGGCTATTCAAATTCAAATTCAAAATTCAAAATTGTTTATTTCTTTAACCAAATTACACAATTAGTTTGTGATTGGAGCCTTCTTTTAAGCAAACAATGCCTGTATTAGAAGACTCCGCTCTTCCATAACAAAAAAAAAAAAAGAGAAAAATAATTTTAACAAAATCATGTATAAGAAGACAAAAATTAGCATAAGAATAGTTTATGTATGCGTGTGTGTGTGTGCTTGGGTATGTGTGTGTGTGCATGTGTATGTGTTTGAGCGTCTGTTTTTGTGTATGCGTGTGTATGTGTGGGTTTATGTCCCTGTGTGAGAGGTTATGCTGTGGGTTTCAAGAGCTCTTCCGTTTCCTCATAGGTAAGTGGTTTGATCCATTTCAGGGTTTTTTTTTTGCATTCATAAAACAGATTCTTATATATACATATTTCTTTATTTATTCTGTTATATAAACGAGCAGACCGTGATTTAAATTGCATGGAGGCAACCAAAGTTTTTGTTTGGGGGACTTCTGCAACAGCATGCTTTCTTCGTTTTGCCAGTTTAGATGCATCGTAAGGTAGAGTCTTATGCTTCTTTAATATAGTTTGAACTATGTATAGTTTTCTTACTGAGAGTAATTCGCTTAGGTTATAAAGACTTTCTGTGGAATACCTAGTTTTCTTAAAATACATAGTTTTTATCAGGGCACGTTGTGCACGCTCTGCTTCTATGAATTTAGTTTTTGCAGACCCTCCCCAGGTAGGTATACAGTAAGCTAAGACAGACTGAGCCAAAGCGACGTATATCTCATTAAGGAGATTTCTAGAGGTGTTATTACGACTCATTATATTTTTCGGCACAATATGTCTCAGTGCACTAAACAACCAACACAGTTTTCTCACCCTGCTAGCAACTTGTTCAATATGGGGATACCAGGATAATCTCTGGTCTACTACTACCCCTAAGTATTTCGTTTGCTTTACTTTATTTAGTTTTGGGCAATTAAACAGATTAGACAGATTATAAAATATTATATTAGTAGTATAAATCTAACTAGAAAAATGTGCTCAAGCAGTTACATTTACGAATAGTAGTTTAATAACAAATGATATAGTTTAACATACATTAGTATAAGCGGAAACTATTGTAAAAATCTAAAATAAATTTAATTTGGTTTTATCGTATTTCTGAACATGAAAGCGTCATCTATAACAACCCTTTTAACAAATTTTTTACCTTTATTTAACTACCTAAACCTATGGAGTATAGGTATAACTTTATACGGACGGCGAACTACGCAGAGATAATATTGTATTCACGGGAGAATGTTTTTGTCAAAGCTGGTACAATGGCTATTGACTGAACTCGCTGAAAACTGAATAGCTTTCGCAAACAATTCACTATCATCGACGAAACTGCTATTATGTCCACATGACACGTGATAACAAAATATTTGGTTGAATTATTAATAGTTCAGTTATTATGAAATGTCAAAGAGACTGTGTACACTGTACCACAGTATAAATAAGTAACAGTATTCTATTTTAACTCTGAATAAATACCCGGCGCAACTAGCCGATACTTTTTCCATACAAATTTTGGGGGAGTTTTACTCCACTGTTACACATTGTACATCCAAAGTAAAATATGAAATCGTTTTGTCTTATTATTAATTTTGTCTGTACAGAAGCAGAATAGTAAAAAAAAAAGCAATTAAAAAGTTATGAGCCAACAAAAATTCGTTTTTCCTGCTAATTTTAACGCAACTTTGGGAGGAAATAAGTAATAAAAGAAGTATAAAATCTCCAAAACAAAGCTCGTTCCGACAAAGCTCAATTGTCGAAGATTATAATAAACTTTATTCGTAATTGATTTATGCAGTAGTTTTTTCATAAAACTCCACCTTTCAAAGGACTTTTCGTAATTTTTACGCGGTCGTTTTACTAAAATCGTTCTGAACGGTGTTTGTGTGCGTGTGAACTAGAGTTTGTGCATGTAGACCAGCGTCTAACTGCTCATCACTGATACTATCTCTGTCGGACACGATGCCAGGTGACACAGCGTGCTTTTTGACCAAGCCCACCAATGAGTTCGAGCCCGCGACTAGTTCAACCTTAAATCATGTAGGGATTTGAATTATTTCACCCCAGTGTGCAGTTGGCCAACACTTAGACCTTGAGCTGGCCTATCGTAGTACGGACTTTCAATAGAATAAGAGGCCAGCTTATACTGGATTAATTAAGAGGAGGCTTCCTAAATTGTATGTTAATTTGCATTAATATTCTGAAAAAGTCACGCATACAATCAAAATGGAACTTTAGTATATGATTTATTGGATCACATTTACATGTTTGGCAAATAAGTATCGAACGCAAATTACCTATAAAGCAAAATGCACAACTCACCAAGATGCTTGAGCACTTAAAATTAGTAATAAAGCACCCAATCACGGTGACTTGTAAGTTAGTAATCTTAATTTTCTTGTAAACTCTTGAATAATATTCATTTATTTCCTTTTAAAACAAAATTCTCGCCGTAAGTAGTACTTTTCTGAATCACAAAGTGCAATATTTTCCGTATAACATAGAGTATTTTTCTTCAAGCCCTGTATCAAAGATTAAGTTACTACATTTATTAAGTTACTTCGAAGTAGTGCTTAGCGTTGGTATTAAGTTAAGCCATTTCAAGAGGCCAGCCATGCGCGAATACCCCACTTTGCATCGCTCGCCAGCTTTTAAAACTTCGACTATTAACACGGTACAAAATAATACAGAAAGTCAACTATAAAGACTTGAAATTCACGACAGACAATATATTTTTATTTCACGAAGCGACGGGGCGCTTTACTTGTGGCAACCAAGTGTACAAACACGCTGTGAATGTGTGCGTGAAGACGCCTCACGCACACACTTCCGACTTCACCGTTGTCTCGGACGGTACCGAGAACTCCTGCGCTTACACACACATTCACAGCGTGTTTGTATACTTAGTTACCACAAGTAAAGCGCGCGTCGCTTTGTTAGATAAAAATAGTACACCAGAAGGTTCCTTTTTGTTGTAAAACATAGTTTAAAACATTCTGAATAGTTTTCATCATCGTAGAATCATTCAGAACAAAGAAACGATGGATGGACTGTGTGAATGATGATATGGCTCGAAAGGAGGTGACTACTGAGATGGAGACTAATAGAGAATGATATAAAAAGAAAAAAAAAATTAAAAAAGGAAAAAAAATGGGATAAAGACAAAAGTATGATAGTGAGGATGAAAACATTCTGAACAGTTAATTTTAGTTCGTCATACCGTCATCATAACTAAAGCTGTGTAGCACCAGCTTTAGTTAAGATTGTGTTTTTACTACGGTTGGTCCATCCCCTAGTTGGACATGTTTTTCGAGAATTATTTTATAAACTTGTCTTTCGAGACTCCCAAATTTACAGTCTTGTTTGTATAAAACTTTATTTCCTTTTTTCAAGATAATATTTACATAATTTAAATACTTACAGACTTCAAATAATAATATGTACAAGTATAAAAAAGGAGGGAAATAATCATAGGGCATCCTGTACGTGCTATTTCTATCTATATTACATAATAATTATAATAAAATAGTAACGAAGTCAAAACCTACATTGAACATTAAAAAAAAAGTAATTGCTACGAGGTGTGCGAACGAGTCTGATACGGAATAGTACATTACTGTCGCTGCCAGCAATTCGGGCATTGATGGACGACCGACGTGAGTTTATCAAACCCTGGTTGCGGCCAAGGCTTGTATAGTACTTTTCTCAAACAATGCGCGGAAATTCAAACTAAGTAAACTAATTATTAATTTCAGAATCAATGACGAACAAAGAAAATTTTTCACGCGCTAATAATACGTTAATAGCTCTATTTGCTAAGCCAGTTCGAAATTTAAATAAAATCTTTGATAAGTTACCTCCTTGGTTACCATGTGTTGAAGTAAAAAGTTCGTTCCATTTCTAAATAACATGACAGATACGAATTTTCATAGTAACATTTTATTTGGCCGCTAAACACGACAGCTATGGATTTTCATAGTAACATTGCCGGCCGCCTACTCGCTTGTTTTTGACCAGTACATCAATTTCGATTTATCTCGAAGAAGGTTGTCTAAATAATGTGCGAATTTCCAAGCAAGATAGTTTTTAGATTTATTATTTTTTAGATTTTAGATTTTGTATGGACGTAATATGTTCCGGATTGGCCCAAAAACGGCAGAACGGATTTGTATGGGCACACAGATAGTTTATAACCTGGACACATAGGGTACTTTTAATCCAGGTAATACGTTCCTGTGGGAAATTTTCTGACATCCACGCGAGCGAACCCGCGTTCAAAAGCTAGTTATTAATAAAAGATTAAAACTTAATAAAAACTTTTTACATAAAAGAACAACCGACTTCCAAAAAAAACACTACAAAGTGAAAAATAACTTTAATTTCGGAAGTCGGTGTCTTTGGTTATGAATTTTCGTTTTTTGCCACCGACTTCCGAAATTAAAGTTATTTTTCACTTTGTAGTGTTTTTTTTTTTGGAAGTCGGTTGTTTTTTTTTGTAAGAAGTTTTTATTTTTCAGTTTTTACCCGACTGCCCCAGAAGGAGGGTAATGTTTTTAGCTGTGGTATTTACCCCACACAAATTCGAATACGACTACCTGCTATGTAAATAACAGTGAGAGGAACTTAACATATCATCCACATAATAAGTGGGAAAAAATACGTATTATTGAAACTAACTCAAAAACTGCCAAAGCAAAGTTATTAAAATTTATATGGGATCACCTCTGAAGTATTAGGGTAATTCCATGGTAAACGCTACTGCAGGTGTTTTTTTTTAATTCACAATTTTTTGTCAACTTTTAGTTTAAGGGAATCTACTGATCCTATATTTTATTAAAAACTTTAAAACTTCTGCCTAGTTTTCGAATTTATCGAATTTTCTCCAACTAAACTCAGGTCATTAGGCTTGATCAAAGGTAATTAATTTTTTCCGATTTTGAAAACGCTATAAAAAAAGAAGAACTGTCGAATTGTTAGCTCACGACCCGCCATTCGAGAACAAATATTTTCTTCTGTTGATACTTGAATTATAATTTGATAAGTACAGTATTTTCATTACTTTCACCAGCTTTTAAAGCAGTCCCCTTGCCTGGTAACGCCCGTTACGTAAATAGTGGAAAAGTTTGTTTAACATCTAGCCTGTTGCATGCATTGTAAAATGCATTTGAGAAAGTAAGGTTATGATTGCAAGCAACTTTTATTTGCGTTTGTTTTTATGTTTAGCTGATTTATTTATAAAATATTGGGGGGGAATATCATGTAACACCCGTTACGGGTAACGGGTGTTACCTCTTTTTGATATGATATTATTGGGACCAATAAAATAATGACAACGGGTTCGGTGAATTGTTTTATACTTTTCAACACAGAGGAGTCATCCAAAAATGACGGGACCGTTTTTGTTAACACTTTTACCTAGTTTTAATACCAGCTATCTACTTTTTGTCCCGAAAATACGCTAAAATGTTCTTCATGTACCTACTTACTGCTGATGCCTTATGATTTATTGACGATTCCTAACAGCGCTAACACACTGGGACGCCATGGCGTCGTCTCTGGCTAGGTATCCATGGTACTTAGCTCTGGCTACCTACCGTAGCCAAATGAGGTTGCGAAATAAGTAGCCAGTAACTTGCGGGCGTCCGTCATGTTTCTATTGCAATAGCGCGAACATCTAAATCAAATCCAGTTGTTGTCAAGATAAGAGAAGACACTAAAGCACGGGCTGAGAAAATTTACAAAGGAATAGGGAGAAAGAGAAATAAATAGTGATGAAAGACTTATTTGCAGAATTCCTCTGAATCTGCTGCCAGCCAGGTTCTCGTTTGGTATACTAGGGCACAGATAATATAATACTACGTCTAGGGGCAGTTCTCAATATTAAACAAAAACTGCGCTATGATGAGGTGTATACAGATTCTGAAGACGAGTCTGACTCATGCAACAGTGTATCGGTCCGGGATATAAATCCGGGAGTGTTCGTTCTAGTAAGAATAGTCGCTGAAGGCAGAAAGCAAAAAGAATTCAGGTATGCTGCGGTATGCCAAAGTTCAGTAACTGAGTAGTAGAGTAAGAAAGCCACTGCTAATACATTCATTAGCAATGAAAATTATGTTTCAGATGTTCTATTTACAAACATCATCTGCACATTGCCTAATCCCGAACTAAAACTAAGAGGGGACCGCAGTTACTACAGTTTTTTGTCAACAGTTGATGTTTTAAACAATAAATTCATGAAAATTTATTAAATACTGTGTTTTAAGTGTTCTCACCATAAATGACAGCCAAATATATGCTTTAATATAGACTTATTACTGCAAATATTGTTGAGGATTCGTACGCGTAACACCCGTTACACCAAGCTGTAACACCCGTTACAATTATAAATTCCTAGTAAAAAAAAATCTGTAGATATTTTTTTACTACACTTATCCAAAGTATAAAGTGGTTATTTAATTTCAGTTAACATACGTTTTTTAAATATATACTAACAAAATTCGCAGAGTTTCACATTTTTCACGGGCGATCTGGTATACAGAGGCCAAATCGTGTAACGCCCGTTACACGATAAATGGCTCTATATTTTTGTACTTCTAATAGACATTTTAATTTCAATACATTTTACGAAAATTGCACATTAGGTAGGGTGTTCTGAAACATCATGACATGCCATGTTTTCTTATTAATTTAGTGTTTTTTTGGCAAGTAAAGATGTACGAACTGTAACACCCGTTACATGGAATTACCCATTACCTACCAAAAAAAAATAGAATCATTAAAATCCATTCATAATCGGCCAAGTTATCGCGTAACAGACATACAAAAAAAACATACAGTTGAATTGAGAACCTCCTCCTTTTGGAAGTCGGTTAAAAAGTCCTTTATATTCCAATTAAACAGCTATTTTTTGGATAAAAAAGGATTGCGTAGTTGACTTACCGTGTAATTTTCACTACGTCTGTCAGCAGTCGACTAAAATTATGATGCAAACGTCATGGAAATCCCTAAGTAAATCCACGTTTTACTGGTTTCATTCAGTTCTGTGCCTATTAAATGCGCTCGACTTCAGCCTGGATAGCCAGTAGCCACTTAGAATAAAACGTCAATGTTTTGTATGGAAAACGGCTTAGGTAAACAGTGAAAGGTTGCTGGTTTATTCTTCGTAAACAGGGACTAAAATAGCTCTTTAATCCCAAGGGACTAAAAGTGATTTGAATTTGGAATATGGATATTGTTAGTAAAAGTTCCTATCACCAAAAAGATCAATCACGAACGTTTTATGAACAAGTAACAGACTGTATGATAAACCGAGCGCGAAAACTTCTTGTTCCTAATTTTAAGTAAATAAATAAATGTACTATTCTTATTGCTTGCACTTACTTATTTTCTCATAGAGGATGATTAAAAGTAGAGTCCACCTCGGGAGCAACACTATTTTAAGCTCGAGTGACGTACTTTGGATCCCTCGATGCGCTCAGGGTTCTACTTTAGAATCCTTCGCTCTGCTCTAGATTTAAAGAAACACTCTCGCGTTTAAAATAGTTGTTTGCTCCCTAGGCAAACAATGTACTATTTTTTTTCTTTTGACTGTATAGGAAAGTGAGGTGAAATTGGGACGCTAAAGCAAATCTATACTAATAATATAAAGAGAAAAGATTTGTATTTTTATTTGTAATGAATAAACTCAACAACTTCCCGACCGATTTAGAAAATTCTTTCACCAATAGAATACTATATTTTCACTGATTAATATATATAGGCTATTATTTATAAAGATATCACGCGGACGAAGCCGCTGGCGGAAGCCAGAATTGAATAAAAACACAAGTTTGGAAGAATATAATCAAAGTTAATATCCTTTAATTTTTCCTTTCTTAATTATTTCATCTACCAACCCGCACTGTGCCCGCGTGGTAGAATACAGCCCATTCCCTCTCGAAGAGCACATTAGAGGCTGATTATGTTAACATTTATTTAATTTGTATTAAAAAAAAAATGGTATTTTAATTCAGGCAAAATACCCATATACAAAAAAAATAAAATAAATAAGTTATAAAACATATTTTACGACGACGAGAATACTTTTTTCTTAATTCTAAATAATTATAAAACCGGCCAAGTGCGTGTCGGACTAC
This sequence comes from Agrochola lychnidis, assembly GCA_963680765.1. Lineage (NCBI taxonomy): Eukaryota > Metazoa > Arthropoda > Insecta > Lepidoptera > Noctuidae > Agrochola > Agrochola lychnidis. The sequence continues at coordinate 3,354,853 of OY796866.1, read as the reverse complement.
GCACAATGAAGCGTTCCGTAGTTGAGATGAATCTATTGTACCAAGAAATACACAAAACAATATTGAGAGATTTACCATATTATTTTAAGACCATAGCACAGATAATATAATACTACGTACCATAGACTTCTTATAGGTTTTCCTGTAATCTCTGACTAAAGAGCCATACTATGTATTTTTTTCAAAATTTTAGGTCTAGTAGTTTTGGAGATAAGGGGGGAATGGTAAATTTTCATTGAATATAAATAAAGAGCACAATCGCGTTTACAAAAATGAGGTGTCGTCATGGTCGCGAAATCAATGGTTTAGTCCCGTCTCAAAAATGCCCAACGCGCCTAAAGAAGTTTTCACTTCAAAAATGCTGGGCTGAATAATTGTGAGCGCCAATTATCCCAAGTTCGTTCATTGCTCAATTAATATTATTATGCGTCTAATTAAGTTTCAATCCAATTTCAATTATCGGTGTGGTGCAAGTTTGAGCGAGCAGTACATACTATAGGCGGGTTACGTTCAGTATGACATTCAGAGGCACGAACCTTATCACACTAGCGGTTTGCGAGCGGCTGCGGGGCGGGGCGGGCGCGCAGCGAATGCATCGCGAACACGCCGCGGCTGCACAGCGAAGACGTCGCGGACGCGTGGCTAATTCGCAACGTTTTCGTCGCGTGTTTGTAGCAAGTTAACGATGTACAATACACTCAGTAACAAAGTGGATTCCGACGAGGAGACACTGCTGTTGGCTTTGTTACTTCAAAGACGCCGGAGACGAAAACGAAAGCATCAACGAATTTGGGAAGATCCATTTTCACGCTGCTATTCGCGGCGATCTCGTTGCGCGCCCTCTCCGCTTTGAGGACGCTCGCAGTCCGCTAGTATGATAAGGCCCTTAGGTATTTAGAACTGGCGTTACATCTATGAAACTATGTATCATGCAGCAGCTAGCAGTGTTGGCCCAGTGGTAAGGCCGTCTTTACCCGGGGGTGCAAGGGGTGCGTAGCACCCGAGCGCAGGGTCTTAGGGGCGCAAGCCGATCGAGTCGTTTTGAAATCTTTGTTCGATTTCAAAACAGACGACACGATATCATTAAAAAGTTTATCAACTTAAAAGCCAGAAAATTTGAATTTGATGTTTGAAAATGAACCTCACTTTATTTTGTAGTAAGTATTACTATAAAAAAACCGGCCAAGTGCGTGTCGGACCACGCACAATGAAGGGTTCCGTAGTTGGGATGAATTTATCCCAAAAACAAAATTAACTTTGTAGTTGATAAACATGTTCTCCCATACGGAATGTATGGGAAAACATGTTTTTGCAACTGCAAAGTTAAGTTGGTCGATTATTACTCGTTAACTAGTACAGCCTACTTAGCTGTGATAGTTTTCCTTTTAATTTCGTTATATAAACTACTGCTGTAATTTTTTTCACACATCCAAAACCAACCATTTAGCTGGCAGGGGGGGGACACTTGACTCTAACAAAAATTAGCACTTTAAAGCTTAATATTTTGCAAACGAATCCCTGAATCCAAAAATGGTTTCCACAAACTCTGGAAACCATTTTTCACAAAATGTTTTTGCAAGACCTTTCTAATGACATCCCACACTATGGGATAAACAAATAAAAAATAAAACATCACCACGTTACGTGTATGGGAGGTACCCTAAAAAGAAATGTTTTTCATAATTTTGTTTTACCGCTTTGTCGGCGTAATTAATATGTATACCTATGCTAAATTACAGCTTTCTAGTACTAAGGGTCTCGGAGCTAGACCGCGGACAGACAGACGGACATTTTTTTTTTTTTCTTTTCTTCTTATCCATCTGCGATCAGCCATTGGCTATAATCAGATCTGTTGGTTAATACGATGGCAATTGGAGTTTGACGCATCCTGTGACATGTCTCCTCATCAAAAATTTCAATTTAAGCACTACTTAAATTGAGGCGATTCGTTTCCTTTTTAAGCGGAATATGTAGTTTCTATGGTCCAACAGCGAGTTGGTTTTTGTGTCGCTCGAGTCTTTTTTTGTAGGTTATGCATGATCTTTTCACATCTTCCTTAATTAATGGGATTTCAAGGTATTCATGGACTTCACTGTTCTTTGTGAACCAAGGTGCGCAGCTTATCGTCTTTAGTGCTTTGTTTTGGAAACTTTGTAGGATTTCTATGTTTGAGTCGCTGGCCGACCCCCAAAGTTCTATGCCGTATGTCCATACAGGTTTTAATATGCATTTGTAGATTAGAAGTTTGTTTTCAAGACTGAGTGAGGACTGCCTAGCTATAAGCCAGTAAATGTCTGCTAGTTTTCTGTTTGCCTGGTCTTTTTTGTTCTTAATATGTTCGCGCTAGGTAAGCCTTCTATCTAGGTGCATGCCTAGGTATTTGACCGTGTTTTTCTGGGGCAGCACATTATTAAACATACACACAGACGGATATGACGAAACTATAAGGGTTCCTTGTTTACTACGGAACCCTAAAAATGGAACATCAAAATTAAGTTTTTTTTTTCATTGGCAATGGGCCGCAGGCTGATTTTCTCACCCTGGCGCCCAATATAGATAAAACAGCCCTGGCGTAATGACCGCGACTTACGAGTTGTATAGGTGGTATAGGTTTGAACCCAGACAGGCACTTCACTTTGAGTAAATTGTTTCATCACCACTGCTCTCAAAACGGTGAAAGAAAACATCGTGAGGAAACCGGCTTGTCCTAGAACCAAAAATTCGAAGACATGTGACATCTATCAACCCGCACGGGGCCTGCGTTTTGGATTACGGCCCACGCCCTCTCACAGAGAGGAGGCCCGTGTCCCAGCAGTGGGAACATTATAGGCTCATTATATTATGCTTATGCCTATATGCTAACATGTTGTTTTAAAATGCAGCAAACACAATAAAAGCCAGCGCAAGTCTGCGGATGGCGGGCTGAATAATCATACCAACGTAAATTCATACGTATCTAATGGTAACAAGGTATAGATTTTAAAGCTCAGAGACCGATAGTGGAGCATCAAAGGGGATTTCTTTCTGCGGTATTGAAGAGCACGCAGCCCGCGTAGCATGACAACCATAGAAACGGGTTTTCTACGAATTTTGTCGACGGAAGAATAGACAAAATGACAGATTGTGATTATTTATCTGTCATTCTGTCTATTCTTCCGTCGACAAAACCCGTTTCTATTGTGGTCATGCTAAGCAAGCTGGAGGATACCGCGGCGGGATGCGAAGGCATGCGACGGTATGCGCCGAAATCCGCTAGCATACGATTGCGGGGAAGAGGCTATCCTCTCGTAGCATACCGCGGGAAGCTCCTCGGCAAATCCTCCTCGATGCTGTCCTCCACCGTCTGCCGGTGTGTGTGGGCTTTAAGTATCACCCATAGATATGAATGGATTTCCCACGAAAAAAAAAAAGATATGCATGACTCCTTTAGGATGTTTACTCCGTGCATTCATGCTAGCCCCACAATATGACATTTAAAGGCCCTAGGCCAGTGGTTCCTAACCTTTTCAATATTGTTACCCCTGTGACCTATTAGGAAAACTGATTATACCCCGACCTTAAAATGTTATCAATACAAACAAGACAAGCTTGTAATTCTTATGTATTTTATATTTAAATTAAACAATGAATTAAGGAAAAATTGTTAGTGTGATGGTTGGTACTGTTTTGCATTCACAAGTTTTTTATGTAAGGTTTAGTTTCGTTTAAAGCGCATCTTAAGTCATGTTCCACATTGAAACAGTTTCTGCCTTTGTTTTCAGTGTAACCGAAGTTGAAAAACCACTCTCATATCTATAGGTGGTTGCAAAGGTACTTTTAAGCATTTTTAAAGCTCTGTTAGCTATTAACAGGATAATCAGACTAGGTTCTTTGTTACCCCCCTCAGAATAGCTAAAAAATAAAAAAAACAAAAAAAGACAAAAAAAAATCTAATCTTTACATTTAAATAAATATTTATTCCTCAATTCTCCCTATTGCTACCACTGTTTGTCTCTGCATCACCCAAATGTTGACTGGTAGAAAATGCCTTTGGCATTAAGTCCGCCTCTGTACATTTGTGTACTTGAAGTATTAAATAAATAATAGCTGATTTACCCCCGCGGGGGTAGTTACCCCCAGGATCGGAACCCAGGCCCTAGGCAAAGGCAAGTCAAGGTGACAGCAGTTGCACGTTACACTTACTGGCACATCATAACTGTATTGGGGTCAGCTTCCTGTCTAACCGGATGCAGCTGAATACCAGTATTTTACATGGAGCGACTGCCTATCTGACCTCCACAAGCCAGTTACTGGGTAACCCCTTGGTAAGACTGGATGTCACACTTTGGGGCTTCTGACTACCCCGGGACCAACGGCTTAACGTACTTTCTGAGGCACGGAAGGGTGGTATGTAAAGAAGGTCACCCATCCACAGATCAACCGCTGCAAGCGTAGCTTAACCTCATCGATTGACCTGTGCGGCTGTTATTACTTAGCCATAAACCGCACATGGCTCAAAATCATATCACACATTTTTTGTAAATTTTAACAAATATTGGCCTGCTCAGAGTAACCTCCGCCACCAAACCATGCCTAATCCCCACCCACCCAATGTTAATTAAAAGTGCCTTTCCATCCACCCTTCAAATGTGGCGATTATAATAATCCAACTTCGAAGAAACCTCCAACAAAATAAACCTTAATTTCACACAAGGCTTCATTGTCGTTCAAATTAACCAAAAATAGAATATCCCATGTCTACAACCTCAAGTTTAAGTAATGTACGGTCTAATCCGCTTTCAGTCGCCCACGCCCGGACCATTGAAAGGCGATTAGGCAACCGTTCAAACACATATTAAAACTGAGCCTACCGAATTATCCTCCATTGTCCGGGATTCCTTAACAAGGTAAGCAGGAAATTGTGTTACAGTAAGGAGAAATAAGTAATGAATACTTTTGGGATTTTAAAGGAGAAGGCTGTAGGTACGGTTTTTTCCTTTAGCTTAGTTGGATATTGCTAAATGATAAAGAACCTTTACTGGATTTTTTGACAACGCTCCAGAAGCAATAGAATTGAACTTATTTTTGAAAACCGCGGTCGACTAACGATCGATCGATGTTCGGTGTTCACGCATCATACGCGTGTACCAGCAGCGCGGCGGAGGACGCGCGGGTAGAGGGGTCACACAGCTGATCGAGCCAACGGCGGCGGCATCCTACCACTCGCCGACAGAGACGAACATCAACGGACATACCGTGTGATCTATTTATTAAATTATAGTTTGTAGCCGAAATATATCTGTAATTTCCAAGCGAGTCATTTATTTCATATCTTCAACATTCGGTTATAGAAGTCACCCAAAAAAAACGAATGGACGGCAAAAGTGGTTAGAAACATGCACTTTATAGCAAGTTTTACTACCTGAAGACTTGTGTTAATGCTGTACTTTTTCAAGACTTTACTGATTAAAATGTACTAACTTAACTTTCTTTGGTTGGATCTGCTTTGTGTGCTGCGAAAGAAATAAAAAAATTACTTGTGACCCTCACATTTACGCCCTTTCATGTCACACGGTACAGCGTGCAAAACTTTTTTTTTTTTTCATGTTCATTCTCCCAAAAGTAACCCCATATTCAAAATTCATTTATTTACGTAACACGTCCGTGTTTGGGTCACAGAAATTAATATGTGTACTACAGGAGACTGAAACGATTGCATACACTCTTGGGCCTGAATAGTAACGAGATGTAAATGGTGTGAATTTATAGATTCATACATATGTCGGATCCGGTCATTAGTACGGACACGAAACGAATCGCAAGCGCGCCACTGACGACATCAAGCGTGATCTACCTACACCAAAAAAGGCGCACTTCTACAGAGTCGTGATGTTTTAAGGTCACGGCGAGGGGGGCATTCAGCCTCTGGTCGCATTGAAGTCAAGACGTCGCGGAACTGTTCTCGATTCGTGGTGCTCAGTTATTGTGTTAGTTGTAATTTGTGATCATTGTGTTAATTGTTGCCGCCGCACCCAGTGTGTGTATAATTTAGCTAGTGTGATTCATTTGATAGTAAATTATAATGTGATCTGAACTGCAAACTGTTTTTCTATTGCGCATTAACCAACACTACCCACACTACGCCCACAGTAGTTAAAATAACAAGAGTCACATACCCGTCTCCGACACATACATTAGTGTATTGCAGTGACTAGTGGCTATCCCACAATTCACACAGCGATCCATAGTTTCAACAATATCCAATCCACAAAGCGGCGGTAAAATCCACTATAACAATTCCAAGTCTTGATCATGTGAGCGATCTTCGGTGTCCAGTGTGAAAGCAAGGGTCGTACAATACAAGGTAGGCAGAATCCGTAAAAATCAAAGCAGTGATCGTTGAAAATGAAACTAATTTTTAGATCATATTTCAGCTTATTACACTTGGGCCCAACATTTTCCATCTCCTTTCAACTTAATCGGTCCATCAGATTCGCAGCAAATGGGATGTGATAGACAGATACACGAGTGATCCTATAAAGGTCCGCTTTTTCATTCGGATATACGGAACCCTAAAAAGTTAATAAAAGTATAAGCAGCTTATATTTTCTTCGTTAAATTGCATCGGATTATCGGATAGTGTTCTATCGTCTAACTTTTGCTTCTTCGAATGCAAAAGTTTTCGCAAGAACTCTGAAGTAGGATCAGTGAAAGCCTGAACTACGATAAACCATAGTTTTATTCATAGTAGCAAATTTATAACCCTACAAGCTTTATGAATTGAAAATTTTATCTATTTTGAGGTTAGTGTATGTAACCGACACTATCACTATCACTTCATCTATAAATACTTCTATATCTGTACTAATACAATGTCGCCCATACTACCCTAACTTTTAAAGGGGGGTCTAACTTGTTTTTTTTATTTTCGTTTTTTCAATTATTTTTTTTCGAAACCCCCTTTGATTTTATGAACGTACACTTGTGTTTTTTTAAAAGAAAACACTGTTTTTTTTAGAAAAAAATGTGTTCACCTCCGTTTTTTTGCATAGTTGACAAATTTTAATAAAAATATTAGTTAATCCGATAAAATAACCCATAAGCTTTTAGAAATATTAAACAGAATCCAAATCGAGCCAATAACTTCGGAGAATTGGTAAACGCTACTCAAAACATAAAAATTGAATAACATGAAAAACATTAAAGACAGACCCCTCTTTCAAAGTCACATACCGATGGGTGACATTGTATTATAAAGAGGTAATTTTTTTTTATTTGTTTTTTTGTTTGTAAGTGTGTATGTAGGGGGTAATCTCTGGAACTACCAGTCGAATTTGAAAATTATATTTTTACATTAGATAGCCCAATTCTTGAGGAAGCCAGAGAAGCTAGAGAGATTCTTGAGAAGCTATTAATAAATAAACCTCCTTTTTTGGCTTCGCCGCAGTCGGGTCAAAACAAAGTCGTGCCGTGTCTGACTGTTTGAATGAGATTAACTCAAAAACTCCCGAACGGATTTTCATTCGGTTTTCAGCAATAGGCGGAGTGCTTCTTAAAAAAGGTTTAAGTGTTTTTCATTATGGTTTTGTGTAAATTAACTGAAATATGTCGATGATTGCTGAAGATGTCGGAAAAAATCATACCGACTGGGAGTTTTACTGGCGTGCGCCACGTAAACCAATGTAAATGTATTACGGAATTATTCCTCTTAAAAAAATCTATTACACTGTAGAAACACTATATGTCTATCTACATTTTTAATTTCTCTCTGGACCCAATTTCTGAAGTCCACGCAGAAGCTAGCATGCATGGAAAAAAATTAAACGAAATTGATTTCATACATTGATCAAGTAAAAAATATTTACAATTTTTAAAGTATCGTGTCTGTTAAGGCCCTAATACCTAATTAATAATAAAAACCTTAAATTCACTCACTGACAAATAGGTAACAGCATAGACCGCTGATTCTGAAACATGAAATTTTGCACAAAAGTTCTTTAATAATGAAAGTGGCACTAAGCACTAAGGAACGCCGCAGGAGGAGACGTCCGGGGCGGGAATCGCGAGCCGATTTCCGGCCACCGTAGGCGCGGACTTGCGGACGGTGAGCAATGGGTAGCTCGCCGTCCGATAAGGACCAAGCCCGGGTCGACGGCGCGTTGTGTTCCACGCGCGCCTCAAAGAGATGTCAGCAGAATTGACGGGGTCCGCTAGGGCCAATGCCTGCCGGGGGTTCGAAGAAAACCGATAGGGACATCGTGGCCCCCGGCAACAGGGCAACCGAAGGAACACGGGTAGGTTTTAGTCAGTAATAGTCTGACACGCCCTACCGCTCCGCCCAGAGCGGGAGAAGTTATTTGACAATTTCCCACCCAAAAAAAAAAAAGCACTAAGTAAGGATTTTTGAAAATTCACCCCCCACAGGGGTGAAATTGGGGATATTTTCATTGTGTAATTTTTGCCGATGGGAAAGCCCACCGGGCGGGCGCACGTCGCCTACATAAAAAGCAAATAATGAAATCGTAAATGTCACATTGGTACTAACTTAGAATTGAGGCCACAAGAATACAGGCCTCTTCTTTTCGTGTGGTTACTGACTAACCTGGTGTCAGAGTTTTAAAGCCGCCCATGGGCGCCTGACTTGGGTTCACATGCCGTCGAGAAATATCGCTCAGGCAGGCCGGTTTCCTCACGATGTTTTCCTTCACCGTTTTTGAAGCAAGTGATAATTGTACAATACGCACATGAATCTGAAAAGTCAAAGGTGTCTTCACTGCTATACAGCTACTATGCTGCTAAGAATACAGTTGAAATAGTGTATTTGGCATCAGAGGCGGCGTAAAGCGTGGGCGACGTGGGCCACCGCCTACGGCCTCGCGGTCCGAGGGGCCTGGCACCTCGAAGGTTTATGCATTACATAACAGCCGTGAAAGCGTTGAAAAAAATTTCCTCGTCAACGATAAATATATTGACACGAGCCCTCCAGGAGGGTTCCCGGCACTGAACGTGTTTTAAAGCTTAATATTACGCAAACGGATCCCTAAATAGAAAAATGGTTTTCTCAGACCCACAACATTGTTGAACGGCCTATCCTATAACTCGACCTTTACAACTGCTCAGTTGTTTCTTTTTTTTTTTTTCTTGCGACACTAGAGGGCCTCGCGAAATGTACAGACGCCAGCACATCAAGTTACCCGAAACTGTCAAATTTTCCCAATCAACTTTGAACCTTAAGAGTCAGCAATAAAGTTGAAAATCCATTAAATAAATTTGACAGATTGTAGTAGCTTGATGTGCTGGCGTCTGTACCTCGCCCGCATCAAACTTTAATCTTGCCCCGCCACTGTTTGGCATCTACCTTCTAGACTAAAACCTCTTAAGAGGCCGGCGTCACTGCTCGCAACTACAAATCGAGATGTTTACAAAATTCAATTCCAAGCACGTTGCGCTAGTGTGAGTGCCTGTCGGAGCGATATACACCTACAGTGAGCAATACTACCACACACACATTGACAATTATTGCTTGACGCGATAGTACTACTAGCTTTCGAAAATTTATGATAAATTTGGATGTGTTCCGTAATACAAAAAATTATGAATTAAAACTTAATGTATTTCCATTTTTTTTTCGATAATTTGTAAGTTGATAACATAAACTATGCTTCTACGGAAACAATATTACAAATATTGTTGTTTATAATACAGAAAAAACAATATGAAAACATGTCATTTACGCTGTAAAAATGTAAGAAATGCAATTCGCTTACACTTCATTTAAAGGTAAGTTTTTGGAAATAAAAAGACGTAGGAGCCTAGATAAATACTGTCTCAATCCGAATATCAACATAATATGGTGGAAATATGCTCAAATTGCAAATGATTTATGTACTACGTTTGTATGGACAATTCATGCGTCGCCGCAATCTTAAATAGCATAAGGATAATCAGCCTATAATGTTCCCACTGCTGGGACACAGGCCTCCTCTCTGTAAGAGGTAGTGGGCCGTAATCCACCACGCTGGCCTAGTGCGTGTTGGTGGATGTCACGTGTCTTCGAATTTTCGGTTCTAGGACATACCTCTCGATGTTTTCCTTCACCGGTACACACCATTACACAAATCTCACTCTTATATAGAGTTTAATTATTTGCAAGCATTATACTTGTAAATATATAATTTTAATTACAGCCTTGTAACATAATAGGCTTACGAGCTACGAGCATACGTTTCACAAACTATTAAGGGTAGGCGCACCAGTTTTCATACTCCTTTCACCGTTTTATAAGTTGGTGTTTGTTTGCCATTAGTAAATTAAAAAAAAACGTGTGGCACTCGGGGACTGCCGCGGTAAAGCTATTGCATAGCATTTGTAACCTCCATACTTCCTATTTGTCAACGCTACACTTGGGATGATGACGTGATGACATAAAACAAAAATTACGTTCCCATGACAACATCACGTTGTCATGGGAACCGTCATTACATGGTAGGCGGAGTGGGGGGTGTTAGGTTTTTTTCGTTACGGAATTTCTTGATTTGGTCGCCGCGCTCAAAGCCCGCGATAAAAGCTATACAATAGCTTAAAAAATTCAGAACTTTTATTTGTCTTACTGGTGTCAACTTAGAGAGCCCTGACGCACATAACAAAGATAAATCTTAGCTTGGAATTGTTAGGATTTAATTTATTAATACGTAATTGTTGGATATTGTACTGGCAACCCCCAAAGATTCGATGTGTCAATTGAGTAGTTCGGGAACCGGCCTTCTGGGTCTGGCGCTCGTGATGGTAAGATGTGCTTAGTGGATGTGTCGGTAAAAAGATAGATTGGTATGGTATTGGTTGGAGATCTACTGTAAATTAAAGTAACCTATTAGTTTAATGGTAAATATTAGAATACGATTAAATTGTGATATTATGTGGGGAATAGGAGATGTGATGGTATGGTGTAAAATATTGAATTTGATCTTGGCAAAGAAATATAAATGACTGACAAAATATCTTGGTGTTGCATATTATTTTCCTTATCCCTGAAATATTATGAATATGTAGTTTTATTAAACAGTTTTAGATTATGATGTTGGGGTAACGACTTTAATATTCATTTGGGTATTAGTATCTATTTTGAGGTTAAATAATTGTATTTGGAATTAAATTAGTTATTTTAGAGTAAGGTTGGTTCTTATTACAGAATAATATTTATTTGTGAAACATAGGTAGGCAAACATGCAAAGAACTTAAAAAAATTGGTAGAGCGCTATGTTATGCTAGTAATGTAAAATCAGTATTATAAAATGGATTTCAGAGGTTTATAACTCTGTAAAGACCTACAAAAAATGTGTGAATGTAAAATTGTAACTGGAAATAAAGTTATTTTTTTAAATATTATTTACCAACACCTTGATTTTATTTTTTTGTACTTACAGAATAATTCACTTAGTACAGCTCAAAAGTCACGCGCTTTTATAAAAGAAAATAGTTACAAAAGTTACTGAAAAGAAAGTAGTTACAAGATCAAATGTTAGTTTTGGCATCCCGGGATATAAGGACTACATGACACACATGCATAAACTCACGCCTTTTTCCCATGGGGGTAAACAGAAACTACAGAAAGCCACCTGCTACTATCCTTACATACTCCTTTAAGAATGAACAGTTTGCTTTAAGTAAGTAAGTATAGAGCAGAATTAAAAGAAATTACCAGGAACTTCTTGTGTAAGATAAGGGTGGGTTTTTCAAGGATTAACATCATCCTCCCTGCTAACAATAAATAAAACAAAGATACTTTACACAAACTAACATACGATAATTAAAACAAGTGATGATCATTGGTACCTTCACCCTTCGCGTACGAGATTATACAGGAACACAATAATCAAAATGTTTCCCTGGAGTCTCGGATCGGATTAGAATAATAATTAACAACATGATAATAAATATGAATTATGAAGCCATTATTATGTGTGGTATATTCAAAAAGACGGATGTGGATTCGCGTGTAGGAATACTCAAAGAATTATACTTACTTAGCAAATAACAAAAAATGTGTGTGGTTGGGGGACCCCCGTCAAGAACGAAGTTCTTTCTCAAGTATGATTTAAAACAAAAAGCCGCCATCTTGGATTTACATTTTGACCTCATAACGACTTAAGCACCCTCGAAAACGATGAAAACGACACCCATGACGAAAAATTTGAAAATTTTCAGAGCCACCATGTTGGATTTACATTTTGACCCAGTGGGGTGGGTAGTGATAGTGATCGGCTTTAACACCCTCGAAAACCATGAAAACGACACCCATGATGATTTTTTTTTTAAATTCCGGAACCACCATCTTGGATTTTCGTTTGGACCAAATTCACACTTTCTCTGCCTCTCTCCGGTATACAGTGTACTCGGGCCGATGTGTATAATTTTATCCCACTACACTGTAATTTACTTTACTCTTTTCTTCTGTTTTTTCTGCCGGCGTTCTCTCTCTCTCTTTCTCTTTGAATTAGAAGAAGACAGTCGCAAGTATTAACACTTTTGAGCGTGACGATTTCTGAAAGTTTACAAGCCTCGTTAAAGAACTTTGTTCCAATAAGTAGCGAGGATAATGATAAGTACCTCCACATTAGCTAGCAGCCTGCGGAGTAATCGCGTAACACACTTATAATTGCAATGCCTTTCATTTTGACAATTCGACAACATTCATTGCGTTATTTACGTTGTCAAGCTGACGTATTTTTCAAACTTATGAAGCAATGGAATAGGAATTTCCTTCAAAAATCCTTCGGATTGTAAAAGGAAGTGTGTTACGCAATTGGGGTACTGGTTGAACAGTAATGGGCCACAACACCCAAGACGTCTACCACCAAAAAACCTTAGGCCACGTATTTCTTGTCCAGTTGCAGTTAGTTGGAAACTCCCACATTTGGTCCTGCTTGATCCTCCTTGATCAAATTCTTTTAAGTGTATTATCTATGACTCGCGCCATGACACATTATGGCGCGGAGGGGCGACCACGAGGTGCTAGACATTCGATTTATGAAAATTAATTTATTTACAAAAAAAAAACAACTGACTTCAAAAAAAACACTATAAAGTGAAAAATAACTTTAATTTCGGAAGTCGGTGCCAAAGAACGAAAATTGAAAACCAAAGACACCGACTTCCAGTCAGTTGTTTTTTTTTTTTGTAAAAAGTTTTTATTTTTCACTTTTTAGTTGTGGTACCTACCCCACACAAATTCGAATACCACTACCTGCTATGTAAATAACAGTGACAGGAAGTTATCATATCATCCACATACTATGTGGGAAAAAATACGTATTATTGAAGCTAACTCAAAAACTACCCAAGCAAAGTTAATAAAATTTATATGGGACCACCTCTGAAGTATGATCTACCAAACAAAAGAAGAATCATCAAAATCAATTCATAATTGGCGGAGTAATCGCGTAACAAACATACAAAAACAAAAAAAACATACAGTCGAATTGAGAACCTCCTCCTTTTGGAAGTCGGTTAAAAATCGAATGGATGAGTCGAATTATGAATACGGAACACCTACTTCGAATTCTATTTTGTAAGATGGTAAGTTTTTCGTTCTGAAATAAACGATTCCTATAAAAATATTACCCCACAATATTGGTATGACTGGTAGCTCCCGGGAATAAATTCACGTTATAGATGACATACGTTTCCTATTACGTCGCATAATTTCCCAAGACATTCCAAAGTTAAGCTCCTGCATATAGAAGACTTGACATCAATCGGATACGTCAGCTTTACTGAATGGTCTTTAAAGGATCAATGGAAAGAAGCTTTGATTATTTATTTCTATACAGGGTCGCAGGGACATCGACGCGAAAACTGAAACCATGGATTCAGTACATGATTCTGAACACACCTGCGTTGAAATTTTTCGTCGGTTATTTAAAAAAAAACAACTTTTTCATAGAAAAGTGCAATACCTACGCGGTCAAAATGTATGGAACAGCTGATTTTTTTTTTTTTTTTTTTTTTTTTTTTTTTATTTGTGGTATACCACACATGGCATGCAAGATGTTACAATTAACAACAACAAGTGTTACGTGTGTTTGTGTGTGTGTGTGTGTGGGGGTGTGTTGTTGTGTGTGTGTTTCGTTGATCAACAAACTCCAAGTGCAGTGTTCCGCTCACAATGTATTTTCACTCTTACAGTATTTAATTATGTCTGCCAAGATTGCAACGTGACGCAGGACGGAACTTAGGACATTGCAAAATAAAAAAGTTTACTAATACCAATAATATGTTGAACGTTCTTGCGATAGAGTAACGAAACGAAATTAAATTTATTTGAAAGAATTGTAGTACATTACAAATGGTTGGGTTATTTAACAGTTTCTAAAACAATTCGACAAAACTATCATGAAAAATTATTGATTACTTTAATTAAATAAAAGAAGCGAATAAAATCCATCTTCTGTCGAATCATCCGACATTATTTAACGATAATATTTTTCGTAGAGTATGCGTAAGTCAACAAAACAGCTTCGAAAGCCATTAAAACCGAATCATCTCGCATGAAATAACAGGACACGGTTCAAGTCAAGCAAATAGGAATCAGCCATATTTGCTATTCGCAACAACCAAACAATTAGGACGCGCACACTTTGGACAGGAATTTGTATCGTACGTAAACGTAATGAGGTCGTACGAATTGAGTGCGCACACAGAATACGTTTTTCTCCGTCAAATAGGTAGTGTTCCGGTGATATCGCATTTAACGCACGAAAAATCCCAATAAGTTCGGATTGTTTTCGGACGTCGCTCGGAACTATACTTACGACTAACTCGCACTCAGACTGCGCGCTCAAGGGGCATACCACAAGCTCATAAAGCAGTATTATTTTAATATTACTTCAGTGTGGGAAAGAGATGAAGCTCTACAGGACGTATAGCTCCATCTCTTTCTCCCACTGAAGTAATATTAAAATAATACTGCTTTTGAGCTGGTGGTAGGCCCCAGGTCGGGATCATTCGTGCGTGTTCGTATGTGTTCACACAAGTAAAATTTGTGTGTGTTTGTATTTGTACTACCCTATACATTAATTAAAAAAACTGTTTATTGATAATGTATTTTATAATAATATTCGTACCTATGTAATTTATTTGCAATCTATTTGTAATTTATTTGAAATCTTGTTGCCTTATAATAATATTGTAGGTATATCCGACATGGGTAGACTGTTGAACCTAAAAATGTTTACATTTAAAATAAGAACTAATGTACAGACGCCAGCACATTAGGCTACTACAATCTGTCAAATTTATTTAATAGATTTTCAACTTTATCACTGAAGACTAAGGTTCAAAGTTGATTGGGAAAATTTGACAGTTTCGGGTAGCTTGATGTGCTGGCGTCTGTACACAGTTATGAAATAAATATATCTTTATATCATCTGAATAGCCTTTTCATAACTATGTTAGGGTCGGCTTCCAGTCTAACCGGATGCAGCTGAATACCAGTATTTTACATGGAGCGATTGCCTATCTCACCTCCACAACCCAGTTACCTACTGGATTGTGGAGGATACGATACCCCTTGGTAACACTGGTTGTCAGACTTTAAGGTTTCCATAACAACTGTCAAAGATCCACGAATGACAGCCGGGACCAACAGCTTAACGTGCTTTCCGAGGCACGGAGGGACCTCAGTATGCAAAGATCCTCCATCCACAGACCAACCGCGGCAAGCGTAGCTTAACCAGTACCCTAATTGCGTAACTTATTTTCGTAAACAATTTTGCCTAATTTTTTTCATTTGACAGTTCAACAACATTCATTGCGTTATTTACGTTGTTGCGCAGATTTTTTTTTCCAACTTTTGAAGCAATGGATTAGCAATCTGTTTCAAATCAAAACAGATTGTGGTTGTGTTGTATTACGCAATTAGGGTACTGATCGATTAACCCGTGCGCTAGACTCCACTAAAATTACAAATTACTATTTACGTGCCGAGTCCATCCCTGCCTCTCCCGACTTAACCAGCTGAGATTTTAATCACCGTGCCGTCACTTCGTTTAGATGGAGCCATCTTATACCCACACGTAAATTAAGTACTGCATGAGACAGTGACAGCTGAAGGTAAGTACCTATACTGCTATGCACAGCCAGCACAGTCCTTGAAAAACGCTATTGGTAGGAAATTAAGTGAAAAAAATCCAGTTTCGAGAAAATTATTTTTCATAATAGGTAAGGGCAAGATTTCGGTATCTACGTACCTACAATATTTCTATTTTCTTAATGTACCTCGGGAATCGGGAGTTATTGCATTTCCGAATACAAACGAATGCTAATTTCCATGTCCATCAATTATTAGATTTAGTTTGTATAATAATTTGAATTCAGAACTAAGTACTTTATTGTTTTTTTGTTTTGATTTCCGTGTGAACTATTTAGAGCTGTAAAACTATTTTCCTATCTGTCGCGCCTAAAAGAGTATTAACATCTCTATATATGTACTTCCAAGTCGATTGAGAGCGTCCGGTCAACACCAAGTGCAAAGGGCAACTGATAGAAATCCGACGACTGACGAAAGACGAGGTTTGCCGAGGGACATTAAGAACATATTTGAACTGTAGATATATTTTTTAACCATGGGTGTGTTTGTTTGAACTATTTTTAAACCACCTATTAAGCGAGAACCTACGTCAAAACTTCAAACCTAATAATATACAGGGTAAAATTAAATTAGCTACCAAAACTCGGCAGACGTGATGGGTAAGGGTATTTTTTTCTCTCTTTTTTTTGACATTTTAATAATTCCTCATTTAAGTCTGACATAATTGGAGTATTGGATAATATGTAATTGTTTCAATTTAGTTTCTAGTTTTAATACCATAATTATGCATGTTTTTTCAAATATTTTTAAATAGAAATTTTAATTTGTACCCTCAGTTTTGCTCACCATATTTGTACGCCTCCTGGCATAACATAGCGCTCTGTTCACCAAAAATAAGATCTGTATTTCTTTATACCTATGTTAACAAATAAATTAATAAATAAATTGATATCTAAACACGATACCTAAAACAAAGAAAAAAGATTTAATGTTTTTTTTTTTTACTTGTGTCTATGACCTCTGGTAGTGAAGTTACTTGAAGTAGTTGAGAAAATCTGTTTTTATTTTTGTTTTATAGTGTTTAGATATCGATACCCACCACGTCTGAGAAGATTTAACATTAAAAAGAAAAAAAGTGGCACTCCGGGAGTGAAGACAGAAAAGAAAACTTGAAAAAAAATGACACCGCGGTAATTAATGCGTTGGTGTCTTTTACTCCACGGTGTCGGTAAATTGCGTTACAATGGTGCCGATTCCCTTGTTCACAAACTAAACTAAATTTAAATTCTAAAGAAAAGGACAGAAGATAAATTTTAGTTTAGCCCTGTCAAATTAATCAGCGCTTGACGTAAATTGACGTAATTTTAGTTTTTAATCACGTCGAAACTTGTATGGAGACTGACAGGCGCTGATTAATTTGACAGTACTAAACTAAAATTTATCTTCTGTCCTTTTCTTAATGAAATAGAAAGAAAAAGATGCACTGAACTTAAATTTAGTTTAGTTTGTGAACAAGGGAATCGACACCATTGTCACGAAATCAATGGTTTAGTCCCATCTCAAAAATGCCCAACGCGCCTAAAGAAGTTTTCACTTCAAAAACTGATTTTGAAATTAAAATTTCAAGTAACTTCACTTCGTCCCAAAAAAAAACGTTTTTTTTTTCGTATTATCTTTTTTATGTAGATATCAATACTTAGCCATTACTTCTGCTAATTTAATTTGACCCTGTATGTGTGTGTGTGTTGTTTTCGCATAAATTTGCGTCTGTTCGATTCTCGAGTCAGGCAAACTTGTCCAAAATGTTAGAACACAGTTTTACTTAGGTACCTACTTTTGAAAAAAACGAATATTGTCTAAGCCCACGTTCGCACGGACGTAATAAAATCGCAGCGATATTTTTTCGTGCACTTGATTTTCAACGCTCTGCTTAGCGCTGAGAATTAAAAATCCAACAGGGTTTTTTCAACGCGCGGGACGAGAGTGCGTCCCAGCGCGTTGGGTTCTCAACGCTCGGCTTAACACCGACAGTTGAAAATCCAGTGCGCGATAAAATCTCGCCGCGATTTTATTACGTCATGCGGACGTCGCCTTACTGGTATCTCGGTAAGGTAGGGAGGATACCTATAAATTAGAATGATTGAGGGAGTTTTACCAAACTCACAACAGTCATTCTAATTCATGCTATACATATAACAATATTAAAAGAAGGTGATGATATAGCAAAATACTTTAACAATTACTTTATCAACATTGCTAAAACGGGAAATACTCAAAATCCAAAAAATAAACATGTTTGCAATAAAACGGTTGTAAATTCAATTTATCTAGAACCAGCTACTTGTATGGAAATATTTATGACAGCTATGAAATTACGAAATACAAACTCAGTCGGATATGATAACATTAGTACTAATATGATCAAACAAAATTTATTAACTTTAACAGAACCCTTGACTTACATAATTAATTTATCTTTGGAAAAGGGTATATTCCCCGACAGTTAAAAATTTTCTGTTGTAAAGCACCTTCACAAAAAAGGACCTAGATCCGAGGCAAATAATTACAGACCAATTACTTTGGTTCCCATACTTTCAAAAATATTTGAGAAAGTAATGAGCAAAAGGCTTATAAATTTCTTAGAGAAACAAAATGTATTATGTAGTCAACAGAATGGTTTTGTTAAACAAAAATCTACAACTTTGGCAAGTTTTAAATTAGTACAAGAAATTATGGATGCTATTAATAAAAAAGAAATCCCAGTAGCAGTATTTTTGGACATGAGTAAGGCTTTTGATATGGTATGTCATAAAACCTTATTGCGTAAACTTGAGAAATATGGTATACGAGGCGTTGCCTATAGTTGGTTCGAAAGCTACTTAAGAGGCCGACAACAATGCACA
Source organism: Agrochola lychnidis (assembly GCA_963680765.1). Taxonomy (NCBI): domain Eukaryota; kingdom Metazoa; phylum Arthropoda; class Insecta; order Lepidoptera; family Noctuidae; genus Agrochola; species Agrochola lychnidis. The sequence goes on along the minus strand of OY796866.1, from coordinate 3,335,884 downwards.
GAGATTAAAAAAATGTGTTTCGAAACTAATACCCAGAAAACCTTTAGGTCTCCGTACTTAGCAAACTACTGTGGTGTACCACAGGGAAGTGTCCTTGGCCCCTTATTGTTTATAATATACATAAACGAACTGCCCAACTCCACGAACCATACAACAACAATATACTATATTGTTTGCAGATGATACTACCGTGTTGACAAAAGAGAAAACTCTAGAAAACAGTAAAATAGTTACGAATAAAGCATTGACAGATTTAATCAATTGGCTAGATAGGAATAACTTAAAAATAAATACAAATAAAACTAAATTTATAACATTTTGTCCGTATAATAACCACAAAAAATTAGGAAATGAAATGAAATTAAGTTTAAAATGCAATAATAATGACATAGAAGAAGTTAATAATATCAAATTTTTTGGAATAGTTATGGACAGAAATTGCAATTGGAAAGCTCAAGTAGATAATGTATGTAAGAAAATAAACAAATTCGTATTTGCACTTAGAAGGATCAAAAATTTAACAGACATTAAAACAGCCTTATTGGTATACCATAGCCATGTTTGTTCTGTTTTAAGGTATGGAATAACTGTATGGGGGAATTCAACAGATGTTCAGAGGGCATTCATAGCCCAAAAAAAGTGTGTAAGGTCAATTTTTAATCTTAAGTGGACAGACTCTTGTAAACCTGTATTTATTAAGCAAAAGCTGCTTACCCTCCCGTCTTTATATGTATTTGAAACCTGCAAATTTGTAAGAAATAATTACTCGCTTTTTGAAAAAGATGAAAAGGCTATGTCAAAGAGGAAAATAGTACAAAAGCCACTAATAGTCCCGCGTAATAGACTAAAAGTATGCAACAAAAATTGTTATACCATGGCAGTGAAAATATATAACCACTTAGCCGAAGAATTTAGAAGTGCTTCGAATTTAGAATTTAATAGAAAACTGTGTAACTGGTTGTGTGAGCGATGTTTTTATTCCATCAATGAATATTTTGAGTGTAAAATGTAAAACTTATTTATTATAATTATCATGACATGTACACATTGACATTACTTATATAATATTGAAACATTTTCATTATTCTTGCTATTTTTATTGACTTGACATCATTGTTATTGATCGTTATTTTCAATATAAATTATTATTTTAAATGAATAGAATCGTACTAATTTTATTAATTGCATTGTAATCTAAATTTAAATTATGAAATTATTATTAGTATTTTTATTTTATTGCTAATTGTTAAATGTGTACCTACTGCATGCTATAAGTATAACCAAGATGTAAATCTAAATATTTGCACGGCTGAAATGCCGAATATAGAATATACCCATAGAACTTAAGAACATATGTACCTATATTCTTGCAAATAAATATATCATTGCCATTTAAGTTTGGCAATTCTTCGGGCTATGTCGGTTACCTTGGTTCTCCTGCGGATCTCTTCATTTCTGATTCGATCACGTAGGGAAACTCCAAGCATAGCCCTCTCCATTGCCCTTTGGGTGACTTTTAGCCTTCTGATGGGCAGGGCACATTGCTCGCAGAACGGATGGCCGATGGGGTCGAAAGGCTCTGGAGTGGCGACCACGTACCGGAAGACGTAGCGTTGGAAGGCCTCCCACAAGATGGACCGATGACCTTGTGAAGGCCGCAGGAATCCGCTGGATGCGGAAAGCACAGAATCGGTCGAAGTGGCGGTGCTTGGGGGAGGCCTATGTCCAGCAGTGGACGTCTTTCGGCTGAAATGATGATGATGATGAAATATATCATTCATTCATTCATTCAATGCGTTATGAGTAGTGATCGGATAATCGGATGCATATTTACCTAAAGTGTAGGTGTTGGCTATTATGGAATGCACTTTTGTATCAAAAAAATCCCGGGAATTCGGAATCGACAAATTTAGTTTTTTTTTACTATAGAATCAAATCGGGTGTAGGAATATTTACTTAGTTTAAGGTGTTGGCTAATATTATGGAATGCACTTTTGTATCGAAAAAATCCCGGGATTTCGGAATCAACAAATTTACTGTTTTTATTATAGAGTCAAATCGTGTGTAGGTACCTACTACCTACTATTCCTCTTACATTCAACATAGTCATAAATTGATGGGGAGCTCAAAATTAACTTCAAGTAAATACATATTAATAATTATGTAATCCCCTGTTTTTTTTTTAAATAAATACCACATGCTAAAGACGACGTTTCCTCACCATGTTACAGACTAGTTTCTTATTCCCGAATTTTCTGGAATCCCGGGATTTATATTTTAATTAGGTATATGTTTTAAGAAGCCGCTTCCATAATTTCCTAACCAAAAATGAACTTTAGGTAAATATGCATCCGATTATCCGATCACTGGTTATGAGTTACTTACATCGCAATGACTTACTATACCTAGTTATTTATACAACTGTTGTATAATAAGGGGTATTAAAACACGAATGTGGGTTTTAATACCTAATTATATACAGTTGCATACAAGACTTTATCTACACCCATGATATTATGAACCCTCTATAAAAGGTTTTGAAACCATAGGGTGTTCGTTGTACAGACGCCAGCACATCAAGCTACCCGAAACTGTCAAATTTTCCCAATCAACTTTGAACCTTACACTTCAGCGATATAGTTGAAAATCTATTAAATAAATTTGACAGATTGTAGTAGCCTGATGTGCTGGCGTCTGTACACGAATATCTATGGTGTTGTACAACATTGTTTTCTCGACTTTTCGGGTAATAATTGGTTAGAAATGACCTTTGCTGCATTAGAAATATCTGGTGGTGTGTTATCAAAGCTTGTATCACTCATTTTTGTAAACAACAAAGTAATACAATTTTGCAATACTATTATCGAATACATCCAAGTGCTGAGATCTGGCGATACATCCAAGTGCTGAAATGTCTGTATGAAAACGCGACAATGACCGTCCAAATTCAGGATCAGCGTACTGAACATATCCCCCTGCGTCGAGGGGTGAGACAAGGGGATGTCATATCCCCAAAATTGTTCTCTAACGCATTGGAGGATGTGTTTAAGACGCTGAACTGGGAAGGGCGTGGAATTAACATCAACGGCGAATACATCTCACACTTGAGATTTGCAGATGACATCTTCATACTGGCCGAATCGCTGCATGACTTGCAGCAGATGCTGGACGGCCTTGTTAATTCTTCTATACGCATTGGTCTCCGGATGAACTTGGACAAAACCCAGGTTATGTTCAACGAACACGTCACTCCGGGGCCGATTGCTGTCAATGGCGGTGCTCTCGAGGTTGTTCGAGAATACGTTTACCTCGGGCAAACTCTGCAGTTTGGTAAGAACAACTTTGAGAGGGAGGCTAACAAAAGAATTCAGCTGGGCTGGGCAGCGTTTGGGAAACTTCGTCGAGTCTTCTCGTCGCGTATTCCACAGAGCCTAAAGACAAAGGTCTTCAATCAGTGCGTCCTGCCTGTTATGACTTACGGAGCCGAAACGTGGACACTCACGGTACGGCTGGTCCATAAATTTAAGGTTGCTCAGCGAGCCATGGAGCGGGCTATGCTTGGAGTGTCTCTGAGGGATCGAATCCGGAACGAAGTGATCCGGCAGAGAACCAAAGTTATCGACATAGCTCACAGAATTAGCAAGCTGAAGTGGCAGTGGGCCGGCCATATCAGCCGTAGAACCGATGACCGTTGGGGTATACGTGTTCTTGAGTGGAGACCGCGAATTGGCAAACGTAAGGTAGGACGCCCTCAGGCTAGGTGGAGTGACGATCTTCGAAGGGTGGCTGGTAGCAGCTGGATGAGAGTTGCCGAGAATCGAGCTGAATGGCGTACAATTGGAGAGGCCTATGTCCAGCAGTGGACTGCTATAGGCTGATGATGATGATGATGATTATCGAATAAAAATGGCGGGATACGACGTGAATTCGAATAACCTATAAGTTTTTTTTTTTATTACGGCGCTGTGGTAGTGAAACACGCGTGCATGACAGTGTTCTTTTTTTGAAATTCGAGTTGTATAATGAAATTTAGTACAACATTATACTCGTAACACTCATTTGGATGTTATTATGGTTACTATGACACTGACTGTTTTAATGTCGGCAATAAGCTGTTTCAGAAACTTTTATAGAGGTTTTACGTCGATCGTGACAGCGCTGGTGGCTGCTCCAGTAAATAAGCCTAAGGCCACATACACCAGCGACTCCATTCACGTCAAGTCGAAGGTGAGACAGTGTCACACTTACAATGGACTTATTCAGGTTAAGGTATCGGCCGTCTTTCAAGTTTCAACAGAGGTTTCTTTCTATTGAAACCAATTTTCTTACAAGAAAAAAAGAACTCGATAAATTAACTTGCTAGGGATATAGTAACGGAAGGTTAGTGTTAGCCACACACACACAAAGTCAAAGTCAAATAATTTATTTCAATTAGGCACAAAAAGGCACTTTTGAACGTCAAAAACAAAAAAAATAATTGATTCTAGTTGCCCCTTCCAAAAGGTAGTTTTCGAATGGAGAAGAATGGGCACGAAACTCCACCGTTACTCTTTTAAAATGTTTTACAATATTTTGTATACATTAATTATATGTGAAGACGATGCACCTGGAATAAGATTACTATACCACAATAGTTCCGACTCTGCCATTGTCTCGAACGGTACGGAGAGCTCCTGCACTTACACACACATTCACAGAGTGTTTGTACAATTGGTTACCAGAAGTAAAGCGCGCGTCGCTTCGTGAGATAAAAATACTGTATCTACTCTTACCACCAACAAATAAGCGCTTAAATACAGGCTCAGGCTAATATTGCGTTAATTGTAACGGTAAATTGAGTTTAATATGGGTCAGAAAATTGTATCGAAACGCATCGATAATAGAGTTAGAACAGCGGTTTGGCTCGTAAACAGCTCATTTTAAGGGGAATCCTTCTATAATAATGAATTATCAAAATATGTCCCACTAAGTGCAGGGCCGGCCCGTTCATATAGGCGAACTAGGCGACGGCCTAGGGCGCTCGTATTAGGGGGACGGCAATCGGCGGCATCGAAATTATAAAATAATATTTTTATTTACCTACAACTTGAAAATACTCCCAATTTTTTGCCCATTTTTCTACCAAAATGCGCTCATGGACATTTACGAAACCGTCGGTAAGGTTCATCTGGAAATCAAAAGCGAGTTGAGGCCAATCCATTGCTAAAAAAATCGCTATTTCAAATTTATTGCTTCTTTTGTTGTGTGTTATAAATTTATAATGTTATGTTCAAAATTAATTTGACTATTATAGTTTGTCCGCGATCGCTGTACCGATCGCGCCTGAGAGATATTTCTCGACGGCATGTGAAGCCAAGTCAGAACCCATGGGCGGCTTTAAATCTCTGACATCAGGTTAGTCACTACACACGAATAATAAAGATCATTTTTTAATTTGGCATGAATTTCCTTAAAAGGGCGCCGTTCCAGCCTTTCGCCTAGGGCGCCAGGAATTCTCGGGCCGGCGCTGACTAAGTGGCAACGGGTAGGGCGAAAGTTTCTGAAGTGGCGACCGCATACCGGAACACGTAGCGTTGGAAGGCCTCCCCTAGCTGGACCTTGTGAAGGCCGCAGGAATTCGCTGGATGCGAGAAGCACAGGACCCAGTAGCAGATCCAGGGGGGGGGGGCTAAGGGACTCAAGCCCCTCCCCAAAAGGGTCTGAGTTCTTCCGTGGCAAATCTTAAAATTAACTTGATAATGGTACCGATTCCCTTGTTCACAAACTAAACTAAATTTAAGTTCAGTGCATCTTTTTCTTTCTATTTCATTAAGAAAAGGACAGAAGATAAATTTTAGTTTAGTCCTGTCAAATTAATCATCGCCTGTCACTCTCCATACAAGTTTAGACGTGATTAAAAACTTGCGTACTAAAATTACGTCAATTTACCTACGTCAAGCGCTGATTAATTTGACAGGACTAAACTAAAATTTATCTTCTGTCCTTTTCTTAATGAAATAGAAAGAAAAAGATGCACTTAACTTAAATTTAGTTTAGTTTGTGAACAAGGGAATCGGCACCATTATACTAATTAAACTTTTTAGCAAGTACCTACTACACTACATAATGTACAATCATTGTCATCCATCAATTATCCTTAACTTAATGAGTAGGTAATTATGTTTTGAAGTATTTTCTATAAGATGTTTTGTTTACTTACGTGACGAATTTTGAATCCGCGCGCCACTCATTTTGCCACTCACGCTGCCCGGTTTGACCGCCATGTATATTCACCAAGATATCTCTGGTAGTCTACAACCTAACGAAGTCATTGAGGAATATGCGAAAAGAAATCTGAGGAGGCTTGTAAAATGTTGTGTGCTCTTTCAGTGTCTACTTTGCTAAAACCTACCCTCAGCGAGCTCAAGCCCCTCCAAACGACAATCCTGGAGCTGCCACTGACAGGACCTGTCAAAGTGGCGACGCTTGGGATAGATCTATGTCCAGCAGTATGCGTCTTTCGGCTGAAATGATGATGATGTGTCAAGCTAACTGCACCATATGTGAGTTCCAGTAAAGATTTCGAAAGATATGGTGACCCGTCTCAAAAGACAATGAAATTTATTCGTCGGTTATGATAAGTACAGAGTTGGTGTAGGTATAGGTTCAGAATATATCCGCCGCTAAAAGCGGCATACGAATATTTCATTGGCATACATCTCTATGGGTAGGTACCTCTTCACTGAAAATCAGCGTCAGGTGGCATCTGACACTGAGAATATGCTGAGCTGAGGCCCTTTTGGCATTTAATCATTGTTTTCTATTTTTTATAATTATAAGGTGTATATTCTCTGATTTAATGCCAATAAACGCATTTTTCTTTCTTTTCTTTCCTCATCTCGCTCGGTACCTACAAATGGGTTTCGTCAAGACCACAGAGCATGTAACTTGTCAAGACAATGTTGAGACCCACAGACATTATAAGGAGTAGACCAGCGCCATCTATTAGATTTTTTTTAACTTTCTGTTAAATATCGCCAGGGTACCCAGACTAACGGCATCTATTGGAACAATATGTAACTAACTGATCTACATGGTGATCCTGGGCCTTGCGGGGGAACGGTGAACAACCAGCTGCTGACTTAGGAAGATTTTATATGCCACGCCGCATGCTATTTGTAGCTGTAATGTAGAGGGTAGTATCTGTAACGTTTTTGTTAGTTTTTTTAGCAGACTATTACATACCGGCCTTGCTAAACATGCGGATTGATGTACAGACGCCAGCACATCAAGCTACCCGAAACTGTCAAATTTTCCCAATCAACTTTGAACATTATACTTTAGCGATAAAGTTGAAAATCAATTAAATAAATTTGATAGATTGTAGTAGCCTCATGTGCTGGCGTCTGTACTATCAGTGTACAAACATCAAACTTACTGCTTGATGCTGGCTCTGATTGGCCAAATTATCTTAAATCCAACACTAGTAGTAGTAGTAGCCTTAGCAAGTATATTTTTTTTCACCAAAATGAATCAGTGAAACAAAGTGGACATCAACATTTCAAACATTCCACTTTGTCCCACTGGTGGGTGAACTTGGTAGGGCAGAGTGGAACAATTTGATTCTTTATAAAACAATGTTCATTGTTTCAAAACACTGGATTTTTTTTTTTCTGATAGGGCTAAATATTCTCGGTAGACAGCCACTTTTATCAAAATACGAAAAGATATACAATATTATTAATTTTTAGAGAATTTCAAAGATGAGGAGCTCGTGGCTAAATACTAACAGCCGCTCGGGTCGATCTGTTAGGTTAATATGGTCGATGTGTTCGGTTAGTTATGCTTGCCGGGGTTGGTCCATGGATGGGTTCTATTGGTTGGTTGGATTTCTAAGTACCGAGACTCCTCCGTGCCTCGGAAAGCCGCTGGTCCCAGCTGTCATTCGTGGATCTTTGACAGTCGTTACGGGTCATCAGAAGCCCGAAAGTCTGACAACCAGTCTTACCAAGGGGTATCGTATTAACCAGTTACTGGGTTGTGGAGGTCAGATAGGCAGTCGCTCCATTTAAAATACTGGTATTCAGCTGTATCCGGTTAGACTGGAAGCCAACCCCAATATAGTTGGGAAAAGGCTAGGCAGATTGATTGAGAGAATTTCAAAGATCTATTAGTAATGAAAAACAAAACATAATCTATCAACAAGTTTATTTACAACTAGCCTACTTATACTTTAACATTAAACTAATCTACTTCTTCGGTTTCAATGCAGCTCCTTTAGGCTTCAATCTATTAGCCAGGATACTCTTTCTTTCATCCTCTTTGGCTGCTTCCATATAATTGTGTCTCTCTTTAGCAAAGTCCAGTTCAGAACACAATTCAACAATTTTTGAGGCAAACTCTCTTTGCCGCAGCATCCTTTTCTTTTGTTTTTGCTGGAAAAAGTACAATTTAATACTATGGTGCACAGCTTTTGGTATACCACTCAGATAGTCAGAGATACTATGCTTTTGAGGCAGATGACTTTCATCTAACAGTAAATATGTAAATATCTGACGGGGTCCGCTAGGGCCGATGCCTGCCGGGGCCGTGGGTAAGTCCGAAAGGGATACCGTGGCCCCTGGAAACATAGAGGCAACTGAAGGAACACGGCTTAGTTTTAGCCGGTAAGAGTCTGACACGCCCTCCCGCTCCGCCCAGAGCTGAGAAGTTATTAGATAATATCTCACCCAACAAAATAAAACAGTATATAAATATGACATAAACATTAGGAATGTTGAAGTCAAAGGTAATATTGTAATATATGTATTGTATTGAATTTAATAGGTAGTTAAAAAATTAATAAATAACACATTTACCAGTAGGGGGGTTGGTCGTCCATCCAAATAGGTGAAGTCAGGAGTGTCAGTAAGGACTCCTTCAGCATTGCGATTACGAGACAAGCCTCGTTCTATTCGCCATTGCATGGAACACACAGCAGGGCTGCTACTCAGGGCACGACGTATCACTGAAGCAAAATATAGGATGAAAAACGGATTTCAACATGATGCATGTTCTGATCTACATTGCATGCGTATCTACGTTACTTACATTGCGTTTGCGATAAAGTTGCTACATTTTTCAATATTATACTCATGATTTAGGATTATTATAATTATAATTTTAAAATTAAGCTAAAAGCTAATTTGAGGTTACTTTATTATTGTGACAGGTGAGCACAGGCACAGATTAATAATGTATAAGCACAGATGAGCAAGGAACACACCATAGAGGAAAGTAATATTTATGGAACACACTCCAGGGAGCTATGAGCTGTGAGTGTAACTATGCGTTCGCACTGGCGAAACATCACAACAAAACATGTTGAAATCTGTAGTGCCTGTCAAACTTTGTATGGAAAATGGGGATAAAAATTGCTATTTGCTCACTTCAGATGTCGTTATCATTGTCCGTCCGTAAATTTGACAGCTAGCTGTCAATATCCATACATTTTTTTGTAAACAATCAACTTCTTTTACGCCTAATTAATTAATATGCCCCTTTGCGCAGCTGTTGACTGCAAAAATCTGGGGACCCATGTATTCCCCAAAGATCTTAAAAAAAGAAAAGTGTGGGAGAGAGCTCTCCGAAGAAAAAATTGGAAACCAAATAATTCGTCGAGGTTATGTGCTTATACATTTTAAACCTGAAGATTTCTATCAGACAAATGCGTATACAGGTGATGCTCTTTTTCATAATACAGAGAACTTAAGTGTGTTTTCATTATAGGCATTTGTGGATATTTATTTATATACATTATACTAAGGTTGTGTTGTTAAGATTATCTTTTAATCGACCAAAGTAAATACTCGTATGTCTAAATAGCAAGCATCTATGCATTATTCGCTTTATTGCATTGTATTTAATACCTTCATACCAAACTACCTACTGCCTAATATTAACACATATTCTGCACTGAATCCTACCGAAAGGACTGGCCCGCAGTGGCAGTGGACAAACGTCTGTGGAAAAGGGAATGGGAGGCCTTTGCCTAGCTGTGGGACATTACGGGCTAAATAGATAAATATATCTTCCACTCATCATATTTGTATTTTATGTTTCGCACATAGATAAGTAGATCATAGATCCTTTTTGTCTGTTCTAGGTGATGAAAATATTTACAAAAGGCTCAGGAAGACTGCTGTACCCTCTATTTTTTCTTTTACTAAAGTCAAACCGGTCAACCCCTTGGCTGAAGACAGAGCAAATAGACTTACAGAGAAATGAGAAAAAACAATGTTTTGATACATATAGTAATCAAATTGCTGGACCTAGCCATGTTCAAACCCGTGATAGTTATGAAGAGCAATATAAAGACGAGGAACTTACAATGTTTAACGAAATATAAATTTTTCCTAGCACACCATTGGAGCCAGATGATGGGCCAGAGCGGGACCAACATACTGTATCATCAAGACACACTCAAGTGAATTTTGTGTACAGACGCCAGCACATCAACCCGAAACTGTCAAATTTTCCCAATCAACTTTGAACCTTAGATATCAGCGATAAAGTTGAAAATCTATTAAATAAATTTGACAGATTGTAGTAGCTTGATGTGCTGGCGTCTGTACATTTATGGATCTATAAAGAACTATAAAAACAATGACAGTATCATTGCTTTCTACACAGGTTTTGAAACCTATCAAAAGTTCTATTTTGTGTGTTCGACATTAAGTGTAATGGCTCACAAAATAAAGTATTATGGAAGTCATGTGAAGAATATTACTATTGAAAATGTTATTTATTGCAATGTAGTTTAATTTATTATTTAATGTAAACCAAATATTTGATCCTAGTTTATTGCATTATTGCTTTGTTTTTACATAATTCTAAATCAGCCATTATTAGAAATTAATTGCAGTCATAAAAATGTAAAATTCTAATATACAGTGCATGTGGTGTTAGCTTTTAAGTAATTGTTGCACTTATAAATGTATATTGGTGCCAATTCTCTTGTACACCGAACTAAACTAACTAAACTATCACTAAAATTCCTCACTTTTGACTATGAGAATCTCAAAGCTATTCTGCAAAATAAATTCTCTAAATTTAAAAATAATTTTGACACATCTAAATCGAATTTGACAATCGCGACTCCACACGTGATACCTAACCACGTGAATCTTTTTAGAGCCGGAGGCGCGCAGGGGGGGGCAGCCTCGACGTGTTTTATATGGATTTTTCACTTTTTGTATGGAAAATAAGAAAAAATATTACCTACATGTAGAGTGTTAGAGGTTTAAGGGTTTCATAAAGGGTGTCGAAATTTTCATTATTTTTGCGATTGGACACACCGTTTTCGAGATATAAGCAAAAGAAAAAAAAAATTAGCACTGTTTTTTCATCTGAAGTCGAGGTGTTGGTGTGAATTTTAGTTCATGACAACCAATTTTATTCCACATGTTTTTAGTCGCGATTAAAAATAGTCATATTTAGTTAGAAAATCTAAATTTTAGGTTAAAAACGTCAAATTCAGAATAGCAAAATCGCCATTTTCACTAAACTAATATCTCAGTGCCATCTTAGTGCTGTAAAACTAAAATTTAGTTAAGTTGTGTCGCTTTAGTCTATTTCAGAATGGGAAATCGTCGTTTGACAGGAATAAACTAAATTTTGGTGATTTTTAGTTTAGTTTAGAGGCATTTGTGACAAGAGAATCGGCACCACTATATCCTCTATACCGTGGAGGACTGTGAAGATATGTTTACAGTGTGCTTCCAAGCCACTTCCAGCTGCACATTCACAATGACTTTCACATATCATACCAGTTTTATTCATCTTGAGTATAACATTAAACATTAATAATCTTTTCATTTGTGCCTAGCATTGTGCATGAAAATACGCATAGTTATGATCATTAGCTTGACCAAGCTCCTATTTTCATCGAGGATTTTCCCTTTAGGAGGTATTTGAAACCTGGAATAATAACATTAAATTAAGTATATTACACGCTTTTTTATAGTTGAACTCACAAAGGAAGATGAATGCATCATCAGTTGATCACTGTATGAAAACTTACCTTCAGCAAACTCTTAAATGTGGGTTTTAGATAGCGCTGGAAGATTATTGCTAGAATTGACATCCCTGAACTTTTCCAGGGCAGGAATGTTAGGGTTATCATCCTCAAGCTCTTCTTTAACTCCGATCAAGTTATTCCTGTCGTATGCCTCCAGTCTTCAACAAAAAAAAGACTTTTAAATAATGTAAACAAAACAATCTATCAAATATAAAATGGTCATTATTTATTTAACTTTCCACTAAAGCTGCTTTTTTATCCGTGGTAGACGCTTCTCTTTTCCTTAACTCCGCTTTTAATTGTACTACACTCCAAATCGCATACATTTTTTCTAGTTTTCGTATAAACAATATCAACACAACAGTGAAAAAATAAACAACAATGGCGGACCAAAGACGCACAACTGTGCTGCCATCTGCTATGAGCTTTCAGTTTTTAACCCCATTTGACAGGCACTAGAGATTTCAACATGTTTTGTTGTGATGTTTCGCCAGTGCGAACGCATAGTAATGGGTATGCAGCTGAATATCGTCTCGCCACATTGGATGTTTTACATCAATAAATGGGCTTGTACACAAAACTGCGATGCGACGTCGCGTCGCATCGTAAAAATCTGCGAGCTCGCAGTGCGCGTGGCCTAGGTCGAGCTCACAAATTTTCGCATAGTTTTGTGTTCAAGCCCTATAGGCTTTGTTTCATTTCGGCAATCGGCAAAAATCCATAGAGAAGAGCTACAAAGCCTTAAAAAGCGAAGAATTGTTTATAGTAAAAGAAAACTAAAATGTCAATCAAAACCACCCAATGATGCAACTGTGACTCTGTGACGACACTGAAGGCTATTGGCTTATCTTTTTGATACTTATTTTTGACCAATAAGCATGCATGGTTATAATCGTTTCCACCAATAGTGCTTATGGAATATTAGTCATCTTTATATTCATTTCCATTGAATTGCGCAAATGAAAACAGTCGATATTCAATTCTGAGAGGAATTTGATATATTTTGTGCTCCTCAAAAGAACTCAAAACGTAATTTCGTTAATAATCGGATTTCCGTGGTAGTTCGGCAAGTGTTTGTGTTTGTTAATTCAAGAGACAGCAAATTAATCCTAAACCAGGTATTTTTATTATAATATTTACAAAACATTAAAACAGATCGATCAGTTGCGACATATTATGTGCGCCATCGTCTAGTACTTTCCAGTGCGCTTTTCTATTTTCCGATGCAAACTGGATCTTTCTGTATGTTTATTTATAAGATAAAAGATAGTTTACATAATAGTTGCACAGTTGTTGATCCGATTTATGTGAACAGAATTAAAATTAAAACAATGTTGCACCACAATTTTACCTGATTGAAAATACCCACAAAATCGGTCAGAGGATTATTGTAGCGGTCGAATACAAGATTTGAAAAAACCCCTAAGACGACCCACTGATCAAAAATTGACCTGCTGTTTGTATCACAAAAGCTGCTATCTATTCATAATAACAGACTGAAGTTTTTATTACAAGATTGTATCCAATAGCATAATGAATTCACCTTTTGACATCAACTGCATGCCATCAATACAATATGGGATTATATTCTAAAAAGCCTTTCTTGGGTTCTACAAGAATATTTCTTCATTAAAAAACGTTGCTCTGAAGACGACCCACTGACCCTCTGTTTCTTTTGTTTGTTTTTTTTTTTATTTTTAATCCTGTACAAAACCAGAATAAATGGTTTATTTCTTTCTTTCTGATAAGATCATTTACTACTATAGATAAACATTAACAAATTACTGGTAGAATTGATGAAAACAAAACAATTGTTTCATAATACTTTATAAAATGTAGCTTAGTCGTAATAATCATAATTATTTAATCATTTGTTAACATAGGTACCATCGAAGAAACGCATAACTATACACTGTAAGGACTACTTCTGCTTGCAGCGCTCAAACGTTATAGTAACGCTTCCCTATGAAAAAAAAGCCTTGTGTGCATGGGATTTTGTTTTCAAACTGCTTAGGCATGCATTTCTTTGATGGTACAATAAAATAGTTGTTAGTATGCAACTTGATGTTGCACAAATGTTACGATGTGATTTAAATTTTAAAAAATAAAAAAATTGGAATGTTTTTACTAGATTAGGGTTTCTATTTCTATCTTACGTTTCAATCTTCCACCTTGTTTTACTAAGCATAGATTCTTGTGCATCATCTTTAGTTTTCTGAATGTCCACATAAGAACACTTCATTCTCCTACCCATATCCCAATTTATTTGTGGTCGGCACAACTTGTCTCTTTCTTCCATACATCTCTATCAGTCATCATCGCAGTAGCCCCCCCTTTCCAGTCATATCATCTTTCACACAGTCCATCCATCGTTTCTTTGGTCTTCCCCTACTCTTATAGCCATCCACATTCATACTCTAAACTGTCCTCACCTCACGCATTAGAATACTCTTTTTATTAATTTCTTATTATTATAGGGGTATGTCACAGTGCAACTTTTTTATTTTGACCAGCATTATTCTGTAAACTACTTGAAACAACAATTTTTTAAGAATTAACAGGAAAAAAATATATCGACCGAAGCGATTAATATTTGTCAGATCTACATTTTTGTGTTTTTTTTTTTTTCTTTGCAGGGGCATTTTTATAGTTTATTCTAAGATCTTTAATGCAATAAAATAAAAATCACAAAAATGTAGATCCAACAAAGTTATTCCTATGGTCGATATATATAAACAACATGATCTTTTTGATATCCTCTACAACTCCTAAGGATGTGTGCTATGATTAAAAATAATACAAAAATTCCTAGAACAAGTGTTTTTGAAACACATGTCATTTTGAAGATAACATAACACTAGACTCTCGATGTGTGTATCTAAGTTTCATTGATAAGTACGAGTAAATAATTTTTATTCAAACGAATCATTTATACAGTGTGACAGGAAATACGCATGTAGAGGAGGTCATTTGCTAATTATTAGACCTTACTTTCCCTTAATCGCAAAGAGATTTCTTTAGTTTTTTTTTTTTAAATTGCTTACTATCTTATTTTTAACCCTAGTTTGAGGGAAGTTCCGAGGTATTTTAATCATCAATGTTTATGACTACCAACAAATAATAAAAAAACTACTAACATAATTCAAAAAGAAATTTTTGGGAAGATCTCAATAAAGTATAAAAATTTACATATATCCCAAACTATAAAACTTTAGCAGGGGAAAATATGGTTCAATAATTAGTAAATGACCTCCTTTATATGCGAATTTGCTATGGCGGGTCCAGATCCAGTCACCCTGTATATTTAAAGCTAAGAAAATACGACGTTGTCATATTTTTTATTATTATTTCGCGTAAGTGTGTATTACATAAATAATCGTGACCTTGTTGAATAATTTTGTATGAAAAATGCAAAAAAAAATTGCTGGTTCATTCAAAATCAAAATATTTTATTTCACATAAACCTACATGGGCACTTATGAAACGTCAGAAGCTAGGTGCACGGTTCCAATTGGTCGTTTCCTATGGAGAAGAGCCGGCAAGAAACTCCACGGTTACTCTTTTAAAAATAATTGGCTTTTACAATACTTTCATATAACAGTGTTTCTAGGTATGGGAGGACAGTGTAGGTCTTTCAATAAGTACCAAGTACTTAACAAAATAGAAAATGGCATTCTTTGACATGGTCTCATCTCATTAATACCCTAGAGTTATGGGATATCAAAAGGACACCTATATATGTATATATACATATACATAGATAGGCATGAATCACAAAATTATTATAATGACAAATATTAATCTTATCTATTGTTTACACATTGTTTCAGCTTATCAGTGTGTAAGTTCCAGACTGCATTCAAAACGGCTACCGAAAGTCTAAACTCGAAAGAACAACCCAATTACAACACCATGTGTATGTATCTTTTTTAATTTATTACTAACCATAGATATTTTTTTCTGCAGCTTGGGACAATGTGGCAGAACCCAGGTGTTTATCCCGGCGGAGGTCAATTATTAATTTTATATTTTCACTGTTTCAATTCCATGATAAAAGATCTAAATAGCTATATTTATAGGGAAATGTTTATCAGAGGTGGAAATAACAATGCCAATGGGCGTAACATTTAAATAATTCCTTCATTATGAATAAAACAGCACTATTTTAAAGCATTATGTGTATTTTATCAGTATTGTTAACACCAGATACTTTTTTATTTCGTTCTTTTGACAAACTTTACCGAAAATGCTTTTTTTAATGCAGGGTGACAGGGACATCGACGCGAAAACTGTTACCATGGATTCAGTACATGATTCTGAAACCCCCTGCGTTGAAATGTTTCATCAGTTATTTTTAAAAAAACCTACTCGGTCAAAATGAATGGAACAGCAGATTTTTTTTTTAATAAAAATTTTAACGCATGGGGGTTCAGCACTATGTACTAAATCCATGGTAAACATTTTCGCGTCGATGTCCCTGCCACCCTGTATGTAGTCATAACACTGAACAAATAAGGTCTTTTATCATTTAATTGACAATATATGTTGCATTGCACCCCGCACAGGCACTTGCTAGCATTATCTTTGTACTTGTGATACCAAACTACTTAAGTTACATGGATCTATAATTATTGTAAATACCACCTGATATAATATCAATGACAGTCATATAATTTTTTAATATCAAAATACTGTTGCTATAACAATGTAGCTGTTAAAGTAAAACTAACTTTAAAACAACTGAATTAATCTAAATTAAGGCCAAGTTGAGACAAATGCCGGTTAGGCCTGTTTCATCCTGAGATGATCTACTTTTTAAATTCACTGACAGGAAATGCACAGCCTAAACTGCTTTTTTTAGAAGCATAAAGTTTAGCACATGAGTTCCTTTAAAAAAAAGTGAGGGTTCCGTAGTAAACAAGGAACCCTTATAGTTTCGTCATGTCCGTCTGTCTGTCTGTCCGCGATCTAGCTCCAAGACTGTTAGTACCTACTAGAAAGTTGTAATTTGGCATGGGTACCTATACATATTAATCATGCATAATCGACAAAGTGGTAAAATAAAATTGTTTTTTTTTTTATGGTACCTCCCCTACACGTAAAGTGGGGATGATTTTTTTTCTATCCCCTGATGTGGGGTATCGCTGGAAAGGTCTTTCTAAAACATTATTAGTATGTTAAAACCATTTTTGAATTCAGAAATCCGTTTGCGAAATATTAAGCTATAAAGTGCAAATTTTTGTTAGAGTCAAGTGTCCCCCCCCTGCCAGCTAAATGGTTGGTTTTAGGTATGTGAAAAAATTCACGGCAGTAGCTTATATAACGAATTTAAAAGGAAAACTATCACAGCTGAAGTAGGCTTTACAAGTTAACGAGTAATAATCGACCAACTTAGATTTGCGGTTGTAAAAACATGTTCTCCCATACATTCTGTATGAAAGATTTTTATTTTCAACTACAAAGTTAAGTTTGTTCTTGGGATAAATTCATCCCAACTACGGAACCCTACATTGTGCGTGGTCCGACATGCACTTGGCCGGTTTTTTTTTTTAATTCATCCCCTTAAATAGGGGATGAAAGTTTGTATGGAGTTTATGCCAATAGGAAAACCCATCGGTCGTAAATAACTAACAAGGTACTCTGGATGTCTTTTGCATGCACTTATTGTTAATATAAGTCTTGACACTACCGGCTGAACATAGGCCTCCGAAGCCTGTTCCAAATTCAAAATTAAGTTTAATAAATAGCCATATAGAATAATGGTAGAAGGAAAAAAAAATTTTAAAATCAACCCATACTCGAAAGAATTTCTCGCCTCGGCTTGTATCTTCGAAGTGAGAAACTCTGTTCTGTAAATGCATAAGAGCGACAATTGCCTGACGTGTATCTTATGCAAACTCTTCCCACAAAACGGTCGAGAAACTCTCTCTATGTAAATCGACTTTTAAGTTCGAACATTCTGGTTTTCCATGATCAAAGACAATATTTCATTCTTATCAGACATATTATATTTATGTGTCGGTGACATTATCTTTAGTGACTAATAAAATATCGAACAATTCGTGATCTCATGGACTTCTGTGTCTGTTAAAGTTTCTAGAACAATATCTACTTTCTTTATTGTTCAAATATAAAAGACTTGTTAATCAGACAAAATGATATGATAATTTTTTCTTGACGTATTATGCAAGTTTAGAGATATAATTTCGATTGTGCATTTAAAAACAGTCGAGAGAGCAATTGAAAAGAAAATTACCCTTGGTTTTGGCTATAAGAAAAGGGGGCAGAACAGAGAAAATAAGAATTTTGTAGAGTAGGATATGGCTAGGAAAGAAGTTATATCTGAGCTGGCGGATCATAGAGATGGATGAAGGAAAACTTGCATAGTGCGCGGTATCTAAAACATTGGGCATAATGTCTCCCCCCTTCTATCTAATCAAGCAACAAACTCTATCCCATAACCACAGCGTATCTTCTCTGACGTCATAATCAATCCCTCTCCCGTTACCCGCGACTATTTCTGAATCCAGTACTCCTGGGGGCCTGGACATATGTCTCCCCCCTTCTATCTAATCAAGCAACAAACTTTATTCCATAGCCACACCGTGTCTTCTCTGACGTCATAATCAATCCGTTCCCCGTAACCCGCGACTATTTCTGAATCCAGTACTCCTGGGGGCCTAGGCATATGTCTCCCCCCTTCTATCTAATCAAGTAACAAACTCTATCCCATAGGCACACCGTATCTTCTCTGACGTCATAATCAATCCTTCCCCCGTTACCCTCGACTCTTTCTGAATCCAGTACTCCTGGGGGCCTAGGCATATGTCTCCCCCCTTCTATCTAATCAAGTAACAAACTCTATCCCATAGGCACACCGTATCTTCTCTGACGTCATAATCAATCCCTCCCCCGTTACCCGCGACTATTTCTGCATCCAGTACTCCTGGGGGCCTACCACTACCTCTTATAGAAGTATAGTACCTGGTCGACCGAGCTCTGCTCGGCTGAAAATAGATAAACATGTCCAGGTATACCAACATTGTATCCCGTTTCCGAGGCCGTGAAAATAGAGGAAACGAATTTTCCCAGATATGAGACCTAGCTAGATCGATTTGCACCCCCGTAAACCCCCTACATCGCCACATGTGAACTACGCATCAAAGACCTGACGTCACACAAATCCTGCATCGCGTAATTAGAGTTCATCGAAATCGTTAGAGCCATTTTCGAGAACGTGATTACAAATATATTTAAATGTACGAGTATCACACTAATATTATAAAGGCGAAAGTTTGTGAGTGTGTGTGTGTATGTTTGTCTCTTCTTCACGCTCAAACGGCTGGACGTATTTGGATGAAATTTGACAAACAGATAGTCTTATAACCTGGATTAACACATAGGATACTTTTCATCTCGATATTCCCACGGGATCGAGACTTATGCGGGTGAAACCGCGGGACGTAGCTAGTATACAAATATTGCTCACTTAATATTATAGGATTTTAATCTTACTTGAGACTGGGAAGAGATAGAGCTATATATACATCCTGTATAGCTTCATCTCTTTCTCGAATAAGAGGTTTCGTTAGAGGTGAAAGGCCTCCTTTACCCTAATTGCGCTTATTTTCGTAAAGAATTATGACTTTGTTTCATTTTGACAGTTCAACAACATTCATTGCGTTATTTACGTTGCTAAGCAGATTTTTTTTTGCAACTTATGAAGCAATGGATTAGCAAATTGTGATTGATCGTGCATAACGCAATTAGGGTACCAGCCATTCTTAAACCTTCGCTAATGTGGTTGTTTTCACACGACTGTGTGCCACTGTCAATTACCGTAATGATTGTTTAGCTTCCATGTATGTCAATGTTATGTCTTGCTTGCATTTTTATTGTTGTATACTTCGTGATGTGTTTATGGCTATGCGGTTATAAGTGTCGTATCGTATGTGCTATGCTCTATTGGCTGGGAAGATGTTGTTAGAAAAAGTCACGCATACAATCAAAATGGAACTTTAGTACTTATAGGATTTATTGGTTCTTTTTCTTTCCAAATATAAGACAGTTACGTATTTGGAACATTTTCGCTCGATCCATTTATTATTCGAATATCATGTCTTTTTTAAAGATTATTTGAAACAAAAACAAGTTTACTCGGCTTTTATGTCTAAAATAATTATTGACAGTAAGGAAATATAGGTTATTATCCAAATATAAGATATATTTTCTCTAGATCATTTATTACTTTAGTTATAAACGAAATAAGAATTGAGACTTACGACATTTAGTTTCGTACTCGAACACGACCAAAGAGCGCACGCGATGTTCAACTTTATTACTGATGCGTTAGCGTTTAGCACATAGTGGAGTGGTGGGGTGCATGAGGGCGGAGTTTGCGTGGAAATTGTCTTTGGAGTGCCTGGTCTTATATAGACGTATTCGTCTGTCGTCTGCTTGTGGCTAAATAATAACAACCCCACGAGTCGATCAAACGTTAAGCTATACACTAGCCGTTGTCATTTTGTGGATAGTTGATTGACCATCTATTACTTACATATCAAAACCCCTCCGTGCCTCGGAAAGCACGTTAAGCCGTTGGTCCCGGCTGTCGACAGTCGTTGCTGGTCCCAAAAGTCTGACAACCAGTCTTACCAAGGATACAGTGATACCCAGTTACTGGGTTGTGGAGGTCAGATAGGCAGTCGCTCCATGTAAAATACTGGTATTCAGCTGCATCCGGTTAGACTGGAAACCGAAAATTAGGCAGATTGATATTGTGTTCGTTTGCTAAAGACAACTTCCATAGTAGGATATTTTTCTTTTTAGAACTTAGGAGAAACATCTTCATGATGAGCATGGCAGTTGAGAGATTGTCAAGCTCACTAAAATGTCTCGCTGATGGTGGCGAGTGTGTTGGATCATTCGGTTCCCTACAAAATGGTTGAGCTGGATGGTGCTGATCCACGCGTCATGTTCGTGAACGGGCGCCGTCAGTTGAGACTGGTCATCTCTTATCTGCCAGGGCTTATTTTTAATCTTATATTTTTCAATTGTTTTAATTATTTTTTGTACATTGTTCTCACATATAGAAGCAACCAGAATAATGTACCCAGAATTTTGTAATATCTTTATTTAAAAGAGTGGCCTTGGAATTTCTTGCCCGTTCTTCTCCATAGAGATCTACGTTTTGGAATGGGCAACTAGCTTCAACTTTCTGACTAACTGACCGATTCTTTGACAGTTCAAAAGTGCCTATAAATGGTTTAATTGAAATAAATGCTTTGAGTTTGAGTTCATACTTTGTGGTCCTTGGGCAGCTTAACTATCTGTATCTGTAAATAAATATTATAAATTTGTCGCTTTTCGTGTCTGTCTATATGATTGCATTGTTCTTCTAAACCACATAACGGATTTTGATGCAGTTTTCAACATCATTTAGAGCAGTAGCGAATCCGTGGGGGGAGGGGGCTAAGGGGCTCAAGCCAAAAGTTCTTCTGTGACAAATGTTAAAGTGATATTATTCGAATAGTGTAACGCTTGCTAAAATCGATATTATTTTAGCAAGCGTTACACTACCTAATGTACAATTTTATTGTCATCAATTATCCTTAACTTAATAAGTAATTATTACGGTGTTTACTTTGCTAAAACCAACCCTCAGCGGAAACAAGCTCCTCTCAAACGACAATCCTTTTTTTTTTTTGGGTGCGAAATTATCAAATAACTTCTCCTGCTCTGGGCGGAGCGGGAGGGCGTGTCAGACTCTTGCTGACTAAAACCCACCCGTGTTCCTTCAGTTGCCATGTTGCCGGGGGGCCACGATTTCCCTATCGGTTTTCTTCGAACCCCCGGCAGGCATTGTCCCTAGCGGACCCCGTCAATTCTGCTGACATCTCTTTGAGGCGCGCGTGGAACACAACGCGCCGTCGACCCGGGCTTGGTCCTTATCGGACGGCGAGCTGCACGTTGCTCACTGTCCGCAAGCCCGCACCTACGGGATCCGCCACTGATTTAGAGCATTTATTTTGGAACTTACGTATAATATAGAAATCTCGATAATTTGTGAAGTCGTAGAAAACCATGCAAATCCGAGGCGGGTCGCTAGTTCGCTTATAAAATGTTCACAAACCCTACAAAAATATGCCACCAATTGCCAAAAAAACCACTTAGGATTCAGCGCATTCGCGAAATGAAATTATAAATATTACTAGCTGACCCCGGCAAACGTTGTTTTGCCAATTATTTGTTTGGGGTGGACAACCCTTATCACTTAGGGGTATGAAAAATAGATAATAGCCGATTCTCAGATCTACTGAATATGGATATAAAATTTGGCAAAAATCAGTAAAGCCGTTTCGGAGGAGTAACGTAACTAACATTGTGACACGAGAATTTTATATATAAGATTAACCATGTGCATATGTTATTCAAATACGTAGCTACTTGATGTGAAAGTAACTTTCTACGTAGAAAGTACCATTCGCGCATCATAGCTTTTTTTACCTTGCCAATTTTTTGCACGTTCTGTCTGTCACATTGTTTTTAAAGGGCATTTTTAGTGGACAAGTACAACTGGTTTCAGTACATATTATATCGTAGAACATTTATACCTTTTGACTAGACCAGGCCAAGGTTAAGAGTGGTCTGTATATACATGTAAGGTCAAAATAACAGCTTTTTTACGAAATGCATAATTATGAAAGTATATTCGGTACTTACAAACAGAAAAACTTTTATTTTTGTCTGTTTGTTCCGACTAATCTCCGAAATGGTTTAACCGATTTTGACAGAACTTTCACTGGCAGATAGCTGATGTTATATGTACTTCGATTTTAGAAATAGGTACGCGGGTGAAGTTGCGGGCAGCAGCTAAAGAATAAAAATAAAAAATGGCGGAAAGGTGTCATCCATCATAATTTAATTTAATAATTTATTTAGGAACATAAAGGTTTTGTAGTACATGAGGGACTTATAAAGTATAAATTATTAATTACATGGTGTAAGTACAATTAATTGCTGGGTGAATCGCTGCTCTCCTAGCTAGATCACTGAGTAATCTGTATTTAGGAGAGACAGTTTCGACTCCCAAATTGAGTATCACAAAAAATATGTAATGTTTTTATGCTTTTTGGAGATTACAGTACCAAAACACAAAAGATAAAATCTTACAATTAAAATTAAATAAAACAAAGTAGAATGAGGAGTGTACTCGTAGATGTGCTGAGTCGAGTGATTGCGTATATGTGTGTGTGTGTGTGTATTGTATCATCATCAATCAAATCATTTATTTCTTTGCAAACATGTTCTGCCGTCACATGGGCATTCAAATTAAATCAATTAATATCATTTTAAATTAGAAATATATTCATAATTACAAATTTTACAGAGTAATGTCAAATCATTTGAATCACAGAGTAATGAATGTCAATCCATCTTCAGTTATTTGATCGTGCCCGTAAAAGCTACACTATAAAAGTTTATGGCATGGTAGAAAGACTGGCCAGTCAATTGCTGGAGGGTCTAACTGACCTACCTGCAAAATCCAGAAGTAAAATTTTTCAAAAATCGGTACATTCACGAGCACTAATATGTATACAATTGTGATTGTGTGTGTGTTTAATTTGTGATTTCCTGTGCGAATCTCAATGAATACTTTTTCTTTCTTTTCAAATTTATCATAAAGTTTTTAGAGTTATTTTCTCCTACTGTATTGATTGTAATAGTATAGTATTTTGGAACCCACAGTCCCACACTACATAGGGTTTATATCAAGTTGCAATCCTTATTCGACGAGAAAATCATTTTGAATTTTGCTAAGTGTATGCATATTTTTGCTCGTTACTACCATATGGGCAAAAGGTCTTTCGTAAAATGATTATGCGTGATAAATCGATGACCTCATTCTTCTGCCCTTATCCCAATTTAAGTATCAAAATTCAAGTCATTTATTCAAACTAGGCTGAGAATCAGTACTTTTCGAACGTCAAAATTACATAAGACGGTCCCCCAAAAACGCCCACCCTTCACCACTTCCTAGTGCCTTTAGCTGGGAAGAAGTGGCGCAACAAACTCCCCAGCAGCACAGCTGTCTGTTCAAGTTAGAAAAAAATAGATTCTATACAATAGTATGCAAAATAACTTACATTATGCAATGTATCTGTCATCTCTGTATGTATATGTCATCTCGGTATTAGGTATGTATATTATGTACTCTTATAGCTATCCACGTTCATACTCAAAACTTTCCTCATTACCTGAAATTTCTACTAAATAATTCTAACCCAGCCAAGCGTGGCAGTCAGACCTTGCAATGCGGAGGGCATTGCAAGGTTCTAAGTCTCCCCTCCCTAACTCCCTATTGACTTTACACTATCGATCTGCCTAAGAGGGAGGGGGGGGGACATTCTCACCAGTAAGCTGACTATGTTGCCTATTCATAAAATATCTTATGACCAGTACCCTAATTGCGAAACTTATTTTCGTAAACAATTTTGCCTAATTTGTTTCATTTTGACAGTTCAACAACATTCATTGCGTTATTTACGTTGTTGAGCAGATTTTTTTTTCCAACTTATGAAGCAATGGATTAGCAATCTGTGAAACAGATTGTAGTTGTGTTGTATTACGCAATTAGGGTACTGCTTTGAATTCGTTTCTGCTATCTGATGCGAAGCCAGACTTCCTCGCTCTACTACAAACTACAAATTAATGTTACCTACTCACTTCAGAAAATGACCTCCATTAATGACCGGTAGTTTCAATAAGCATTATGAGATAATCCTATTAACAATACAGATGTACATAAAGAGGCTCACAAACGCATTCTGTGCGCACACAAACTACATGTTCTGTCTGTATAAATAAAAAATTTGACGTCACTTGTCCACAAGATTGCTGTGACTGTGTTTGAGGGGCATTAAAACCCACACAAGCATAATTAGAATTGATCGCACACACACACACACACACTAATATTTTTATACAAGATTGTATTGCTGCCACGAATGTGTGAGTTTCTTAAACTGATTTGAAGTATACGGGGTGGCAGGGACATCGACGCGAAAACTGATACCATGGATTCAGTAAAAAAAAAAAACTGCTGTTTCGTAGAAATGTGCAATACCTACGCGATCAAAATGTATGGAACAGCTGATTTTTTTTTAAATAACCGACGAAAAATTTAAATGCAGGGGGGTTCAGAATCATGTACTGAATCCCTGGTTTCAGTTTTATATATTTCTGAGAGCAAACGGTAATTCTCACCGTATGTGACGCATACTGGTTGGATATTGCATTTTCCGTTTTCTATTTTCCTCATAGGCCTTACTGATAAGAAACAATGGCTATTCATACGGTTTTTTTTATAATTCCTGGAATTTTATTATAATGACGTGACGTCAAGAACAATAGTGGATAAGTAGATAAGTTCGAATAGAAATAAACACCATAATCTTTATGCCTTTATTCCAATTGGGGTGGTCGACTATTCGCAGCACCTCCATTTAACCGATTTCTAAAAAAGGAGGAGGTGTATTTCTTCCATACACCTCTCTATTAGCCTTCATAACAGAGTACATCTTGCCCCTTCATGTAGGGTTGCCATCCGTCCGGGTTTTCCCGGATTTGTCCTAGTTTGGAGGGCGTCCGGGGAGCACCCGGGCGGTGTTTCTAAATAGTGATTAATTGAATTATTTGCAATAAATTAAAACATTATCATAGTTAAAAATTCGCCGCGCGGTAAATTACCCATTTTTGATGCCAAAAAGACGAGCATTCTAGAGTTTACTTTTGTTACCATTATACCTCAGATAGAGAATAGTGTAAGTACAATTGATTAATAAATTAAGCCTTTTATTTTTATGAGGCTTAAGTTGATTTTCTATTAATAAAAAAAAATACTATAAACTTGACGAAGGTTTAATTTATTGTAGTAAAAATCCGAGGGCATTTGAAGTTATTGTCCGGGGCCCGTAATTTAGGTGATGGCAACCCTACCATCATTTGTCAAACCTAACAAATTATATGTAGATGGACAACTTTACTGTCACCTGCCATTTCAATGATATCTGCCAGAATCAATGGGTCTCTGCTCCGTACTCTAGCTGGTTCCTCAACAGTAACTGTATCAAAGTTGGAATTTATGTATTGGGAAGTTATCCGTCTTTAGAATAAAAATGTTCATCAACAGACCGGTTTTGATTTGTCGCCCGACTTTCTTCATTAACTACAACCATATATTATGCTTATACGCACTTCACTGTGGCTCGGGAGCTCGTGGCTAAGTAATAACAGCCGCACAGTTCGATCCATCAGGTTAAGCTACGCTTGCCGAGGTTGATCTTTGGATGGGTGACCATCTCAACATACCGAGACTCCTCCGTGCCTCGGAAAGCACGTTAAGCCGTTGGTCCCGGCTGTCATTCGTGGATTTTTGACAGTCGTTACGGGTTGTCAGAAGCCCGAAAGTCTGACAACCAGTCTTATCAAGGGGTATCGTATTCTCCAGTTACTTGGTTGTGAAGGTCAGATAGGCAGTCGCTCCATGTAAAATACTGGTATTCAGCTGCATCCGGTCAGACTGGAAGCCGACCCCAACATAGTTGGGAAAAGGCTAGGCAGATTGATTGCACTTCACTGTGGCCACTACAACAGGCTTTCCCTTCGAAGAAAACGCTCGTGACGTAAATATTTCCACTGTTATGATATCGACAGTCTATTAAAAAGTCCACTTTATTGACGCTAAACCTTGTATCATCATGAGTCATCGGATAATTACGTATATTGATAAAGAATATAGTGCCACTTCGTTAGACTTACTCACAACCAACTGGCTATATTATTTTCTACGTCATATATGACTATTTTGGGTAATCATTACTCATAAGCCAATGAGCCAATTACTAATATAATATTATTGTAGGGATGCTTGTCAGACAAATATTTTCGGAAGACTTAAGTCCCAGATCAAAAGGTTAAGGCCTTTCTTACTCCCATAACTCTATCTTTTCAACTTAAGTTTTTGTTGATTTGATGAAGCTCCTATTGTATGTCCAGGTTCTATTACATGGGACTTAAACATAACTGGCGAAATGTGGGTGTACTATAGGTAGGTACCCCTCTGCCTAACCCTTCGGGGAAACAGACGTGATGTTATGTGGAATGTGGATGAAGCTAAATCGTTCTGAACTCTTAGAAATGATGTCAAAAAGGAAACTAAGTGGTCACTCTTGGGCATTAGGCGTATTAATTTAATACCCACGTAATATAATCGCCAGTCATAAAAACATACATAGTAAACAGTTGGCTGTCCTTCATGTTGGCTCCGAGTCAAATACACAGATCGATATTAAAGACGCCATAACTGTCAAAAACAGCTGTCAATAAAGTGCTTGTCATGCCCTAAGTTTAACACCTCTATGCTATGCTGATCAAACGGGACGAATGGAAGGTAAATGAAACCGGTTTTAACCGCCTGCTAAGAAGGGTTATGTTTTTAGCAGTACTAATAGAAATGTGATGCAGAGGATTAAAGAGCTTTGACAGGAAAAGTGTTGACTAAAGGACATCGCTCATTATTATATTGTTGGTGCTGTTATGCACCGCTCCGACACAGCAAATAAGTTGTCATTCAAGTTAGGATTTTAAATCAAATGTATTAAAGTCTATTTTACGTGTAACGGCTCGCTGTTCTGTATAGCCATCGTAAATAAAATAGACTTTAATGCATTTGATTTAAAATCCTAACTTGAATAACAAGTTATTTGCTGTGTCGGAGCGATGTCCTCAACATCACTCTTGTTATCTTGTATTCCCCGAAATGTTAGGCAGATGTCTGTCTACCTATTAGTACACCCACAGTGCTGACTAATGACCAACAAAAGAGGCAGAATAAGAGATTAATGAATTGTGTGAAAGTAATCTGGAAAAAAAGACGTCTATATATACTATACATACTGCATCAACCCCAAATAAATCGGGATAAGTGGTCTAGTAAGATGATGAAGTTTTAACTCATGGATCATAACCATAAGTTCATAACCCAGTTCATAAAGGACACGTTTTATTTTTGTATGGGACTCCGGCCATAACATGTACACTTTAGAAAACCTAGGCAACGAACCCCTAAATACAATAAAGACTGTTTTTTTCCATAATATCTACTACTTTTTGGGCACAAAATAAAAACCGAAAATATTTGACGTTTGTCAGGAGAAAAACGGCCATCGACAGCTAGCCATTTTCGTTCAGAAGTACCTACAAATCTACAATCCACAAAAGCAGTTTTTTTTTAATGATGAATCACACTTTCTAATTAATCAAAAAAGTTGTATCAGATAGCTAGCTATCTTATTATAGTACAGAAATACATGCCTTTCATATTTATTTAAATAGACGTGATATTATTATGTTAAAATGTAACATGATAGAGGACGCCATGATAAATAAAATATGGCAATAATTTGTTAAACTATTATTTTTTGTGCCGAAGTAATCAGGGGAATGAACAGGAAAGAATATTTTTCCTCAATTCATGTTTTTTTCCCTTTTTTTTCATTAACGTACACTTTATGGCCGAAAATGAAACATGTCCTTAAAACTGGCTACAGCTAATCAGACGCATAGGTAATTTCCAGCCCTCTAAACAAAGTCTGCGAACTTGGCTTGAAACGTCAATAAAATTTACGTTGGACTTTGACAGCTGAGACCTATCACTGTCATACATCGCGGCCTGTTTACATGTTTCTGCTGTACTGGTAATGACGCAAAGTTTAAAATAAAAACAGCATTTCCTTACAACATTCCTGTCAATTAACGTCATTTAGCTTACAATCTCGATTTATCTCGTATAAGTAAATAAGGAATTCTGCCATATTAAACGATTCATTATGGTTAAAATTTATTGATACGCGAGTAATTCTAGATTACCTATCTGCTTTCATATTATATTACTGTTGCTGTGAGTAACCTAGAACAAAACGTGTCCTCTGCAATTTCACTATTTTGCAGTAGAGATAAAAATAGCATTCATTTCAGAGAAAAACAGCTAAACAGAACTGCTATCGGGGAACCCCCCCTTTCATAAATGCCCGACCGACCATTTGCCAATCTTCACATATTATCGTTTGTTATCGTATACTCTTTAGATATACGATCTACCCACGCGAATATGCACCTTACTGTTGTAAACATAAACTCCAAATTATATTCAGCGAAACATTTCGCTCACTCGCAGTATGCAGTCACTATGTTGTGCATGTTACATTGTTATTTGAGTCACCTTATTTACGTTAACATTAGATGCAATCTAATTTGATACTTATTTTAGTGCTTGATAAAGTCTGAAATATGTTGGCATTTAAGAAACTATGCTCTAAGCCGACGTTCGCACAGACGTAATAAAATCGTAGCGATTTTAATTCGTGCACTTGACTTTCAACGCTCTGCTTAGCGCTGAGAGTTGAAAGTCCAATGTGTGTGTTTTCAACGCGTTGGGACGAGAGCGCGTCCCACCGCCGGGGGTTTTTAACGCTCGGCTTAATACAGAGAGTTGAAAATCCAGTGGGGTTTTTTTTACGTCCATGCGAACGTCGGGTTACTGTTGAATGAAATTGAGTGTCATATGTCTTACCTTTGCCCCTCTGCATGTATTCTCTCTGTATTTCATTCATTACTGTGAAGTGCCACGTGTGGGTGCAATGTCTGAGGCAAGAGGTGTGTTTGTGAGTTTAAAAATTCTGCTCTAAATTGTGTTCTTGTCTGTAATCGTGCATCATTGTCCAGTGTACCTACATTGTCTGTTAAAGTGTCAAAATAATTTCTATGTTATTTTAAGCCTAGTTTCGTTCTGAAAAACTGTTGTTTTTGCATGTTTGTTATAGCCAGTTTTGAATCCTTCAATTATCGTCTTTATTTCTGTATTTATGAGTGTAAGCTCTATTCTGTCAGTACTTTTATCTCATTCTGATCGAAAACATCTATAGAGCGAAACTTGGCTTTTTCATTTACATTTCAAGGGCTTCGAAGTTTTTTTACATAAACATATTTTTGAACTTGTCCTGTCACAGTATACCGTTGTTATCTAATATTTCTCTCACCCAAGGCTCGAAAGCGGTTTAAAAAATACCGGTTAATACTTTTCTCAAGAACGTGAACGTTTTAAGAACTTTATTTTTACCTAAATTAACCGGTTTATTCGACGAGCGGCATGTTGGTAAAGGCGTTGCAACTTGTGACTACTTGTGTGGATGCCGCGCTGAATAAAAACTAAACAAAAAACCGGTTAATATTGCTCTAAACCGTTTAATCCGAAAAAACCTTTATGTAAAGACTCCACCAAAACCGGTTTATACAAACGAAACCGAATGTAAAGGTTTTTGCGTAAACGGTTTGAAAATTTTACCGGTATCCGAGCCTTGCTCTCACCTAATAGATTCTTCTTCTTCGTGTCACTGGCACTACAATATTTCAAGTCTTTTACTTCGATCTAAATTGATCCTCGATTTCATTTAACTTTTATTTTTTATTTAACTAATATTTTACATCATGCCAGTGTTGATATTGATACCATATACTATCCAATAAATTTTCTTTTTGATCTGGGTTACAATATGATAATGCAATTTCTAAGCTCTCGAAATGTTATTTTACGCACAGTCATTTCTGCCTTTTAACTTACAAATATCCAATTGCAATGGGAACCTCAGATTTCAATGCTAAATAAAGATCAGAAAACTTGTTATTTTTTAGATCCAAAAATATTAAAGCCAATATGATTTGAATGCAATAAAAACTTTCAATTTAAGTTATATCAAGTACCTGCCAAACAATATAAGCCGTTTATACGGTTTGTTTTACGTGGAGACAACAATCATTCGAGTTCTTTTGTAAATCAAAATAGCCAAAAATATCACGTTACATAATGCAGTGACATGAATGACATCATAATGAAAAATTAACACTAATAGAACGTGTTAGCACGCCTCGGCCTAGCACATCTGATCAGAAAACTATAAAATGCCTGTTTGTATTGTTTAACAACTGTTTCACAATTGTTTGTACTGTTTCAAAACTACATTTAAATTTATAAACATGTACATTCAAAAAATATGATGTATAAAAAATATTATGTCAAAAAATATTATAATTTTAACAGCTTTCCTTGTCGAGTTGTCAAATGTTTGACTATCTGACGTGGCCACATTAACATTGAATTTTAATTAATTAGTTACTTACACATTATGTTCAAACTATGTTATCGTCATAATGTTTTTTAAGGTCAAACAACATTATATGGATCTTGAATATTCTTTGAATACGAATATATGTTCACAACAGAGTATCCGAATCAATTAAAATTTATAAATAATTTTCCGGATTTTCTATAATTTGAAATTGTTATAAGATGATGAAATAAAAGAAGTACTTAAATGGCGGTCATGACTGTGTTTCTTCACATTTAAAACCCATATACTGATTTAATATTTTTAATTTCCACAGATCAAAATCAAGGCGGTTATCCGCAGCAGGGAGGAGGATACCCACAGGGTGGGTACCCGCCACCGGGGGGCTACCCGCCACCAGGGGGCTACCCACCACCGGGGGGCTACCCACAGCAGGGATACCCACCACCCCCGCAAGGGTTCCCAGCGTACGGCGCCGGCACTGGATATGGCGAGGTGAGCTGATTAAACATTTTTTTATAGTTTTTATGTATAGTTTTCTTTCATACTTCGGATGAGCTTTTTTTGATATTCGTTATAAAAGATATTAACAAAAATCGATGAATTTTCTTAGGTTTTTTTTTCGTAATATTTATCGTCAACATGTTTCTGTCTGTGAGGCGATTTTTGACACATTTTTTTCCTCTACGCAGGACGGATTAAGAGGAGGTGGTCAAAACTTTATTATTTTTAATAAGCCACTGATCAAACCATGAGAATTTATAAAACATTGAATGAATGTCTTTATTAGCATAGCATTGTATTTTATATTCGGCGCCTACGCAACACGCAAGCACTCTAAATGTAATATTTATAATTCAAGGTTAAAAATACGAAATACTAGTGTGAAGCACTATTTCGGCTTGACCTAGAATTGTTAATTTACTAAAGAAAGAAAAATTTGAACTACAAGCTTATGATGGGATTTCCAATTCAATACAAACTTTCATCCCCATCTAACCCCTTTAGGGAATATTTTTTTTTTTAATTCTTTCTTCTCATACTCACTTTCGTTATACATAGAAAGAACTCTTGTGCTACATTTCATACTTTCATGACGCACGGTTTAGGCTATGCGTTATCTGTCATTTTACATACAAATTTTTATTATGTAGATTCGAATCTTATCAGCACACGTCAATTTTTTCAAACAATCAAGGAATCATGTCATAGCTAATTAAAATAACAATATTACTCATCGTATTGAGCAACTGGATACGGAAGGCGAGAAACAGGGTCTTGTGGCGCATTCTGGGATACAGGGCCGGATTTAGGGCAGGCCCGAGCCTCCACAAGGGGCCTCCACAATTTGTATTTTTTAGATAAGAAAAAAATACACCTTTGTGTCAATCAAAGAGAAAAAGTTTAAATTCACAAAGTTTCACCTTCTTCATTTTCTTTTATGTCCTACGATGTTAGTTGGTGATAATACATTGAATTACTGTGGTCCCAAAAACCGAATCAAATAGATTTTTCGATGTCAGCGTCCAGCGTCAGTCTATTCATCATGAAAAAGTAACTTTGATTCTCATTTCCCACAAAATGTATGGGAGAAGTTTTTTTTGCTGTTTCTGACTTTTCTAGTACCTACACAAACTTCAGTTGGTCCGATAGTTTTTTGATCCTTAAAAGAAACAGGATCGATTGATATGAAAAAAAGATTTTGTGAATATTGCCCATTTCCTTGCTGACAGTATTTTTTTTCTGATATCTGTGAATGTATCAAAGTTTCTCAAAAAGTTATGCAGTCTCCTAGATGGTTTTTCTATAGGTACAACGGCTAAGGTACCTATTTACTACCTGCCTCAAAAATCCACCCTGCTTATAAATTATTGAAAGCTGTGACCAAAAGGTCTTTTCCAAAAAAACAATCGGGGCTTCCACTTCTTGGTTGCCCCAGGGCCTCGACGCCTTTAAATCCGGCCCTGCTGGGATAGGCCTATGTGACTGCGATAGACTAAGTCGATTGAACTACCTCCAGTACGTATGTCACAGTTCTAATCTTATTAACCTTTTAAGTACTGCAAAAAAAGCGTGCGACCATCCGTCAAGGACAAACACGTGCGGCTTATCGCGATGTAATCTGACACGGGTTGACCTCTCACACAAAAACTGCTGTAGCTTCGTTTCTATTGCGTCATTTTACAATCTGTAAACAGATTCGAGTGTTTGAACAACGGGGGCCACTTATGATAATATCCATAACACTCATACGTTTAGTTATTATTGTAAACATCCTATTGAAAATAGAGAACTGGCCGTAAGCCGACTTGTTAATGTATTATGTTAGTTTCTGGCAAAAGTAATGAATTGATTTACGCAAAATTTTGGTAATAATATCATGAATACACAAGTAATCCAATTAGATTTTTTTCTTATTAGTCTTACATACAATATTTCTATAATATTCTAACTCAAACTTCATAGTGCGCGGTGCTGTCATTTTGAATCGCGTAGTCCAATTCGTGATATTGGAAAAGATCATACGAGTTATAATGAGCATTATATCATGTATTAAATCTTTCTAGAATATTACCTATACCTTCTTCGACTAATTGTTATCCATGAATCGTAAAAATATGATACGATAATTGGTAAAATACCAAGATGACCTTGACGGGTCATTTTATCCGGAAATTTATCTAGTCTAGTTAGAATCTTATTTGAAAGTAAACAAGAATGAAGTGTTTTATCAATTTCTGTACACACATTCCTTATTTATAACCCTTTTGATTAATTCATTAATGGTTACAAAACAAATCTAGTATTATTTCATAAAAATTCGGCATGATAATTTGACCCGTTTTACCTACACATCAAAATGCTTCGAAAAATCTTTGAAAAATGGATAAAAATAAATGAATACGCTTTGAATGCATGAAATAATTAATTATAATTAGTTTTTGCATAGATAATTACCATTTATAGACACAAATTCATCGGAAAACAGTCAACAATAATATATTTATATGGCAAATGTGTAAGGCGAAATAACCTGAAAATTGATTGGCTCGGAAATCATTTTTACTATATTGTTTTACGCAAACGATTAGCCAAAAACTTGCACAAGCCACTATTGTTTCATTATTCATGTACTTACCTAAGTTTCAAACGAAAAATCCATCACAATAACTCACAATAAATAAAACAACAACACTAAGTCACGACAATAAACCACAGAATATCAATGTAAAAAAGGGCGCCTTCGTATTTTTTTTTTATAGTGTTGGGCACGAAGTTTTTAGTAACTTTTATCGTCTATGGCTTACAAATATTCTTGGCAGTGTAGGAAAAATATTAGCAATCGACTAAGTTCCGTACTTTACGCAAAAATAATATTTTAATGGTGTAGCCTATTGGCAACGCGCGCTGTCGCCCGGAGGCGTCACCGGTCCTAAACGGTTGCGCGCGAAACCGACCCCTCCGGGCGACAGCAGTCCTTAAAAGGTTAAAATTAAAACTGTAACAACAAGCTAACTAATCGATCTAGTATGCCACGACAAGACTAAGACAAGTACACATATATGACTTAGTACAAAAATGGACGAATTAATTATTTAACGTATAGCGACGTATGATTCTTTGAATGCAAGCAGGGGCATACGGCTATAGACTAGTGAGTAATTTATATTGATTTTCCTGTAGTGTCCTATTATGGCATTTTCATAGTAAGTAGGTGTTTTTCGTGTGTACTTTTCTATTTATCTGCCAAACCTTTTCCAACTATGTTGGGGACGACTTCCAATCTACCCGGATGCAGCTGAATACCAGTATTTTACATGGAGCGACTGCCTGTCTGACCTCCACAAATAAAATGGTTTATTCTGTAAATTGGATATCGGAATCACTTTTACACGTCATATTAAAAATAAGCTAGATGAATTCGGCGTTTCATATCTGACTACTCTGAGAAAAAAGGCCAAAACAAACTCGGAGGTCGCAGTCTCTTTTAAAGTCCAGATATAATCTTGGTCAGGCCATATGAGGACCATGTAGATTAGTGTCTGAAATGGTAAGACTGGTTGTCAGACTTTTGGGCTTCTGAATGGCATCCACGAATGACAGCCAAGACCAACGGCTTAACGTGCTTTCCGAGGCACGGAGGGGTCTTGGTATGTAAAGATGGTCACCCATCACGGACCAACTGTAGCAAGCGTAGATTAACCTGATCCATCGACCTGTGTGGCTGTTATTACTAAGCCACAAGCCCCTCGTCTCAGACCAAATAAAAAACCACGACAGAGCGCTGTCAACGGTTACGTGAAGCTGGTTTTGTAAACATGTGTGCACTTGGTGAGGTGTAGTGTAATTGTAAATGGTTGTAGAGCGGAGGTGTAGTTTCGGCATGCTTCACTTTATTGCTTGCAGCGCTATGTCTTGGTTTTTTTATTTAGTCTGAGCCCCTCGTGTGTACTTTATTATTGATATTGTGAAAGAAAATATTGATTGGTATGAAAGTATTGATGGTTTCAAAGCAGGGTCGTGGCATTACCTTCTGTATGTTGGATATTGTTCCAGTCGTCATGTTCGTGAACGGGCGCTGTCAGTTGGGACTGGTCATCTCTTAGTTGCCATGACTTATTTTTAATTTATTTTAATTTTTGAATTGTTCTTTGTTATATTTTTTTATTACGGACGCTTCTAACGTGCACGTCTTTCTACATTGTTCTCACATGTATAATTTCAACATGAATGATGTAACCCATATTTTGTAACAATTTTTTATTTAAAAGATTGTTCGCGGAGTTTCTTGCCCGTTCTTCTCCATAGGAACCTACTACGCTTTGGAATGGGCAACTAGCTTCATATTTCTGACTGACCGATTCCTTGACAATTCAAAAGTGCCTGTAAATGGTTTAATAGAAATAATAAATACGAGAGATTTGAGTTTTTTAAGGGCAAGATTCATCAACCGCATTTTGACTTTACTAAGTGAGCGTTTCATACGACAGTGAACCTTATTTTTGTGAAGTTAAAGTTCATTTTCGTATAAGCGACTGTGAGTTTACGTTTGATTCATTTGTAATACTGTCGTCTCATAAGGCTCATATTCTTATGAGACGTTTTCTTGCGAAGCCGCGAAGTAAAGAGAACCAGACACTCGGGGTTCTAGTTAGAAACGTTACGCTTACGACGTGTTAAATTTCTTAACACGTCGACGTCTGATACCAGGAACTCAACTCATACATTTATAAGTTGAAAACACATCCTCTGAATAACCCCGACAAGAGTCGCTCAACCTTGCAGATCGATCAAACCATGGCGGCTACCCGACACCTATAGCTAGGGTTGCCAATTTTTTCTAGAAGACGTATCTAGAGTATATCTGATTTCAGAGAGTATAAATAAAGACTACAGGTTTATTATAAAAGAGTACCATTTATTCCATTTTTTTAATGTATTTTTTTGCACTTTTTACCATGTCCAATTCCACCCGAAGAAATCGAGAAAATTACACGACAAATTATGCATTTTGCATCACATTCTGGATCGTTTATTAACCATGTATACTCGCAAAAACGCCCGAGTTCTATTGGCTTTGGGTAAGTACCAGTATATTAAGTTCAGTAAACAAAGTCTTTGTGTTGTGGGTATGGCTGGCACAAGTGAACATTATGCCAAGTATTTTAGCGTACTCTATTAGTGTTATAAACAAAGTACACCTACAAGAAAAAGAGTAAAATACTCTATTTTTAGAGTACAGTTGGCAACCCTACCTAAATGTATTACATAATATTTAATTTCTATTCAGAACAATTTTTATAAATGTGATCGTGTCAATTACTAAACCAGTCAAACCACTATTTTAAAAGGTTTAATATTATCTAAAATATTAACATAATACTAATCCGGTTTGTACTATTATAACAACAAGTGATCTTTACCAACTGATTAGAGATAAGAAGTTAACATCTTATCAGTAAAACAGCGTCATATGATACTGATAAGTATCATTTTGTTTCAATATAGCTGTTGTGATGACTGATTTGTAGTTCCTTAGGCAAGAAAATTACAAGTCCAACAAGCATCAAATGATTATAAACGACTGATTTTAAAAGAAGCCAACAAATGAAATGAAATTGTTCATTATGTAAGTAATTAGGATATCAGAATCACTCTTACGGGAAATATAAAAAAGTAACTAGTCGAAGTCGACATTTCCTATCTGACTACCCCTGAGAATTCATGGCAAAACATACTCAGGGGTCCATACTCCATTTGAAATAAGATTAGACATTTAAACAAACCTTTTTTACAGTCCGTTCAACCGATTTTGACTTATATTGCGATGGTGGCATGACAAATGGCAGCTGCAGTAAACAGTTGGTATTGGTTGGTAAAAAAAGGTTTGTTATTATTTCAAATAGAGTATACCTATACTCCATTTGAAATACTCACTTAAATGAGGAACAAGTGAGAAAAGTTTAGAGTATGAATGTGAATGACTGTAAGATTAGGGAAAGACCAAAGAAACGATGAATTTTAATAGAAAAGTGGGAATACTGAGATAACAGCGACATTGTATGGAAAAAGGCTGAGCCCTCAAAATAAATCTAGATTTGAAGAAAGATGAAGGGTCAATTTATTTATTTATTAAGGTACACCAACAGCTTCTGTATATAATATATCATAAATACTATAGCTAACAATAGCCTCGGACTTATACAGTCGCCAATTACAGGATAACCAGCAATCACAGAAATAGGTCACAAAACACTTAATAAAAACAAAGGCTCGAGAATGAAGAATTATGATAAAATACCTACTTAAACATTAGAAAAATAACACAAGGAAAAATAAAATTACAAGACGAACAATATTGCTTTTTTGCCCACTTACTTAAGACTAAGACATAAACAATATAAACTGAAATAAATATGAGATCTTAAAGGAAAGTATAAAATAAATTATAAAAAGGATGAAGAGTTACCAAAATAAACTAACATAACACATTATCAGATTGCGTTTTACGGGACTTCAGCATTTTGGCGTTAAAGACTTTTATGGAATCATGGTATAGGTCGACATCTGGTACAAATTTTATCAAAGAATTCATCTCTCTACAGAGTCTGTTAAGCGGTGAGTTTACTCCAGTATTTGTCTTGGATGCTTGAGTGTGGAATACATTCGTAGCGGGATATCTGGGTATATTGTATGGAACTTTTAGTCCAATACACTCAAGTAAATTGTCACAGTCTAATTTATTATTGACCAATTTCTATAGGAACATTAGATCCTGTGTCAGTCGACGGTCGCGTAGAGAATCCATATTATAGCATCGAACACGTTGTTCATATGGACACCGGGGAGATATTTTACCGAAGGTATAAGCTAGGTGTTTCGTGAAGGCCCTCTGAATGCTTTCGATTCTTTGTGAGTGCACAGCATAGTGCGGGTTCCACACTACGCTAGCAAATTCAAGGTGGCTCCGAACTAAGGCATTATATAATATAATTTTAGTTCTAGCCAGCCTGAAAGCCTTTAGTGCTTCTCTTAAGAAATCCAAGTAACTTTGCTGATTTCATGACGATACTATCAATATGACTTCTGAAGTTAACTTTGTCATCCATGATGACACCAAGATCACGAACTTCATTTACAGACTCTAATAATGCTCCTTTTATATTATAAGAGACAGCACTGGATTGTTTTTTCCTACTAAATCGTATGTGGCTACATTTTTGTACGTTAAGCTTCATGCGGTTCAAATGGCACCATTGCTCAATCCTATTTAAATCCTCTTGAACTAGAGTAACATCTATATTTGAATTGATAGTCCTATAAATTTTAAGATCATCGGCATCAAGGCATTATTGTCCTCGATGTATGGTAGGCTAAGCTAGTATTGGTCCTACAATAAGTCGTTACGCTGACAATCATAATAATTATCCAGTTGAACTGCTTATTTCACACCCACTCGTAAATGGTTATGTTATTGCTCATCATCATTGTTTTAATGATTAAATTGCTAATGACATAAGTGCTAAAGTGATAAAGGTAGACTTAAAGGGGAGACCATGACTTGGGTAAGGACCAGGGGCGTAGATACCGCCGTATCTGCCGTATCAATTATACGGGGCCCCCGACATGGGTAAGCAAAAATTAATAAAAACTTCCCAAATTCATCATCAGCTATAAATGATTTAATAAATCAATTTGCCGAAAAAAAGGCAAGGAGAGTGTATATTTAATTTGAATTGTTTGTAAAAAATTTGGAAAAAGTGACAGATAGATAATTATGATGAATAAATATTCCTTTTAATTTTATGCAAATATTTTTTTTCTTTTGTGAGAAATCTTTACCCTTCATAAGGGCCCCCAAACAAATTTTTATACGGGGCCCCGCCAAGGCACGCTACGCCACTGGTTAGGACATAGGATACTTTTTATCCCGATATGCCCACAGGATCGAGACTTATGCGGGTAAAACCGCGGGATGTAGCTAGTAGTTTTATAAATTCGAACTCAAAGCATTTATTTCAATTAAAACATTTACAGGCTTGAAGGGAA
The DNA here is from genome assembly GCA_963680765.1 of Agrochola lychnidis. Taxonomy (NCBI): domain Eukaryota; kingdom Metazoa; phylum Arthropoda; class Insecta; order Lepidoptera; family Noctuidae; genus Agrochola; species Agrochola lychnidis. The sequence continues at coordinate 3,296,113 of OY796866.1, read as the reverse complement.
GGGAAGGGGCTTGTGGCTAAGTAATAACAGCTGCACGGGTCGATCGATCAGGTTAAGCTACGCTTGCCGCGGTTGGTCCGTGGATGGGTGACCATCTTTACATACCAAGTCCCCTCCGTGCCTCGGAAAGCACGTTAAGCCGTTGGTCCCGGCTGTCATTTGTAGATCTTTGACAGTCGTTACGGGTAGTTAGAAGCCCAAAAAGTCTGACAACCAGTCTTACCAAGGGGTATCGTGTTACCTAGTCACTAGGTTGTGGAGGTCAGATAGGCAGTCGCTCCATGTAAAATACTGGTATTCAGCTGCATCCGGTTAGACTGGAAGCCGACCCCAACATAGTTGGGAAAAGGCTAGGCAGATGATGAAAACATTTACAGGCACTTTTTGAATTGTCAAGGTACCCGTTATTCAGCGATAATATAGCATTCTACTGGTGAAATATTTTTTCAAATCGGTCCAGTAGTTTTTGAGTTTATTATTTAAGTACAAACAAAAATACAAATCTTTTCTCTTTATAAGACAATGACATTATAGGCGACAACTGCTCATAAAAATAACTCGTTAAAATACGATCCTGAGAGTTACTTTGACACGTAACCATGTTCTTAATATTTCTTCTTAAAATATCACAACATACATAACATCACGCCTGTTATTCTCGAAAGGTTGGGCAGTGTACATCCACATTTCGCCAATTGTATTGTGTTTTCTTCTAAAGTCTACTGAAAACTCATTAATTACACAACAACACACAACTCAACCCTAATATTATAGGCATTACACAACAATACACAACTCAACTCAATATTACAGGCAGTCACTTACAAAATAATTAAAATGTCATTTATGATTTACCCAGAATATGACTAAACCAATATTAAAATGATAAAATCAATCATTTAAAGTACCTATTCGAAATATCTATAGGTACCCAAAAACAGCTCACCAATTTTATTTTTGACTAAGTATTATTATTATTACCACAGATGGTTCAAAATCCTCCGCAAAATCATTTAAATAAAAAAACGTTCGTTACACGAAGTCAGTTTTTTTTTTTAAACGTTTTTTTTTTCTCTTTTTTGTTGTGGTACCTACCCAACACAAATTCGAATACCACTACCTGCTATGTAAATAACAGTGACAGGAACCTATCATATCATCGAATAAAATAAGAAAAATAAATATCTCGGAATTTAATAGAACTTTAAACAATTAACAGATGTTTTTATTCAATAGATGATTATTTAAATTATTATAATTTTTTGACCTTATTTATAAATCAATACATTGATGAACTGTCTTGACTGTGAGATATAATCTAATAAACTAATTTAATATATTTTATAATGTTAATTTGCCTAATTAATATTAACGAAGAAAGAATTTTATTATGATTATGATGTGTATGACTAATGACATTGATGTAATTTCATGATATTATTATGCATGTACAGGAAATATTTGCACAACTTGCACGAGTCGAATATAGTGAGACTAAAATTATTTTACCAAGTTATTATGTATGTACCTATATGTATTTTGGCAAATAAATTTTATTTCATTTCCACATACTAAGTGGCAAAAAATACGTATTATTGAAGGTAACTCAAAAGCTATCCAAGCAAAGTTAATAAAATTTATATGGAACCACCTTGAAAGCAGACGCTTTCAAACAAATAAATAATTTTCAAAATCGGTCCACAATTGACGGAGAAATAGGTGACCATACAAAATAAAAACACGCTATGGACATAGAACCTCCTCATTTTTGGAAGTCTGTTAAAAAGCGACTTTTGCTAAGACACAATAAAGTGCAATTCAGGTCGCACAGCGCTAATTACCTACAGTTATATTCACCTGGAAGTTGCCTCTCTTTCTATCGCGTAACTCTTATATCTTCTGACTACGTTAAACTCACTGAATTGGCCCGACAAGACGGGCCCGTCGTGTACTTGTAGCTTCATATCTAAAAATGTGGAGTGAACCATCGGTATTCATCTGTGGTATTAGTGCCCGTAGTCTGGATTTGTGCCCTGTTGATGGCAGTAAGACCGCCCCCTATTACATGGGACTCAAACAACAACATATTTTTTTTTCTTTCTTTCCTTTCTTTCTTTCTTTTCTTTCAAATTTTCAAATTCAAAATATTTTATTCAAATTCAAAATATTTTATTTCACATAAACCTACATGGGCACTTATGAAACGTCAGAAGCTAGGTGCACAGTTCCAATTGGTCGTTTCCTGTGGAGAAGAGCCGGCAAGAAACTCCACGATTACTTACTCTTTTAAAAATAATTGGCTTTTACAATACTTTCAAATAACAGTGTTACTAGGTATGGGAGGACAAATAGGTTTTCTTTTCTATTTTCCTTTCTTTCTTTTCTTTGTTTCTTCATAACTGGCGAAATGTGGGTGTACTGGTACACCTCTGCCTAACCCTTCAGGGAAAACGTGACTCATGTCTGTATGTTGTTATTATTAAGAATATTATTATCAGTATCGCTCCACCCACCGTTGCTTAACTCAGCACCTCGATATCAGCTTATCATTCCACTGATATGGCGTGAAATACACAACTTAGTATACAAACTGCCGTGACACGCTTCTCATAATGAGCCAGGTGAATTTTACTTGAATTTTTTACTTAATTTGTAGTTCTAAGGCGTCTTCATAGTTTTGATTGGATAGTGCTTTTTCTGGAGTTATTGTGTGTGTGATTTGTTTATGTGGATGTCTAGAAAGGGTGTTTAAGGAAATATGAGTCTGGTAACATTTCAGTGTAGTAGGTAACCTAAATTGATAATAATTTTACAAACGGTGACATGAACAAGAAAAAAAAGGACAGTTCTAGAACGAATGTAACGGAATTTAGGTTTAAAAAAATGAAATCAGCTTCATATTTAAACAGAGTTTTATTCAGTTTTGTCAGTTTTTTGTGGATCTTTGACTGTCGTTACGGGTCGTCAGAAGCCCGAAACTCTGACAACCAGTCTTACCAAGGGTTATCGTATTACCCAGTTACTGGGTTGTGGAGGTCAGATAGGCAGTCGCTCCATGTAAAATACTGGTATTCAGCTGCATCCGGTTAGACTGGAAGCCGACCCCTATAGTTAGGAACAGGCTAGGCAGTTTGATTTATCAGTTTTAAACTTAAAAGCGCTTGTTTACCTAAACAGTACACAAGAGATTACATAAGTTAGGAATGCTACACATACTACGATATTTTTTTGTCCGGCTGTGCCGAATTAAGGTTCATGCACAAACGTCAGTCATGTCAACGTCAAGTCGCCAATCAGTCACGTCATATCAGGGACGTGTGTGAACAGATAATCAGTCAGTCAGTCATAGTCACTCAATCATATTGATCATGTTTCGTTCATAGCAATACAGAATCGAGTTCGAATCGAAAACAAAATCAAAATCGAATCGTTTTCGGGAGTAAGAGCTTGTCCACATCACCACGTTACGACGTCGTTAATGCAAAACTAGAGAGAGTGAAACTTGTAGAGTTTCACGTTAACGACGTCGTGACGTGATGTGGACACAGCGTAAGGCCCCAGTTTTTGACTTGCCGGTGACGCGACGTTGACTAATACGCGCCGGTAGTGTCGAGTTTGAGGTGTATAGCTAACGTCCTACAACGTCTACGTACTTAACTATATTTTTTGACGTGACTGATCGGTGACTTGACGTTGACGTGTGTGCATGAACCTTTATGCCGACCCGAAGAAGTGTGTAGCATCGATCACACGTAACACTCCTTAGATTAATCGATTTAACCTGGCTAATTATTCGGTGTTATGAACTCGGACTCGTCGACCTTCATGGTCTCGGTACTTCTCTGGCTTACAGGAGTTGGTTGGGATTGGGAATAGTGTGACTTGTCCCATAAAAGAAACCTGATCTACAAAGTTCTTATTCTGTTGTTTTACCTAGCCAAGCCAACAGCCACCAAAAACACAATAGGGTAGTTGTCTAGGTAAAAAAAAGAAATTCTATTTATTCCGTCATTTAGATAATAAAAAAATTTTAGATACGTATTTTTTGCTTTATCATATTAATTAAAAATAACTTAGTAACCACGCATTAAAGTTGGGGAGTGGGGGCTCGCTACGTCACAACGCAGTATTAAATCTAGCAAGGCGTCATGTCACATTTTAACTCGAATGTATCGCCATAATCTTTTGATTACGTCAAAAAAGAAAAAAATACGTGTTCAATATTTTTTACTAATCTACAAGACGGACAAAAATTTTTTTTGACACAGGCATATTGGCGTGTCTCTACGGGGTATTTTAAATTGGTTAACTAAACTCCGCTGACGCGATGATTATCGATGTCTAACCATGATAAAACAAAATTAATTAAGTAGTTTATATTATATCGATAGTTGATACCCATCGCGTCTGCTGAGTTTATCTAGCCAATTTAAAATAACCCTGTTTATATTTATAAGTTTAAAGAAAGAAAGAAAGAAAAATATTTTATTTGGGACACGCACAAGAAATACAGACAGTAATTAAAAATAATATAAAAATAAGAAAGGCGCATTTTAAACTAACAACAAAAATAATAATGACCTGTGCGAGGCCAAAAAAAACAGTTCATGATACGATTTTATATTCTGTGCTAAGTTAATCTTATTTACTTCTAAAGATAGGTTTAACCTCGAAAGAAGGATAAAGCCTTGGATACTCGTTGCGTGAAGGAATCGATCTTTCGTTCCAGACATCCAGGCGCCTTCGCAGCTCGTCGTCTGTCGTGTGACCTATCCCCAAAAGGTTATGGACTTATGGTGTATGTTCAAAATGCCTTTGTTCGTTTTTAGGTAAATTTGGAGCAAAAGCCATGACTTTTAATATGTTTTCCTTGTAGGAAAGGAAAATATTTTAACTAAAACTATTAATTAGTAGGTACATGTACTAGGTAGTCATTGTTTGAGGAACCTAAATGCTATAAAATGAAATTTTAAAAAATATGCTTTATTCATTATTCATCTGAAAGAAGATAATGCAGCTAGCAATTATCAAATCTATTTACTTATGTCAAAACTGTAGGATGCTCTAGCGGTTAGAGCAACTTGACGCTAAATTTGCTGCGAATACCTTCTAACTTTAAGAGGCCTGCGAACACGGCTCGCAACTACAAATCGAGATGTTTGCAAAATTCAATTCCAACCACGTTGCGCTAAAGTGAGTACACCTACAGTGAGCAATATTACCACGCACACATTGACAATTATTGCTTGACGCGATAGCACTAGTAGCTTTCGAAAATTTATGATAAATTTGGATGTGTTCCGTAATACCAAAAATGATGAATGAAAACTTAATATCTTTCCATTTTTTTTTTTTTTTTTTTTTCGGTAATTTGTAACTTGATAATATAAGCTATGCTTCTGCAGAAACAATGTTATAAATATTGTTATTTATAATTCAGAAAAAACAATATGAAGACACGTTATTTACGCTGTAAAAATGTGCGAATTTAAATTCGTTTAAACTTCATTTTTGAAAAGCTTTTTAGAAAAAAAAAACATAGGAGCCTAGATAAACACTGTCTAAATCCGAATAACAACATAATATGGTGGAAATATGCCTAAATTGCAAATGATTTAGGTATTACGTTTGTATGGACAATTCATGCGTCGCCGCATTCTTAAGTAGAAATATCTACTATGTTATTGTATTGAAATTTTCTGAAAGATATTGCTGCGAAAACCTTTCTATTCTAATAACGCGTTCACCCTTGCGCGTGGTCTATCTGTCTGGCGCTCCCATATTAATTATAAATTAATTTAAGTTGTTAGAAGTATTACTATTGTTTGATATTTTAAAGTGAGACCTCAAGGTCTCTAAAGATAATTTATTCTTTTTTGAGACTGTTTCTTGTTAGTACTTACATAAGAGACAAGTCTCAGGTAAATGATAATAAGTCAAATTAAAATGTTGATGTTATTTTACTCTTATTAATACCTCCTATCTTCTTCTAACTCTGTAAATGGTAATTTTAGAATAAAAATATATTTCACACCATATTTCTATTCCAATAATCAGATTATTAGAATTCAAATAGATAAAAGCTGGCCATTTAATAAAACAAAAAAATGAGCCGTTTGTTCGTCTCCTGTAAAGTTACAATTTTTTTATAAAAAATATTGGTGGTTTGTCATCGATATAGAAAACTAAAAATAGAAAGCAGATTGGATTAATAATTACTTTACTATGACCTTGGCTACTTGTGTTAATCTACTTATTGATTTTTATTTACTTATGGCGCTCGGTGCTCGCTGGTACCAACGGGGCAATTGCAATGGCTTCCATTTTGACAGTTCAACAATATTCATTGCGTTATTTACGTTGTTGAGCAGACAAATTTTGCGAACATATGAAGCCATGGATTAGTAATATCCTTCAAAATCATTCAGATTGTGATTGAAAGTGCGTTACGCAATTAGGGTGCTGTAATAGGATTATATTACCTACCTGGGAACAGGGTCGCTCTTTTATTTTATTTATTTGGCTCACCAACAATTGAGTACACCGATACAAAGATATGAGAAACATGCAATAAACTTATAGACTAGTGTACCAATTTCTTACAGGCCAGCACATCATGCATTACTTATTTGATGTTAAAAGGAGACGTTTCATTTTTGTATGAGACTCCGGCCATAACATGTACACTTTAGAAAACCTGGGAAACGAACCCCTAAATACAATAAAGACTGTTTTTTTCCATAATATCTAATACTTTTTGGGCACAAAATAAAAATGGAAAATGTTTGACGTTTGTCAGGAGAAATACGACCATCGACAGCTAGCCATTTTCGTCCAGAAGTACCTACAAATCTACAATCCACAAAAGCAGTTTTTTATTTTTATGATGAATCACACTTTCTAATTAATCAAAAAAGTTGTATAAGATAGCTATCTTAATATAGTACAGAAATACATGCCTTTCATATTTATTTAAATGACGTATACGTGATATTATTAGGTTAAAATGTAACATGATTTCTGGACGCAAGCAGTATGCAAGTAAAACGACGCCATGATGAATAGAATATGGCAATAATTTGTTAAACTATTATTTTTTGTGCCGAAGTAATCAGGGGAATAAACAGGAAAGAATATTTTTCCTCAATTCGTGGAATTTTTTCCTTTTTTTACATTAACGTACACTTTATGGCCGAAAATGAAACATCTCCTTTGACTCACCGAACATAATTATTTTTTCAACAAAATTCCAATTTAAAATCTAAAATCGAATTTAAAACAAAAATTTGAATCATAATTAAGATCACATAAAATTTAAATCAAAACTAAAATAAATTATAATAAAAATAAAAATTGAAACACTCCTTGTGTTTCAATTTTTATTATAATTTATATTAATTTATCCAATCATTGAAATGATTTTACAAATTTTTGTATATAATGCTTCGGAACTTACCAAGTGAGTCAGAGTGCACATCAATAAAGATCACTACAGCTATTTAATAATTTACATAGGCGGGGATTGGAGAATTAGCCCCAAGAACAGATCTGCGAAGAGGAGGATATAAGAGTGTTATCGGAGCTCGTGGGCTTTTCGCGGGTACACGGATTTTGACCCTGCTCAACAATTGGGGGCAGTCAATTTTACAATTCAAAATTTTTAATTAAAACATGAAATTCTGTAAATCTTTCCTCTTATGTAGGGATATCATCTTTATAACATGAGACTGGCGAAATGTAGGTTTACTATAACCCTTTGCGGACTCTGCCTGTCCCCTTGAGAAATACAGGAGTGGTGTTATGTTTCATATGTATTACGGTCAGCATTTTGCAGTATTCTTGTAGAAGTATTGTTACTTATAGTCTATTCCAAAAATGTCAACAAACCCTGTTCGGGTTAAATTCTTAGACAATCACTCACTAAAGGGAATTAGTAATGTGTATTTCAAATGTTTTAACTTTATAACACACCAGTTTTTCCAACAACATTATTGTTAGAATAACATAGATAATTCAATTGCAATAGAAAATTCATCGATGGAAATTACAATCCTCACTTGTCAAATAAAAATCTTTAAGTTGATTTTTATGAGAATTTCCTACGTATTCAAATAATCTATACTTTTTAATCTTAATCATATAAAAAGCTGAAGAATTTGTTTGTTTGTTTACTTGAACGCGCTAATCTCACGAACTACTGGTCCGATTTGAAAAATTATTTTAGTGTTAGATAGCCCATTTATCGAGGAAGTCTATATGCTAAGACCAATAGGGGCGAAGCACCAAAGTAACTATTCCACGCGGACGAAGTCGCGGGCAGAAGCTATCAAATCATATTACTCAATTTGTAAATGCTTAAATGGCACTACAAATTGGGATTTACAGCTGTACGTTTTCTGATCGATTTGTTTACATTTTCATCTGTTATTTTTAGAACAGGCCAAACATAATTTCATCAAATAATAACGTGTTATTCTCTCTTCTTCCAGCCGCAAGGGTACGCCCCTCCGCCAATTGGCGTGGGCGAGGATGGCGAAGTCAAAGGGTTCGACTTCAACGAGCAGTCCATTCGAAGGGCCTTCATTCGCAAGGTATGGTAACAGGGTTACAGGAACCCATTCATTTCATTAAAAAAAAACGTTTATTTAGTGCACACAAAAGAAAGATTACAATCATACATGTGATTGTGTTGTATTACGCAATTAGGGTACTGGTTACTAAATACAGGTGGCAGGGACATCGACGCAAAAACTGAAACCATGGATTCAGTACATGATTCTGACCCCCTTTTTTTTTGGGTGTGGGAAATTATCAAATAACTTCTCCCGCTCTGGGTAGAGCGGGAGGGCGTGTCAGACTCTTACTGACTAAAACCCACCCGTGTTCCTTCAGTTGCCATGTTGCCGGGGGCCATGATTTCCCTATCGGTTTTCTTCGAACCCCCGGCAGGCATTGGCCCTAGTGGACCCCGTCAATTCTGCTGAAATCTCTTTGAGGCGCGCGTGGAACACAACGCGCCGTCGACCCGGGCCTAGTCCATATCGGACGGCGAGCTACCCATTGCTTACCGTCCGCAAGCCCGCGCCTACGGTGGCCGGAAATCTGCCTGTGATTCTCGACGCCCAGAGCGTCTCCTACTGCGGTGGTTAGGAGCGCGAGGGCGCGAAATTTGCCTCTCCCTCACGCGCTCCGTCTCCTCCTTCGTGAGCATTACTGCTTCGCAGAAGGAAGTGACGGCCTCCCATTTCCTCTCGCTCCGTAGCATGGCCCGAATCAGGGCCGGACGCGAGAGATCACCGCCGCCGATCGCCTCCACGAGGACACAGCGATGCCCTGCCCAAGCCGGGCAGACCTCCACTGTATATGCTCCACCGTGATTCTGAACCCCCTGCGTTGAAATTTTTCGCCAGTTATTAAAAAAAAAATCTGCTGTTTCATAAAAAAGTGCAATACCTACGCGGTCACAATGTATGGAACAGCTGATTTCTTTTAAATAACCGACGAAAAATTTCGACGCAGGGAGGTTCAGAATCATGTACTGAATCCATGGTTTCAGTTTTCGCGTCGATCTCCCTGCCACCCTGTATATCCACGTCTATTGTTGTATTTTATAATGGATTTCCGCAAGGTCACGCCTGAATCAATTAACTATCTTAGATATTATAATTACTAACCACCACTGTCCTTAATTCCAGGTTTACGCGATCTTGATGTGCCAGCTGCTGGTGACGATGGCTTTCATTGCTCTGTTCCTGTTCCACGCGCCAACCAAACAATGGGCTTTTGCGAATCGTTGGCTTTTGTAAGTGTAGTATTTTATTTACGGGCAGCTTCGATCAACAGTGCTAGATTTTCAAAAACGGCCAACATAGTTTTGCAACATAGTTTTATTCCTTATAGTATAACGTTACTGCTTGGAAAATATGTTTTATTTTTCTATAAAAATTTTTGTTCTTATACAGGGTTACTGGTAACTCGACGTATTCCTTGCAGGACGTCATAGTAGGGTTAAAATGCAACAAATTAAGCCACCAAATGTTCTACCGAAATTCAGTAGTTTTTGAATTAGTTAAGAGTTTTAGTTTTTTTATGAAAAATCCCAGATTAAATCATTTGAAACCAATTTAAAAATGATTTACGGCGCGACTGTACTGAAATTTAAGTTATTATCATAGTTGACGCCGTAGCAGACCTTTGTTAATAATTAAAAGTTCAATAATGCCTAAAACTTTGGCAAATATCACTAACCAAACATTTAATTTTTTGTAATTTTTGCTATTACTTCATAAAAATGTAGTCTAGCGCAAAAAAAAAATACTACACCTGGTGTACAAATTACTAAGAAAATATCCTTGTCTTATCAGCTATCCAAAAAGGTATGAAAGTTAATACAAAATCATGGACTACATTATGAAAATCGTTTTTGATTTAGTACAGGCGTGCGTTTCACAAAAAGGTGATTATTCGAAAAATCAAAAACAAAATCGTGAACATTATTATTCTTTTTAATCAATATTAAAAACTTTAATTACACACATTTCACACGTCTTGTTTGATGTGCTGCCCTCGGTTTCGAATACATGTTCTTATTCGCTTCCTTACTTCGGTTTTTGTTATTCTTGATGTGATTGTTGCCCTCATCTGGTCCGCCGCATTTGTAATTCTCTCCCTTAGTTCTTCAATTGAATTTACTGGGGTCACATAAACTAGATCTTTCATATGACCCCAGACGTAAAAGTCTACCGGCGTCAGATCAGGGCTTCGTGCAGGCCACGGAATCGGCCCACCGCGCCCTATCCATCGGTTTGGATAGTTTTCATCCAGCAATTGTCGAATTGTGATTCGGAAGTGGGCTGGACATCCGTCATGTTGGTAAATCATGTTTGCTCTTCTTTCTTCCGGTACATCCGTGAGCAGTGCTGATAAATGATTTCTGAGGAAATCTTCATAAAGTTCCCCATTTAGTGTTCGGGGTAAAAAATTTGGGCCAATTAATTTGTCGTCAATAATACCCATCCAAACATTAAGCGAGAACCTTCGCTGGGATGCGGATGTTTTTTAAAAAGTTTTCGCTGTCGGCGTCGGCACTTAGCATAAAACGACAAAATTCAAGCTGTCTCGGCGGATCTCCTTCTTCTAATGACTGGACTGGTTGGTAATGGTATGGATGTCGGCCTGACAAGTGAACTACAGACCAGACTTTCCACTGTGACATACCAAGCTCACGCGCTACGATGTTTGTCGATGTGTTAGGATCGTCAATAAAACGTTGAAGAATAAGCTCCTCGTCCTCAGCCGTGTATCTCCGGGAACGACCAGTGACAACTTGCCTGCTTCTTTGGACGCTGCCAGTTTCAGATATTCGCCGATAAGTCGATCCGAAGACACTAACGTGGGGGAGTCGGCGGTTGGGAAAGCGAAGTTGATATTCTCGCCGCGCCTCAGCAGCGTTACCGTCACAAAGTCCGTAACTCAAACTCAAACTCAAAGCATTTATTTCAAATAAACCAATTACAAGTACTTTTGAATTGTCAAGGGGTCGGTCAGTCAGAAAAATGAAGCTAGTTGCCCATTCCAAAGCGTAGTAGGTACCTATGGAGAAGAACGGGCAAGAAACTCCACGGACACTCTTTTAAATCAAAATATTGTTACAAAATATTGGTTACATCATTCGTGTTGAATTTATACATGTGAGAACAATGTAGAAAGACGTGCACGTTAAAAGCGTCCGTAATAAAAATATAATAACAATTCAAAAATTTAAATAAATTAAAATAAAATAAACCGTGGCAGCTAAGAGATGACCAGTCCCTACTGACGGCGCCCGTTCACGAACATGACGCATGGATCAGCACCATTTAGCTCAACCATTTTGAAGGGAACTTAATGATCCAACACACACGCCACCATCAGCGAGACATTTGAGTGAGCATGACATACTCTCAGCTGCCAGAACACATTCAAGTCAATGAAAGACGTACCCAGTAAATGGTAGCTTTATGGAATGTACAACATGGTCACAGTGCTCACACATATGATATGCAATTATACAATACAAAGAGATTGAATTTATACAAGGAAAAGATAGTTTTACAATCTTCAGCAGCTGCAACAATATTTTCGAATGCTAATCAATTAGTTTATGCGCCCTTGTGGAGCTGGACCAGCGCTGAGCCAAGCACTTTTATCAGCGATGTAATCCCCCAACTTATAATATGCTTGGCAGCATAGTGTGCGTTTTATACATGATTTAAATTTCGTTTCGTTCAGTTGGAGTATGTGGGAAGGTATTTTATTATAACATTTTAAACAGCACCCCATGAAGGATGAGTCTACTTTAGCCAATCTGAAACCCGGTTGAACTAATTGGTCCCTATTTCTAGTCCTATAATTGTGTCTATCACCTCTTTTACTGAAAAGACTTAGATTTTTCCTTACGTACATGATGTTTTCATAGATATATTGACAAGGTACCGTCATGATGTTAATATCTTTAAACAGATCCCTTAGAGAATCGCGTCTGCGGAGACGATATATTGCTCTGATGGCTCTCTTCTGCAGAATAAAAATAGACTCGATATCTGCAGCCCGTCCCCATAGTAAAATACCGTAAGACATGATACTATGAAAGTAACTGAAATAGACTAGCCTCGCGGTATCTACATTAGTAAATTGACGGATTTTTCTCACAGCATATGCTGCTGAACTTAGCCGTCCTGCCAGAGATGTTAAATGAGGACCCCATTGCAGCCTTGAATCGAGCGTGATCCCCAAGAAAACAGTTTTATCGACAAATTCTAGTTTCTCCTTATTCAATCATCATCATCATCATCATCAGCCTATAAATGTTCCCACTGCTGGGACACAGGCCTCCTCTCTGAGAGAGGGAGTGGGCCGTAATCTACCACGCGGGCCCAGTGCGGGTTGGTAGATGTCACATGTCTTCGAATTTTCGGTTCTAGGACATGCCGGTTTCCTCACGATGTTTTCCTTCACCGTTTTGAGAGTAGTGGTGATGAAATAATTTACACAAAGTAAAGCGCCTGTCTGGGTTCGAACCTACGACCTACAACTCGTAAGTCGCGGCCGTTACCACTGGGCCACCACTGCTCCTTATTCAATACTATGTCACAATCACTACTTTTAACATTTGGTAAAGCAAATCTTATGCATTTAGTTTTTTTCCCATTTAATACTAAATTATTAGCAGTGAACCAATTTTGGACCTGCAGTAGGGCGTTATTTACGTCGTCAAGATTTGATGCACGTCTATTTATCTTAAAAATTAAGGAAGTGTCGTCAGCAAATAACACCATTTGTGGTTGGTTTTTTAATAAATGGGGTAGATCATTAATATATACTAAAAAGAGGAAAGGACCCAATATCGAGCCTTGTGGAACGCCCATTTTTACTTTTAAACCGATTGAATGGACACCATTTACTTGAACCTGCTGCTGTCTATCATTTAAATAAGATTTTACTAAACTGAGCGCAAGTTTACCTAGTCCGTAATGCTCAAGTTTCAAGAGCAAGGTCTCATGACTCACGCAGTCAAATGCCTTGGAGAGGTCACAAAAGATTCCTATGGCATCTTGGGCCTCCTCCCACGCTGTAAATATGTGTTTTAATAAGGTGACACCAGCGTCAGTTGTACAACGTCCTTTGGTGAAACCATATTGCTGATCGTGCAAGATTTGGTTGGCGTTAAAATGATTAAGCATTTGATTGAGCATTACCTTTTCGAAAACCTTGCTGAATACCGGCAGCACAGATACTGGTCTATAATTGTTAGTGTCTTTACTGTCCCCAGATTTAAAAAGTGGTATAACTTTACTGTATTTCATTAAATCCGGGAAGACTCCTTGATCCACACACAAATTAAATATTAAAGCTAAGTACGGTGCTATAGTCTCGATTATGGATGTACAAACTTTGATAGATAATCCCCATAGATCTTCGGTCAATTTGATTTTAATTTGCCGAAAAGCTTTTATAACTATCATAGGGTTTATATGTTTAAATTGAAATTCAACCGGGCAGCCTGGAACGTTCGCTCTTAATAAATTAATTGAGACATCGGGTGAGGAATTTAAGGCTTCTGTCGTTTTAGATGGTATACAGTACATTATGTCAGCGTATTCAGGATTAGAATATGCAGCCATAGTCAGCGCTTATGAAGGCACAGCACAGCACAAGAGCAAGATACGCAGCAACAGTTAGGGAAATAGCCAGTAACAAAACACGAGCTTGCGCGACGTAGAGTTGAAACTAACTAACGCTGACGACCAAATTTTGCAAAATCGCACCCCCTGTCATGCCGAGAGAACAATAGCGACCAATTACAAAGCTCCCCGAGTGTTTGGAGTTCAAGCGCAGGTAAAAACTACGAATAATACGAATACGAAACAATAGGTTGACCGTCTCGCAATTTTACCTGCCCCCCATAAAACTCTTCTCTTCCCTGGCACACATGCAAAAGTATTGACAATCATACCTTTCTGAATAACTGATAAGACAAGGATATTTTCCTAGTAATTTGTACACCAGGTGTAGTATTTTTTTTTTGCACTAGACTACATTTTTTATGAAGTAATAGCAAAAATTACAAAAAATTAAATGTTTGGTTAGTGATATTTGCCAAAGTTTTAGGCATTATTGAACTTTTAATTATTAACAAAGGTCTGCTACGGCGTCAACTATGATAATAACTTAAATTTCAGTACAGTCGCGCCGTAAATCATTTTTAAATTGGTTTCAAATGATTTAATCTGGGATTTTTCATAAAAAAACTAAAACTCTTAACTAATTCAAAAACTACTGAATTTCGGTAGAACATTTGGTGGCTTAATTTGTTGCATTTTAACCCTACTATGACGTCCTGCAAGGAATACGTCGAGTTACCAGTAACCCTGTATATATAAAAAAAAAAAACTTTTACAACATATTAAAAAAAGTCAGTTTCCGCGTCGCTGTCCCTACCACCCTGTATTTATATACAATATATTAACTAACAGAGGGCGTGTCCGTTAACCCGCAATAGTATAGCGTCCATACAAAAAAAAAAAAATTAACAAAAAAAAGCTTTATAATTTTTTTATTAATAAAAATATCTGGATGACCCTGTTTTTGGTAATTTTCTATAAATTAAACCTAGCTAGATCGATATTCACAAAAAATATTAAATTGATACGTAAAAGAAACTGTACACGCGCACTTATCGCACTTGTCTTTCAATTTTTTTTTTTTTATTGCGATTTCATTATTTTTTTTAGCTTGTATGGACGATATACTATTGTGGGTTAACGGGAACGCCCTCTGTTAGTTAATATACTGTATTTATATTTACATTTTATATAATAATAATTATAAACGCGAAAATTTGTGAGGATGGATGGATGGTTGGATGTTTGTTACTGTTTCATGCAAAAATTCCTGAACATATTTGGATGAAATTTGGCACACAGATAATTTATAACCTGGATTAACACAAAGGGTACTTTTATCCTGATATTTCCACGGGATCTAGACTTATGGGGGTGCAACCGCGGGGGGCAGCTAGTAAATAACATCAAAATATTAACAACTAATTAGTGGTCTCTCTAATTGACAACATTTATTACAATACTACAATAATATTTATGCGCTGCGTCATGACATCGATTGCTATTATTGAAGCGTATATTTTCAACAACTTTACCGGTTGGTTACGAGAACAAATCATCATCTGCCTAGCCTTTTCCCAACTATGTTGGGGTCGGCTTCCAGTCTAACCGGATGCAACTGAATATCAGTATTTTACATGGAGCGACTGCCTATCTGACCTCCACAACCTAGTAACTAGGTAACACGATACCCCTGGGTAAGACTGGTTGTCAGACTTTTTGGGCTTCTAACTACCCGTAACGACTGTCAAAGATCTACAAATGACAGCCGGGACCAACGGCTTAACGTGCTTTCCGAGGCACGGAGGGGTCTTGGTATGTAAAGATGGAACAAATGATGACACGATAACATTTTTGAAATAACAATCGGGAAACTCAAATGAAATGTTTATTTCCGTAAGTAGATCTTTTAAGATCTTTTACATGTCTGACTGATCCCTGAAAAGAAATGCCAAAACAAACTCGGAGGTCATGGTCTTTATTCTCACGGGGGCTTATAAATAACATCACACGAATTTCATTATTTTTTGGAGCCCCCCCCCGTACTTGTTATATTTCTGTGACCCTAATGTATCGTCACATTTTGTCATTTTAAAGTTAACCTTAAAATAATAACGATAGAGTTGTTAATATTTTAAAGGTTTTCGTAAGAGTTCAAGTTTAGAGTTTAAATCATTTAGATTTATACATGTGACGTCTCCCCCTCTCCTTATGAGTCGATAGAGTCACAAGTGCATGGCGACGTCAAAAATGTATCGTTAGACCAACAAAATAGAATAAAAAAAGAAAATTAAGCTCAATTTTTTTTTTTGTTTTTATTTTATTACTTAAAAAGTCTCAAATATTTAATATACACAAACATATTTACAACTAACTACTATATATAATATATTATATACAAGTATGTAAAGGAAAAAGTTAAAATTAATTAAAGAGCTCATTGGGCGTCAAAAAATTCGTCCGCATCGCTGTCAGCGGGAAAAGTGCCCAAAAGGCTGGCAGCGTTGCCACGTTGGATGGCAATGCTGATTCTTTGGCCTAAAAATTGGCCAGCCCTCTGGTCACGTAAACAGTCGACCAACCGCTTGGCGATATCCCGGAATACTCAGTGAGCACTCGGACCCCATGGCCCTAGTGTTTCAACCCCAAACGGCTCAAATATTACATTTAAATGAAAAAATATAAGTTTAATAAATGTAGTTTATTAAAAAAATATAAATTTAATAAATGTAGTTTATAAAAAAATACATATAAGTTTAATAAATGTAGTTTATAAAAAATATAAAAGTTTAAATTTCCATTTTTTTCTAGATATTGTATGTACATTACTTATTAAATACGTTGTCCGCAGCTGGGTCGCGTTCGCCGTGGTGTTCGTGTGTCTGATCTCGATGGCGTGCTGCCCGTCCGTGCGGCGGCAGGCTCCGATGAACTTCATATTCCTCGGCATATTCACTGTGGCTGAAAGTTTCCTGCTCGGAATGACGTCTAGCGTCTACGACGTAGATGCGGTAAGACCCACCACCTCTTATGGCGGCCGTACACTCCTGTCCGAGTGCTGTCGCTAGGTCTCGCGAAAAAGTCTCGAGCGAGGGGCGTCAGCCTAAGTGCGGCTATGTACACTCTCGCCACTTTAGTCTCTTGTACAGCGACGCACTCGCAACTGCCGCGAGATCCTGTGACTCAGGCACAAAAAACCTACACGGGACGGAGAACGAGCGAGAAACGCCGAGACTAGGGTTGCCAACCATACTGTTAAAAATTGTATAATACTGTTTTCCTCTCTAAAATACTGTTTACTGTTCAACAAAAATAAAGTATACGAATATACTGTTTTCACTGATATATCCAGAGCCATACCTAAATAAAAAGGAAGTCGGTGGCAAAAAATTAATTAGGTATACAAAACCAAAGACACTGACTGACTTTCGAAATAAAGTTACCTATTTTTCACTTTGTAGTGTTTTTTTGGCAGACGGTTGGTTTTTAAAAGTTTTTTTCCGGAATACTGTTTATTTTTCCGAAATACTCTTTATTTTTCCATTTTGACCATAATATACTTTATTTCTTGTACAAAAAGTTGGTAACCCTAGCCGAGACACATCAAGCCGGACCGAGCGCTCTCATCAACATTCGCACACTCGGCCTGTCTCGGTGTGCCTCGGCGATAGTGTACAGCCGCCATTAAGATTTACAGTATAATCTCACTAATCCGGCACTATTAAAAACCGGAGGGTGCCGGATTATTAATGTATTCGATTAACATGTAGGTACATATGTGATTAACTATGTAGTTTTAAAATAATCCTTAATTGAGGTCTGCTTTTGTGCAACTTGTAGTCCTTGCTTAAAAACCTTTTCTCGCATGTTGCGAAGAATTATAATATCTTTGGCAGACATGCCGTTTTCTTCTGCCCATGTTATGCACGTATTGAAACACATCAATGCATTATCTGGTTTAACTCTTATAGCAGTTGTAGTAGTTGGTGGCTCTAATATTTCTACAAAGCTTTCTTCTTGTACTGCTTCAGATATTATTTCTTCATCTGTCATAATTTGCTCTGTTTCTTCGATTCCTTCAAACCAAGAATTTAAATTTTCCTCACTTGTCTCCAATCCTTTTTCTGATAGATTTTTTAACCAATCGACAATAGGCATATTATCTTCAGGATCCCATTCATCTGTTTCTTCTGTTTCTGATACATCATTCATTGTGGGCCATAACTTTTTCCATGAAGATTGGATTAAGTTAGATGAAACAGACTTCCAAGCATGAGCGAGAGAGAATACAACATCCTTCAAATTCATTCCTTTAAGGCTCTGCGTTATATCACCATCCTGAGATATAATATGGATCAGCAATTTATTTTTATACAAAGCTTTATTTTTTGGAT
Source organism: Agrochola lychnidis (assembly GCA_963680765.1). NCBI lineage: Eukaryota > Metazoa > Arthropoda > Insecta > Lepidoptera > Noctuidae > Agrochola > Agrochola lychnidis. The sequence continues at coordinate 3,277,557 of OY796866.1, read as the reverse complement.
AACGTTTTGATCCATCGGCTGCAGTAAAGGTGTGCAGTTTGGTGGTAAGAAGATGGTTTGGATATTCCCATCACTTGATTTAAGTTCTTGTTCGTTTGGGTGGCCTGGAGCATTGTCAAGTACGAGTAAAGCTTTTATGGGCAAGTTAGATCTTTTCATAAATTTTCTTACTTCTGGGCAAAGTCTTTATGAAACCATTCGCTAAATACCTCTCTCGTGACCCAACTTCTACTTTGGTTCTTGTAACAGACTGGCAGACAAATGTTCTTGAAAGCTCTGGGATTTTTTGCTTTGCCAATCACTAATAAATCCAATTTGTGCGTTCCAGTAGCATTTGAACACGGCATGAATGTGATTCTGTCTTTACTCACTTTACGACCTGGTGCACTTGCTTCTGTAGAAGACACGAATGTTTTATTGGGCAACAGTCTCCAGAACAGACCACTCTCATCTGCGTTATAGATTTGATCAGGAAGAAGACCCAGTTCTTCTACTTTGTTTTTAAAATGCTGGATAAATGGCTGTACTGCAGATTCGTCGCTTGATAATTTCTCACCCGATACTGTTAAGAGACGGATACCAAATCGCTTTTTAAATTTATCCAGCCATCCATCGCTGGCACGAAAATCATCTTTGTGGGTAATTTTTTTTATAAAATTCGATTGCTTTAGTTTTCAGAATTTCTCCAGATATAGGAGTGTGTTTAGAACGCCGTTGCAAGAACCACATGTAAAGAGCGTTTTCCATCTTTGGACAATCGCCAACTTTTAGTGTTTTACGCTTTCCTGGCCCCGATTCCATTGTCTTGACGTGGTCTACTATCTTTTGCCTTTTTTTCTTAAGATCGTGTATAGTAGCACGCCCAACACCATATTCTTTTGCCAATTTGCACATGTTTTCTCCACTATCTAACTTCTTTAAAATCTCCATTTTATTATTCAAATCTAGTGTCTTGTGTTTGCGTTTATTTGACATTTTTAACTATAAACTATTCTCACTTGAAAAAAAAACAAATACGTAAGCACGTGCACGTGATAAGTTTTGAGGTTAGACTGCTCGTCGACGACGCAGCGACCGAAGCGCACAGGTATAGAGGGGCGAGGGAGGCGTGGGCGGAGGGTGCCGGATTATTGGACGTGCCGATCTATCGAAGTGCCGGATTAGTGAGATTATACTGTATTTATATAAAGGCTTGCCAACTAAATACATACACACCTTTTTTTTAATGTAATGTAACGTGACGTTTAATTATTCTTTTATACAAGGTCATATTAAATAAGCTGGCAAAACTCCGCAGATGTTGACTGATCCATCACATATGAAAACACACTAACAAAAAAACTAAAAACAAACAACACAAACTAAATAACAACTCAAACAACAACAACTCAACAACAATATATACTTCACACTCATAAAGGAGCGTTCAAGTATTACTTAACGCAATTTTTGGAGATTTGTGACCCCCCCCCCCCCCCAATGTAACGCGCCGTAACATTTTTCTTTACCCCCCTCCCCCTAGTAAAACGATACGTGACCACCACCAAGTGATCATTTTTACCTGAAAGTCACAATTATGTGGCGTAAAATACAAGCTGTTGATAAATAAATATTTTTTGCTTTAAATTTGGTTAAAAAAAAAAACATTCACTATCCTGTAAAGCAAGCAAGAAATTTTGTGAAGGTAAAAAAAATGTCAAGTGGTCATTCCATTCGAAATTTTGAGAAAAAAAGACGTTTAAAAAATGCGAGAGAAAATATCTTTACGCGACCGTTCTGAAAGGTTAAAACAATGTTACGTAACGCGTAGTTCAAAACCCCCCCTCCCACCCCTGTAACGCATCGTAACGATTCAGAAGACCCCCCAAATTGCATTACGTAATACTTGAACGCTCCCTAACCTATTACGTCTCTAAACTCATACTTCATGGAAATAAATTATCAGCGGTCCGTCAACCCCAAAAAAATGCATCGTTTTGTCATTCATATTGATGAAGCCGAGGCACACATACGTGAGTCCATCAATGCCTAATTATAAATTCCAGAATCAATGACGAACAAAGAATTTTTTTAAAGCGCCAACGTTCATTTGTTTCTTTTTTACTAACAGCTCTATTTGCTAAGCCGGTTCGAAATTTAAATAAAATCTTTGATAAGTTACCTCCTTGGTTGCCATGGGTCGAAGTAAAAAGTTAGTTCCATTTTTAAATAACACGACAGATTTGAGTTTTCATAGTAATTTATTTGGCCGCCTACTCTCTTGTTTTTGACCAGTGCAGCAATTTTGATTTATCTCAAAGAAGGTTGTCAAAATAAGTTCGAATTTCCAAGCATGTTTGAGTTTATTTTTTTATCGTGTTTAGATTTTCAATCGATATGAGTTTTGTTACTATTCGCTAGCCAATTTAATTTGATCCTTTATATTTTTTTACCTCCTTTGCCCTGCAGTATGATAATTAAACGGTAATTAATAAAACGTGACTATTCCCAGGTACTGATGGCAGTAGGCATCACAGCGGCCGTGTGTCTCGCGCTGACGCTGTTCGCCTTCCAAACTAAGTGGGACTTTACGGTCATGGGCGGCTTCCTACTGTGTGCTACCGTCGTACTGCTTGTGTTTGGTAAGATTTATTTAAATTAAATATCTTTATATTTATTTCTGCTACAATTTTAACATTATTTTCACACCACCTGCTCGATAATGTCAATTATGTCATGTAAACCCAACCTCAAGTAAGTCATTATAGCCCTGGGGTCTAACCGGGCAAAAATATTGTACTGAATTAGATTATAACCCGCTAGTCAATAATGTGATTTGAATTTAGAACCTTGACTAAAAATTCATATGAAAACTTTTATAAAAAATTGATTCGAAAATCGAATTGCTTTTTATTACCTCGCAGAAAGTGAAAAATAGAGTATTCTCCTCGGGGATAAAGGTTTCTTCGACTTGGGCTAGCTTGAATATAGCCCCTGTGACATAAGACACTGCTTCATCCCCTTGTTGAATAATCTACTATTAGACTTACTGTACTTATGTCAGTAATTCTGAAATTAATTAAATATGTGTATAAGTAATTAAAAACTCTATAATTGCACAAGAAACAAAAACATTTTATTATTTCTAAATTCTGCTCTCAAACGAAACCAAAATGTCTTACCAAACTCATCCTGCTTTTACATTCCAGGTATCGTCTGCATATTCATTCCGCACAACAAAATCGTGACTCTCGTGTACGCATCGATCGGAGCTCTGATCTTCTCCCTCTACCTCGTGTACGACACCCAACTAATGATGGGGGGTAAGCACAAGTACAGCATCTCCCCAGAAGAGTACATCTTCGCGGCTTTGAACCTCTACTTGGACATCATCAACATCTTCTTGTACATTCTTACTATCATCGGGGCGGCTAGAGAATAGGATAGGGACGAAAGAGCCTCGGTTTAAGCGACTTTGCATCTAGCGTTCACGTCGCGTTTACGCAGCGTATACGTCCGACGTACGCCTGGCTGTGAAGGGCGCTTTTGGTATTGAGTATGTGTGCTGATTTTTATTTTTGTAGACGTTACATGTAATGTTTCGGTGTTCGCATTAAAGTGCGTCCTAACCGCGAACTTTTTTTTTTATCTACACATAGACAATAAGAAAAGTACGTTTTTTTTTTCTTCTTAATAAATCCTTTCAGCAGACTTACGATAGATTCAGAATGTAGTTCAATTAATAAAACACAAATTGTTTGTGATTTGACTACTGAAAGGGCAGTTACTCGTATTAATAAATGTTCTGGTTAGACGCACCATTTATTTAAAAAAATCTTTGTCTTGATTTGTGATAGAGTACAAGTTAGTTTTATGTTTTGTAAGTGTTTGTGTATACTCTTAATTAAAGCCCTTTACGTTTATAAACATGTTGGGGAAGTGATATTGCTGATACAAATAACTGCAATGTGCAACGAATTTCACGAAATATTGCCAAAATTACATTACGAAATTAGTGACATTAAATAACAGAGCGACATTTTCGTCTGACTGACGCTCCCGCCCGGCGGTCCCGCCGCACAGTGGGAAAAAAACGACTTTTTTTCAAAAATCTGCCTATACCACAATTTTTGACGTATCACTGCCATTTTTTTTTTTATACACTCCTGAGATAACACACTTTGGTGTGTCACTGCCACTTTTCCTTAAAAGTCAATACCATAACCTCAAAAAATCGGGAAATGAAGCAAAAAGAAAAATTCTAAAAAAAGATTTAACGATTGATGATTTTTTGATTCATTTCCCGATTTTTAATAGATTTTTTTTTTAAAAGAATTTTCGGTTTTGGAAAAGTGGCAGTGACACACCAAAGTGTGTTATCTCAGGAGTGTATAAAAAAAAATGGCAGCGATACGTCAAAAATTGTGGTGTAGGCAGATTTTTGAAAAAGTCATTTTTTTCCCACTGTGTGGCGGGACCGCCGGGCAGGAGCGTCAGATTTTCGAACAAAAAAAGTAATTTTTTCCCACTGTGTGCCGCCCGCACACTTGTACGAAAAAGTCGTCCAATAATTTGATGTCACTAATTTCGTAATGTACATTTGGCTTAAAAATTTGATGCGAACACCAAAACCCTTCAAGCGTTAGCTTCTCTATATCTAAATTTAACCATTTATTCCAACTTCGATTCGACTTGATTAAGTTATTTTTAAATATTCCAAAAAAAAAAAAAAAAAAGGATTCCTAATTTTCGCGTCCATCTTTTTGGATTTTATTTCTTAAATTAGTGTGTGATAATGATTATTTTGCATTTACTGTGGAATGTACCGAAGCTCTTTTGAAAGGCAGTGATATAGCATGATCTGTCTAGTAGGGGCTTATGCAGATTCTCACGTTTTTGTTAAATAGTAATAAATAATTCATTATACATCAAGTTTATTATACAATAATATACATGTATACTTTGTCAACTATAAAAATGAATAAACAATATCTAATAGTTAATACACAAACACAGGCCTGCTTTCTTATTGAACTTTAACATCATATGCATAAGTCCCATTTTTGATCGACAACAAAGAAAAGTAGGGTCATGTCGATTTTTAAATAAACTTAAAATTTTCGTTACAATAATATCTCACTAGAAATAGGTGATATAGGTTAGGTCGCCTTTGCACTGTAATCTGTATAGTTGTTGCATTACACGAACGCGTGTCAATCATTGTAATTTATACTTTATTACAATGTCATAAGAGTCACATGATGCGCGCTCGTGAATTTCAAGAACGACTGGCAAATAATATATTGTTGAAATCTACTAAATGTACGTAAACGGTAGTTTAAGATTGTCGCGCAACTGTGTCGCAACATTTTCGGAGTTGTAAGCACGAAAGCAAACGTAAAAAAGTGCGTTATTTAGTCTAGTTTTTGGTGAAAAGTGGCCTCATTGGCTAAGGCAGTTCTTTTACGTTAAAGGAAAACTTTTCCTTTCTTTTTCACAGCGCATTAAGAATATATAATTTGTAACAAAAATGTGATGAAAAGAAGCGCAACAGTTGCGCAACTTTTCTTAAACAAAAGCTTTCTGCTGTTTTATTAGTAAAATAAACTATTATGTGCGATATTTCCCATCAGAATAATATTGTATCTGTATTATTAAAATAATCACTTAAAAATAAAGGTGGCTAATACTAGAAACCAAAATCATAGAATCGTAGAGTCCACTGTATTTAATTCTGCATACGCTACAGTAATAGAAAATATTCAGTATTGTGATATCAGCTCTATATGTAATACACTATCACATAAGGCTTAGTACGGTTATCCTTCACACTGTCGGGAGACATCGTTATTAATATAAAATTATTATTTTAATTTTTTTACTATTAAAATTCTAAACAATTGTCACCTAAAAAATTTACGGGCATCAGCGACTAAATGCATCTTCAAGATGAAGAATAGCATTATTTTTTTCTTAAATAAAACTAAACACTTGTTTTACCATATCACTTTAGATATTGGCCGAATTGTCGAAATCGGCAATTGTTGCGTTATTTAAAAAAATCAAAAATAAGCAAAGGATAAAATATTGGTCACATTATGATTTTCTATTAATGTTAAAGTTTATAATATTTATCTTAGAACCATCACATTAAACTTTATATCACAACCGTATTACTCCTACTTAAGAACTAATTAAATAATTTATAATTACTATAAAGTTAGAATTTATGTTAAGGTTTTTGTTATTTTCATTTAATTAATAAATGTAAAATATTAATAGTAATTACTGTTTTTTTTTATTATTATTTTCCTCCTAAACCTACTAATGTCAGTTTTATGTACACTGGTAACCCCGAACACCTCGATATCGATTCGATAGATTTTCGTCGAAATTATTATATTCTGCTCTTGTCTGGCAACAGTTTACGAAGAAGTTTAATAAGATTTAGATAACTGGCCAATGTTTATAATCGCTTTAGAACTCACCTTGGTTTATGACAGTTTTTTTTTCTGTAGGGCATCTCATAGCTGACCTCGTGAGGTCATGACTATTTAACCGATAAATTTATGACTGTTTCGACTGCACTTAGGCCTTATAGGGAAGTGTTAAAATCATCATTTTAGTGCGAAACTTTATAGCTCCATCTTATTCTCGCATTCCAACAACTTCTATTTTGCCTTTCCTTCTGCCCCTGTGTAATGCAACCTGCAAGGCGTTCATTTGTACGTGTCCACTTCCTACAAACCAAGCTTAGCCAAGAGCCAAGAAAACAGTATTTTTAGATTAATAACGTATTTATGTGTATTTGTAGATTTATGTATAATATAATAATAGTCACACATTACTTATGTAAGGTGTTTAAAAAATTGTTTAGAATATGTGTAAAATTATACCTACATAACTATGTCATTTATCATTACTTTCATGTACTATATAATATGCTTAATATATACCTTAAAAATTGACAATACAGTACTATTCATCAACACTATTATAATCATGTTGCACTAAAAATGATAACTGCTGAAATGTGGGTGTACAGAAACATCCTTGCTTTGTAAAAAAACTACTGGAACGATTTAAAAAATTCTTTCACCAGTAGAATGCTATATTATCAATTTATCACTGAGTGACTGGCTATAATTTATAAAAATATCAGACGGGCGAAACCGCTGACGGAAGCTAGTCATTTATATGTCTAGAACTAGATAGTGTCGCGCTGCAAAAGATCTAAGGTGGGCAGAAGTGCTAGCCACATTTCGCCAGTTATGGTTAAACTAGTAATTTCCTTAAATTATCGGCATCAATCGTATTTTACTAAAACGAATAATGCATAACTACGTAATAGTATTTTATCTCACGATGCGACGCGCGGTTTACTTGTGGTAACGTCTACAAACACGCTGTGACAACACATAACACGCACACGGACACACACACTTCAGACTTCGCCCACGTCTCGGACGGAAAGTACTGAGAGCTGAGAGCTCCTGCGCTCACACGGACATTCACAGCGTGTTTGTACACTTGATAACCACAAGTAAAGTGCGGGTCGCTACGTGACAAATATACTGTAGGTACTGAATATTATAAAGGTAATAAATGACTATGTAACTGACTAGTAATAAATATTAACTAATATCACTTTTTTTTTACCTATTCAGTCCATTGAGGAATAACTAAAAAAAACTATAATTTTTAGTGTATGTAGTGTTATATACTTATTGTATGTATTTGTTTAATTTATGAAAGTTATAAATAAAATGTTTATTACATCTTAGTTTGCGTTTAATTTATCTCTCGTTCTTACTACACAACCGTACGCCGTAGACCCAAAAGCCGTGGGCCCCGTAGCACGTAGCAAAACCCTACAAGCGAATTGGTGCTATAAAAAGTTATTAATGTGATAAAGTTCAGATGCTGTTATCCTGGGGAAAATTCTACTTAACATTAAGTAAGTATCCATAGAGATACAGGGTGACAGGGACATCGACGCGAAAACTGAAACCATGGATTCAGTACATGATTCGTTGAAATTTTTCGTTGGTTTTTTTTTTTAAATCTGCTGTTCCATACATTTTGACCGCGTAAGTATTGCACTTTTTTTTGAAACAGCAGATTTTTTTTTAAATTATCGACGAAAAATTTCAACGCAGTAGGGTTCAGAATCATGTACCGAATCCATGGTTTCAGTTTTCGCATCGATGTCCCTGCCACCCTGTATAGGTACAACTCGGAAAAAAAACTATCCACTACAAAATAATTAAGGCTAGTAGGTAAGCACTATCTTTGGCAGCATGGTTAAATATCTATTTCTGTCGCAAAGTATTTAGCGTTGCTGGTTCCGTTTGAAGGGTATGAGTGCCGTGTAGGTACAGCCCATAGAACTTCTTTCTTAAATTTATGCTCAGACCATATAAAAAACCAAGACAGCGCTGTCAACAGTGACGTGAGGCCGGTTTCGTAAACATAATCTATCGGTATTATTTCCGTTAGAACTGTGGCCAACCGCGCGAGCCAAGCGAGCGTAGAGAGCGCTGCCGCGGGAGCGGGAACTCTCACTACGCTCGTTTCTCATGGATACATTATAAACTATCGAAAAATAATGCGTTAAATCGTAAATGATTTATCGCAGTTCACAATTTTTCGACAGTTTATAATCTAATGGAAATAATACCGATAGATTATATACTAACGAAATTTATAATTCTAGGGTGACATATGCATAGAGCGGAGGTGTAGTTTTGGCATGCTTCACTGTATTGTTCGCGGCGCTATGTCTTACATTTTCAGCCTCGTCTCATAAAGAGCACCTATTTCGGTTATTATATAATTCAGGCCATGTTATTAAAAATTATGAGTATAGAGGAGCTTGTGGCTCGTAATAACAGCTGCACGGATCAATCCATCAGGTTAAGCTACGCTTGCCGGGGTTGGTTCGTGGATGAGTGACAATGGTGCCGATTCCCTTGTTCACAAACTAAACTAAATTTTAAGTTCAGTGCATCTTTTTCTTTCTATTTCATTAAGAAAAGGACAGAAGATAAATTTTAGTTTAGTCCTGTCAAATTAATCAGCGCTTGACGTAAATTGACGTAATTTTAGTTGGCAAGTTTTTAATCACGTCTAAACTTGTATGGAGACTGACAGGAGCTGATTAATTTGACAGGACTAAACTAAAATTGATCTTCTGTCCTTTTCTTAATGAAATAGAAAGAAAAAGATGCACTGAACTTAAATTTAGTTTAGTTTGTGAACAAGGGAATCGACACCATTATTTACATACCAAAGATAGAAAGAATTATTTACATGCCTCGGAAAGTACGATAAGCCGTTGGTCCCGGCTGTCATTCATGAATATTTGACAGTCGTTACGGGTTATCAGAAGCCCGAAAGTCTGACAACCAGTCTTACCAAGGGGTGTCGTATTACCCAGTTACTGGGTTGTGGAGGTCAGATAGGTAGTCGCTCCATGTAAAATACTGGTATTCAGCTGCATCCGATTAGACTGAAAGCCGACCCCAACATAGTTGGGAAAAGGTTTGGCAGATTGATTGTTACTAAAAATTATGTTACACAAATTCGGCAAGCAAGGAAGAGGAAGTAAGTATACATTTTAAATATCTAACTGATAAGCAGTGGTCTATAGGTATCATTTATCATGTAAATAACATGGATTTTGTTCACCAAAACAAATCTAATTTTGTTTTGATTTTAGGGGCTAGGGGGATAACTACAAAGGAAAATAATTTTAATTAGTTTTTCATTCAAAATCGTACGGTTCTGTGATGAGCCTTATATAGATTTATGTACTTAAGTAAGTAGGTACCTAAAATATGGTATTTGAAATAGTTATCGATATAGGTAAACTTTTTAGTCAAACCTACTCCATAGAAGCAGGACTAGCCCAATGGACCGGCAAGCGAAAGAACAGGCAGTGCCGGTTTTAGCAATACCGGCGCACAGTGGGTCGAAACTATGATTTTAGTGACTTAGGGCTCAACTTTGCTTTTTCACTTTTTTTTTTATGCGGATGGGTAGAGCTCATTAACCTCAATAATAATTGTTCTGATGTATTTTTTCCTAAACTTTATACTTTGGGTAGAAAAATGTGTTTTGTTATTTTTTTGTATGGAGCGGCTCAAATAAACTTAAATTCCTGCTAAGTAGCGTGTGATCCCGCGTTGAAACTTTATTTTTCATATACCTTGTCTGGTCTATTATCATTTGATGCTATAAACAAATGCATAAAGTTGCAACTCTGCCAAATAAATGGATCGAAAAAAATGAAAAAATACATAGAATAAAAAGCTTCATTTTTTACTTTCGTAAGTTATTTTAAGTTAAATTTGATATGGAATAGTAAGTAAAAGCACGTAATAATACACATAATTACTTAGCAACTAACAACAATACATTTAAAAGGTCCCTAATTAGCTTAAATTTACTAATACTACATATATTAGTAAATTTAAGCTAATTAGGGACCTTTATTTAAAAATGTGGATATGAAATCAATTAATTTCTATTTGTGTGTTTAATTACTGTAATTAGCTTAACCTTTTACCTTATAAAAAAACAATGTTTTTCACTTTTAGTCATTACTGTAATATTAATTAGGATAATTAGTTAATGAGGGTAGTAGAAAAATTAGTAAACATTGTTTGTCACTGGATTCTGGAAGTATAAAATGACCATAATTTATTATATACTAACTAGTGTTCGTTTATTCGTACTACTACTAACATCTCGTGATTCTGATCGTCCCTTTTTCGTTATAATGGATAATTTAGTTAACAATTTAGATTTATTTATGATTTTAAGAGAGCAGGTCAAGTCACTGTCGGATAGTCAAAAATTCTTTCAATTCCTACAACATAAAATAAACGTGACCGAAGAGAACAGTGTTGAGCTCCAAAAATTCTGTACGCGCTTTTGTTCAAATATAAGTGCAAGATGGGAACGAAGTAGTCGCACGTTAGCACAGTTTGTAAGAAAAAATGGTGATTGGTTGGAACGTGCAATAAACTGGCCCGAAGGAATGATACCTGAAGCTGTGAACACTGAACAGGAAAGGCTCGAGATTTGTAATACTGAAGATGTCGAAAATCTACCACCATCTACTACAGAAGCTTCGACATCTACATTTACACCTCGAAAACCTTTCGAGGAATTGGGCTCCAGGCAAAAACGAAGACGCGTTGATCAAATTAACCAATCGCTTTCGTTATCCCCGGATGAACTTAAAGCTACTACAATTGCTAGTTTAAGAAACACCGGAAATGAGGATGTAGGAAAAATTATGAACCATTTACTAAATCACCCCGAAGATCTAGAAAAAGTTAAAGAGTGTTTAAGTACAAGTAAACCGAAAAGTAGTACATATTCACCCGATAAGGCACTGTCTTTATTAGTTTCACTTAAATTAAGTAAGTGGCAGTATATAAGCCTAAGAGAAGCAGCAAGTGAAAATAGGTCTGATTTATACCCTTCTTATTATAAAATAAAACAAGCGAAGGCAAAATGTTATCCAGGGAAAGAAGACATAATTATAACTGAAGAAGGAGCTGCTATTAAACTGCAAGCTTTACTCAACTTGACGGTATCTAGGCTTTTAGAAGTGATTACTTTAGATTTGGATTCGCCAACTGAGTTACTGCTAATAAGCAAATGGGGTTTTGATGGAGCCTCAGGTCAAAGTAATTATAAACAAAAGACTGAAGCAGAGTTTGATGACTCAACTATCTTCATGGCCAGTCTAGTTCCTATAAGGCTTCAACAATGTGATGGAACAATTGTTTGGGAAAACGATCGACCCTCATCAACTTTCTATTGCCGTCCGATAATGTTCAAATTTACCAAAGAAACGCAGTCAACAGTGGTAACTATAAAAGCTAGCATAACCGAAGAAATAGAAAGACTTCAGCCAATCAAGTTCAATCAAGTTGAAGTTAAGCATCAATTGCACTTGACGATGATAGACGGCAAAATATCGTCATATTTGTAATGAAATGAAATGAAATGAAATGAAATGAAATGAAATGAAATTGTTTATTCTGTAAATAGGATATCGGAATCACTTTTACACGTCATATAAAAAAATATTAAAAATAAGCTAGATGAGTTCGGCTTTTCCTATCTGACTACTCTGAGAAGAAAGGCCGAAACAAACTCAGAGGTCGCAGTCTCTTTTAAAGTCCAGACATAATCTTGGTCAGGCCATATGAGGACCATGTAGATTAGTGTCTGAAAAGGTCTTTTGAGGAAAGAACCACACAGATTTGAGTGGACCTGTCCAGTCAGTGCAAGCATTTGTCAGTAATCGTGGAGCTCAACTTAGAACTTAAGGAGCTCAACTCGACGAGCAATACCAAAGAAAGGACATTTGGGTAGGCCGCAAAAACTACTCAAACTGCCAGACCATCACTAAAACTAGTATCATATACAAACTAATATCCACATAGTCCTCACATTCACAATAGTTAAAATAATATAATACTTTACAAAGTAATCATGTCATTTTGAATATAATTTTCAACAATGTCAACGTGTTTATAAAACTGGTATATGTTGATTTTACATAATAATTAAAATGTCTAGTTCTATGGTTTTATCACAAGGTTTAGCAGAGCGAGCAGTTCAATCCCAAGCTTTTTTATCTTCTAAATAATCTGAAATTGTATAGTACCCTTTTTCACAAAGTTTGGTTTTAATACAGATTTTAAATCGTTTAATGGGTAAGTTTCGAATGTCAATGGAGAGTTTGTTGTAAAAGCGTATACATTGACCCATGAATGAGTTGCCTACTTTGTGGAGACGTGTGCGATGTACAGCAAGGTTGTGTTTATTCCTGGTATTTAAACTATGAATATCGGACATTTTCTTAAAATTTGATATATTTTTGTGTACATACAATAGGTTTTCAAAAATATATTGTGAGGCTACAGTCAGAATATTTATTTCTTTGAATTTTTCTCTAAGGGAATCTCTTGGACCTAGGTTGTAAATGGCTCGAACAGCCCTTTTCTGTAGAACAAAGATAGTATTAATGTCCGCACAGGTTCCCCAGAGAAGAATCCCATATGACATAAGACTATGAAAATAACTAAAATAAACAATTCTGGCTGTATCCACGTCAGTTATCTGTCTAATTTTTTTAACAGCATAGGCGGCCGAACTTAGCCTTCCTGACAATTTTTCTATGTGTGGGCCCCATTGTAATTTACCGTCAATAGTGATTCCAAGAAAAACTGTCGACTCAACAGGGTCCAACTCTGTTCCATTAACCTGAACATTAGTAGATAGCTGCCTGACATTTGGCATTGAAAATTTAATGAGTTTAGTTTTTTTTTCGTTCAGGAGAAGATTATTTACATTAAACCAATGCACAACTTTAGAGAGTGCATCATTAACTTGTTCAAAGTTGACTAACTGACGTTTGATTTTAAAAATGAGGGAAGTATCATCTGCGAATAATACGATCTTGTGATTATCCCTTATGTGATAGGGCAAGTCATTTATATAAATTAGAAATAAAAAAGGACCAAGAATTGAACCCTGCGGAACGCCCATGGTGACCGCAGATCCTGCAGATCTCTTGCCATTAACATCGACCCTCTGAATTCTGTTGTTCAGATAAGAAGTCAGAAGGTCAAGAGCCTTGTCCCTCATACCATAGTGGTACAGTTTCCTGATGAGTGCATCATGATGTACGCAATCGAAGGCCTTGGACAAGTCGCAGAAAATGCCAAGAGCATCTTGCGACTCCTCCCAGGCCTCGAATATGTTCTTTAGTAATTCCACGCCCGCATCTGTAGTTGAACGACCCTTTGTAAAACCAAACTGTTTCAGATGAAGTAAATTATGTGTATTGAAATGTCCCAACATTTGTTTTAAAATTAATTTTTCAAAGATTTTGCTCAATGTGGGTAATATCGAAATAGGCCGAAAATTTGTAGGATCAGTTGTGCTGCCAGATTTGAACAGTGGAATCACTTTGCTAAGTTTCATCAGATCAGGAAATACACCAGATGCAATACAAGAGTTAAAAACGATTGCTAAAAAGGGTGAAATAACATCAATTATTGAGGACACGGTATGTACTGATAATCCCCAAAGGTCAGCAGTTTTTTTTACATCAAGATTTTTAAAAGATTCTATAATGTCTTTAGCAGTAATAATTGTGAATTCAAAAAGTTTGTCACATTCTGGTACACATTCTTTAAGTATTGAGTAAGCAGAAGTGGAGGACGACGATGACAGAGTTTTGGTTGTTAGAATGGGAATATTAGTAAAGAAATTTTCAAACTCAGTTGCTACCTCCACGTCTGCCTTAATATCTACATCATTGATTTTTAGATGAAAGTCACGATTCCGTACTGTCGTTCTTCCCGTTTCTGAATTAATTATATTCCAAGTTGTTTTAATTTTATTTCCAGAAGATTTTATTTTATTTTTAATGTTTATGGCTTTTGCTGAGGAACAGGCTCTTTTAAAAGTTTTTGAATATTTCCTAACAAATTCTTTAAAAGTTTCATCATGGTTATATGTTTTTTCATGATACAATTCAAATAACCTCTGCCTACTTTTGTAAATACCTGGTGTTGCCCAATCACTAAATAGAACGCGGTCACAAACAGGCAATGTTTTTGAGGTGAAAATCTTATTAAACTCACAATTGATGAGGTTAAATAGTAAACTGTAAGCTTGATCCGGGTCATCATGATAAGGCAAACCCGGTAGTTTTTCCATTAAATTATTTTTAAATTGTCCTAAGCGACTTTTATTTACAGGAACAAAACTTACAAGTTTTCTTTGAGCTCTGACTGTCTTCAGAGGGAAAGTGACTAACTGGCCACAGTGATCAGAGTCCAACTCATTTATAATTAAATGGCTGGAAGGTCTTAAGTTTGTAAAAATGTTATCAATACAGGTAGCACTAGTGGCAGTTATTCTAGTCGGCTCAAAGACACAGACACATCTTCAGCTGTCTGTGATATCTGCAAAGCAAAACCGTCAGAGATGAACAATTTAGAGTCACTTGCTCAAAAAGAGAACAACGAAGAAGTGTTCCAGTATGGAATGTCATCTTTACATGCCTGGATAAGAAGCATGGAGTGCTTACTTCATATCGGTAAATATAATTTTATTAGTTCATAATTTTTTTCACGTTATATAGTTACTTGTGAGATTTTTATTTAAGTGATATTTCTTTTTGTTTGCAGCTTATCGTTTGGACTTCAAAAAATGGAGTTGCAGGGGCGATGACAAAGAAAAAATGTCACTCAGAAAGAGCGCTATACAGCAAGCGTTTAAGAAAGAATGCGGTTTACTTATTGACGTAGTCAAGCAAGGAGTAGGCACAACCAATGATGGCAATACTGCCAGAAGATTTTTTAGGGATGCAGAAACAACAGCTCGCATAACAGGAATAGATAAAGATTTAATAGAAAGGTTTCATGTGATTCTTCAGACTGTTGCATCTGGAGAGAGCGTGGATCTTTCTAAGTTTTCCGAATTTTGTAGAGATACTGCACAATTGTACGTTCACTTATATCCCTGGTATTATATGCCTTCCAGTATACATAAATTGTTAGTACATGGGAGTGATATAATTAAGCACTTTGGTGCCATACCTATAGGTAAACTGTCGGAAGAGGCAGCGGAAGCTCGTAATAAAGATTTCCGGAAATATAGAGAGAGTCATTCTAGAAAGGTAAGTAGAACGGCGACAAATGAGGATATTATACACAATCTTCTTTTGTCTTCTGATCCAAAGATCACAAGTCTAAGACCTCGAATGGTGAAACAAAATATAATGGTTCTCTCTCCAAAAGTCAAAGAGCTTCTGCTGATTTTTCCCACAGAATCCGATATAGATTTTATTGATGTAGATAATTTACAAGATAGTCATAGCGATAGTGAATAAGATTTTTTGGTAGTTTGTAAGTTTCTTGTTTTTTTTATTAGTTTATAAATGTCAAACTCATAATTGAAAGGAAATAGTAATGTTTGATGTTGTTTATAGTTAGTTTTTAGTTTGCTTGTGTTAGTTGTAGTAATGTTAGTTTACCTTTACTAATTTGTATTATTATGTACCTATCTTTACTTACTATTCAGTATTAAATCTAACTTAAAATAACATTTCATAAACATGTTAAAGTCATTAAAACAAAGAAATTGAAATTCATAGATCCCTAATTAGCTTAAATTTACTACTACTACATATATTAGTAAATTTAAGCTAATTAGGGACCTTTTAAATGTATTATGATTAGTGTGATTAGCTTTAAATTTACTAATACTACATATATTAGTAAATTTAAGCTAATTAGGGACCTTTTAAATGTATTATGATTAGTGTGATTAGCTTTAAATTTACTAATACTACATATATTAGTAAATTTGAGCTAATTAGGGACCTTTTAAATGTATTATGATTAGTGTGATTAGCTTAAATTTACAAATTTACTAATACTACATATATTAGTAAATTTAAGCTAATTAGGAACCTTTTAAATGTATTGTTGTTAGTTGTTAAGTAACTATGTGTATTATTACGTGCTTTTACTTACTATTCCATATCAAATTTAACTTAAAAGAACTTACGAAAGTAAAAAATGTAGCTTTTTATTCGATATATTTTTTCATTTTTTTCGATCCATTTATTTGGCAGAGTTGCAACTTTATGCACACGTTAATAGCATCAAATGATAATAGACTAGACAAGGTATATGAAAAATAAAGTTTCAACGCGGGATCACACGCTACTTAGCAGGAATTTAAGGTTATTTGATCCGCTCCATACAAAAAAATAACAAAACACATTTTTCTACCCAAAGTATAAAGTTTAGGAAAAAATACATCAGAACAATTATTGTTGAGGTTAATGAGCTCTATCCATCCACATGAAGAAAAAAGTAAAAAAGCAAAGTTGAGCCCTAAGTCACTAAAATCATAGTTTCGACCCACTGTGCGGCGCCCCGGGCGAGATTTCTGTGGCGCCCCTCACTACTCTTGGAGAGGTGAAAATTGTAGCTTTTGTTCTAGTTTGAGGAATAGGAAAATGCAGGATGCTAAAGCGAGCTCAAAAATTTCAGCACCCCACCACGGAAAACTTAGGATTTCTTTTATGCAGAAAAGTTTGAAAATTCAGACTTGAGTGAACGCGGGGTGCAAGAGCAACCTTAAAATTTAGACCCTGCTGCGTCTTTCCTTTTGCACATTCATATAAAAATAGTACTTAAACTTTGTCGACTTGTAGAGAAAAGTTAGAGAAAAACGTAACCCTGTCTTTGCGGTCCCGCAATCGGATAAAAAAAGATTTTAACAGAAAAGATTGAAAATAAAAGGCCGGTGGATCGCATTGGGCGCCCCTTCATGTCTGGCGCCTTGGGTAGTCGCCCAACCGCGCTCTACCCTAACGCCGTTTCTGAGAACGTGACTGATTGCAGGTGAAGCTCAGGGATCAGCCTCACTTGCCAACACGGACGTTTGTTGAGTAACAATAAGAGAAGTGTTTGCAGACCAGTATTCTAATTTATTGCGTTATTATGTTGTTGAACAGATTTTTTTTCCAACTTATGAAGCAATGGATTAGCAATCTGTTTCAAATCGAAACAGATTGTGTTGTATTACGCAATTACGGTAGGTACAGATCACAGCTCGATGACCTAATTGACCTACAATAAAGACCGCGGGTAGTTAAGACCTGGATGAGACTTGCCTATACTAGGGAGGCATCAAGCATGGCACAAAAGGGATAAGGCCATACTCGCCAGTCGTTGGAACAACACTCCCAATGATAATGAACATGTAAAATATTGCAAGACGCTGTCTTCAAAAACCCTTAATTAGCTTAGACAAGATGAGAAGCCTTCTAACAGTTAGAGACCAATTCTTTGCCGAACGACAATTAAATTAGAGGTATAGTATAGCCTCAGACTTTGATAACAACAATACTCTGCGAGGCACTTAATTACCTACCGAACAACAATGTATCAGCTCTTATCATTTATATAATTTGTATCAGTATTATCAATGTTTTTCCACATTCAGTGTTGGTTCGCCACAGCGTCAAAATGTCATTCACGCTCTGCTGTATTGGTCTCGGTATCATTTTGTTTATTTATAGTAAAGTAAGGAAAGACTCGAAGCCTATCCTCGGTATTTATGCGGTTCCAGGAAAGTGGTATTACGTTAAATATGTGCTGTTCGCCATCCTGTATTATTTTAGAAAGGTAAGTTTTTCTTTTTTTTTTCTTGTTGTCCGAGATTGATACATAGGTATATATTTTTGCTCACCGGCATTTATATGAGTGTAGATCTTTCGACCAATAATAGTACATATACCTACTCAGTTTAGATAAATATAATTATTGATCGATGGTGTAGTGTAGGTACTTACTTATTTCAATTGTTTTTGTGGAATACCTAAGGTAGTTTGTGACAAATACTATCTACCTACTATACTTTTCTCAAACTCAATTCAACCGAAATCCGAAACCGCTGGCAAAGCTACATATCCAGTAGGTTCCTATTTGTTGCAGTTAGATAAAAATAGACTCCATCCTACTTGATTGTGGGTTGGTCTGCTGGACAGTCAGCTGTACTGGGCTGTATTCCACCTTGCTGTCTGGCTAATATTTATACCACAGCATGAGCTTTTCTCATACGAGAGACAAAGATTAAAATAAATAAAACATTTTCCAAATATGTTGAGGTCGGCTTCCAGTCTAACACCAAAAATAAATACCAGTATTTTACATGCCTATCTGACCTCCAAAACCCAGTTACTGGGTAATACGACACTCCTTCGTGAGAATGACTTTGTGAAAATAAATATCCTTACATATTATAAAACAAGGTCCCCCGCCGCGTCTGTCTGTCTGTCTGAACGCGATAAACACAAAAACTACCGAACGGCTTTTCAAACGGTTTTCACCAATGGACGGAGTGATTCATGCGGAAGGTTTTAGTGTAAATTCATTAAGGTTTTGTGTAAATTGGCTGAAATTTGACGATTATTGTTGAAGAAGTCGGAAAAAATCACGCCGACTGGGAGCTTTACTGGCGTGCGCTGCCTTAACCGAAAAAGATACATCAAATTTATGTTCTGCGGTATTGTTTGTCTTAAAAATTTCAACAAAAAAGTCCGCGATGGCATATGTCTATCTTCTAAGGATGACCCACAATAACCATTTTTATCTTTCAAAATTTGATAAAAATTTAATTGTTATTTCCGAAGCTTTTTTGACCGGTATAGTATTAATCCTTATCCAAAAAAATATGTTATTTAAATTGGGCATTTAATTTAGATTAAAATATGCCTTTTAATCATGTAATTTAAATGAACAGTTTTAAAGATATCACTGTTTCAATATTACGCGGAGCAACGCGGGCGCAGCGGTAGGAGTCAATGACGTTTTCCTCTGTTATTAGGTATAAAATCTCGGTAGTACGTTCCCGTGGGATATTTTCCGACATCCACGCGGGCGAAGCCGCGGGCAAAAGCTAGTAATAACTAATTAAACAAGGTGACTTGCTAAACTGTGAAAGTATCCAACAGGATGTCTATTAATATTGAAAAAACAATGATATGAGTACGTGCAAATTCTCAGTCGCACTGACATTGTCGTGATTAAGTGGATAGGTAGGTAGTAGGTACTTTGCGGTTGATATCAGCTCCCGTTATTATCAGCGCTGCGAGAGCTCAGGTAGCAACGCAGGTGTTTGATAACCACTGATTTGATATTAATTAAGTAACAATTATGGACAACCATCACGCATTGTTCATGCGGTTATGTTAATTAGCACATTTATTTATCGTTTTGGAGCGATCACCAAATGGTTACAAAACTTTCCAAGTGTCTTTTCCAGTGGTCGTGTCAAGCTTTAATTTTTTTAATGGAATAATGACATTAGTAACATCTAGCTAGAACCACCGTTACAGCAGTACACGACACCGCAGCAGGTGGCCAGCCCCGGATCTAGATTTTTTTTTGAGGCGGGGCAAAAACTGCCGTCTGCCGGGGCCAATCTTTTATGGGGATGCGCTAAGTTTGCCACGGCGAAATCAAAATTTTCTCAAAATGAAAATTTTGGCAGCAACATATTAATCAAATTGTATCGATCGATAATGCGCCAATTCAACAGGGGCGCCAAAACTGTTGCAAAAAAAAAAAGTTTATAAATGTGCTGCGCGTCTCATTTATTGCAAAGTTGCTGTGTGCTGGGTGGTGCACTTGTCTGCAGTAGGAGAGAATTGGGGTACCTGGATCAACAGATCCAGGCACCCCAATTCTCTATTCAGAATGAAGGCTGCATTCAAAATCCTCTATTCAAAATGAATACTGCATTCAAAATCCTCTATTCAAAATGAGTGTTGCATTCAGAATCCTCCATTCAAAATGAAGATTGCATTCAGAATCCTATATTCAAATGAAGATTGTATTCACAATCCTATATTCAAATGAAGATTGCATTCACAATCATCTATTCAAAATGAGTGTTGTATTCAGAATCCTTTATTCAAAGTGAATGTTGTATTCAAGTTAGTGAAATGAGACTTGTATTCATTTTAAACTCCTTTTTCTTTATTAAATTAAGGTCTTGATTATCAACATAATCTTCCCATTTTACGACTTAAAACAGTAATACGTAGTAGTAAGTATGATGTTACGATTTATAAACATTATGTTATAAGTTATTTAGTCGGACAACAAAATAAAATATTCATAAAATATGATATCTAAATAATCCATTGCTAAAAGTAAAGGAGTCAACCATTCAATTATTAATCTTTCGATTTGCGTTCCATGATACGTATGGTATGCGTATAATATAGAAATGTGTGTGTGTGTTGTCTGAATGCGGCGCGCTCACAAACAGCATCTGTTTCGTTAAATATAATGTGCTGTTCATACCAGAATTAACATGCTGTTTCATGTGTTAGGAAAGCCGTTGCCTCTGTTTTATATAAAAGCCCTTATAATTGAAAGAAGATAGGTCCTAAAAAATAAAACTAAAATGTTGGTTAAGTTCTATATTTATAAATTGCTGCTTATTTTAAAAGAACTTTATTTTCGAGACACAAGTACCTATTTACACACAGGCAAATAGTTACATTTAGCAAATAAATAAATAAAATATTATAAGTACTATGAATGTGTTCATAGATATCAAGAGTCAAATTATATTAAACTTAATTAAAATTACTTAAACTTCTTTATTAGGTTACACCTACATTTTTATACACACACTTCTTATTGTTCATGCATGTGCTCATTATGTAAACTTATTTATTTGTCATAGGTATACATTAGGAATGTGGCATATTGGTTTAATCGTAATACTACATGCTGATTTCTGATATAAATGAATAATTATAACTTTATAGCTATGAGGCACACGATGGGTACAAAAGAATGCGACCTGCTTCCTTTACGGGAATGGCAATGTGTTTGTTATGTAAACAATCAGTCGTGCTTAGCAACTGATTATGAATACGATTTTTTAAACGATGTTGGTATTTGGTATTTTACTCAGAGGCCACATTAACTCATAATAAATACACATCACTGCATCATACATACCTAAATGAAAATGTTATCTCTTTACAAGGGAAGGAAATACATGTAACTCATAAATACCTACTAGCTAACTCTCGGTAATTTACAGCATCATAAAATAAAATCCCAATCGTAGAAGTCTCATTCCGAATGGAGTATTCTAAATAGACGATCTTGAATAGATGTCTCATTTCGATCTGAATACAACACTCATTTTGAATAGAGGATTCTGAATACAACACTCATTTTGAATAGATGATTCTGAATGCAACCTTCATTTTGAATAGAGTATTTTGAATGCAGCCTTCATTCTGAATAGAGAATTGGGGTGCCTGGATCTCTTGATCCAGGTACCCCAATTCTCTCCTACTGTCTGCTACGCTTGAATTTGTCGTCCCCTGAAGTTGGCGCCCAGCACGGGCCCCAGCTTGCCCCCTAGATCTGGGGCTGCAGGTGGCTACAGCCACTAGTTGCTGTGGCCGGTGACTCGTGTGCAATTACCCTTAATTATCAATTCGCTATTAAAAATGCCCTAAAGAGTGGTAACCAATTAGATAATACTTACACAAATATCTTCCGACTGCCACTAAAACTGCGCTTGCACAATCCCTTTTACTTCCCATCCTTGACTACGCTGATGTCAGTTATCTTGATCTCACTGAGGCACAGCTAGATAAGCTTGAGCGACTTCAAAACTTTTGCATAAGATTTATATTTGGCCTGCGCAAATATGATCACATTTCTGAATTTCGTACAAAGCTCAAGTGGCTTCCCATACGTCTTCGCCGGAATGCTCATATCTTATTTCAGCTCTACAGTATTCTGTTCAATCCTAAAACCCCCTCTTATCTTAAAGAACGTTTCAAGTTCCTTCATGACACACATAATAGATATCTGAGGTCATCGGAAAATTTGAGACTAGAGATGCCGATGCATTCCACCGGCTTTTATGACAAATCTTTTAAGGTTCAAGCAGTACGGTTATGGAATGCCTTGCCCGTGTCGATAAGGCGTGCTCAATCTTTGTCCACTTTTAAAATTCTGGTAAAAAAACACTTTCTCTCTCCTTAAACATCGTCATTACATATAATTCCTTGCTCTTGTTTCATGTTTATAATTTTATGTACATCTGTCTAATATATATATAGGTAATTATATGCTTTATGTATCTGTGTATTCTGTTGTATATGTAAATGGTACACCACTGACTACCTGCAGTATTGTCTCTCCTTTTCCATTTAAATCCATCCAAAGGTTGTCTGTAAAAGATCGCTTTTAGCGATAAGACCGCCCATTGTGTCACCCAATGTAAAATTTCTATATTAATGTCTGTAATTTTTATGGTGTACATAATAAAGAATATTCTATCTATCTATCTATCTATCTTACAAGGAGAGAGAGATTCATCCAAGCCCACATTGGCACGGACGTAAAAATATCGCGGCGGGATTTTTATCGCGCACTGGACAACAACAACAGAGTGCAACCCAGCGCGTCGAAAAAACACTGTAGGATTTTCAACTCTTTGTACTAAGCAGAGCGTTAAAAATCCAATGGGCTAAATCTCGCTTGGTTATACGGGCATGGTGCCCAGAACGAGAGGGAAAATGGAAAAGTCATCTTCGTTTCTTTATTGCTTTCCAAGGGAATATTTTTAACACGTCATGATCTTTTACTTTATCTATGTCATACCTACTAAATGCTCTATTTCGTGGTGATACGAGAGATGAATGCACTACACAGATCCTTTCATTGCTGCTTACCTACCCTTTAACAAAAACGCTATTTTATTGCAGTTTTCGAGCAAACATTCCGCGGCTGGCCCCGACGGACGGGCGGGGCAGGGGGTGAAGGCTATAGCAGACCCAGCCCTCATGGACAGAGCACAACCGTTGAGCAGTCATGCCAAGGTAACCTTTCCATTGAAACCGTTTTAGTAGGAAAATAGAAGTTTATTTCCGGTACCTAAACATGACGCAGAGAAAACACAAAAAAAAACAAATTGGGGGAAAATATGCGTCACATCCACGCAAAACGGCCATCTCTCAGCATCATGCTGGGACACTATGCGAGACAGAGCCACAGCGCTGGTTTTTAGCGACAGCCGGCATTGTCGTGATGATGTCAACCGTTGCAGCATAAAATGAGATACAAGAACCAAATCCTCTTGGTTACCCCCGCCAGGGGCAGGCGAAGGGTTATGTATGTGACTCTTACCGGCTTAAACCACTATGGTGGCCATCTTGATTCAGGGTTTTGTCAATGTTCCAGAGTAGATCAGCAACTTTTATGAGTACCTAAGGACATGCTGTCAGTAAATACAGTCTAATTTTTGCAGAAATAGCTGAAATTAGTGCCTTTTGGTGACTCGCTTGTTATGGTTGTTGCAATTTGATGCTCAATGTCCGCAAGGAAAAATATTTGTAGGAGGTACTTATTAGCTAATACACATCATAAATGGATTTCAGCAACATCGATCCATATGGATGTCATGTCTTCTATCAGACTCTCGAGTTCTTGATCAAATAACCACACGGTTCCACTGTCGTCACAAGCGCGACTCCCGAGTGCAGCGTGGGATTTGATCCCTGAACAGGCAGTGTTATTTAGCTTTTTCATTAAGAAATTAGACGTCGAAAAGAGCAGCCCGTGATCTGAATTTTGTGCCCAGCTGACAATAGCCGTGCCCTGTATAACAGAAACTTAAATTGGCGAAAAGTGGGTCAACTTACATACTATACAGTTCAGCCTAAAACTCCTCGGAATACAGGGGTGTTAAATGTTAGGGAGTGCCTCCGCCGCCGGCGCCGGCACCCAAAAATAACGCCATTGGGAACCGACAGTACATTACTGCTGGCAGTCGAGATTAAAAACATCGGCTGCCGGCACCGCCAGCTCCCTTAATGGACACCGGACGGCGCGGTGTTTATGGAAACCCTTCCAGTGTTCAGAATTAACCTTAACTAGAGTATTTTTTTATATATAGTTCGTTTTTGGCACTCGCCGGCCACTAATGAGACACCGTTCGCTGCGCTTGCTAGGCTCGTGCCTAGGGGGTCACAGTTCTAAACTAACCTAACCTTTTTTTGCGAGTAAAAATATTGGGTTCTGGGTAGTAGGTACTTGATTACTAGAATATAAAAAATAAAAAAAATAAAAATATTTTATTGTCAGGCATCAAGGCCCATAGGGTGTTAGTATTACATTTGACTTAAAAAAACTATATTAGTAGATATTAGATAACATGCAGGAACACAAAAAGAAGAAAGAAAAATAAAAAAACATAATAACAGGAGGGTTCAACAAGCTTTGTTGCCAACATGAAGCTTGGTAAACCTCCCCATTGTAGGCCCATCCAGCCTTTCTGCAAAAACCCTCAGAACGCTGTTGCTGCTCCCCCTCACCCGGAATATTACGGAGGCAACTTTCTTACGCATTATCGCAAAGTAGTCGTCAGTGTGCGCATCAGCGAACATACCTGACGCACTACAGTATGGTGGAAGCCTCAACAGCGCCCTGAAGGCATTGTTATATTGAATGCGCAGGGCATTGTCTGATTTTAGGGTATGGTTATCCCAAAGACTGCTGGTGTAAAATATTTGGCAGTAGGCCTTAAAAAGAGTTAGTTTCACGGGGACTGAACAACCATGAAACCTTCTGCAGACCATATTTCCCCTCACAGCCAGTGCCCTGCGCTCCCTTTCCATATCCAAGTCGTCTTTTAATTCCTCAGTAACAATGTGGCCCAAATATTTAAATTGGGCAACTCTCTGCAAAGGTGATCCATCTAATTTTACAGGAGGAACAAATGTTGGATTTTTATTCCTACCTCGAAACACCAACAACTCACTATTTGTAGGATTATATTTTAGCCCGTGCTGTTTGGCATATCCTTCACAAATGGAGAGTAGCTTTCTAATTCCACTGATAGTAGGGCTCAGCAGCACCATGTCGTCCGCATATTAAAATTAAAAATTAAAATTCATTTATTTCAGGTACCACATAACCCATATTGAAACCTTCTTTACATTTGCGTCTCCAAGCTCACACTACACTACTAAACAAACGAATAAATACAATATGAACACAACATCAACACAAATTAGAAACATTAAATTCAAATTACATTCAATCATAATTAATTAATTAGCCCTTAGTCATTTCAATAGTCTATTACGTGCGACACTATATGTAACTTGTCTGTCACAGCAGTGTCGCACATAAGGACAGTCCAACCTATTTGCTATCATATTCAGAACGACATTGGAGCTGGCCCGCACTCTGCGCACTAGAGACGCGCAGCGCTTCCGCATGGTCGCATGAAAACAATCCGTGCGCGCCCATGCGAACATACCCGAAGCGCTGCAGTAGCGAGGCAGACCCAACGTCGCTCTGAACGCGTTGTTAAATTGGATGCGGAGGGTGCTGTAGCTTTTCTGCGTGTAATTAGCCCACAGGCTGCAGGTGTACATGGACGTGCAATATGCTCGGAAAAGAGTTATTTTCACGCCATCAGAGCAACGCGCGAACCTGCGGGCCAGCATATTAGCTCTTTTAGATAAAGCCCTCCGCTCCCGTTCCAAGTCAGCATGATCCCTGAGATCAGCCGTGACTACATGTCCTAGATATTTAAATTGATTCACCCTGTCTAAGGGTACACTATTTAGACGTATAGGTGGTACATAGTCGGGGCATATAGCACCGCCAGCCTCAAAGACCATGTACTGACTTTTCTTAATATTATATACAAGTCCATGTTTAACAGCGTAATCCTCACATGTCGCTATCAACCTCCTTAGGCCACAAATCGACGCGCTCAGCAGAACCATGTCGTCTGCATAGCTTAAATTGTTGATACACACGTCGTCTATATGACAGCCGACGTGCTGACTGCTCAGCGCGACGATCAGCGCGTCCATGTAAAGGTTGAATAACGAGGGTGAGGTCAGTCCACCCTGCCTTACACCGCACTGTAATCGATATGGCTCCGACATTGCCCCCGACCATCTGACGCTGTTGACTTGATGCGTATACCAATACTTGAGGGTGGTAACAAGTTCTGGTGGTAGGTTGATACTCTCAAGTTTTTTCCACAAGAGATCATACGCCACCAAATCAAAGGCCCTGGACAGGTCGAGAAAACACGCGTATACCGGGGTCTTACGGTCATTATAGTATCTGACGGTATGCACAGTATGGCACTTTCCGTTGATAATCGGGGTCTAAATCCAAACTGCATAACTTAAGTTATTTAAACATACTCCATCTATATGGCATCCGACATGAGTGCTGCTGAGCTCAACCAGCAGCTTATTTACATAAACATTAAAAAGCCTCGGGGAAGTTAGACCTCCCTGCCTAACGCCGCACTCGAGTTTATACGGGTCAGACAACGCATTAGACCATTTGACGAAGTTCCTCTGTTTGTCATACCAAAATGATAATGTAGACACTAATGCAGTAGGAACGCCCGCCTCTATAAGCTTCTCCCATAAGACATTATAAGAAACCAGGTCGAAGGCCTTAGAAAGGTCCAGGAAACAAGCATACACAGGTGTTTTCCTGTCAGTATAATATTTGACAGTATGCTTCAACGCAAGTATAGCACTTTCAGTAGATAGCCCAGCACGAAAACCAAACTGTGTATCATGTAACTGGGTGTACCTACCGAGGCAGGGCCGTCTTAACCATATTGGGCGCCCGGGTGCGAAAATCAGCCTGCGCCCCCCTAACCAACGAAAAAAAAAAACATATATAAAATAGTAATAATAGTTTACTTATTAATATTAATAATTATTATAAATTATTTTATGTTTCATTTTATTATTTAATAAAATTAGGTATGTACATTTTTAAACATCAAATTCAATTTTTCTAGCTTTTAAGTTGGCAAACTTTTTATGATTTCGTCTGTTTTGAAATCTACTTTCGATTCGATACTTATTATGGCCAAATTTGTCAATCTATCTTGGGTCATGGTTGATTGTAAGTAGTTTTTTATTAATTATAATTTCGAAAAAACTTTTTACAAAAAATACAACCGACTTCCAAACTACAAAGTGAAAAATTACTTCAATTTCGGAAGTCGATGTCTTTGGATCAGTATTTTAGTATTTTGCCACCGACTTACCTTGACAACGTTATATTAATTTCCACAAAACAATTTTACACACTCCTTGCACAAAATTTGCATTTCACTACACGAATTAAATAACTTTTTTTCAATTCAAATAAATACAAAATAAGTAGAAATCTTATACCAAACGTTACGTACGGTCACTTACTATGGCCATCGGAAATTTAATGGTAATTCTAACACAATGCAAATAAAATCACTACTAAAACATTACATTTTTGCTGACACAATTTGTGTTGGTGACTAGATACTAGATAAGCGGGCGGCATTAGATCAAAAAGCGGGCGTCGCGTGTCAAAGGGCGTGCGCCCGCACTTGTAGCCATAAGCTCTCTTTGAATTCGCCGTGTGTGTTTGTTGGAATATAAATTTAATTTTCGCAGTTGTAAGATCTAAATTGGCTTGCATAACGCAAGTCGCAAGGCGAGTGTGCCGAAAGCTTCAGAGGCGTTTTTTTGTAAACAATATAGGTGCCTATATTTTTAGTATAATAATTATTAGTTTGATGTTATGAAAGATGTTATTTAAAAAAATTGTGATTACGCATGGTATATGTAGGTATAAGGCGATCGGCTTGCGCCTCCTAAGACCCTGCGCCCGGGTGCCACGCACCCCTTGCACCCCCGGGTAAAGACGGCCCTGTACCGAGGTGAGAGTCGAGCAAACTGTCAAACACTTTGGCTATCACAGTTGCCAGTGAAATAAGCCTGTAGTTACCTTTGTCTGCTATGTCCCCTGTCCGATTCTTCACAATGGGTACAACAATTGTATCCAGTAAATCCTGAGGTAAGTAAGAATGTCCCACACATAAATTGAAAAACATAGTCAACACTCTCGGCAGATGTATACCAGCATTTTGAAGGTGCTCGATGCTAAGTCCATCATGACCAGGCGATTTACCCCTCTTCATGCATTTAATTACAGATTTAAGTTCTTTACATGGAAACCAAAGGGGTGATCCCGATAAACATTTCTCAGCATCGCGCACCCTCGGCGCAGACTCAAGAGGTGAACTCACTTTAAAATGGTCTTTAAAACAATTGGCTATCTCAGCCTTATCGTTTTTACCATCCACGCTAACTGGTAGGCTGGGAGTATTATTTAGCCTCTTAGTACCCTTCCAAAATGATGAAAAACGTTTCTCTGAATGGAGTGAAGCCAAAATATCCATTTCTATTCTTTCTTGGTTCTTAATACACCACTTCAACTTTGATTTAAATATTTTACGACTTAATGTCATATCTTCAAAAATAGGACCACTACTGGGTTGCCCATACCACATCCATAATTTAAATTTAATTTTTGCCTGTGTGTGAAATTCTTTTACATGTTTGTTCCACCCTTTTATACCCTTTTATCCTATAATGCCTTTTGGGGTTCTGCTTATACTCGCAGCTTCACTTAATATAGACACAATTTGACTATACATTTTATCCAATAAAAAAATATGGTGGGTATTATCACAAAATTTATCAGCACAAAGTTCAAACTCTTTAGGAAAATCTAAGTTCTTTAATTTATTGTTACATAAAGATGAGTATTGACTGATTTCCTCTGGTTTTCGTTCCCCCCAATAGACACCGTTGTACGAAGATTTAATTACAGCAGTCTTCACTCTAATAACATTAATATCACACTCTACTTTTAAAGGAAAGTGATCAGACCAAAACGTGTCGTAAATAACTTTAACGTTTACAATTGTTTTTCCTGCCGACTGTGTAACAAGGCAGTGGTCAATCCAACGTTTACACCCGTGTGCGTCACTGATAAAAGTGTAAGTTTGCGATAACATACTTAGGTAATCAATGTCCGCACATAATAGCTCTTGCTCAGTACAAAAACTAAGAAGCTCGTTACAAAATGACTCACCCGGGTGCGCGTTGAAATCTCCCAACACAAACACTGATTCAACATTACTATTTTGTATGATAGAATACATTTCACTCAGGCATTCCGTAAAATGTGGTAAATTATCACTACAATCTGTTGGCATATACATATTTATAACCATAAAAAATCGGTTTCTTATCACTACATTTACTGCACAAATCCGGTTATTGTCACACTGCACCACAGACACGTTATCAACTGCACTTTTTCGCCACAATATGGCAAGACCTCCGTAAGGTCTACCTTTACAAATACCAGCTGAAGTGTCCACTGAAGACTTCGCAGTGTAACTGAAGTCTTGATCTATATTTTCCAGAAAGGATAAATCATGTGGATATAACCACGTTTCTTGTAACAAAACAATGTCAGCTGTTTTGCATAGTAAGCGCACACAGTTAACAGATCTCTTAATATTTTTACAGTTGAATGTTATAATGTTCAATTTTGATGTATTATCCATTATGAAAATATGGAAATTATAATTTATTATGGGAATACATTAATGGAAAAAATTATGTTTACCCGGTCAAATTGCCCCATTTCAGCAACCGGCGCCGGCAGCCAATTCAGCAACCGGCGCTGGCAGCCAATTCGGGACATGGCGCCGGCAGCTGAGGCACTTCCTAAATGTTAATTTACTTTCAGGCTTTCGATGCAGTGTTCTTCATATCAGCAAACAGCGAGAAGAACAAAGGCGTATATGTGATAGCCGGTGTTGAGCGCAGACCACTGGGGATGTGCAACGGACTCTTTTATATTGGCGTGAGTACATATTTCTAATGACGTTTTTATCTTCAAGGAAATACTGGTTATAGTATCATAACAAGGGGTACAATTATGGGACCACCTTGAGATAAGCGAGAGAGGACAGAGACCGTACCTACCTCATTTTTATTGCGTGAAAAACAAGTTTTTTTTTTCTTTTTATACTTGTGCAGGTCCTGTATAACCCCCTGGAAGAATGCTTATAATTCAGTCATACATTTTTTCATCACATTTTTGCGAAATTCGTCTCATAGTTACGACTCCTGTTTTACGACACCGGCTTTTGCCTGCCGCATTTTAACACCAGCAACAGTAGCGGATCCTAAGGGGTTCAAGTCTCTTGGAAAAGCATCTGAGTTCTTCTGTATTATTATAATTCAACTTTTTAGCAATCAATACACTACCTAAGGTACAATTGTCATCAATATTATCCTTTACTTAATAAGTACCTATTATGTTTTCAATTATTTTTTTTCTAAAAGATGTTTTCTGCCACTCTCACTGCCCGGTTTGGCCGCCATGTATATTCACCAAGATATCTCTGGTAGTCTACAACCTAACGAAGTCATTAAAGTATTTGCGAAAGTAATACAAGGAGGCTTGCCGTCCGATAAGGACCAAGCCCGGATCGACGGCGCATTGTGTTCCACGCGCGCCTCAAAGAGATGTCAGTAGAATCGATGGGGTCCGCTAGGGCCGATGCGGGGTTGCGAATAAAACCGAAAGGGAGATCGTGACCCCCGGCAACAGGGCAACCGAAGGAACACGGGTGGGTTTTAGTCACTAAGAGTCTGACACGCCCTCCCGCTCCGCCCAGAGCCGAAAAGTTATTTGATAATTTCCCACCCTAAAAAAAAAGGAGCCTTGCTATGCGTTAATCATAATAAACTTTGTGTGCTTTTTTAGTGTTTACTTTGCTAAAACCTATCCTCAGCGGGGTCAAGCCCCTCCCAAACGACAATCCTGGATCCGCTACTGACCAGCAATACCATCATCTTTGACAAAGTTGATTTGTTCCGCAGCTCCCGAACAAAGGCTTGTTATGCAGTAAGAAGTTACCTGACACGGTATTATTTGGGTCCGAAATCGGAGAGTTTGGAGCCGAAGGTCTTAAGATCACGCCTGTAGTGGCTATGGGGAAATGGACCGTCTCGTACAAGGGACAAATGTGGTACGTTTATTTTTCTAAACCAGTTTATGTTGATCTCGCATTGTATAGGATTTCCGTACAATGCGAGGTCAGTTTATACTGGAGACGTGAAGCTTGAGGTGTAGCCGTGTGTACTAAATAACGGTTAACTAGTAGGTACTAAACAATATAAGATTTTTTCACCAGGTTCCAAAACGACCCAAACAAGCTGGTTGATGTTGACTTCTTTGGAGAATGGACCGCTACGACGAAACATTTCGATTTCGACTCCGACCTCCATCCTCCGGCGATCATCAAGTCAATAGCTTTGGAGAAATGGAGCAGGGAATACTTTGAAAATCTTAAGACGTAAGTAAACAGAGGAAAGAATATCTTATTTGGTGGGGCTTGAGTGGCTCGTGGCATTAACAGCCGCACGGGTCGATCGAAGAATAAGCTACGCTTGCTGCAGTCGGTTCATGGATGGGTAACCATCTTTATAATATATCGAGACCCCTCCGTGCCTCGAAAAGCACGTTAAGCCATTGGTCCCGGCTGTTAGATATTGGTGCCAATTCCCTTGTTCACAAACTAAACTAAATTTAAGTTCAGTGCATCTTTTTCTTTCTATTTCACCAAGAAAAGGACAGAAGATAAATTTTAGTTTAGTCCTGTCAAATTAATCAGCGCTTGACATAAGTTGACGTAATTTTAGTCGGCAAGTTTTTAATCACGTCTAAACTTGTATGAAGAGTGACAGGCGCTGATTAATTTGACAGGACTAAACTAAAATTTATCCTCTATCCTTTTCTTAATAAAATAGAAAGAAAAAGATGCACTCAACTTAAATTTAGTTTAGTTTGTGAACAAGGGAATCGGCACCACTATTCTTGTATCTTTAACAGTCGTTACGGGTCGTCAGAAGCCCGAAAGTCTGAAAACCAGTCTCACCAAAGAGTATCGTGTTACCCAGTAACTCGGTTGTGGAGGTCAGATAGGCAGTCACTCCATGTAAAATACTGGTATTCAGCTGCATACGGTTAGACTGGAACGCGACCCCAACATAGTTGGGAAAAGGCTAGGCAGATGAATCTTATTTGGGAGGAAGTTATTTTTACCACCGTGGAACTGGTTCGCCGATGTCAAATAAATTGGGATAGGATAAGAGCAGGAAGTTGATGAGAAGTGATAGATAGGTAAATTGTCCATTTATTTTTGTCACACATTTCATATAGTTTGGAGTGGGAATGAGAGGGGGCTAAAAATGTATTAGGTTTGTATGTCAAGAATTTCTCAGTAGCAGCTTGGTGTTAGTAATTTGGCAGTGGTACCCTCGGGCTTCGGAGAGCACGTAAAAGCCGTTGGTCCTGCGCCTGATCTCTCTCCGGTCGTGTCGGATTGCCGTCCCATCGGACTATGAAAGTGAGGGAAGAGAGAGTGCACGGTCTGTGTTTGCGCCAACACTTGTGCACTGAGCCAGGTTCGCAGATCGCACTTAAGATGATAATACGAATATGTAATTTAATGTTCATATTCGAATTAAACGGTTGCTCAAATTCGCTCATACGAATATGAACATTGAATGCCATACAAATAATTTTGTATATCTCCTGCGTAGTTGGCTATAGTCTCCGTTGACAGGAGGATATTGTTAATAATTGAATCATACGTTTCCTGTTGCAGGGCTCATCAGTCCCATTACGAACAGTTCGGTACTTTGAAATGCAAGTTCAAGATTGAAAACCAATCTTTTGAATACACACTTCCTTCCTTCAGGGATCACAGCTTTGGTAAGTCAACTATCACAGTTTTCTTTAGAAAATATAATTCACGCCTTTAAAATTACCAACTACCCAAAATTAACGAACATTACTTTCTACACAGCATGAATAAGAATCATTTATTTGCAGAAAATATAGGTTTTATAGCTTGTCCAGCTATACCAGTCGGAAAAACTGTTGGTGGTTTAATGTATTTACAGTCCATTTGCCTGTTTAGCGCACTGGCACAGGGGCACGTGTCCCCCAAACGGTTTAAATACAATCAAATCATCTGAATGGACTGGCCTAATGAAGACATTGCTTCAATAATGAACGCTGGAGACGTACGCTACTATATCTTCAGCAGCAGTGGTGAAACTACTTAGGTTCAAAGTGTTGCAGTCAGTTCGTGCTCGGGCCCAGATGCATCGGCCTAGAGCCTCAGTCGGCGAGAGGATTTTAGAATAACATAATGCTAAAAAGATAGCGCGATAGGGCCTCGCGCGTCCAATGATTATACAGCTTGAAAAAAATATAATAGACGTGGATATATTTAGTAACCTGTTCCGCTTAGCTATTTCTAAAGAGCAATAAAAAACCCTGAAAGAAATCGACGCGTGTTTCACCTCTCAACGAGGCATCCTTAGGATGACGATTGACTTGTCGCGAACCCGAACACGGCGTGTTGCCACACCGAACGCTGAACGCAGAGTGAGCCTATCGCCCGTCAAACCCGAAAAACCGGAACAGGTTACTAAATATATCCACGTCTATTGTATTTTATAATGGATTTCCGCAAGATGACGCCTGAATGAATGAATTCTTTTAAACAGCTTTATTCAACTCATAAAAAATATTTTGCTAATACTATGTCTGGTCAAAAGAATAACTAACCAAATCAATTCGAGGTGGAGTGCTTAAATTGTTGAGCTCGCTTCGCTCACTAGTTATTCTTATAATGTCATTGAAAAATAATGAATCCCAAAAATGGCGTAGCGCAATACTAGATATGGGAGACACTTCTTAACTATCTGGCCCATGTGCCTCTCCCAGAAATAAATCCTGGATCCCCACTTTATCCCAGCAGTAGAAACATCAAAATAAGAGCAAAATAAAAAACCAAGGCTGCGAACAATACCAGTAAAAACCAAAACCAGTGAAGCATGCCAAAACTACACCTCCCCTCAACTGTGCATACACGCTCGATCGCACACATTTACAATCAAACTACACCTCACTAAGTGCACACATGTTTACGAAACCGGCCTCACGTCACTGTTGACAGCGATATGTCTTAGTTTTTTATTTGGCTTAGGCGGCTGGATTACTCACCATTACACGGGTCACCCTGCTTGTTTACCACTGACTCTTGTTCATATCTCAGGTCAGAAACGCGACTGGACTCTGATGCACAGATACGCGTTCCACCACATCTTCCTGGAGAACGGCTCCAGCATCAGCGTCGGAGTTGTCTGCCAGCCGTCCACTGCCTCCGTGTAAGTCTTTATCGACAACATTTAACCACGACCTACAACTCGTCTTAGTCAGGGCCACCACTGCTCTAAAAAGCTTGCAGCCACCAGTGCTTTTAAAACAAAATTGAACCTTCAACTAGAGCTTTGTTTTTCAGTTTAGAACTCGGTCAGATAGCCTTTACATCCGGCGAGGTGCTGCCAATTAAATGGGTGGACTTGAAACTCTACCAACACGGAGAAAACGGGACAGCTCCCAGAGACTATGCCTTCAAGTTCCAGGCAGGGGACGAGGAATATACTGTTCAGGTACACATTCGTCTTTTAAATCTACAGGGTGTACCAGAAAAAAGTGAAAGAAAGAAAGAAAAACAGAAAAATATACTTTAAAACTATAAAAATAGAAAACAATTATTATAATACCAAAAGGGACTCAGCTCAGCATAATATCAGTGGTCAAATTTAAGGGTATAGTATATACCCTCATCCGTGCCTCGAAAAGCACGTTAAGCCGTTGGTCCCGGCTATGATTCGTGGATCTTTGATAGTCGTTACGGGTCGTCAGAAGCCCGAAAGTCTGACAACCAGTCTTACCAAGGGGTATCGTATTACCCAGTTACTGGGATGTGGAGGTCAGATAAGCAGTCGCTCATGTAAAATACTGGTATTCAGCTGCATCCGGTTAGACTGGAAGCCGACCCCAACATAGTTGGGAAAAGGCTAGGCAGATTGATTTGTACAGACCACCAAACTGAGCAACTTTATCAATGGGACCAACATCGTAATTTTGAAAAAATTACCATCCGTTCCATACATTTGGGGGAAGTAGGTATTGAAGTCTTGTATGGGACAGCTTTTCGCGATTATGATGTCGGTCCCATGGAGAAAATTGTTTAGTTTGATGATCTATTCCTTAAAGACCACACCTTTCTGGTACAGTCTGTATTTAAGTATACTTAATTATATTATTATTATAAAGAGGTTTAGTGAGTTTGTATGTAGGAGGTAATCTTCGGAACTTCTGATCCTATTCCGAAAACTCTTGGGAAGCTACAGTGCCTATTGTCGAGTGTCATAGGGTATATTTTAACTTACAACAAGAAATTAAATTATTTAGTACTAACTTATTAATGAATGTTGTACTTACATCAGAAATGATTTTCCTTGTTAGTATTTATATGAATACTAGCTACAACCCGCAGTTTCACCCGCAGAAGTCTCGATCCCGTGGAAATATCGGGATAAAAAGTATCCTATGTGTTAATCCAGGTTATAAACTATCTGTGTACCAAATTTCATCGAAATCCGTGCAGCCGTTTGAGCCTGAAGAAGAAACAAACATACACACACACTCACAAACTTTTGCCTTTATAATATTAGTAGGAAAACACAAATATAATAAAAATTCATAAACTACCTACAAATATGTTTTTTGAAAATTTCACTGATAGTTATATCGATGTTTTTTTTTCGATATATCGAAATCCATATCGATTTTTTTATATCTATACGATATAGGTATATATCGATACTTTTTGTCACTTCTTGCAACCCGACCCTGAGGCCTATGTCTACCAGTTTACTTCTAAGGCTGTTTGCCTAGTGTTTAATGCCATGTTTATTTCAGGTCCTAGTTGAATACGAAGCGGTCCACTATGTGTCCTCTGAATGGGATGCGCGAATGGTCGAGAGATTCTGCAAGTTTGTCGTGAACAACGTGCCAGGACGAGGAGTCTCCGAGTTCCACTACAAACATAAGGATGGAAGACCAGAGTCGGCTGCCAAGGATGACCCCGAGTGGTACAGGAAGATGTGCCATAAAATATAAGGAACAGAGTTTACTTTACTCTATCGTGCACATAGAAGTTGATAAGCAATCTTATTTACCGAAACAATAACATGCACTAAATGTATTCTTTTTTTCTTTTACTTTTTTCACTTACTTTTTATATACGTACACCTCTGCTTAACCCTTCGAGGAATAGAAGTGACAATGTAATGATAAATTATGTTATGTTGTTTAGAAAGTGTACTGACTGAATTGACGTACTGTCGAAGAAATGCATATCTATATTCTATACACCGTAAAGACTATTTCTCCTTGCAGCGCTCGGCCGGTATAGAAAGCGGCCAGTGGTCATCGTGTTCACGGGATTTTGTTTTCAAACTGCTTATAAATTCGTTTCTTCGATAGTACTTACTTACCTATTTATTGATAAAAATTAAAATAAGTTATCGAACACGACTGTACTTTTTATTCGTCCTACCTACCTCTATCGTCCTACAAAAATATCAAAAAGCGTGCTTCACTACAAATAGCCTAGTAACTTAATAAAATAAAGACCATGGTAAAACCTTGAGTGCTACATCCTACCGACTGAATTTATCATTCAGTATCCAATGCTTGTTAAAATCTTTTCAAATTATTGGTTGATAAAACACAGCCGTCAATGTATAGCGTATATGGTAGGAGTATTGCCGGTTCCCGACCTTGGGTGCAGTATACAGGGAACAGTCCTTTGCCCGCTCCAATTATACCACTAATCGAATTGACTGACTGGACCACGAATGGGATAATTGCGCACGCGCATCCCATTTTATCTACATGCAGTTTTATTTTTAGTAAAGAAAAATCAATTATTCAGAAGAGGAATTTCTCAGTAGCAGCTCAGTCTGGATTTGTGCCCGGTTATTGGCAAAAAGCCTTTTGCCATCAATTTTGGGGCTCAAACATATCTGGCAAAATGTGGGTAGATAAGTGGAGTCTAGCCACTCCAAGTCTGCATAAGTAAGAAAACGGTGGAATTTGAAATCTATAGACGGCAACACCATCTTGTCCTACGAAAAAAGAATTTGATACTTTGTTTGTCTTTTTGTTTTCGATAGGTTATTTTTTTTTTATTCTGATTTATTCTTGGTAAAGAACGATGCAGTGTGGATTTGATACAGTTTTGTCATCGTATGGAGGTAGAGCATAGGAGGTACGACATAGTCTATTACACGATATAATCTATTATGCAAAAATCAAAAGGCGAAATATCAAAATCATTAGATCTACTTACAACCCCGAAACCACCCCGAAACTGACATAATTGACTGATGTAAAAGTATAGGTACCATATATAAAACTTTTTGGGGTTGCCCATTTATTCCATTGCAGGCTTAGCGTGGCCAGACTCTACGCCTCTGCCTAACCTTTCTGCAATTACAAGCGAGATATTTTGTAAAAAAAACAATCGTTCATTGCTAAACACTTTCATTTCATATTCTTATCAAGCCCACACACAGATTTAGGCTTGTATTCTAGAATGATGATCAGTCTTAAACTAAGCCTTTAGCGTTCCACTGCTGGACATATAAGTATGCATCTTTTTCTTTACCAGCTGCCTTTTGAGGATATCCAGTCAATTTAGTAGCTAGCTGAAGGATAGCCTACGCTGCTCACGCTACGCAAGCCCACAATGCTGAAATCTTCTTTAAATCTAGATTTAAGTATCAATTTGCATAAAATCTGACTGAAATATTCGTGTTTAGATTTGAACACAGTATAGACTAAAAAAAATTCGAAATTACCTCGATCTTAAAACCAAGGTTTGGATAAGTGCATAGAATCCAAGACTGTTGTACTGCTAAGTGGAGGATTTCATCAGATGAAGAGCCCCTAAACCTGACAATAATGACCGGTGTTGCTATTTTACATGGCCGATAATAGCCATTTTCTGTTTGGCTGGCAGAACGTCGTCCTATCCATCACCGATCCTACAAGCATGAGAATTACGTCATTTTCCTCTCTACGAATCTAAATTACTAAAAAAATTCAGCTAGTCAGGAATAAAACAGAAAATTTTGCATCATCCTGTATTTAGCGGCAGTGTTTAGGGTCTCTAAATATGTGAAGTAGGTTTGTCAGAACGTTTGCACAATCTAGTAGTCGGCAATCACGTTCGATAGAGAGGACTATGAAGAATTGAAGATTGTGCAGTTCTAAGTCAAACCACCTAAAAAGAAGGTAAGTTTACCAAAATCTAGTTGGTGAACTCTACGGACCGGTCAATATCGACGCGATAATTTTTTTTGGATTACAACTTAATTTCTTGAATTAATTATGAAGAGCAGATTGATTTAAACCGAAAAAATTCACAAAGTTGAGTCGTTATTTTTTGTTTTTATCAAACAAAATCTAATTAACTTCACCGAAATAATAGAGCCAATCTTGACATGAGATTTAGATTAAATTCCTTGAATTCAATAAACTTTCAGGAACCGGGGTAAAGTTGTATGCAAAAAAGAATTGGAAAAAAAATACGATCGCGCAAAATCAACAGCATCTTCAGGTATAGGTCAAATCTGACTAAAAAGCGACTCTTATACTAATTTTCTTATAACTTTCAAGAACTACCCAGCATGGATTTCGACGCCATCTTAGAAGACGTGGGCCAGTTCGGAAGGTACCAGAAGATGGTCATCTACCTGATCCTTCTTCCAGCTGTGATTCCTTGCGGGTTCCATGCGTACGCGCAGCTGTTCATGGCCGCCCATGTGGAGCACTGGTGCCGAGTGCCCGAATTAGACATCATATCGGATGTTAGTCTTGCCAAAAATTTGAGGTAAGCTGCTGTGCTTGACTTAAAAAAAATACTGCTAATTAATATGACAAGTTTCATTATTTTAGGACCATAAAAAATTACCATAATGAAGATCAGGGTCTATATAAGGCGAAATTCAGCCAGCAAAGGCCAGTACGATCTATGAATTTTTTCCCAAGTTACCTCGAGTTACGAACTGCGGGAGAGAAACCTCCCAACATTTTGTACCTACTCTAAATCAAGCCCTATATATAATTTCCCGACATCAATCGTCGAGCAGTTGTCCACCAGACACGACACCTATCTGGTCGGAGGATCCTTCCTTTTCTAGAGAGGATGAGTGAACTTTACACCCTGTTCCCATACCTCTATAATATAACTAACCTCCTAACGTGTCCTCTTAAAATTTAATTTTATGTGTATAATAAATTTTACTTTCTAGTATCCCTATGGAGTTGAAAAATGGTCAACTAGAGTATTCCGAGTGCACCATGTATAAACTGAACTATAGCGACATCGCGAAGAACTACCAGGGTATTGAAGGTGGCCTGAAGTCTCTGAAAGGCTCCCCAGCTGAAGTCATACCTTGCACCAACGGCTGGACATATGAGAAGAGCGTGTATAAAAGCACCGTGGTCACAGAGGTAGGTGGTTCCTAACAATGTCAGAACGAAAGATATAAAAATTGCACAATCTGGGAATCAAATTAAACACCCCACGTTCAGCAGTAGCTCAGTAATCATAACTAACAGACTACATATTCGCGTGAGAGCATGAGCGAAGCGAGCTGTTCTCTCAGTATACCGAATAATATTATGCGGCAAAGTTAAAAAAAAAATTGTTTTGTACTTTAAACATTTATTAATATACTCTTATAAATTGTTAACAGTGGAACCTGGTTTGCAACAGCGACTTCTATCCAACCCTTGGTTTAGTCCTACTGGCTGTTGGGGGCATCATTGGGAACTATATCTTCGGCTATCTTCAGGACACCATCGGGAGGAAACCATCCTTCTTCATCTATCTTCTTATCGAATGCATATTCGGGGTTGCCACAGCTTTCTCTCAGAACTACGTGATTTGGTGCATCTATAGATTCGGTGTGGGGTTCACCGTGCCTGCTATTATGACCACG
The DNA here is from genome assembly GCA_963680765.1 of Agrochola lychnidis. NCBI lineage: Eukaryota > Metazoa > Arthropoda > Insecta > Lepidoptera > Noctuidae > Agrochola > Agrochola lychnidis. The sequence continues at coordinate 3,237,134 of OY796866.1, read as the reverse complement.
CCTTATGTTTTAGGTAATTCAATTCTTATTTTTTTCTTAATATCAAGAAATACCATCACCAAATTTAGGGTTCTGTACCGAAAATATACGAACTAGTCCTAAGCCGCCGCCTTTCTTTTCGCCACAGGGCTATATCTTTAGAACGGTAACAGCTAAAAAGCAAAATGTGTACAAATTACCATGGTAAAAAAGGGGGAATACCTACTTTTTATAAGAAACCACGAAATAAAACAGGTTTTCAATTATTTTAATATTGTACAGTTGACTATAATAAAGGTGTATCCAAACATAAAGCAGCAATCGTGCGCGGCCTGCCGCGCTATTATTGCACGACCGCCGCACGCGAACGCTTCTGTCTAAGTGTCTACCGCAGACATTCGTTGGTTTAGTCCTAACTAGAGCGCAGCAGAAATATGTCCTGCTAACGTTGCGTGTTGCTGCCGCGCTTTTGCCGTTCAATATTTAGAAACCTTTAAACGAACACTTTAATCTTCCTTCCAGCTATAGAACTGGTGGGGCCAAAAAGCAGAACGCTTTGCACTATTTTATCCAACATTGCATATTCCACGGGCCTAATCCTACTGGCTGGTGTCGTCTATCTAATAAGAGACTGGCGCCATCTAGCGTTGGCCACCACACTCCCTTTCGTCTGCTTCTTCCTGTACCTCTGGCCAATGCCAGAAAGCCCAAGATGGCTTTTAGCCAGAGGAGAGTTCGACAAAGCTGAAGTTATTTTGAAGAATATGGCCAGGTTAGTTTGACTTAAAGAATATTATTTTTAAAAAGTAAAGGCCTTTATTAAATAGACTTGCACTTCACAGGATTAACGGCAAATCCTTACCAGCAAACTACATGGTGCAACTACATCGAAAATATCAGACAGACAAATTGAAAAAAGACATCGAAAAGACAAAAATGAGAAAATACGGCATCTTGGACTTGTTCAGGACACCTAACTTGAGGAAGAAAACTATCATAATCACGTTTATTTGGTTTACAAATACGAGTGTTTATGTTGGCCTATCGTACTATGCGCCTGTTTTGGGTGGAGACGAGTTCCTAAACTTCTTTTTGGCCGGGATTGTGGAGCTGCCCACATATTTGTTTCTGTGGCCGTCCATGGAGAGGCTCGGAAGAAGGTGGACCTTGTGCATGAGCATGGTAGTTGGAGGTGTTGCGTGTTTGACCACGTTTTTGGTGCAACATGGTTAGTATCTATTTTACTACTACCCATGGGCAGACCTTCCTTTAAACCCCAAATCTAGACACTGTAGTGTGTCTTTTGCTGTATCATATTTTCCATTTCGGTATACAATCAAAATAGCCTTGAATAAACATAAGTAAATGTTATTTTTTCAGAAACCTACGTAACCCTAGCTTTGTACTGCGTCGGCAAAATGGGTATATCATCTTCTTTCGTTGTGTTGCCCCTAATGGCCTCGGAATTATATCCAACGGTGGTCAGAGGCCTCGGCATGAGTCTAAGCTCCGTACTGGGCATGTTGGGCCCTATTTTTATACCACTCGTCAATTACTTGGTAATGTATCAAACAAAATATAATGAGGTACCTCTTCATTAATTACAGTACGCGGCCGTTTAATATAGCACATCGAGTTTTGGAATAATTTGGCTTTGTTGAGACGTGCAGCCTCGGATTTCCGCCTAGGCCTGCAAGGCTACAGCCTAGGGCCTACCTGGTCGGGGTAGTTGGGTGAGTGGGGGGCCACTAACCCAGCTACCCCGACTAGGTAGCTTGCCTGCCTGATGGGGGATGCTAAAAATTGTTGAACTCGCTTCTGATTATAGTTTGGTCTTATTTCTTCTGCTTTTCTACATAAGTCGACAAAGCAACTCCTATTTCTGTTTTAAATTGTTAAAAGATATCTATCGTTTCCGAGGCGGGGGTGCTAACATTTTTCGAGCTCGCGTCACTTGATATTACATCTTAGTTACTTTCTTGAATAAGTCGACAAAGTAACTCCTATTACTGTAACAATATTAAAAAGAGGTTAGGAGGTTCCTTTCTCTGGAGCCCTGACCGCCGGTAGCTTGGACCCTGTTCCCGATACCGGTGGGGATACTATTTTTTATATTTTTAAATGTTTTTGTATAATTTTATTCTAATGTTTAAAAATATAATTTATATGTAAATAATGAAATAAAAGAAAAATTAAAAAGAAAACCTAACCTTTTCGAGGCAGCGTGCTAAGTATTTCGACGTTCATTGCTGAGTGGGGGACCCCATTTAGTTTTACCTCTCCGGGCTCCCGAAAGGCTTAGTCCGCCACTGTGCCTAGGGGCCGTGGGTCTCTTAGTTCCGGCCTGGGGGCGTGGTCTGACGCATACCTGTGTGACAGTCTCCTTTTATAACCCGATAAAACTCGCTACCAGCTACCACTTAACTTCGTACATCCCAGGAGCACCCGCCACCCGGACGTGACCTGCAGTGGCCAAATGGAAAGAAATAAATCTACTGCGGACCCAAGTATGCCACTACAAGCACAATCTAGCGAAATGAGGGATTATTGACCCAACTGACACCTAATGCGAATGCGATGCTCCTGACCAAACCGCATGCCCCATATGGCCATTTTCACCTACTGGGCCCAAGGCCTCTAACATTATTATATAATATTTTTACCTTTGCCGTTAACTCGAAAAGAAGAAGAACTCGATGTGCCATATTAAAGCTCGGGTACTGTACCTGCATCATCTGATATTGTGCTCAATATTTATCCAGCACATCATTCACTAAAAATAAAGTTTCATATTTTCAGGGCTCTGACATAATGGTACTTCCATTAATTATAATGGGCGCTTTACTAGTAGCAGGAGGTATAGCCAGTTTACTGTTGCCGGAAACCCTGAATCAGCATCTGCCTCAAACTTTAGAAGACGGTGAAAAAATGGGCCTCGATACCGATTTTTGTTGCAATCCACCGGTCAAAGAAACCAATTCGAAACATGAAGGAAAAGAAACCGACTTAGAACAGCATAATTGTAACGCATGCAATGCTTTGTGTTCATGTCAAATGGTTAACGTATCCCTGGTAGATAATATTGCCGCAGTTATTGAAAAAGACAGTGAAAAAGTAGATTTTATTATTGTTAAACAATAACATTGTTAACGTTATTTTATTGTATTAAAATGCTATCTTCAAACACACAAACGCACTTTCCTTTCCCCATAAAAGTCCTCTCTATACATATTCAAGTCCAGAGACAGATACTGTGTCAATAACTATAGACCAATATCCATACAGTCCGCGACACCACTGGAATTCGGTGGAAAAAAGTGAAACAATTTTTTTTTAAACAATTGAATGCAATAACATATATACTTGCGTCGCGTCTATTGGACTTGAGTAGTGGTGCGGACTCTCAACGTTGTCAAAAATTTTAGAATGATTAATGAACACCAGATTTACGAAATTCTTTGAACAAAATTCTTTTTATCTCTATCACAGTTTGGCTTTCGATCTAGCAGGTCAACAGCTGAAGCCATCCACGAACTAACAAATCACATAGTCAACAAACTAGATAGTAAAAAAGACCTTAGCCATTTACCTAGATTTAGCTTAAGCATTTGACACAGTATCTGTTCCTATTTTGTTAAAAAATTAGAGAATAGGGGAATGAGAAGTCTACAACTTCAACTATTCATAGACTATTTATCTGACAGAACACAAACTACTAAAGCAGATAATTGGATTAGCGACGAACTTCCTAATCAATTCGGCGTTCCACAATATGATATCCTCGGTCCAACATTATTCTTAGTTTATATAAACGTTTAAAATTATGCTCAACAAGGTTTTAATACGGTGTATATATAGTTGTATTACATTTTGGTTGATCCTGGGGTCTAAGGGAAGTCCTTAGACCCCAGGATCAACCAAACTTCAACTTGAAAGTCCACTCATGTATGTACCTAATTTCATCAACCATTGTTCTTGTCCAGTATTAGTTAAAACGAATTCTATCAAATATCTTGGCATAATCATAGATTACCGTCTCAGCTTCCAACAACATATTGAAACCTTAGTTAAAAAAGAATCCGAAAATGAATCTACATTGTAGTGACACAGTACCTGTCACACAGTCACCAGAGAACCGTATACCACATACCACCGAACCAGCTACCATATACCACCGAACCAGCTACCATATACCACCGAACCAGCTACCATATACCACATACCACTCAACCATTACCACGTTTTTGACAATCCGCAAGAAACAGAGAAGCAATCATCTTGATAAAGACGAGTAACGAGTATCTTAATAAAGAAACAAGATAATCGACGCGGCACGAGCGTTATCACAACGCCGCACTCGTTCGCCGGTTCGCTTCCAAAAAAGCGGTTTGTAAGCGCAAGCAAAACAAGCAGAAGCACCAGCACCCTCCGTATCTTCACGCATCGAGACCACGCAGATGGATATCTTCACTCGACGACGGCTCACGGCGAAAAGGATCGAGCTCTTTTTTTTTTTTGACCGGCATCTCGCAGTATTGACCACTAAGGTCTTGGCTGCTTAACCGGATTTTCCTGTGGGTACCATAAGCTTCTACACTTAGAGCCTCCAGCCAGGAGCTATTTATCTATTCTAAATTAAAATTAAGCGAATGCTCGCTAAGGGCACCCCCTGTGGGGTACGAACCTCGGCTTAGGGCATCGCTGAGGGGAGGACAGCAAGAAGGGACAGGCTGGATCAAAATTATATTTCCATCATGATTATTAGGCGGGGTATTTAAAGCTACGTGCTCAGCTGCAACAACTGCTGGCACCTCGTTTTCGAGCAAGGGTCGGGGGGGAGTTTCATTTACTCGGGCAGTCGGTCGCGATCGCAAAAGACCTCGGCGGCGAGGTCGGAATGACGGGAGGCGTCTGTTTTTGTATACTGTATTGGTGGCCCTATTCTGCTCCTGGAGGAGTGTGATGGGGTCATCTGGGTCAGAGAGTACATGCCTAAGGCGGCGGGTCTTACTAATTCAGGATGGGGTATATTCGGCTGCCTCGACAACCAGAGGGTTGCGATGTCTGATAGCGGAGTCAAAGTAACGCTTGGCCTTCGCCAAGCGTTACTTTGACTCCGCTATCGTTTGAGAAACTGGTGAATGGTTGGGATTTTACAATCGAGATGGAGGATCTCGTTTCGGACGAACCAGGGGGCTCCCGTGGCCTTACGAAGGAAGCGGTTCTGTAGGGTCTGCATCCTATGGATTGAATGGGGTTTGGTGTGGGCAAATACTGCTCCCGCATAAGTCATGATGGGACGAATACACGCTGTATAGATACGCAATTTGCACTTGAGTGACAATTTGCTGCGTGCGTTTAGGATGCAGTGAAGTCTACTTAGAGCGAAAGCGGCTCGCGAACGAACCGTCTTTATGTGCTCTGAAAAGGAGAGTTGATGGTCTAGGATCAACCCTAGGTACTTGGCTCGCTTCTCCCAAGGGATCGGCTTGCCGTACAAGGTGATTTGTCTGGAGGGGGGGAGAGATCTAGATCTTGGTTTCGAGAAAGAAACCGCTTGACTTTTGTTAGGATTTACTTCGATTCTCCACCGTCTAAACCAGGCGCCAAGGTTGTTGACAGCCCTTTGTAGAGTTAGGAGAGACGAAGGGGAATTACCTTTACCTTTACAGATGATCGCAGTGTCGTCTGCGAACAGAGCGAGCTGCGTGTTACTGTGTTTGGGGATATCGCTAGTAAATAGCGTGAATGCGAGGGGAGCTATCACTGAGCCCTGAGGGACTCCTGCCCTTATGGGTCGGGGGGAGGATAGGGCTCCTTTGATGCGGTAGCGGAAGGTGCGGTTCGACAGGTAGTCTCGTAAGATTAGCACGAGCCAATCTGGCACACCGAGTTTGTAGGACCAAGCTCTGCACGCGACTCCTATTTATGCCTTCGCAGCGAATAATGCCGTGTGCAACGCAGCGCCCCGCGCCCCTCGCGCGGCGCGCTCTACGGCGCATCGCTATTGGTCGATTTATTGTTAAGTAACATGCTAGTGCCTAAGAGTATCAATGTATGAATAGTATAAAATAAGGTGTTTTAGGAAATAAAATATAGTCTATCTGATTTCGTTCTTCTGTACAGTCTAGTTTTATTTACGACAGCAAGAGTACCCTAATATACTCTACATAAATAGCGACCCAAACGCTTAAAACATATTTAAAAATCTAAGACATTTGTCTGTTATTACTGTGCGTTCGCATTGGCGAAACATTTACAGCGAAACATGTTGGAATCTCTATTTTCTGTCAATATTCCATACAAAGTTTGACAGGCAATAGAGATTTCAACATGTTTTGTTGTGATGTTTCGCCAGTGCGAACGCGTAGTAAGATAGATCAGTTATTAAAACAGTTTACTTTGCACTATGCCAGCCAGTCTTTGCTAGTATATTGCATTACCACTTGAGGCGATACCTCTAAAACTTGTATGATTAAGGAGAATGGCCAAAAAAAACTCAGGCCCGGCGCAAAAGTTTTATATCTCAGATTTTACATTTAAATTGATAAAGTTATTCTTAGTTGTACAGTACAGACGCCAGCACATCAAGCTACCCGAAACTGTCAAATTTTCCCAATCAACTTTGAACCTTAGACTTCAGCAATAAAGTTGAAAATCTATTAAATAAAGGAGACGTTTCATTTTTGTATGGGACTCCGGCCATAACATGTACACTTCAGAAAACCTGGGAAACGAACTCCTAAATACAATGAAGACTGTTTTTTTCCATAATATCTAATACTTTTTGGGCACAAAATAAAAACCGAAAATGTTTGACGTTTGTCAGGAGAAATACGATTATCGACAGCTAGCCATTTTCGTCCAGAAGTACCTACAAATCTATAATCCACAAAAGCAGTTTTTTATTTTTATGATGAATCATACTTTCTAATTAATCAAAAAAGTTGTATAAGATAGCTATCTTATTGTAGTACAGAAATACACGCCTTTCATATTTATTTGAATAACGTCTACATGATATTATTTTGTTAAAATGTAACATGATTTCTGGACGAAAGCAGTATGCAAGTAAAACGACGCCATGATGAATAAAATATGGCAATAATTTGTTAAACTGTTATTTTTTGTGCCGACGTAATCAGAGGAATAAACAGGAAAGAATATTTTTCCTCAATTCGTGGAATTTTTTCCTTTTTTTTCATTAACGTACACTTCATGGCCGAAAATGAAACATCTCCTTTGACAGATTGTAGTAGCTTGATGTGCTGGCGTCTGTACAATCCTACTCTTTATATGTCTGTGGTACAATCAACCTTTCCATGACGTCATTCGTCAAGACGGCAAGCCGCAGTCTGTTCAGAAAATCATAAAATGTATCCGACCACAGAATCATAGACGATAAAATTTTCTTGTCTATGAAATAATGAACGAAATCATCAGCTGTCACAAATGTCAGAATCCTAGTCAATGTGCGGCTTTTGGATTATGAAATAAACATTATTTGTTGAAATAAAACTATTATATTAATTTTATAATTATGGCTTTATCGTTTTTACGTAGTAGTGTAATTGCCCGAAATGTTAAACGTCAACTTTATCAAAACAAACGCAATGCTGGATACGTTGTCCTGTGAGTAACATTGATTTTTATTTTACATTATTATCTCTGTGTATAGAAATTATCGTAAGATTAATTAATGAAAACGTTTTGAAATACAGAATCTGCACATTCTATTTCTGTATGAGAAGGTTTATAAGTGTCTCATGTTTTCTCAGTAGAAATGAAGAATTTTGAATACACCCATCATACCCAGTCTCTAGTATTGAAGCTTTATATTTACGTAACATTTAAATCCAAAGTATGGATAGATAAGTACACTTTATCACATAAACAGAAATAATTATGTCTAAAATTACTATAACCAAGAAGTGCTCACTCTCAGCAGTCTATACTTCCTTGAGCTGGGATAGGCCAGGATATTCAGAGTTAAGTGATTCCTAATGAAATACTTACCAAATTGTATTTTTTTTCCAGTATTCCAGAAATAGGAGAAGATGCAGAAAATACTTTGTTGTCAGAAAATGGGCTGCCAGAGTTCAATGATATCTCAATTGAAAAATGTATAGCAACTATCAGCAAACAAAGTCTGGAGTATGAGAATGGAGTCAGACAGATTGAACACGCCTCAGAGAATTGTAAAAATGCTTTTGCTGAAGTATTTAAGCCATTGGAAAAGCTAGACTCACAGCTTGAACTCACATGGGGCATGGCAAAGACACTGTACCTTGGAAACAGTTCACTTATGCCTACAAAGTCATATATTCAAATACATGAGCGGGCACACAAAGCACGCTCCTCTAAATTCAACAGCATACCTATCTTCCAAGCAGCCATCACAGAAAAGAATCGCCTTAAAAAACTAACGGATGAAGAACAGAGGCTACTTGACAAGTACATTTTAGAAGGTAAACTGAATGGCCTGGACGTGAAGGGCATCAAAAGAGACAGATTAAATAATATCCTGTCAGGTTTACAGAAAGAGAGACAGATGTTCAGAGACAAGGTCAATATAGCAAATAAAGTTTTCACCAGCACTATTAAAGATCCCAGTGTTATGAGAGAATTCCCAGAAGGTTTACTGTACTCTATGGCAATGGGTTCCGACCCTACTAAAGGACCCTGGAAAGTAACGTTGCAGCCTCATATCTATGAACCATTCATGCAGTACTGCTCTGATAGAGACCTACGTTGGAACACTTGGCAGGCACATGTACAAAGGTGCTCCAACTATGTCAATAAAGAAATTGAGACTGCTACAAATCTAGAGAATATAAGGAGTCTGCGTAAGGAGCAAGCAACCATACTGGGCTATGAAACTTACGGAGATATGAGCATGGAAACTAAAATGGCTGGCTCAATTGAAAATGTTAACAATATCCTAGACAGCTTGCTAGAAAGTGCTAGATCAATGCAGGATGCAGAAATTGAATTGCTTCAAAGATATGCACAGGACAGAGGCTTTGATGTCAAATTAGAACATTGGGATATACCTTATTGGCAAAGAAAACAGAAATGGTCACTGTATGGTTTTGATGAAGAAAAAATTCGTGAATATTTCCCTCTACCCAAAGTAATTACTAGTCTCTTCAATTTGTGCAACAAATTGTTCAATATTCAGATTGTGGAGCGAACAGATCAGCATACTTGGCACAAGGATGTCAAATTCTATGATGTGTATGATGAGTCTAGTGAGGCCCCCATAGCTAACTTTTACCTTGACCCATATGCACGTCAGGACCTAAAAATACGCATTCATGATGATGCAGGGTGGCATATTGCAATCAGAAACAAATGCACATCGACTGCCACCACTCCATTATCTGCATTAATATTTAATTTCCAAGCTCCATCCAATGACAAACCATCGTTACTGTCCTTCAATGAGGTTGGTATACTGTTCCAAAGATTTGGCCATTCACTTCGTCATTTACTAACTAAAGCTAACTACTCTGAGGTAGCAGGACTCTCTAATGTAGAATGGGATGCTGCCGAGGTTTGTGGCCAAGTGATGACTCACTGGCTGTATGATCCACATACCATCAGATCAGTGAGTGGCCATTGCGAAACAGGTGAGCCTCTACCGGAAGAAATTGTGAAGAACCTCCAAAATATCAGAGGCCACATGGCAGGGTACAACTTGTGCAAAGAACTGTATCTATCCAAACTTGACTTGGAACTGCATACCAAAAAGGCTTTCTGGAGAGATATTGTGAGGGACATATGGTCGAAGTACCATGCATTACCCTTCGACAAGTATGATTCCCACCCTCTTTCATTTACTAAGATCTTCTCTGAAGAGTGGGGTAGTGCGTACTATTGTCGCTTGTGGTCTAGAATGATAGCTGCTGATATCTACAGTGCATTTGAAGAAGCCAGGAAAGGTGACCAGGATATTCTTGAGGTGGGGAAGAGATACAGAGACACATTCTTGGCAGTGGGAGGCAGTTGCCACCCCAGTGAGGTGTTCAGGAGGTTCCGAGGAAGGGACCCCTCACCACATGCTCTACTTAAGAATCTTGGTCTGCCCAAAAAAATAATGATTGAAGAGTAAAAACATGCATTCAATTAATAAAAGCATAGTTTATTATAATTTTATTCCTAATATCATAAATATAATGTTACTGTTGTAAGGGTTTGTATTTTTTCTTTATCACGTTTTGTTTAATCAGAATCAGGATCTTGTTCCCAAGCCCTTTCCATGTCGTAGATATCTTTCTTGATAGTTTCGTCATCGGGCAGCAGTTTGCCGGCCGCTTTCATTTCGTCTATAGCTTTGTTGAGGTACCCGACGCGGGCGAGCGCGGCTGCGCGGCGGGCGATGCACTTCGCACGACTGCGCCGGTTACTCTCACATGCTGGTTTCATGAGGTCCAGGGCCGTCGAGCAGTCATTCAACTAAAAATACAGGTTATACAGCGTCAAATAAAATTAGCTAGCGAATCTGCGCAGACGTGAAGGTATCGATTTATCTAAACACAATGAAATAAAAAGAAACTGATTTTCAAATTCATTCTTTCTTATAATAACAGAGGTCGCAATACCAAAAAAAATATATATTTTCGAAGTGAAAACTTCTTTAGGCACGTTAGGCATTTTTGAGATGGAAAAAAACAATTGAACTTTCGACACCGTTACCGACACCTCATTTTTGTAAAGGCGGTTGTGCTCTTTTTTATATTACGTTACGGATCAATATACCAAATAGTTAAATTGGAGGGGGCGCGGCCCCCCGTTTAGCTCCCTCTGTCCCCCACTTCCGCGATCCCTGTTATCAGCACAAACTATAATATGAGAACAGCTCATGCAGTGGTAAAAATGTCAGTCAGTCAGCAAGTTGGAAGCGAGACTGTCTGCCCAGGGTTTTACGGTCGTATATTATGTAAGTGTCGCTAGTCCTGGAGGCTATTTTGCACCCCAAAACTATTGAAACCTTAATACTAACACTTAATGAAACTTCACACTTGCATTCCCCAAAGAGTTAGGCAGAGGTGTACTTACTCCCACATTTCGCCAGTTATGTTTAAGTCCCATGTAATAGGGGGCGAGCCTATTACCATCAACCGGGTATAAATCCCGGGCTGCTACGTAAAAATCGCAGATGGAAAAACCCAATATCACTTTGCCCGACCCGGGAATCGAAACCAGGACCTCATGCTCAGCAGTAGCGCTTGCGACCACTGGACCAACGAGGTTTTACTTACACATTTATTAAAATTTCCGAGTGCGAAATGCGTAGCGGATCTATTAGCGAACAGGCTTGGCAGTTTGTCGGATAGTGAAATGCCGTGGGTGTAAGCGCTGACGGCTCCGAGGAAGTTGCCGCTTCTGAAGAACTCGTCACCCTTCGCTTTACACCACTGAGGATCCTGCTCCTCGGGACGAAGATCCTCAGACATGAAACCTACAATTTACAAATTATTTAGAAACTAAGATGAATAACAGACAAAGTGGCTGTGTCCTGATTCCTGAATCGTCCTGTTACTTAATAAGCTAAGCAGACACAAAGTTCACTCCTCAAACCCTCAACGAAAGCCCTCTACGTAGAATAATATTGCCTTTTTATAATATAATCACCGTACTTCAGATTGACCACAATTTTATTGTTATTCGCAAATAGTAGGTAGGTATAGGGCGGAACTATGCCTACCTATTTTCTTGACGTAATCCTCTTCATCGCTTTTTGCAACCTAACTAACTACAACAAAATATTGTGATTACATAAGCTGTTACTTATTATATATTTCCTTACCAGTCGCTCGTCTAGCCAGTGTAATATTCTTCAGCCAAGCATTCTCTTCATCAGCTGTAGACTCTCTACTGGGCGTGGGAAATGTCCGAGGCGTATGCTTAACCTCTAAGTTCATTGCCTGTCTCAACCTCGGTAATACCCTCTTGGCATTCTCTTCTTTCTTCTTCTCCACATATTCAGACTTTATTGGAGTCTTGGTCGGTTTTTTTGGAGGTTTCTGCACTGTCTTTACTGCTTTTGCTTGGGTAACTTGCTTTGTTTCTTTCTCTTCTTTATTTTCGTCTTTAACGCTTTTTTCGTCGTCTGATGGAGGAAGTTCAACTATTTCTACGCCTCTCCGTTCCTGTTGTGGCGCGGGCATCTGTTTTTTTTCATTTACTTTAACTTTACCAACTCTCCAATCTTCTAACTGATCCATTGCCTTCTTCCTTTCAAAATCCCGTCTGGAGTCCATCAGTTCGTGCTTTTTATTATCTATATCCATCGCCTGTTGGACAGAATACCTATCCAATTGACTCTTTTTTATTCTTCTATCTTCGGACTCCTGCTTCGCTTCTTCCATAAATTTTTCAAAAACTTCATGCTTTATTTTCATTTTCTCATCCTTTGTTAGCTCTTTTTCCAAACATTCCCAAGTAATCTCTTCGTTCTTTATTAAATCTAAAATAATTAAATCGTCTTTCACTAAGCATTTGCTTTTCTTTATATTGACGTCGTGTAGTAGAAAGACTTCGAACAAGAATGGACTAAAGTGCGCCTTGATGTATTTATCAGTAGGAAATAGATCTACCTTTTCATGGCGGACAGGATTTAACGGTACTCTTATGTGGACTGTATTATTAGATTGGGACCAAGTGAAATCTTTTACTATAATAGGCATTTTTTAAAGAATAATTACGAGGATAACGTTAATAGCTGTTGATAGCGAGCGCTCCACAAAAACAACTCTCGTCGCTATGGCAATGAAGACAATCTTGAATTTGGCGCTCATTTCGTTCCAATGTATGCAAAAAACGGAATGAGACAAATTGATTTCTTTGTGGCAACTCTTATCATATTTTACTCTCCGTCTGTAAACATGACCTTGTTTCCTTCCCTATAGTTATAGTAACCTGATTATTTTAGGTGTAAGTACCTATATTTACTCCTCTGAGTTTATTTAATTGCAATTCTAGACTATTTTGCTAAATAAACAAAGAGCAACAATACAGGTGTGCCTGCGCATGTAAATATATCACAAACCAGCACTTAGCTGTTATTGTTACACATTATCATCAATTAAATAATTTAATGTAGGTATTAACATTGATAAGTGATAGGAATAGTAAACAATATAAATGTAATTCGACTCAATTCAGCGTCGACTGTGTCTCAAGTTACCAGAGGAGACAGTTTTCTCTTCAAAATGACTTCAAAAGTGCAAACTGGTAAGTAAAGACTTTTTTTTTGTGTCTTCTACTGTTATGTTTGTCTTACTTTGTGCAGTAAATGATTAAATATTCTTTGCAAAATAGAATTTGAATCCGAGAATAACGAATCTTGCTCATTTTTTCGCTCGGGGATGTATGTTTGTTCAAGATTAAATAGATAAGATAGGTAGGTATCTACCTACCTATAATTTATTGTTCGGTAACTGTGTAAAAAGTAATTTGTTACGTCGTCGCTACAACAAAAAGAGGAAAGAGGGTAGATATACAACTTAGGTACCCTCTTTCTTGTTTATATGCTAAAGATAGGTACAAGGTATTTTTGGTGTGTGGCCAAAATCGGAACTAATGTCGCCATCTTGAATTTCAATACAATTTCTGTAACAATTTCATAAATGTTTACTTACCATCAACCAATTTGGCAATTTTTTGGCAATTCAGTGCCTAAACATCCATAATGTAACACTCTAGGTATTAGCCTAGGTATTCTGCCGTATGCGAAATAGGCTAGGCTTCAGCCCACGGAACAGAAAAAACAGTGGAAGTGCAATGCAACAAAATTACTATGAGAACCGTTGTCGCCAAACCCTCACAAATAAACTGATAATCATATAATGCACTACAAATAAGCCGATCGTTTGATTTGTCGTTTAAATTTTAGTCAAAACTAGCATAAGTCACAGATTCTCCATTTGGAAAGAAACCTTCACTCTGTTAAAATAGGATTTATTTTGCGTTAGTGCAGAAAGTATCAACGACGTTTTGTAATCTAAAGTCAAACTAGATTCGATCGCCAAGTAAATTCTGCTACCCGACCATAGATGGCGGTATTCTCAGTTGTCGCAATTATAATCTTAATTGCGTTAGTCGTAAGGTTGACGTTCGCGTCATAGGGTCGTGTCTTCTGCTACTCGATCAAGGCAGCAACACATTGAATTTTCAATAACATTATCGATATCGATAGATACCCGATTTCATAATTCGAGAAAATAAGACTTGTTTGGAGTTGAGTAAAACTGTAAGATGAATGACGTAGTATTATTTAAAAATAGAATCTTACATAATGTATAAGATTTTAGTTTTAAATAATATCTTCTATATAATAAAAATCAATTGCTATTCGTTGTTCTCGCTAAAACTCAAAAACGGCTTGACCGATTTGAATAATTCTTTTTTTGTTGTGTTCGCCCGAACACAGGGAAAGTTTAAAAAAATGTCGGGTAGATAGGGTACGTTGGATAGGAAGGGTAGGTAGGTAGGGTAGGTAGGTAGTGTAGGTAGTGTAGGTAGGGTAGATAGGTAGGGTAGATAGGTAGGGTAGATAGGTAGGGTAGGTAGGTAGGGTAGTTAGGTACGTACCTACCTACCCACCTACCTACCTACCCACCCTGGGTAGGTAGGTAGGTACGAAAGTAGGGTAAGGTGGGTAGGTAGGTATATTATTTTTATATGTATGTAGCTATATTATTAGGTATATTGGGAGTACTAATACAGCGCAGGCGGAGCGGCGGGCGGCAGGTACCACAGGTAGTACTGAATAAATTGTGAAAATCATCTTACTTGGGTTAAAATTAAAAATGCGTTGTTATGTCTTTTTATTTATTGTCCTTGAAATAGAACGTATTTGTTAAAAAACTGGCGTTTCGAAAGTCTTATTTTTAATTTTAACAAATGGAGTATGCGAACATTTATATATTTTTCGACTATTGCCTTCATCAAATCAGTGACGTGATTGGACGCAGGAAATTCGCATATTTGATGGGAGGCAATATCATTAAATAAAACAGTTCCAATAAACTTTCGCATAATTAGAGTTATCGCCACTTCCTTTCGAAAAACCCCGATGTCAACGTTTTTTAAAAATGTTTCCGCCGTCTGACATATTTTGACAACATCTGGCGAAGGATACAACAATCCACCTTGATCTCTCGCAATTATTTACTATTACTATAACTTTTTATAAATAAAAAATTTGAAATTATGTACTAATTTAATTATGTATTATCCATGAGGCGGGCGCCGGCAACCCGGTGTGGAAGTTTTTATCACTGATCTTACACACCGAAATGACTTGAAATTACCGGCTGAACAATGCAACGCGTCTCAAACATTATGTAAAAGTTTGATTACAATTTCGCTATATAGCATCTATGCAACCTTATATTTCGTGTATGAATGTTAGGCGACATTATATCTGTATTGTAACGTTATACAACAAATATTAAATTAGGTACTTATTTTCTTTTATCGATAACTATCTATAACATCAATACCCGACCTGACTACATCCCTAATTGAGTAGCGAAGAACTTTCGAGAACGAAATAGTGAATACATTCAATCCAATATAAACTTTATTTTAATCGCGTAAAGTTGATTTTAACTAAACGTTCTATTAAATTATTAGTAAATTGACAAAAACTAAGATTTTATTAGAAAATAAATAAAATCGTATTTACTGATGGTACGAAACATCTCCATTTTTAAGATTATTTATCCTACTATCATTTTTGCACTCCAAAACAGAACAATACGGCATATTTACGGAAAAATAAATTTGTCTCGAGACTAGCAGCTCGACGCGTTGTTAGAACACGACTGAAGTAAAGTTGCGTAACAGCGCTTAATTGTGACACGCGTGCCACGCCTACTTTGCACTTCCACTGTTTTTTCTGTTCCGTGCTTCAGCCTCCAGCCACCTACCGGCTGCTCCATAAATACCTATACTCCGTTTGAAATAAGATTAGACATTTAAACAAACCTTTTTTACAGTCCGTTCAACCGATTTTGACTTCTATACCGTAAGCATAAGGATGGCATTAAAAGCAAAAAAAGTGGTTACAAACCAACTGTTTACTGCAGCTGTCATTAGTCATGCCGCCAACGCAATAGAAGTCAAAATCGGTTGAACGGACTGTAAAAAAGGTTAAGTTATATGTCTAATCTTATTTCAAACGGAGTATATATCTAATGAATATAATGTCCATAGGTCTTTTAATCACAGTTTACAGTTGCATGTAAAATTCTATTTCAGTGTTTGGAGACGTAAACCCTTCAGCGCTAGGCCGAACCTTAACCCATGAACACTTGGGTATGAACTTCGAGCACTTCTATAGGCAACCGCCCCCAGCACTGGCTAAAAAATTCACCCCTGAACTAGAGCTCCAGACGATTGGCTACGTGAGACAATACCCTTACAGCTCGAGGTATAACTTGAAGCTAGATGACAACCATGCTCAACAAGCGGTTATTTATGATGTTATCGAGTACAAAACTGCTGGTGGAGGTGAGTTTTTTTTATTGCACGGTAAACTGGTCTACCAAATTGGTGTTGGTGTGCATTAATTTGTGGAGATATACTTTCCTATATTGATTTCAGCCCCCGTTGACGAAATCAGTTGGTATACCTAATGTTAAGGCTTCTAACCCAGTTATTTTAATTTTGAACATGAAATAATAAGTAGATAATTATTATCCAATTCACTCGCTCTACAAAATTTATTGGAAATAATCACTTTATTCTATATTTTATCACTTCATCAGGTACCATTGTAGAAAACACAACAGAAGGCATAAACCGGCACATATCGTTCTACCAAACCGTGTCGCAAGCGAGCAACGTCCACATTGTGACCGGCACAGGACATTACATCGCTGACTTGCAGAGCAGCGATACTCTGCGACAGTCCACAGAAGATGTATACAATCATATGCTGCAAGAGCTGACGAAAGGCTGCGTTAAACACCCTGATGTTAAGGCTGGTTTCATGGGAGAGATCGCCAGTGTATGGCCATTGAGAGGTCAGTAAATGTCATCAACTCTTCATCTATCCTAGCCTTTACTCAAATATGTTGGGGTCGACTCCAGTCTAACCGGTTGCTGCTGAATACCAGTATTTTACATGGAGCGACTGCCTATCTGACCCAAGTCAGAGGTCAGTAAATATTAATATATCTGTAGTAAATGTAGGTACCTGCATAGCTATTCACAACCAAAAGATACTTTTCCGCTGCCTAATCGAACATCAGTCAATGTTATCATGGGAGTATCTAATGTAAACGCTGTTCACAAATGCAAAACCCGAAAATGATGTCAATTTCAATAAAATAGACGACCGCTATTCTTCTCGGTGTGAAAATGTGTCATTTTCGACACGGAAGCCTGTCGAATAGTGTTGTTGTTGGGGTCATAACTATGCTGGGCGTTACATCAAGTTTTAGTAAAAGTTCGACTATGTAGAGCGTCATCCTTGTCCCTAATTCCTGTGCCATTGCATCAATGCTACATGGTCCGCGACAAGTCGACAACGTGCTCTTGCTTAGTCCTACTCGATTGATGGTGATTGGAATGTCTCCAGGCTGTTTTCAATTACCTACTGCAAGTATATACATCCACTAACACACATTCCCACATTAAAGAAAAACATTAGTTTGGCACAGTACTATTGTCATATTTTCACTGGCAAAATACTGTCCAAGCATGCAATTTCATGTTAAATGTCTTATCTACAGATTTTGAACGTCGAGCCATCCAGGCTGCCGGGGAGTTACAACCGCAAGTCGGTTGTGGAGTGAGCTTCCATCCCCACAGAACGAAGGAGGCTCCCTTCGAGATCATCCGCCTGTACCTGGAGGCCGGGGGCTCCGCTGACAAAGTCGTCATGTCGCATTTAGACCGTAAGTATAATTTTACAAAGCATAAAGTTCTGTATAGTTTCTGTCTTAGTGCAACATAGACAAAGCGAGTTTATGCATGTATAAAAAAGTATACTTAGTACCCATCTCCTAATTTAGTTTTGTGCCTATAGGTCTGTACTTTCTATTCGGTAAGATGTGAGTGAAAGTGTGAGCAATAAAAATGTAATTTAGAGTAGGTAACTATCACTAAGTTTTGGACTGTCGTAATTAAACGCGCACTGCTCATTGGAGGCGATTCCCAGGTTAAGCAGTGTTATTGGGTTTTTCCGTGAGGAATTTCTCAGTAGCACCCTTTTTTTTTTTTTTTTTTTTTTGGGTGGGAAATCATCAAATAACTTCTCCCGCTCTGGGCGGAGCGGGAGGGCGTGTCAGACTCTTACTGACTAAAACCCACCCGTGTTCCTTCAGTTGCCGTGTTGCCAGGGGGCCACGATGTCCCTATCGGTTCTCTTCGAACCCCCGGCAGGCATTGGCCCTAGCGGACCCCGTCAACTCAGTAGCACCCTGGAGTCAGAATTTGAGCATATTTAATGCCAAATAGGCTGAACTTACACATTTGATGATATGTGGGTGTTCTTTATTTACACTTCTGCAAATCCCATCGGGGAATACCGCCGTGATGTTATGTTGTTATTTTATAATTTTTCAGGCACACTGGTTGAAGATGATATTCTATTAGAATTCGCCGAGTTAGGCACATACTGCCAGTTCGACTTGTTCGGTACCGAAGTGTCATATTATCAACTGGAGGTTACTACGGATATGCTGAGTGATGCTCAGAGGATACAGAAGATATCGTTGCTGGTTGACGCGGGCCGAGAGGACAAGATACTCATGTCTCATGATATTCATACGAAGCATCGATTGGTGAGATTAAATTAAATTATTATAGGCATCATCACCAGGCCCGGATCTAGATTTTGTTTGAGGTGGGGCAAATACTGTCGTCTGCCGCCACTGTCCGTGGATGGGTGATTATCTTTTATACCGAGACTCCTCCGCGCCTCGTAAGGGCTCTTACAAACAGGCGCGACACGCGACGCTTAAGGTTGCAGGAATCTTCTGAATATGGGCAGGCCATGCCTGGTCGTTGTGGCGTTGTTTTTGTTTCCTTTCTTTTTTTTTAGGGCACCTCGTAGTTGACCTCTAAGATCATGACTACTTAACCGGGCTTTCCTGTGGGTGCCTTAAGCTACTACACTTAAAACCTCCAGCCAGGGGTTATTCAACTTTGCTAATTTAAACTAGGTGAACGCTCGCTAAGGGCACCCCCTGTGGGGTACGAAACTCGGTTAAGGGCGTCAATCGGAGGGGCATCAAGGATGGGACGGGCTGGGCGATGTTTTTGGAGGTCTTTATGTCCAGTAGTGGACGTCTTTCGACTGAATGATAATAATGAGCGTTCTTTCCGATTTTTTACAGACGAGCTTTGGTGGCCACGGCTATGCGCACATAATCAACAACGTGCTCCCAAAGATGAAGTCCAAAGGCTTCACACAACAACAGATAGATAATATTACTATAGGGAATCCGGCGCGATGGCTAACGATTGAAAACAGGTCTTCATAATGATATATCTCTAAACATAATAATACACTTCGTTATTGTATTATTTGTAAGTTATTGTTTTTGTGGAGGTATTTAGAAATGTAGGTATACAGGGTTTAAGGAACCTGGACACCCAAACTGATAGCCGACGTTCGCACTGACGTAATAAAATCGCGGCGGGATTTTATCGCGCACTGGATTTTCAACTCTCGATGTTAAGCCGAGCGTTGAGAATCCAACGCGCTGGGACGCACTCTCGTCCCAGAGCGTTGAAAAAACACACTGCTGGATTTTCAACTCTCGGTGCTAAGCAGAGCGTTGACAATCCAGTACAAGAAAAAAAAATGCCGCGATTTTATTACGTCCGTGCGCACGTGGGCTTACCATGAATTCACCTAAAGTTACATGCTCTGTGAATTCACAAATATTAGCTTGTTATAAAATAATTAAAATCTGCTGTTTCATACAAAAGTGAAAACCAACACACTGTCAAAATGGAAAGAACAGCAGTTTCTTTTTTTTAATAACCGACGAAAATATTCAACATAAAGTAAAAATAAATTGTACGCTGGTGGGCTTAGAATCACTGTGCTGAATTCATGGTAACAGTTTGCACGTCAATGTCCCTTACACCGTGTAAGTATAAGGTACTCTCAGGGCTAATTTCATCAATGAAACTGAACGCGATCAGCACACTTAAACCGCGTTTAATATCTGTCAGTGCCATCTAAATTAGATGACACTGGTTCCGATTCCCTTGTTCACAAACTAAACTAAATTTAAGTTCAGTGCATCTTTTTCTTTCTATTTCATTAAGAAAAGGACAGAGGATAAATTTTAGTTTAGTCCTGTCAAATTAATCAGCGCCTGTCACTCTCCATACAAGTTTAGACGTGATTAAAAACTTGCCGACTAAAATTACGTCAATTTACGTCAAGCGCTGATTAATTTGACAGGACTAAACTAAAATTTATCTTCTGTCCTTTTCTTAATGAAATAGAAAGAAAAAGATGCACTGAACTTAAATTTAGTTTAGTTTGTGAATAATTCCCTTGGGAATCGGCACCATTGACAGCTATTAAACGCGGTGCAAATTCACAATTCAGGACACTTTTTTTGATACGCGGTGCAGTCACAATTCAGGGGGCTTACCACAAGCTCATAAAGCAGTATTATTTTAATATTACTTCAGTGTGGAAAAGAGATGAAGCTCTACAGTACGTATAGCTCCATCTCTTTCTCCCACTGAAGTAATATTAAAATAATATTGCTTTTGAGCTGGTGGTAGGCCCCCAGGACACTTTTTTACGTCTTTTTTATTAGGATTTTTTTTGATAATTCAATATAAGATTTTTAACGTAAAACTATAGCAAACAAAATAAACAATTAATTTTATAAAGATTTCAAACCTACTATAAATAGTAATCCAGAACTGAGGAAATAAATTTAAAAGTCCTCTCCTGTAAAATTAAAAAATAAGCTGTTGTGACTTCGTTGCACCGAAGGTGCGTAATATTGACACCGACAGCTCTTGAACGCGGTTTAGGTATGCTGATCGCGTTCAGTTTCGGTGAAATTCGCCCTACGTCTTCAATATGAATCATAGAGCCGTCAAGCAGCCATAGTTGTTTGGTAGCTTCCCCAGTCGGCAACTTTTTTTTTGTATGTACTTTAAAATATGTAACATGAATAAGTGATAATAAAACAAATGTAAATTAAAAATACGTTATTTTATTTACAAATACATTACTTTTGTTTCTGAACAAATAATATTTATAATTTTATGAGCATATATAATGTAGATGACCCTATTTCGATGAAAAATGTTCGTATTGTATACTTCACATGCCGTGCCATTTTCTTGAACAATCATGAACAGTGATCGGATAATCGGATGCATATTTACCTAAAGTGTAGGTGTTGGCTATTATGGAATGCACTTTTGTATCGATTTTTTATTTATTAAGAAGCCACTTCCATAATTTCTTAGCCAAATATTAACTTTAGATAAATATGCATCCGAATATCCGATCTCTAATCATGAATATCTTTTCAAAAGCAAATATTAGAGAGAATAGTTGATCGTTTTATAAACATGTTACAGTGCAAATCATGACCGCGGGTCATATGACTTTTATTTCATCGTAATAAGGTCTAAATTGCATTAGTTGACGCGTTTTTGAAATGCAACAACAAAACTAAAATAGTTTCAGATTTCAATATTTATGTCAGCGTTTAATATCACAAATGAGCAAAATGTAAGACAGTTTTATAAATAAATTAGTCTGCTTCTTCTATGATAAATAAACAACATCTCGTGGAACTTGTTTTCGGCATTAAATTAGTCTTCCATACAAAACGGCGTTCCCGAACTGCCTCAGTATAATGTATGTCTGTATTATCTTATTATATGGGACCGTACGTTGGCACTAAATGAGAAAACGAACATAAATACTTGAAAACAGGCTAACTTTAAATTCATTGGCATTCTTTTAGGAGTAAAAGGACTCGAGATTATGAAAAAACTCTGTGGCCCATAAACATTTTAAATGTTTTTAGTGATGGGTGGGTGGCACAACTAGGGTTAAGGCACGCGTTCACCCGGCATTTTGACAACCCATTACCTGTTTTAACAATTAATTTGACATAAGCAATTGTTTATATCGACGCTTGAAAGGCAACATTGACTAAGCGACATGGAAACCCATGTCGCTTAGTCAATGTTGCCTTTCAAGCGTCGATATGGAATTGGCTGATTAAACGTTGGTGAACACGGGCCTTACGCCCAACGTGTACAAACTCGCTGTAAGTATCGCGGCGGGATTTTATCTGAATTTTCAACTATAGACGTTTAAGACGAGCGTTGAGAATTCCACAAAGAGCATCCCAGCGCGTCGAAAAAATCTCGCAGCGATATTTATACGTCAATGCAAACGTGGGCTTAAGTGCCCGACTTGTGTTTCGTGTGCGAGACACGAGTGAAGTCGGAAGTGTGTGTGTGTTACGTGTTGACGCTACTCATCTTCACGCACACATTCACAGCGTACACTTTTTTACCACAAGTAAAGCACGCGTCGCTTCATGAGATAAAAATACTGTACTTCGTTTACGCAAGGTTTCGGGAACGAAAATCAACACAAAAATTTGCTAACAAATTGTCAAGCGCGCGTAAACTCCTGTGATTGGTTGAATTTATTTATCATCAGCCAATCGCGTCACTTGACTTGCGTTTAATTTCGACGCGTAGATAATTTTCGTTCCAGAAACAGACACTTCCGCAATTTTTTCATGCGTACTTTCACCCCCTGAAATTATGATAATGAATTCAAAATCAGTCCGTACAAACTATTGACTCCTAGTCTTCTAAATCGAGGTTCTGAAGTTCTTCATCCAGGTCTTCGTCAAGGAACAGGTTTTCGTTGATAGGGACAGCTGCGGCGGCGTCGTCGGAGGGCGAGGCGTCGCTGGAGCCCTCGCCCTCCGGGCCGTCGCCGTTGCCATTCTCCAGACCTTGGTTGAGGTGCTGCAGTCGATCTTCCGTCGCCTTTGTGCCGGTGTCGTCCGCCTGAGAATAGAAAGAAAAGTATTATTATCATTGTGCATCTACTACTTATAAAGTCAAACGCACATTACAGCCGCAACGGACTGTAACGCAACGCAATTTCATACAAAAAAGTGCGGTGCGACCCGCTTGTAGTGTGCGTTGGTTCATAGAAGTGGATCAACGTTATTTCTAGAACGAAGTTTTTTTAACGCGACTTGCGGTAGGAGTAAACTGGTAGAAATCGTCACGTACGAAAAAGCGTTATGCCCCCTCTATTATACGACTTTCTCGCTCTCTCTGTCTTCTATTATCTTTAAGAAGAGACAGCGAGACGGAAAAGTGAGAATTTGGATAAATGAAATTGAAAATCCAAAATGGCGGCGCAACGTGGGTATCGTTTTCATGGTTTTCAAGGGTGCTATAGTCGAAAGTGAAGTGAAAATCCAAGATGGCGGCTGCGAAAATTTTCTGATTTTTCGTCTTGGGTGTCGTATTTATAGTTTTCGAGGGTGCTAAAGTCGATAGTGAGGTCATAAAGCTGGCGGTTGCGAAATTTTTGTATGCCAGAGATCGACATAGACAACCCGGAAAAATGTATGGTTCATGTGATAAAGCACAATAAGAATAATAAAAAGAGCCTCACCTCTGAAGCCTCCATGCCAATAAGATCGAACTGGACCTCTCTATACTCGATATTGTCTTGATCTTCATCTCCGTATGTAGCGAGGTCGACGGCTTCGTCATCATCATCATCGGCGTCGGCAGCGAGCGCCGGGTCGAACGAGAACATCTCTCGTCCGGACAGACCGACGGCGCGACCTGCCTTGAAGTCGGTGCGACGCTGGTCTTCAGCCTTCGTTAGCGCTTCCTGTTAAAATAAAAATAAAATAGTTTATTTTCACCTTCAAGTAAAAAAAAATTAATACAACATTAAGAATGCGGCGACGCATGAATTGTCCAGACAAACGTAATACCTAAATTATTTGCAATTTGGGCATATTTCCACGATATTTATGTTGTTATTCGGATTTAGACAGTGCTTATCCTACATCTTTTTATTCCAAAAAAACTTTTCTAAAATGAAGTTTAAACGAATTTAATTTCGCACATTTTTACAGCGTAAATGACATGTCTTCATCTTGTTTTTCTGTATTATAAACAAATATATTTATAATATTGTTTCTGCAGAAGCATAGCTTATATTATCAAGTTACAAATTATCGAAAAAAAAAAATGGAAGAATATAAAGTTTTCATTCACCATTTTTGGTATTACGGAACATATTCAAATTTATCATAAATTTTCGAATTGCTCACTGTAGGTGTATATCGCTCCGACAGGCACTCACACTAGCGCAACGTGTTTGGAATTGAATTTTGCAAACATCTCGATTTGTAGTTGCGAGCCGTGTTCACAGACCTCTTAAATTATTAAAATACCGAGATTATCAGCTTTTTTTGCCGCCTTGGTCAATGAAGCAGCAGACAACTAAGTCGACGTTCGCACGGACGTAATAAAATCGCGGCGGGATTTTATCGCGCACTTACTTTTCAACGCTCAGCTTAGCGCCGAGAGTTGAAAATCCAACTGTGTGTTTTTCAACGAGTTGAGACGAGAGTGCGTCCCAGCGCGTTGGATTCTCAACACTCGGCTTAACACCGAGAGTTGAAAATCCAGTGCGCGATAAAATCCCGCCGCTATGCGAATGTCGACTTAGGCCATGGTGTGTAGGATACGCACATTTCGCTAGTTGTAAGTCCCATGTAAGACGCAAGATATTGTCATAAGTGGGCACATTTCCAAACTTCCAGCTACCACTAAGAATTTCCAGTTTTACATCAATCAAGAACGTAACAAAATCATTCACAAACCTGCTTATCCTTAATCTTCTTCTTCTTCCAAGCGAGGAAAGTTTCCAGCGTGATCTTGGTCTGGTTAGGTCCTAGTGCTGCCCTCTCTCTCTCAATAAGGTCCACCAAAGAGATCTCATTCTTCTTCTCCTCCATTTTTTTCTTGTCTCTCTTGAGAACGAAGCCTGCTGGTAGCGCATGCCTGTATATGCATTTAGAACCGGAAGGACATTCCCAGAACCAACCATACTTCGATCTTTCTACGGCTTCTAAGAAGTGTCTACAGATCTGGAATTGTGATAAGTTAGAGGTTAAAATTGGTTAGTTTAGGAACTTAATAATTTAATCAAATAACTACCTATCTGACCTCAACAACCCAGTTACCCCTTGGTAAGACTGGTTGTAAGAATTTCGGGTTTCTGACGACCTGTTACGACTGCCAAAGATCCACTAATGACAGCCGGGACCAACGGCTTAACGTGCTTTCCGAGGCACGGAGAGGTATGTAAAGATGGTCACCCATCCACGGACCAACCGCGGCAAGCGTAGCTTAACCTGATGGATCGACCCGTGCGACTGTTATTACTTAGCCACAAACATCTGCATGTGCAAAACCTTTAACACCTACCGACTACCTGTACGTCATACAAATATTTCTTCCATGTGGAAGACACCAGAGACAGCCACTGAACAGCTCTACAACAATATGAATGTTTGATAATAACTCACAATGTCAGTAGTGGGCCGTTGCTTGTCACCTTCTCCGTGTTTCGTCTCCACTACTTCCTTTAGCTTCGCCTCGTCCCAATTGTCCATAGTGTCCTCGTCATCTCGCATGTCCACATAGAGGGATCGTTTTTCAGCCTGAAAAATATTATTTTAATAAGAAAAGTAAATAAATTGCAAGGAGTCCACAATGGTATCCTAAGAACAATAGCAAATGCACCTTGGTTTGCTAGGAACGACGAAATCCACGACTTTCTACAAATACCATCAGAAAACTCTGAAATCGAGCGGTACAAAAGTCAACACAAGGCACGCCTAACCTTGCATCCAAACCCACTAGTTGCTGAACTGTTAAACCCGACAGCAATGGTAAAAAGGCTGAAGAGGAACCACCTTCTATAAGTGGGAGGCGCAGCACTGGCTGTTCCACCACAACGCCATTTGACATGGAACAAATTTGCTTATGGTCAGACGAAGGCTTGCAAAAAAAAAAAATTGCCGTCTAGGCTTTTTCCGTCTGCACCATTTAAAAGTAATGCTTGGATTTAAAAAAGAGATTTTTTTTTTAAATTCTAACTAATAATATAAACAGAAAAGATTTGATTTTTTGTATGTTTGTTACGCTTTCACGCTAAAACGGCTGAACGCATTTGGATGAAATTTGGCACATAAGTAGACCATGACCTGGGTTAGGACATAGGATACTTTTTATCCCAAAATTCCCTTGAGATTGATTGAGACTTATGCGGGTGAAACCGCGGGGCGCAGCTAATATAATAATTATGCTTCAACTTGCTTGTTAATTCGTTAGACGCTTTCTAGCCAATGTGACTTCAGTATTGTGTCTAATACAAATAGAAGAAGCAAAAACATATTTCCTTTCTTTCTATGATGAACATGCTGCAACTTGTGTACAGGTCTACATGTAAACACTCTGTTTTATATACTTGCTAAACACTTTGGTAGGTAAGGAAACAGTTGAGTGGGAAATTTGAGAGGCCTATGTTCAGCAGTGATGTGATATACTCTGACATTAGCATTTCACTTTATTCCACCAGAGATTCCAGAACTCCTTTATCTCAAGAACGAACTTAACATTGTAGTTGAAAAACATGTTCTCCCATACATTCCAACTGCAAATGTAAATTTGTACTTACAATAATGAGAGATTTACCATGACATTTTAAGACAATATATTTGTTTTAGGTTTTTCTGTAATCTATGAGTAACCATTCTCTGTTGTTTTTTCAAAATTTTAGGCTCAGTAGTTTCCGAGATAAGGGGGAATGGCAAATTTTCATCTATTTTCTTAAATATCTTTAAAAGTATTCGTTTTAAAATGATTTAAAACTAAAAATATTTGAGATCCTCACAACTAGCACTTTCTTGATATGTCACACAGTACAGTTTGCAAAACTTTTTTTAAACTAAACTAGAATAAGCAGCTCATTTTGCATGCCCTTAATTAATAGAACATAGGGAACTGCGCATTCACTCAACATCTTGCACTGCATTTTATTTATTATTTATTTATAGCCTTTTTTTTCAGAGTGATAGTTGTATTACAAAATGTTTATCAATTCTGACTCTGAGTCTCTGTGTGCCCTCATGTTAAAGGCCTCCTCCAAACCCTTTCAATTCTCTCTGTTCCTTGTCTGTCTAGTCCATGTCCTTCCAGCCGTCCTCACCAAGTCATCCGGCCATCTTGTCAAGGGCTATCTTTATCTTTTTAGCACTGTATTTATATAGGGTGGCAGGGACATCGACAAGAAAACTGTTACCATGGATTCAGTACATGATTCTGAACCCCCTTGCATTTAAATTTTTCGTCAGTTATAAAAAAAACAGCTGTTCTTTACATTTTGACCGCATAGGTATTGCATTCTTCTATGAAACAACAGACGTTTTTTTAAAATAACCAAGGAATTATTTCAACCCAGGGGGGTTCAGAATAATGTACTGAATCCATGGTAACAGTTTTCGCGTCGATGTCCCTGCCACCCTGAATGTACTGTATTATAGCTATAAAGACATTTATTTTTATTTCATTCGAAACAGTTGAAGAAAACATACCTTTCTCTCTAAAGTCAAGTCGTGGGAGAACTTGCACCTATCTCCTTTGGTACACTGGCCCTGCTTGAAGAAAGCACATACCACAGATTTGGGGTCCGTACCTGAAAAAACATTGTTTAATATAAGATGATTTACTATTGACTGAACAACAAAGGTGTTAAACCCAGCATCTTTTTAATCAAAGCTAGATTATAAGCTAATAATAATAAAACTGATGGCCGAAAGCCTCGACCAACATCTCTCGAGGCTCTCGTTAGGCGGTTGGATCAAGCGCCTGATTCAGAAGGCAGTACTCCTCGATACGGCTCGCATTGTGAGGAGGTTCCTGTCTCTGCAGCCCTAACCATCGGTAGCTTGGACCCTGCTCCCGACACTGGCGGAACTCTATTTTTATTATATTTTTAAATGTTTTTTTATCCTTTTTATTTTAAGAAATATTTAAAAATGTAATCAAATAAGAATTGAAATGAATAAATGGAATAAAACTAGAACTAAAATGTTGAGGAAAATGATTCCAGCATCTATTCACGACTATTCCCATAGATCTTCAATTACTGATTTGCCTTCATCCGACAGTACACAGCTGTTGGATAAATGGTGGTCGTCTATTTGACTTAAACTGATTTTTTTTTCGGGTTTTGCATTTGTCAACAGCCTTTAGAGGACTCCTTGGAAAACATTAATTGATGTTTTATTCGGCACGGAAGCATATCAAACGATTCTGAATATGCAGTATGACATACCTTTCTCAACCTTTTGTGTTTGCACAGGTTTGAACAACGCTGCTAATTCCTTCTGTTCCTTCAGTTTCGCCTCTTTTTCTTTCTTCTTGTCTTCCATAGGTTTGGCGGGATGGATGCCGCCACTTTTGACCTGTTTCTCAACTTGTTGGATAAACTTCTGTTGCTTGGCCCCCTTCTTGTTTTTAAGGCCGAAGGTCTTGTCCTGTTAAGGAAGAATAAATTCTAGAATACTATTGGAAAACGTGTGCCCTAAATTACTGTAGTCACCAGTGCCAGAGTGCAAGAGTGAAATCACGACGCGAATATTTCTCAGCTCCAGTAAAAGAAATCGTTTATAAATCACCTCAATAACTTTATCCTTCTTCTTCGCTTCTGTCTTTTTGCTAGCACCTCCACCACCAGCGGCAGCGCTGCTTGCCTTCTTCGGCGGCATGGTTATGTCGTCTCGAAACTTCAAA
The DNA here is from genome assembly GCA_963680765.1 of Agrochola lychnidis. Taxonomy (NCBI): domain Eukaryota; kingdom Metazoa; phylum Arthropoda; class Insecta; order Lepidoptera; family Noctuidae; genus Agrochola; species Agrochola lychnidis. The sequence goes on along the minus strand of OY796866.1, from coordinate 3,208,277 downwards.
TGAATAAACAACGACCAAAAATCCCTTCTCTTATTCTAAACCGTGTAATATTTAAGGCTTTAATAATGTATTTATCGATAGTTTACGCGTTTTTCTGAAAAAATAAATATCTTCCACGGTGCACCAAAATGTGAATTTGTGGAAGATTATCGTTCCAGCTCTTAGTATTGTTCACTTTTATCATAAGCTTTTCGTTCTTTCTTTTCCTTGTAATGGGATGCTTTAGATATCCTATTCTAATGTCAAAGATCTACAAACTGCTGTTATGGAACGCTTAACGTTCTGACAGTTTACAGATATGCCAGCAAAATTATTAGTGGCAACATACATTCTATATTTTTTTGTACTATTTGGGTGAAATTGATGAAATCAGGTTACGTGATAAAATACGAATAGGTCTTTGAGAATCTAAATGATTAAAACCGTAGGTAGCTGAAGCTGTTCCATGTTTTACTGCAAGAAGTTCTTTGGACTTTTGTGATTAAATGACAACACTGAGATCGTTTGTCAAACTTTGACATATTGATGAAATTCTTTCTTTCAGAATTTTAATTTATAGTCTGTGAAAAGTGGTCAAAGTGGTTGATTGTTCGCTGAATTTTGATCCTGCCGTGCGTAAACGTGAAATAAACACTAGCCTAAATTAGGCCATGGCGAACGATACATCGTGGAAAATTAAAGAGCGCATAGATAAATAGCCTGTGTTTAATTTTCATCAACGCAAGTCACCATGGAAATTGTCGACGTTGAAGAATGCCAGTCCGACCCTACAGCGGTCACAAGAAAGAAAAGTTTATGGGCTAAAATTAACACTAAGACAACGTACAGTTATTTATTTAACATTGCAGTATCAATACTGTTGCTCACATGCCTGGTTCTGGTGCTTTATTTTTTCAAAGAATATTTGAAGACTATTTTATACTGGGTGGACGCACAGGATCCCTGGATAATATTTTTGTTGTTTATGGGTTTATTTTTGATCGTGAGTTTTCCAGTGACGATAGGTTATTTGGTGTTAATAATAACTAGTGGATATTTGTTCGGGTATTTTAGGGGAATAATGACTGTTCTGGTGAGTGCGAACTTTGGCGTAGCGGTTGCTCACTTCACTCTGAAAGCGTTGCGAAGCTACCTACCCCTGGACCGGTTGCTCAAGAACGAGACGGCGCGGGCTCTACTGAAAGTGATCTCGGGGCCGCAAGCCTTCAAAATCGTATTTTTCGCGAGACTGACGCCAATACCTTTTGGATTGCAGAACACAATATTTGCTGTGAGTGGTTGTTTATTATTTGCCAGTTTATTTATAGTCTAAAAACTGAATGACACTCTTCATATACTTAATCCTCAAACTCAGTACCTAATGAGCCCAGAAGCCAATAAGGTCATATTGGCTTGTTGGCTCCTTCTCTATACTTACACAGAACAGTATATTTGTTCTTGGTTTTGCAAATAATAATTATTAATACCTACACAATATTATCCTTGTTATATTTTAATAACATGTTTATTAGTCCTAGTTACTAGGCAGAGAATAGAGATACACAATTACATGTTACCTTAATTTTAGTTTCATTGTCCTAATATTACTCCTACTACTGGACAAAGTATTCCTTATTGTCATGGGATATTAAGGAATACTTTGAGATTGAAAGAGTATGGACTCTGTCAATCTTTCTACAAAAAAAAAAACAAACCAAACTCAAAGGAAAAGACAGAGACTCACTCTCTGGTTCTTAATGAAACTCTTTCAATACTAGTACAACTTGCATAAATTATATGTGAAATACCTAATAAGAACAGTTTTTTTAATAAATACTTCAAGCATGTATCATCAAAACATCATCTAAATATAATATGAACTTTATCAGTTGACTGTGATAGATAGGGAAAGTAGATTAGTTTATTATCTTTGGGTAAAAAAAAAAACACAATTCTTATCTATACCTGCTACCTATTTAAAATTGGAAGCAAGGTTTATTCAAAATACTGGTGGTCAGGAAATATGCATAAATTACCTTTATCTAGATATAGATAAAGGTAACTTATGCATATTTTCTAATACCTACCTTTTCTGATACCTATTGTGGATAAATGCAGTTTCTTAATTTGATAGATGGTCATGTCATGTCTGTTCATTAATTTTTTGTTCTTGTGGCTTCACAGCAAAAAGTACAGTTGTAAGTTGGTTTTTTTCTCAGATAAAATTGAATAAAATTTTGCAAATTATTATCTTGTCTCAGATTTATCTGTTTAAGTTTAGGTCAATTGTAAAGGTCAATAGTACTTATTTATTTTAGCAAAATTTTATTGTTAAAGGGTTCTCAAAGGGTTCTCAATTTTTTTTTTTTTTTTAAATTCGAAACTAAATTTCCAGCAAGGATTTGTCACTAATTACCTAGATTAGACAACTACTGAACCCATTCAAACACTTTAAACATAAATATGTAATATTCACAAACTATTTTCAACTCAACAATTCACTGTTTTAACATTTTTAAATTCTTCTATGGTGTAAGCTTAAAATACCTTGTTTGTTGTGTTCTAAGGTAATAAAATATTCTTACACCTCACACCCCTATTGCCTGCTTGGGGTGTAGAGGTGAAGGTCACATGGGTCACATAATATCAGCATTGTTAATCCTTTATGCCTTATATTCAAGGCTGGCAACTTTATGTGACCATAAAAAATAACTTTAACTAACCATAGAGCCTTGGGGCTTGGACTGACTTGGACAGTATAAACTTAAATATTTAAAGGTAGAACTTGCCACACCATGACCTTTAGATAGGCCTTCAGGAAAGTCGGATGCATATAATGCATATTATATGAAGCTTTTGCCGGCGACTTCGTTCGCTTGGTAGTCGTAAAAAAATAACAGCCATATTTTTATAAAACTCGCTCGGCCCTCGGCAGTACTTCGTTTTCGCATAGCGTACTTTCTGACTTTTATCTGTTTGATCAGCTCCTGAGGGTCGTAGCGTGATATTAAATAGCCTATAACCTTTCTTAGGTATTGGGCTACACAATGCAAAAAACAAATTTCAAATGCCAAAAATTATAAGAGAAAAAACCGAAAGAGCTTTATAGTAGTCACTATATGATGTATAACATGACATCTTGTCTGACGTATTTATATGATATAAATAATATGCATCATCACCATCATCATCATCATCCTGTTTACAACCTTTCGGAAAATGTGTTGGTACCATCTGACAGCCAACTCTAGCACCGCGCGCGCTCATTGGTCAAATCAAATAGCGCGCTTCCCCGGCTTCCTGTTACACACTTCCGTCTCTATTCACGAAATCACTCCCACAGATTTGATTATTTAGATTTTGATTGCAGGAAAGCGAGAGGAAAGATGTGACACATTCGGCTCTCAGACCAACAAAATGGTCTGAGATTCAGCTTCATTATATTAGTGTGGATGTGGCCGGCTTGCATATTGTTATGATACACGGAATAGGGAGGGATAAGTAAACTATTTACGCAATGTGTTATTTAGTCATAATAACATGGCGATCTCTATAATACCTATATGTACTATAATTGTGTTATCCTCATTGCAAGCATCTTAAAATATTTTATGACTGGCACAACATTAACAAAAACGTTACCTACTAAAGTTGAGAAAAATTTAAAACCATAAACACATCGATAATGAATGCAAAAAACTTAATCGAGACCAATCCTGTAAGAAATATTATTCACGTTTCGTTATAGTTAAAAATATTATACTCGTATCATATATAGGTACTGGTTGACGACGTATGTTGCACATAATTAAAACACATTAGGTATTTTTAATAAGCACATCCTGAAAAAAAACAGTAGGTAAAGAAAAGTAAAGAACTACGCTAATTATAGTATACTTAATAGTTTAATACTGACAGATAAAAGGCAAACACTTCAACATCAGCATTTATAATTTAGGGTGGCGGAGGGCGTGTCAGACTCTTACTGACTAAAACCCACCCGTGTTCCTTCGGTTGCTTGTATGTTGTCAGGGCCACGGCATCAAATTCGGACTTTCCCGCAACCCCTTATCCGGAACAGGAACCTTCCGAAACAACCGTGTCCGATGAGAACCTGCGTCAGGCGGAAGATGAGGACGCCGTGGCGCCTTTCTAGTCACTCCTCAAAGAGGGGACTTATTGCCGCAATTGTGTCGTGACCGTCAGCATAACTCCTGCCAGTTAAAATAACACATTACCTATTACGATCACGAATCCTTCCCACGCAATAAGGTGTCATCAATATCATTGTTCTACCTATATTAAGGGTTGAGACCTCACGTCAATTCACGTAACTTCTTTCACACATGCAATCATCTGCATCTTCAATAACCATTGTACCATAGTTAACTTTTTACGGCAATATTTCTGCATAATAATTAATTGCAACGTGGGGCCACTGACCACGAGTTGCCTCTGGCTTTCAAAAACCGCAACGTTATATTTCAAGAACGAAGTCCGATCGTTTAATTCCGCGCGCAATCGGAGCAGGTTTCTGACGTTTTTCTATTATCTCGAACGGCAAACAAACTGGTTTTGATTACATTAGAGCTGTACCGACGATCAAGCTGTTTCCTTGTTAGCACTATCATTTGCCCGTCATGTTCACGATTTGGCCGCGATACGTTTCATAGAAATGCAGCTATTTATGTACTTGGGTTTTCATCTATTATTCTATGCTTGACTACATTCGTTGGAAACGTCATTGTATCAATTTAAACAAACTCCATACTTGATAAATGTCCACTGCTAACGGTGGACATCTAAACAAATAAGTATTCAAAACTCAAAAAACTCAAAACTCAAAGCATTTATTTCAATTAAACCATTTACAGGCACTTTTGAACTGTCGACGAATCGGTCAGTTAGTCAGAAAGTTGAAGCTAGTTGCCCATTCCAAAACGTAGATCTCTATGGAGAAGAACGGACAAGAAACTCCAAGGCCACTCTTTTAAATATAAATATTACAAAATTCTGGGTACATTATTCTTGTTGCTTCTATATGTGAGAACAATGTACAAAAAATAATCAAAGCAATTGAAAATATAAGATTAAAAATAAGCCCTGGCAGATAAGAGATGACCAGTCTCAACTGACAGCGCCCGTTCACGAACATGACGCGTATTACGAATATAAAGTTGGTAAAATGGTAAAGATGTTCATCAAAACTGCTGTTAAGATAGCTACTGTTGCCCGCCCAGTCCAGGCCTATGTCCAGCAGTGGCTGGCTGAGTTGTTGATTGACTGTTGTCTGTCTGTCTTCAGAAGAATGCCGTATTTTTGTTTTAAATGGTGAATGTCCACGGTCCGACCTGATAAACAGTGGTCAGAATATCTGGGATCCCCCATGAAATAAATATCATGACGGGTCCTTTCATACCATCCAAAAAGTAACAAACAACAAATCTTCGAAGAGTAAATCCAACGAGAATTCTCCCAGTTTATTCGACGATGGCAAAAAATTGGGCACATTTCCAATCTCCGAACTGTACCTACTTTACCGAGATCAGAATCGCGAGCCACAGATCGTGAAAGATCTCGGATAAGCGATTCGGAAGCTTTAGAAGAAACTATTCATGCAAGGAAAGACTCTCAATGAGGCATAATATGATCTTTTATATATAGAAAATATATTTTAATAGTATTATTTAATCGCTATCATTAAGACTGTGGAGTATCTTGACATTTACTGTTTGTTCGTAATACTAATTAACTAGTCTAACTCAACTTCTTTATGATAGCAATTATGATTAATGTTTTAATGACAAACTTATCTTGTTTTTTCGATACCTTGAGTTGCTATACTTAGGACGCTGATGCCTATCACATTAATTATTGTAGTTAGTACTCCAAATCATGAGCCCGAAGTAAATAATTGAATCCAGCCGGTTTATTCTGTAAAAATCTTAACCGTGAAAACTGAAGTGAAGATTCTTCTTTATAAATACAATAAGCATCTACATTAGTTTCCTTATATTTTAACTTGGGGTTGCTGGAGAGATGCTCTATAGCGTAATAAAAATGAAGTGTTTGTACTCTTAAACTTTCAAGGTACTTTTTTTTTAAGTATGTACATATTGGACACTAGTGATTCAAATGTCATTTATTCAAACTAGACTGAGAATCAGCACTTTTCGAACGTCAAAATTACATAAGACAGTCCCCCAAAAACGCCCACCCTTCACCACTTCCTAGTGCCTTTAGCTGGGAAGAAGAAGTGGCGCAACAAGTTTTCACAGTTTTCACTATGAGATTTTTACAAATTAGATCTGCTGCTCTCAATTTCTAAGTTGAGTCGAAAATTTATACGCATAACAATGGGAGTAGTGGGGACTAGTGTCTGACATAGGTAAAAACCTGACTTAAAGATCACCATACCTTTCGTTCCTGAAGAATGTACGGTCGAAGGCAGGTTTCTATAAGCACCATGATTGGTATAGGCACATAGATGGTTTTGCGGCCATCATATGTAAAAGAAGCGCTTCTCTGCTTGCTCGTCTTCGTGGCAGCACCAACACTATCTTGAGTTTATTCGCAGATAGATGGGAGTCTCCAGTGCTGCGACATTGGATGAAACTCCACACTAATTAGAAGTTGTTTGTCTACTAACACTAGTTTATAAGACCGTTGTTAGTAACACTGGGCGTAGCCTAAAATAAATGATAAAATAATAGGTACGCAACAGTAATCGCAGTTGATTGATATCAACAGAAATAAAGAAACTGCCTTGGCGAGGTCTATCATATTCAAAGTACCTATAGTTTTGACCTCACACACTCTTTTTATCCTCTCCACTTTTACGGATAAGTAGATCCCACACTTGAATTAGCTGTTTCGGTCTAGGAACACATAATAACCCAACAAGAAACTAGTTTCGTGCTCACGCGCACACCGAAACACATTGTTTTTACGTTCCATGCATGTCTGCATGTTTATTTTCTCGTTTCATTCTGTCATTTCTGTTTTCAAACAAGTTTTTATGCAGATACCTCGCTCTATATTTACTAAACCATAAATACCTTTCTACTTGCTAAGATAACAAAACTTATACACTAGCTGTTTCCCGAGGTTTCACTCACATCCTTGGGAATCCAAAACATAATCTTACCTACCTGTGCGCCTTTCATCTAAATTCGTTCAGCCGTTAAAACGTGATTAACAAACAAACATATATAATTTTCTATCCAGACTTTCCACATTGACGATGGTATTACTAGGCTGCTAAAATAATTACAGTTTATTAACATTGAAATAATTATTACTAACTTCATTTAAAGTACCTACTACAGGTACACCTCTGCCCAACCCTTCGGGGAAACAAGGCGTGATGTTGTGTTGTGTGTCATTTAAAGTAAAACGTATTTTGTACTCTGAATGTGAAATGAACACGACACTTGATAGATAATTGAATGAAGAGATAAATGGTCCTCGTCAATTAACCTCGTTACCACAATGACAGTAGGTATGTTCCGAAATCCGTCGAAATACAGCTTTGATACAGAGGCTGGTTGAGGTCCCAGCATTCGTGATTCAGCTAGACACGATTGTTGAAGTAGAGTTAATTGGAGATAGTTTTATTTTCTCGAGATTTTGGACTCTTTTTCTCTATCTGTCAGTGTCACATGTTAATTGTCCCATTTTCGTTAGTGGTCGCAATAGATTCCTTCTTGTTTCCGAGTCCTGAGGACTCCGAAAATCTCTCAACAACTATTGTTTAATAACAAGTTTATTAAGATTTATATTGAAATTGCTTCAGTTCACAGCGAAAAATGGCAGACAGGCCCATGCGTCTGTGTGTGACACATCAGATATAAAGTATAATAAGTCTTTTTTTAAATACTTTTCCAACGAAAAGCTATCATTAACTAGATTATACTATTTACATAAAGAAAATAACTCTTTTTTAAATTCTTCTATTATATCTTGCGATGATATACTTCCCAACTACCGTCAAGCACTAAAAGTTTTGAAATAGCTTGTTTACAGATTCAGTGCTGAACTAGTTTTCTGTATGTATCTACTATATTATTAAAATGTTCCATATTGCATCCTTTATGTGAAAAACATGTTTGTGCAGTAACTGGCATTGGTTTCCTCGTTATATCAGACCATACCTATTCTCCATTCTACGAGACAAAGCAATAAATCAGTTGGCATTGAAGTAGTATTATGGCAGAGAGCACCTATTGGATCTTGGTCTGTCTAAATCTCATCCCGAGCTGTTTTGGATTCGTCCTATTACTCCTACTGCAATTTATGATCACCTTATTCACCATCACCTTTCCTCAACGTTTTGGAGCAAACTTACTGAGTGACGTTGTTCTGTGATCTGTTTGCTCGTTCATCAATCAATTCAGCTATTACTGTCCTTACTTTGTAGGTCTCTCCCAAGAGTCCCAAGTCGCGCTACAACAACTGGAGCCTATTGCAGTCCATACTGCTGTAGGTCACTTCCAAGTCGCGCTACTACAACTGGTTCATGTTCATCGCCTGTTTCACAGTTATATCCGTTCTCTTTCACAAAGGCAGTCACTAACCCATGCTTAGGTTGCGGTCTGTTTCGCACCGATATCCCTAAAACCGACCAACGTCGTTCTAGCTGGCGACTTCAATATGTGTACCACCATCTTTGATTGCCAGGGTTTCGTTGGTCGGTAACAGGGTGTAACTACGATGAGCTTTAGGTTTTGAGGACTTCTGTCCCTTTTCATAAGAAGTTGTTAATCATATTGATTATTATACCTTGTGGTTAAAAAGAAATAAAGAGTATCTACTAAGATATCTTAGACGTCGTTGACACCGTTTAATCACAAAGTGCATTATCTGAGAGTTTGAGTTAATTGCTCACATATGATTGCGTACCATTACTATCGTACATGCCCTCAGTATGATAACATTATGCTATTGTTCTTGGCGTGGTATCTAGGACGATAGCGTTTCAACCATCTACTTGGCCCGATTCGCTTTCACTACGCGCCGCTGTGTCGGACTGGCGACATTTTCTATTACGTATGCGTTACAATCCACCGCCCTGTGGTGTTTGTATTGATTGTTATTGTATGAATCGCCCACGCAAGGTAGTCCACGAGCCAAAATTAGACGCAGTTCTTACAAGACTGGTTTGAGACATAAACTAGAGGAAACGACCCGAGCAAAGCGAATTTCTAAATATTGTCGTTCACAATGGTTCATAAATTTATTTTTTTATTTCCTTTGGAAGACTTACAGCTAAACAAAACAGACTAATAGCTTGAAAATATGACTGACAGCCAATTACAAGTCTTCACATATAATTAACAGAATAATAATAAAAGAAATCTGTGAACAACACAGTACTGCCAACGAAAACAATAAACCGCCAAAGCTATATAAATCTATACATAAGAATACTAATATAATACAATACTACAGTAAATGTGGTAAAATTAGGCTACTGACGCTAACACAATCTGAGCAAAATCACGCATCAGGTGAAAAAGTTAAGGCTCAAGCTCTTTCTGGACACATACACCTGTTGTAAACGTATCGAAGTCATGCTGTACACATACCATATTAAAGTTTCTGCTTGCACGCACAAGAAATGGTGCCATTGCTTGAAGACACCTTCATAGCTCGCACCAGTTAACGAATTTGGGAACACCTGCCACGCTTCTGGATTCATGATTATTCACGGAAAACGATTTAATGCGGTTACTTTCCATTTGATCACGTCTCAACACCGGGCACCTGTCGTATAGCACTGGCTTATAATTAACTTAAACGCACTTCTACTTGTTCAGAATACTCGTTATTCGTAAGAACGTTATTGAGCGAAGTGCTACATGATCTTGGAATATTACAAAAGTATCCTGTGACCAATGTCTCGGCGCGTTAAAATTCTATAACGATCATCAGTTTTTATTGCAGCGTCGTCATTGTCTAGTTTCATTAATAAACAAAAGATAGCTCTCAATATAGAACTTGGTCACACGTTACGTGGCTTGCCCATTAAACTGCATAATTTAGTATCTGAATCGAGTCCATCTTGCGCCATAAAATAATTTGAATGAATTAAAGCTAGCAGCTAGCATAAAGGCTAAAATAGTTATCTCGGAAAACCTTGCTGGTGAATTTTGTACTAAAAATGCCACAACTTGATCGAAGTGATGATAACAAGTATAAGTAGAAGGTAATCCAAGGTCAACAGTCAATACGCTTATCATAAAAGATTTATCGTAACCTTTTAAATGCAATTCAGATTTCAATAACTTGACTTGTTGCTTTACGTCTACGTACCTAAACCTACCTATTTTTAAGATTCAGACTACCTTCATGTCCAATTTAAAACGTCAGTCGACAACTTATCTCCTTAATATCATTTATGGCTACTCCTACGGGTGTAAGTAGTGTAATGTCCAAGATATCAACCGCTCTTATCTTAACTGAAACTGTTTTTATCTGGTGCAGGGCAGTAAACTTTTGTCGCCATCTTTCTTGGTCCGTCGCCAAACATAGGTACATTTATTATTTGAAAACTACATATAGATCTGCGCAGTCTTTTTATGTGGTCTCAGTCTGTCGGGAAATATCTGGCGCGTTCGGTGGCATCTCCGACAAAGGACAAACATTGTTGTTGTTCAAGATTCCGTTTCAATGTATCATTCGTTGTTTCGATTTTACAGACACAGTTCAGACATTGGTGCGTATTTATTAATAATAAATTGCTTGAGGAAAAAACATGTAAGAATTATATGGCATTGTGATAATCTCATTTTATTTATAGCAGCGTTTCTAGCTGCATCGAAAATTCGAAATATGGAGCATCCATATTTTAGGAGATTGACTGTAAACACATCGACGGCCATTCCAAATATAACAGGCACCAGAGTTTCAGAGCTCATAAAACGTTTACACATCAAGGAGTATTTACATTCCGTTAGCAATTTCATTACAAACGGTACAGTAATCTGAATATATAATTTCAATATCAGATAGGCGATCGTTCGGGGACGTTTGGAATATCGTCTCGTCATGTTAAATATTTATGGAACTCGTTGGGAAGGAAGATAAATAATTATGTTCCATTACTACTGATGTGTGGAGAAGTCGGACGTGTTCACAGGAATTTTTCCACTACACCGACTTTCATACAGCCGGTAATTGGCCTACTTGGACACATATGCGTCCGGCGTCGTCAAGGCCACCGTAGATCGGTCAACTTGTTTATCTTAAGAAAAACAATCGATCAGTTTTGCTTTATTAGGACTGTGTCACTAGTGACAGAAAACATTCCTGTCCAAACGAAAAACGATTTACGAAAAAAAATAAACTTTGATTATCTGCGCAATGACGCGATGCAAACGCATATTTTCTTTTTCAAGATTAGCATAGTAGGTTACTGGGGCTATATATATTGCGTGCTTCGCATGTAGGTATAATAAAGTTATTGTTTAATTTACTAGGCGCCGAAGGTATGGCGTTAATTTTCAAAGCGTGGAGCATGGAGCCACGACAGGCAGGTAGATTTACCTGCCTGTCGTGACTCCATGCTTAGCCACTAAAATATAATTGTACACATTTGCCTTTAACCGCACACAACTTTAATCTTGCTTGACAAATGGTAATAGGATTGACGTGTTCCAAATCTACATTGTTTAATATAAGTTTAATGTATTTACTGCACGCAAATTGTACTGAAAACTAATGTAATGATAGTCAGTAATTTATGAAAATGGGCATTATTTAGGACTGCGTTGAAATTTGAATGTTACACTTGCCTTTAACATTTACTTAACCTACATTTTCCAAGCAGTTGTAGGATTTCTGTTCCGACCTGATTTTAATCAGATTTTCTTTGTAGAATCCCGCAGACAATTCCAATTGTCAAATCTAATTTTGCTCTTTGTGGAAATACCCTCGGGTATATACGACATTTTATTCGACCATTATTCTCCCTAGCAGTTTCTAATCAATCTATCTAGCCTTTTTCCAACTATGTTGGGGTCGGCTTCCAGTCTAACCTGATGTAGCTGAATACCAGTATTTTACATGGAGCGACTGCCTATCTGGGGGCCTACCACAAGCTTATAAAGCAGTATTATTTTAATATTACTTCAGTGTGGGAAAGAGATGAAGCTCTACAGGACGTATAGCTCCATCTCTTTCTCCCTGCTGGTGCTGCTGGTGGTAGGCCCCTTGACCTCCACAACCTAGTTACTGGGTAATACGATACCCCTTGGTAAATGATAAATGATTTTATTTCTGTAAGTAGGTTTGTACAAACACTTTTACACGTCAATCATATTTTAAAAACTAGATGAGGTCGGCGTTTCCTATCTGACTACTCCGAGAAGAAAGGCCGAAACAAACTCAGAGGTCACAGTCTCTTTTAAAGTCAGACATAATCTTGGTCAGATGGTAAGACTAGTTGTTAGACTTTCAGGCTTCTGACGACGAAGAAAATTTATGAAAATTGATCATCCTTATCCTTATCCCTTATCTCCGAAAATACTGAGCCAAACATTTTGAAAAAAAAATACAGTTATTGGTTTTTTACTCATAGATTACAGGAAGTCTATGCTTCTTATAGATTTTCCTGTAATCTTAGTATATAGTCTTAAAATAACATGGTAAATCTCTCAATATTGTGCGTACAAACAAACATAGTTGGAATGTATGGAAGAACATGTTTTGCAGCTACAATGTTAAGTTTATTTTTGGGATAAATTCATCCCAACTACGAAACCCTTCATTGTGCGTGGTCCGACAAGCACTTGGCCGCTTTTTTTTAAATTATCATGTACCTATTTCTTAATATTTTTTATTTCTTTTTGGTATTGTCCTTGTCCGTCGAGTCGTTGAGCTTCTTAAGTTTTGAGTTGAGCTATATGATTACTGACAAATGCGTCCACTGACTGGACAGGTCCACTCAAATCTGTGTGGTTCTTGCCTCAAAAGACCATTTCAGACACGTATCTATATGGTCTTCACATAATCTGACCAAGGTCCAAGATTATGTCTGAACTTTTAAAGAGACTGTGACCTCTGAGTTTGTTTCGGTGCCATTCAGAGAATTCGGATAGGAAACACTGACCTCATCTAGTTTTTAAAATATTATTAACGTGCAAGAGTGTTTGTACAAACTTATAGAAATAAACTCATTTACTTATCATTTTATTTTTTTATCATTTATCATTATTTATCATTTATTCTCCAGGTAAGCGACGTCCGAGGCTGCGGCTACCACTTGGCCACGATGCTGGGTCTGCTGCCAGCGCAGATGATCAACGTGTACCTCGGGTCTACGCTGCGCTCCATGCACGACGTCCTGCACGAGTCCCATGTCACTGGATACATCGTGTTTGTGTGTCAGGTGAGGTCCATTTTATGAAACAAATTCCCAAAAATGGCTGTCATAAGCTGAAGAGTTCCATTCTCCAACTCCGAAGTTCTTAATCAGAAAATGACGAAATTGACCTGCATGAGTCCCATGTCACTGGATATTAAATGTTTGTTGAATTTGAGGTTTAAAATGAAGACCGATAAATAGGCGTGCCAAAACCATATAATCAGTAAGGTAAGCAATCAAATCTTCAATTGTTTGCGCGAGCGCATCGTCCGTGACCACTAATTGAATTAGGTACTTACATGTTTATGTCATTGCCTATGTTTGTACATCAATGTTAGTACTTCTATGCTTCCTTATAAATACATAGATATCGTATAAATAATCAAGTGGAGCGCACACTGCTACTGCAATGCTATTACTTATGGTGCACGGTGTAAAGTTCCAGAAGTTATGACGTCAGTGCTGCGGTCCATTTTAAGATATTATTTAGAGCTTTCGTATCGATACCGGTAGAAATCGACAGTTCTAGAACGTATCGAGATCTTTGCATGCTATTTCCTGTACATAAAGTTTGCTCTTTGGTTTTTCCCAGACGTTCAGATGCGACTGAGATTGTGTAACATTATGGTACTTGTACTGTGTACGATTTTTTTTTATTTGATCATACATGCACATTCGTTTGAACGCAGACCCTTATTCATGTACGAAACCTTCGAGAGTTCCCTGACATCTTACGAGGGGAAGCCAGAGTATTTTCCCCTTTCCAGAGGAATAAGACTTGCCCCGATGTCGCTCTGCAAGGCTCAGCATTGTCGAAAACTCATAGAAGTACCTGCCGATCTATTCTGTAAAATTGTCACTGTGTAAACTTAGGTGAAGTGAGTTTGAAGTTGAAGTGAGCTATCAATCCCTAACATCAGGTGGGTGGGATGACAGTTCACTTCATCTACATTTTGTCATTGAGTTTTTTTGCAGAAGAAAGCGGCAGAACACAGTACGTTTAATCCCTCCAAAATCCCGAGCTGCACCCTAATCGCGTAGCACACGATCAATTACAATCTGAATCATTTTGAAGGATATTGTTAATCCATTGCTTCACATGTTCGAAAAATTTGTCTGCTCAACAATGTAAATAACGCAATGAATGTCGTTAAACTGTCAAAATGAAACAGATTGTGATTGATCGTGTGTTACGCAATTAAGGTGCAGGTCTGCTTATGTTAGTCCGAGTAACGCTATGGCCTATGGGTAAAAAGGCACCAGAAGAAAAAGACAGACAGAAGAATAATAATAATAGTCCTCCAGACCGAATTTCGGGCATGGCGGTGAATCTCAGTGGAGACCAGCTTTCGTCGCGGGAGATATTTAGTGCACAAGTGTGTACGCAGACACAGGTGCACTCTTCTCTTCCCTCACTCTCATAGTCCGATGGGACAGCAATCCGACACGACCGGAGAGAGATCAGGCGCAGGACCAACGGAAAATACCATGAGTCCCTGTTCTTGTCTGAACCTTCTCTAAAAAGTACTTAGATACCCAGTTAAGACGCAGATATATGACAGTGACCTTGAATGGTTAGCTTACCTGAGCTCAAGCAACGCGTCGTACGTCCAGCCAGTAATTGGACTCGCCCATCAAGGAGCGCTGTCCCAAATTAGACGCATTATTAATTTATTACACGTAAAACAAAAAGTATTTTAATAAAACAAGTATACTAAAAGATCAATAATTTAATTATCTTCAAAATGGTGAAGTTTTCAGAAAAATACGCTCGATAGATTTTGCGTCATTCTCAGTTTTTAATCCGCGTTAGACATAACTTTACAAATTAATTTCACTATGTAATATAAACATAATCAAAAATATGCCTATATTAAAATATTAGGAAAATGCACTAATTTCACATATATTTTTTCCAAATCACTAACACTACTCATTTAGACGTCATCTTCAGTATAAAATCATTAAAAGTCGGTTATCGTCCCCTTAAACGCGAAAAAAATTAAACTATAAGTACTTGTCCTCCATTATAATGATTTTTTTAAATGGCTGCCCTACCTACAAGTCGACATAGGTAAGTAAGTACTCAGGTGGTCTACCTACCTATAACCAAGACCTTGTTATTCTGTATGTAACATGCTCGTTCTCTCTAACGAGGTCTAGGTTAAAACAGCAAGGAACAGCTTATTGTGTCAAACAAACCACGCATACACAATGCCGGTTCAAAAATAGCTATTTCAACCACAAGCATGTATATTGTATACCTTCGACTTTTGACAATGTAGACATGTAAATGAACGAGATTTTTGTTTGAGATTGTACCTATAGAAAACGTAGTAGGTACTTTGTCTTGCGATTTATTTTTAAATCCGACTACATTCTACCGGTTATAGTTTAAAATTTAGATTTTCCAACTCCAATGGCAGTGTAGATAAATAATGTAATTCAAACGTTTTATCTGACTTCCTGCGTGTCAGATATCTTCTCTTAGATAGGTACTAACGTTTAGCTCATTACATAATGAGACAAGCGTGAAGGTCAGAGATAAGAGTATTTTGAAGAAAGTTTACGCATAACTAGGCGTAGAAACCGGCATACTGTCCTAGAACAAAATATTCCGAAACATGTGACGTGACATCCTCCAACCTACATTGGACTTTCGTGGTGGATTACCGCCCATTCTCAAAGGAGGCCTGAGTCTCGAAAGTCCCAACATTGGGATCATTATCATTTTAAAGATCAATGTTTCATATTGACGCGCGGGACTGCACCTAAGTTATGACGCCACAATTCATCACCGCTACGTGCAATCGTAAACGCAATAGGGAACGAGGGGCATACAAACAGGCCCCTCCACGTCCGCCTGTTTATTGCGAAACAAATTGATATCAAACGTTATTTTATTGCACATAAACGCAATAGAGATATCTGCCGTTTGAACTGGGCAACTGAAACACTCTCCCAAGACATAAATCATAAGAGGTGGAATCAAGGAATCATGTGCGCCTTTCAAAAGTCACTGCAATGAATTTTCAAACAGGAATTCACGATAATCACCACGTTTAGCGCTTTCTTCAAAAGGCCCTTCCAGCTTTCAGACCCTGCATCGTTAGACTCACATAATATCTTAAAAATATAAATGTTTGGACTTTAAAAGAGACCATCTGGACCTCTGAGTATGTTTCGGTATTTCTTCTCAGGGATCAGTCGGCTAGCTATCGAAATGCTGCCATCTACTTTTAAAATCTTGACTAGTGATGCAACGAATACTACTTTTACGAATACGAATATCAAACCTACTATTCGGCGAATACGAATATCTCGCCATGGTAATAAAAGACTAATAGTCTAGTAGGTACTACATAGACGCAGCCATTACTAACGTTCGTCTAAGTTACTTAGGACTTACTATCCTACCTTTTGTTCATACAAAAGAAATACAGACCATATAACTACTGACTTGGTAATTTATCGAAGTGTTTCCATATGTCACTTTGATCTCGTTTACGAGAAGACATTTTCTATTCAACTTCAACTTCTTTCACTTCGCAGCAACCTCAGAAAATAAATAAAACAATACTCTCTTGTTTGACTTGTACTTTCGACTGACAAATGAAATGAAAGGAATGAATGAATCAATCAATCCATGGTTCGTAATGATAGGAAGACTCCCGGGCCGCGGCACTATATAAACTATGGCCGGGGAGGCCCCCGTTGCGTCGTCGTTGCGGTTAAGGCCCTTGCACACGTCGTATTTTTACGTGCCGACGACGCGCGTTTACCAAGTCTACCAGTAATTAGATTTGCGTACTGCTGCGTACAAACATATTAATTTTTAAATATTCGTATTAGTATTCGCCGAATACGAATATTCGGTAAATGTCTACTATTCGGCGAATACGAATATTTGTATTCGTTGCATCACTAATCTTGACCAAAAAAATAACGTGTAAAAGTGTCTTAAAAGATCTACTCACAGAAATAAATATAATTTCGTTTGGCATATAGTATATGGTTTGGTTGCAGTTTTGGTTAAAGGGGTGCACTTTTTCTCTTGACGATATTTCTGAGCAGTTTTCTTCAACATGTATGGGAGGGATGCTAGGCACAGATGATTAGAAACGGTTGTAAAAACTGGCCCTTTCTTTCCACAATACTTTATCCTTTTGGCAGAACCATGATCAATGAAATTAACTGCGTTTTTGTGCCATCTTTGACTATGATAACAATACTAAGGTAACTGTCTTCCACTGATCATAAATCTTTCCGAATCTTCTTTAATACTGCTGGTTTATTATGTGGAGCAAGTTGTTTTATGTTAAACGATGGCAAAAATGTCGATGACCCAACTGATGGTACGCGGTTACCGTCACCTATGGACTTCTGCAATACCAGAGGCAGATACATTGCCATCCCCGAGATAAAACTGAAATTATATCAGTCCCCATGTTCATTAAAACTGTAACATAATAACACTGCTTGGCGACAGGTACTTCCGTTACCATTATTACCAGTTGACCTTATAACTGCATAAACCGATTAACTAGTCCATATATATATAGGTAAGCCCAACTCTTAGAAGTGATAGGTGTATTTATCGGAACAAGGGAGCTATATGTAGCCAAAGGTGAGCCGCAAAGGTCAGCGTTGAATAAATTATGACCATAATATGCTAGGTGTCTACAAGTAGGAGAAGGGTTGATTTAATAGTACATATGCATTCGTAGACGTCATTTTAGTTTGTTCTTCGTCAAATATTCCTCCAAGAGTTGTTTGATGTCGCAAAAAGTCATAGGTTTGGATTTTTTCTTGGGTTTTTCAGTATCATTATGTATCATTGTGTCATGTAAGAAATTGCCAATCGGCATAATCATCAGCAGATGTCGGAACTCTCGTTCCAAAATTACATTATAATAACCACGTCTTGACTATAAACCGACTTCCAAAAAGGAAGAAGTTAAAAAAAAACATACGCTACGAACATATTTGTTCGTAGCGTATGTTTTTTTTTTATGTATTTCCACCGATTTCTTCGTCAATTGTAGACCTATTTTGAAAACTCTTTATTTGTTTGAAGGGTATGCGCTCAAGGTGATTCCATATAAATTTTATTAACTTTGCTTGGATAGTTTTTGAGTTAAGTAGCTTTAATAATACGTATTTTTTCCCACTTAGTATGTAGATGATATGATAAGTTCTTGTCAATCGGCATTATTATTGACGTGTAAAAGTGTTTGTACAAACCTACTTACAGAAATAAAATCATTTATCATTTGTCACTGATAGTGGTATTCGAATTTGTGTGGGGTAGGTACCACAACTAAAAAGTGAAAAATAAAAACTTTGTGGCAAAAAACGAAAATTCAAAACCAATGACACCATGACTTCCGAAATTAAAATTATTTTTCACTTTGTAGTGTTTTTTTTTGGAAGTCGGTTGTCTTTTTTAGTAAAAAAAAAAAAATGTAAAAATTGTTTAATTATGTCACAAATTTTAAATACACTAATAATGTTTGCTTGCCTAATATAAGGTTGATTGTACAAGGATCACCCATTTTATTTTTATATCTTATTTTTATGTACCTACTTTAAGTCTAAGCAAATAAATTTTACTTAAGTACTTACATAACCTGTAATTATATTATTTACTGCTAACGTGGCAAAAACCGATACTTATATTAAACAGTTTTTAAACAAAAATATTATTTGTGATAAATTACATAATGCATGCAGTGTTCGCAAAACAATGCTTAAGGACACAGCTTCTCAAAATTCTTCATTCACTTACTGACGCTTATGCACTTAGTGACGCAGTTTCTAAATAAATGATTTGCGTGGGACAATCCCACATTATACGGACGATAGTTAGGAAAACATTTTGATGTAAAGAAAAAGATAAAAATAACGGCGAGGCATTTCTGATTCACACTAACATGTTGTTCAAAACAGCATTGATATTTATAAAGTTTAGTGTATCGATAAAGATCTAGCGTGAACTTGTAATACGTGTACTATTTATATCACTAGGTCTTGAGTTTGAGTCAATGTCATCAAAGAGCTCACGATTTCTCGCTCGGCACGTTTTCCTGGTTTTTAGGGTTCTGTAGTCAACAAGGAACCCTTATAGTTTCGCCATGTCCGTCTGTCTGTCTGTCCGCGGCCTAGCTCAGAGACTGTTTGTACTAGAAAGCTTTAATTTGGCATGAGTATACATATGAATCACGCCGACAAAGTGGTAATATAAAATCAAGAAATAATAAAAAAGTTACGGTAACCTCCCCTACACGTAAAGTGGGGATGGATTTTTTCTTTCTCATCTATCCCATGGTGTGGGGTGTTGTTGGAAAGGTCGTTCAAAAATATTGTGAGTTCGTTAAAACTATTTTTGGATTCAGGGATCCGTTTGCGAAATATTAAGTTTCATTCTCATTTTTGTTAGAGTCAAGTGTGTGTGTGTCCCCCCTGCCAGCTAAATGGTTGGATCTGGATATGTGGAAAAATCAAAGCAGTAGTATACATATATAACGAAATTAAAAGGAAAACTATCACAGCTAAGTAGGCTCTACAAGTTAACGAGTAATAATCAACCAACTTACATTTGCAGTTGAAAAAACATGTTCTTCCATACATTTCGTATGGGAGAATATGAGTTTCAACTACACTGGTAAGTTTGTTCTTGAGATAAATTCATCCCATCTACGGAACCCTTCATTGTGCGTGGTTCGACACGCACTTGGCCGGATTTTTTAATTTTATAAACAACATCACGCCTTGTTTCCCCGAAGGGTTGGGCAGAGGTGTCCCTGTAGCAGGTACACCCACAATTCGCCGGTTATGTTTAAGTCCCATGTAATAGGGGACGAGCCTATTGCCATCAACCGGGCACAAATCCAGTCTCCGAGCTGCTACTGAGAAATTTCGGATAGAAAACCCAATAACACTTTGCCCGACCCTGGAATCGAACCCAGGACCTCATGCTCAGCAGTAGCACTTGCGACCACTAGACCAACGAGGCAGTCAAGTCAGTTTTTAATTTTATCGTTGTTGTTGATTTAGTATTGGACTTCATGTGGACCCAAAACCGTTAGGTGCATGGTTTTCCTTGTACAGGGTTAATGGTTGCCTAAAATCTACAACTAAGTACATCAATTTTAGAAAGATCTAGCTCCTATAAAATACTCCCCTCGTCTCTACGTCAACTGGAAGCTGCCACAGACTTGTCGAAAGGTTAAACGGATAATGATTATAGTACAAAAAAAGAGCATTGTGTTGACGATAACGTTTATTTTGTCCTTCGTTTCCAACTCGGGGTGTAGTGATGACTCGATTCTTCTTTTTATGGTGCTTCTAAATTAATGTTGGTCGTCAACTCCAAATACTTCTCCATGTCCAGCGTTTATGAGTGACGGTCATTAGTCGAATTGAACTTTTGAGCGAAAATCGAAACTTTGAAAAACCTGTTTTACAATTTTAGCCGCTAGGCATGTGTGACGTGCGTGACACGCCATTCGTGGTATGCTGTTTCCTTTCTCGCTTTCATTCCTATATCCTGAATCAAGATAATGTCAAGAATCTTGGCAAAGTCATGGTAATCTTAAGTAACAAGCCTTTCCCTGTTGACACACGTTATCACCAACGTATGGCTGCGAGAAATCGACAGAAACACTTGACTCTTATCGCTTTGGCGATAACTATGTAACGCAAACGCCAAATTTGTTTGTAGAGACCTTGCAAATGTACTAATAACCAGTACCCTAATTGCGTAACTTATTTTCGTAAACAGTTATGCCTAATTTGTTTCATTTTGGCAGTTCAACAACATTCATTGCGTTATTTACGTTGTTGAGAAGTTTTTTTTCCAACTTATGAAACAATGGATTAGCAATCTGTTTCAAATCGAAACAAATTGTGATTGATCATGTATTACACAATTAGGGTAACGGAAAAGATAGTGAAAATATTTGCATTGGTTTGGGCAGTTGGAGTTGGTTAGAATGTATCCTGAAATTCCAGAATAAGTTTATTCCTCATGCACATAGGAGCAAGAACTTTGTAAAACTGAATACTGGTGATCTTGTGGCTGTGGCCTGGTAGACTGCTCTGAGAGTGTCTCTATACTTGAATTCACGTTACTTGGATGATTTACCTACGATATTTGCATCGACTCTTTTTGCCGAACCGTCTCGAAACAGCTCTCATGGCTGACCATGAGAGCCCATGAGAGACCATGAGGATCATGTCGCCCCTATCTTCCATCTTAAGGAACCCATAATTTTAAAAATAATAACATAATTACAAAATATTTGTACTGCACATACTATGTTACGTTACTGCATTGTATATAACAGTAAGTAACATTTTAAACAGCAATTGTTATGTTATCAGCATAGGATGTAAGCAATAATTGGTAATTTTCTTTCATTGTCGTGCTGTGTAATACTACTTACTCACCATGATAAAAATCTATTATTATATAACTCAAGATAACTCTATCGATTTTCTTTGCACAGTTATTTATTTAAACAAAACCTTGTTAGGTATACAGGGTGGCAGGGACATCGACGCGAAAACTGTTAGGCTGCTTTTCCACCAGAGATGTGCGAGGAAGCGAGGGATGTGTTTATTAAGAACCAATAGAATCGTTTCATTACCTAGCCTCGCTCAGTGCAGCTGCGGTGGAAACGGCTTAGCGGTGCGAGGTTTTTGTACGTACAAAATAAGCGCAGAATGGGTGCGAGAGATGTGTGCCAGGGATGTGTGCGAGGGATGTGTGTTAAGGATGGACGCTAGTGAGAAATCGTATCTGAAAAGAGCCCGCTACACATCCTATCAGCACTCATCTGCGCACCGTTTCACAACGTCGCTAAGCATCCTCGCAGCGCTCAGCGGCCTAGCACATCTCTGGTGGAAACACTCACATCGTTTCACAGCTTCATTACGCATCCTCGCACCGCTCATCTACGTCGCATATCTCTGGTGGAAATGCAGCCTTACCATCGATTCAGTACATGATTCTGAACGCCCCTGCGTTGAAAGTATTCGTCGGTTATAAAAAAAAAATACAATTTCATACAAAAGTGCAATACCTATGCGGTCAAAATGAATGGAACAGCTGATATTTTTTAAATATAGACGAAAAATTTCAACGCAGAAGTGTCCAGAATCATGTACTGAATCCATGGTAACAGTTTTCGCGTCGATGTCCCTGCCACCCCGTATAGTCAGTAAAGATATTGTATGCTGCACTAAATGAAAAATTGCATGACACTTGAACTGTTTGCCCACCGCACCGTGAACGGGACGTCAACGAGGAAAGGCTCAATTTACATTGCCGCGGAACGGAATGAAAGTGAATTTTTGTCACAATATTGTGTAAAACAAAATGAACTTTATGTCAATTGATTAACGTACAAACTAGATTCGAGCTGCTAGCTGTGAGAATTCCCGAGAATGCGCGAGAATTCTCTGGAGAAGACGCGCGAATGGTTTTTTAAATATCTAGTTTGTACGTTACACATTATTGACATAAAGTCCATTATGCTTTGACCCAATTTCGTGGCAAAAATTCGCTTCCATTCCATTTCGCGGCAATGTAAATTGAGCCTTACATACGATCTTGGATTTTGACATCACTTCATTAAAAAGTAAAGGTGTTATTACACGAATGCGTCATCGACTTCACATCGATGTAATGTATTGATCAATGTCTTATAATGTAATAGCTTGGACGATTGATGATTGTGGCTCGTAGACATATTGAGAAGCCTTCGATCGTCTTCGACCTTCTATCGATGACCGATCGATGATCAATCGACCATGGCTATAAGTTAGTATGATTTTATCAGCCTGGAAACGTCTCAGCGGCTTTTAGTCGATCGATAGTTCTATTACGTGACTTTTATTTCTAACTTATGTTACTTTTTAGGGTTCCGTTGCCAAATGGCAAAAAACGGAACCCTTATAGATTCGTCATGTCTGTCTGTCTGTCTGTCTGTCTGTCTGTCTGTCTGTCTGTCCGGCCGTCCGTATGTCACAGCCACTTTTTTCCGAAACTATTAGAGCTATGCTGTTGAAACTTGGTAAGTAGATGTATTCTATGAACCGCATTAAGATTTTCATACAAAAATAGAAAAAAAGCAAATAATTTTGGAGTTCCCCATACTTAGAACTGAAACTCAAAAAAATTTTTTTCATCTATCCCATACGTGTGGGGTATCTATGGATAGGTCTTCAAAAATGATATTGAGGTTTCTAATATAATTTTTTTCTAAACTGAATAGTTTGCGCGAGAGACACTTCCAAAGTGGTAAAATGTGTGTCCCCCCCCTGTAACTTCTAAAATAAGAGAATGATAAAACTAAAAAAAATATATGATGTACATTACCATGTAAACTTCCACCGAAAATTGGTTTGAACGAGATCTAGCAAGTAGTTTTTTTTTTAATACGTCATAAATCGTAAACCGCAATTTACTTTTCATTCAATGTTACTTGCTGCTACGGAACCCTTCATGGGCGAGTACGACTCGCGCTTGGCCGGTTTTTACTTAATTATTTATTACTGAAAGTTAAGGTCTGCGGGCTTTTATAATTATTACCGCAGTTTCTCCGCCATCTTTTGATGAAGGAAAATTACTGACAGGCGGTCTTATTTAACAGCCTTTTTCCTCATTATTTTATTATGCGACTCATACGAACACGGGTTTTTTTAAAACGTTGATCACCACATCCTCATATGATTCAGTACTGTGCCTACTTTCTGCTACTAAAGACCTTTACGTTACATATCAACTCGAACCCATCCTATCTTTCGGATCAGCCTCAGAAAGTCACCAATAGGTAATAGGTAATACGGGCTGGTATCCGCAACACCACGTCGAAACGCGTATTTTGCGTACGGGTGGGAAAATCGGTTATTCGATCCACCCCAGCTCCTCAAAGAAGGCCAGCAACGCCTTGGTGTCACTGACAATCTCACGTAGGGTACCTGGGTTACCGAAGTACTTATGTGGCGACCACCGGGCAGTTTAACAGCACATGAGCTGCTGTCTCGTCGTCTTCCATACAGGCTCTACACAGCGGACTGTCTGTGACTCCTATGACAAAGAGGTGTTTATTAAATGACCCATGGCCAGTTACAGCTGCACGTAGCTGCTGTTTCGTTCAAATTCAAATTCTTTATTGCGATATAAGTGTACAATATTTTGAAGATGTTAACAATAGGTAGGTTCTTAGAACTTAGTTGCCTGTTAAGGCATTGCAATTAAATGGATATAAAAATTTAATAAAAAACATAAACATACTCAATATTCCAGTTATCTATACATTTTACATTATATTATATTAATTATCATTATTCATACATTTGATATTATATCATACTATTAATTATAATATACTTATAATTTATATCACATTATAAAGTATCACAAACATTTAAATATTAAATAATTATTTTTCTTCAAGGAATTCTTTAATAGAGTAATATGCCTTTTTAATCAGGAAGTCTTTTAGTTTCCTTTTAAAAATACCGATTGAATGTTGGTTCTTAATGTCTATGGGTAACTTATTATATATTTTAATGTCCATACAAAAAATGCTATTTCTATATACTGCAGTGTGGGATGCTTTATTGTGTAATGTATTTTTAAGTCTACTGCTTGTTAATGTGTCATAGCTACTGATGTTTGATTTAACTAAAATTAAGGCCGAGTAGATATATAGAGCTGGGTGGGTTAATATCTTGAGGTTTATGAAATGAGGTTTACATGAATCTGTTTGGTGTATCCCACATATTGATCTAATACACCTTTTTTGTGCTTTGAACGCAATTTCTTTATCAGTTGAGTTTCCCCAATATAGTATCCCATAAGATAGAGTGGATCCCACATAGGCATGATAAGCACTAAGTAGTGTGGTTTGGTTAGATACTTTTCTGAGCATGTAGAGGGCATAAGAGAACTGATTTAATTTGCTACATACACTATTTACATGTGTTTTCCATGACATATTAGAATCTATATAAATACCTAGAAATTTTGTACTTGTAACCTCAGATACAGTTGCATTATTATACTCAATAGATAATGGAATTAATTTTGCGTTTTTATTCTTAAAATTCATGTAATGGGTTTTTGTAATATTTATTTTTAAATTATTTACTGTAAGCCAATTTATTAATTTAGATAGGGAATCATTTATTTCTAGTTCATGATTTTTATTTTTGTTATTTGTAAAAAGAGCCGTACTATCATCTGCAAATAGAACCATAGGGTGCCGAATAGCGTTAGGCAGATCATTTAGTCAGTCGGAGAACCTGTTTCGTGAGGCGGCCATCGATTATAGGGAGTGCCTCCTTGGCCTGCCTGTATTCACCGTGGTCCAACCATAGTTTGTGATGTTGGTCCCTGGTTCGTTTCCTTACCAGAGTGCGTAACTACCCGAAGGGGAGTGGCGCAATGAATTCAGGCCCCACTGGTGCTATGCTCGAACCCCTTCTGGCAAGTTCGTCGGCTGCGTCGTTGCCCCGCGAACCGCTGTGTTCTTTGATCCATTGAATGGCAAGTCACCAACTCAGCGCTCTCTACTCGTTCATGTGTCGTCAAAGAACCACAGGTCAGATTCGTCGGACTTACCACATTTGAATAACACAAAGACTGTGGGTGTGGGGGCTTCAAAAATTCGTAAACAATTAATATACTTCCCTAATTTTGAAAAATTCTTCATCTTGGATGGCACGTATCTGCCGTATAATTTTTTACCCGACTACGGCGAAGCAAAAATGAGGGTTAAGATTTTGACCGGTGTATATATGTTCATCTGTTACCTCATAACTTCTAAACTTCTCTTTATAATTTGACAAATGAGGTATCGTTGGAAGCGTCTTGATCGTCCGCTAGTTATAGGCTATGTGAGGTTACATTAAATTGAATACGGCACCGAGGACAAAGTCATGAACAAAAAAGTTTTTTTATGATGACGTGTTGGGTATCAAATGAAAGGATTTAATTAGCCAATTTCAAAAAATGTTTACAGGATGGCAGGAACATCGACGCGAAAACTGTTACAAACTGTTGTCAAAATGTATGGAACAGCAGATTTAAAAACAAATACCGACGAAAAATTTTAACGCAGGGGATTCAGAATCATGTACTGAATTCATGGTAACAGTTTTCGCGTCGATGTCCCTGACACCCTGTATATTATAAACCCAAAATAATTTAAATAAAAGTTACTAACTTTTCTTAGCATAGAATTCCGTCGACTGCGCTTTCGTAGTTTTCTTCTAAACTTGACGAAATTAACTTTTCAAAGCTTACTTTTATCTTCTTTGCTTCGCGTTAGTTTAGAGGTGTACGAAGGCCTTAAAAGTAGGTAACCACCAGTATAATAATATTCAAGAATCCAACCAAGGGGTTGCGTGCAGTTCTTACATAAATGTATTTTAGTCTGTTGACTTAAGCCGCCCTTCGCCTGAAGTTGACTTGCCTTGCCTTAAATATGTATTAAATCACCCAGTTCAGAAAAGTTGTATGTATTATTTATCAGATAAACGAGGGCGTTTATATTTAATACTAACTATTGCCCGCGGCTACGCCCACGTGTATGTTGGAAAATATCCCACGGGAAAAGTACCCGTGACAATCTTATACTATTAAACGAGCAATATTTGTACTCACATTCTCAAAAACGGCTCTAATGATTTCGATGAAAGTTGCAGTATAGCGGTTTACAGGGGCGAAAAATCGATCTAGCTATCTAGGTCTCATATCTGGGAAAATTTGTTTTCTCCGTATTTTCCGCCGAGCAGAGCTCGGTCGCCCAAAGTTTAGAATAAGATAATGAATAATGATATTAGAATAATGACATGGCAGCATAGAATTAGTAAGTACCTACTATCATGGCAGCATGGAATAAGTAGGTACTATACATGGATTAGTATGAACTTTCCTATACTATTAAATGAGCATTCTCTATTTTCACCAGAGCAGAGCTTGGTCGGCCATGTACTATAGGTTATAAACTATCTGTGTGCCAAATGTCATCCAATTCCTTTCTGGCGTTTTTTTGCGTCAATCCGGAACATACACTCAGATAAACGGACAAATTTCCAAATTACTATTTTATTATATATGTATAGATAAATGCTTGTTTTTTTTTTCCTTTTTTGTAGCATCGTAACATCTGGGAAAATCAAGCTCCGTTTGATAAATTATCTAGCAGTATAATATAAGGGGTGGTTGTCCGAACTCCACGTCTAAGAGCGTATTTTGCATACGGGATAAAGTATTTACAGATTAACCGATTTTTTCTTACTAAATATGTAAAATATTAATTTCCAGATCCTGATCGGCATAACGCTGATGGTGTGGGTGGTCCAGAAAGCCCGCAAGGAGCTCACGATAGCCATCATGGCGGCGGAACTGGGCCGCGAGACGATATCCACCTCCAGCAGCTCGTCCATCAGCTAGCCCACAGCCAGGGCTTCCACCGACCTGGACAGCGTCTCCGAGGGCCACTCTAGCTAGGACTGGCCCTGTTCCGACGCCTGCTTCCCACACACGTCCGAAGCCCGCGACGAAACTTCTGTTTGAAATAAAGGGTTTGTTACAACCCTGTGATATTATATTTAATCGCCATGTTACCTCCAAGAGGATTAGTTTTAAACTGTTTCACTGAAATGAGGTAGATGTTGATATTTATAAGACTTTCCTTGTATTATAATGGTTACCTACGTAGGTGAGTAAATAGATATGTGATGGTAACAATGAATCTCGCTCAGACCGTGACTGACGTGTGGAATATTAAACGTTTGACGGTTTGACAGCGGCTGTCAAGTCAAGCGACATCTTTGAACAGCTTCGCAGGAATCAAGGCTAAGTTGACGAGTCAACAAATCCATGTGTAAATTGTAATTAGACGGAGTTAACTCGGTTATGTGCGTCCATAAAGTTTACGATTGTACTCAGATAGTGTAGTGAACGTCACAGACATTTTAGTGTCAAAAAATAGCGCGGATCAAGTTTTGTTCGTTCGGTTTACTGTCAATCATGTCTCGACTGTTGGCAAATAGAGATGGAGAATAGACCGCGTTGCTTATGAAGATGAGTCGCTTCGGAAATTATTTGACTACACATTTAAGTAAACACGTCAAAGTGCTATCGTTCGTCTTCGACTTATATAAACTTCTATACTATCATAATAAAGCTGAAGAGTTTGTTTGTTTTTTTTTGTTTGGACGCGATAATCTCTAGAAATACCAGGCGGATTTGAAAAATCCTTTACATTTGATAGCACAATGCTGGAAGAAGGTTATAGGCTACTTAACATCACGCTGCGACCCTTAGGAGCCAAGCAAAAATAAAAAGTCAAAAAGAACGTTAACTTAAAACGGAGTAGGTAATTTATAAATAAGTAAGATTTCTTTTTAAATTAAATGGCGCGTGAAACTGCGGGGCTCAGCTAGTATTAAATAATACTGATTGGCAGGACGTTAAATTTTTTGGCTTTAAAATTAATATAAAAATTGGAGAATGTTATTTTTTGTTTGAAATCTCATTCTTTCAGGCACGGTTCAACGTGTTTATATTTTGGTAAACAAGCTTTGAGCTGCATGTGTAATAATTATTTAAATAAACTTATACAATACAATTTATGTATTAAAAACCCTTTCCGACCCGAAAGGGGCAAGTACTGCAATAACATAACTTACCAAAAAGTTTATTTTATATTATTTATAATTCACATTTTTTACCAAAATTACTCCAAATCCAATAAAAATTAGAAAAATTTCGACAGGGTTCATAAATTATGACCTGTAGACACCCGCTAAAGGACGGCCATCCGGGCCCCATGTAATAAACCGGTAAAATTCCCCATTGAAAAAAAAGAGGTGAATTTTATTTATTTTTTCCTGAAAATTATCACATAAATAGACTCAGTACGATACCTAACAACATCCTCACGGATCGGACAGAGTTTTTTTTTACATGTTGTATTGTATTAAATAATAATTTGAAATAACTATGTCCAGTGCTTATGATTTTAGCCAATGAAAAAAAAAAGAAACCACAATGTTTTCTGATACAAAACATTTGGAATGAATCCAATAATGCCAGCTTATTGTGAACAAGGTGACTTTAATTTGGGACGAATTAAATGTATCGTGAAGAAATAGGATTAAACCACACGTTTAGGACTGAGGACTTCAACAATAGTACAGTAGGTACTATCCAGGAATACATGCTAGTAACTAACACAGAGACCGAAAACCTTTATAAATTACGGTACTTACAAGTATCGAAGAATTTTGGTTACTTCTACGACTAAGGTTACCGCTATCTGGGTAACCAAGAAGAAGAAACATGTTACAACTATTTAGGTTACCGTTTTAATACCGGTAACACACACACATGCGAAACGCGCCCTTTGACTAATGCCGACGACACGTGTAAGATAGACGTAATTTTCATTTCGGTAACCGGTATTAATACTGGTTGTATTCAATTTAACGTAACCTGTAAAAGATATAAATGTTTTAACCGAAAAAATACCCGTATTGATCATACCGGTTTCGGTCCCTAGCCAGCATACCATTCTGCCATCAGAAGATGTTTATTAAAAAAATCTTAATTCACTATTGTCTGTAATTTGGTCTTGGGTACAATCGCCGTCAAACATTTTAGAGATAATTTTGTAAACAATTATAATTCTCGAAAAATGCTCAATCCGCAAACTACAAATGAATTTTCAGTATTCATTATAAGAACCGAAATAAGTAGTATTTATAAATATAGCAGAAGCACTTGTTCCAATATGATCAATTGATAATTATTCTAAGAAGCGTGAAGGTCGGGACAAGGTCTCTTTACGACGGAACCAAATAGCTTAAGCGAGTTGCACATTTAATTATGTACTCTACGGTGTCTAAATAGAGTTTACTATAACGTAAAACGCTAGCTAAACAGATAAATGGAGATACCTCATTCCGTTTTGTCCGCGGGACTTTACACAAACACGCATGTTTAGGATGTTCATATAATGGTAATAACACTGCACTGATAAGCTTTATAGATCGTTGTTTATTACACTCAAACTCGACCGAAAAATACGGAAACGGACGAACAGTGTGGGAAAGAGATGAAGCTCTACAGGACGTATAGCTCCATCTCTTTCTCCCACTGAATTAATATTAAAATAATACTGCTTTTGAGCTGGTGGTAGGCCCCCAAAACGGAAAGGTTGGAGAAAACGGATAACTTATCGTCAGCCTCCTGATCTTATCCTAATTTCTTAAGGATCGGCGCAGGCGCAGCATGTCTCTTCATCTCAATAGTCATAAAGCCTAGTACCTATTACTAAATCTAGATAATATTCATCGGAATTAGATATCTCCGTTCATATTTATCTACTCTACAATATATTAAGAAAAACCAAAAAATGTATGACATAGTCGGTAGATTTTCCAGTTACACCGGACTATTTATTTTTCAACGATTTTTTCAGCAAATAAAATACTTTTCGGAATTTATATTGGTAAGTAGTGTTTAGTATTAATGTTGTTGCCAAATTTTATCACAGGCAAACGAGTTTAGCGATGTTTTTTATATTTATTCTTGAAACTAAATTACAAACTGTATAATTAATCATGTTTCGTTTTTTGTCGCCACAGTTTGCTGTACTTTTAAGATAGATAGATAGAAGATAGATAGAATATTCTTTATGTACACCATAAAAATTACAGACATTAATATAGAAATTTTAAGGAGTGGTTAACTGAAGTGAATTCTTCGCTGTGTATGTGATACAATTCTCACGTGACGTTCGTGTGTGCAAACATGCATTAATTGTTCTGTGAAACGGACGACATGCTTACAGTTAATTGAGGAAATTAATCGAAACGTCAAGTTTTGTAAACCCTCTTTTATACTATTTTTTTTTTCAAATTTACGTGCTGAGTTTTTCTAAAACCATATACTTAAATAAAGTATTTTTAAATGATTCTGTTACTGCAAAATTCAATTGAAAATTTCCGATAAACAAAGAATAATTTCAAGTTGGATTAGCCTCAGTGTGCGACTTGGTAGCACGGGTTCTAACTTTAATTTTATGGTTTAAATGAATTTCAGTTAAAAGATTTCTTCCATAGAAACATGACATCATTTTATGGTGATTTAACTTAGTACTCAATGAAGTCGTAGCTCGTTGTTTTTATTTACATAACATCACGCTTGTAATTTCCGAAGGGTAAAGCAGACGTGTACCTATAACACACCCAAATTTCGTGACTTATGTTTAAGTCCCATGTAATAAGGGGCGAGCCTATTTACCTTCAACCGGGCATAAATCCAGACTCCGGGTTGATACTGACAATGCAAGGTTCCCAACAGTCCAGCTCCGATTTGATTTATTTTGATATATATTAGAGAGTAGTCTAAAATAACAGGCATGTATTTTTTTAGCTGTCCAACCTATTCGGAGAAATTGTCCTCCAAACTACTGTAAAGTGACTAAACCCTCTAATTTCTGTAGAGAGTTTTGTTCAAGCAAATTGCTAGTTAATTACTGTTTTGATTATATGTTTGAGAAAATGAAAAAATAATGAGCACGTGTTTTGTTATATCGGCTCAAACTCCTATTTTCATATGTTCAACGATGAGAAATATAAAACTTTGAAGGGTGTTTTTTTTTTTTGGAAAATAGCAAACATATATTCAAGCCAAAAATTAACTAGCAATTGGCTTCGACAAAACTCTCTACAGAAATTAGAGGGTTTAGTTACTTTACAGTACTTTGGAGGACAATAGGGATGATGCCTAGGTAAAAAAAAAAAGTGTGGCACTCGGGGACTGCCGCGGTAAAGCTATTGCATAGCATTTGTAACCTCCATGACAACGTGATGTTGTCATGGGAACGTAATTTTTGTTTTATGTCATCATCCGTCATTACATGGTAGGCGGAGTGGGGGGTGTTAGTTTTTTCGTTACGGAATTTCTTGATTCGGTCGCCGCGCTCAAAGCCTGCGATAAAAGCTATGCAATAGCTTAAAAAGAAATTCTATTTAGTCCGTCTTTAGATAATAAAAAAATATTAGACACGTATTTTTTGCTTTATCATATTAATCAAAATAACTTAGAAAACACGCATTCAAGTTGGGGAGTGGGGGTCGTTACGTCATAATTCAGTATAAAATCTAGCAAGGCGTGACGTCATGCCACATTTTAACTCAGTGTATCGCCGTAATCTTTTGTGTCCAATATTTTTTATTAATCTACCTGCCAGGCAAAAAAACATTTTGGACACAGGCCTATTTCTCCCAATAGGATGAGATTGTGCCGCTAAAAAAAAATACGTGTCTGTTATTTTAGACTACTCTCTAACATATATCAAAATAAATCAAATCGGAGCTGGACAGTTAGATACCTTTCCTTATGAGAAATTCCTGATGAAACCCGATAACACTTTGGAATCGGACACAAGACCTCATGGTCAGCAGTATTGCTTGTGACCACTAAATCAATGAGTCAGTCAGTTGTTTTATTTAACAAGGGTAAATGCATTAACACGCGTACCTCTACCCAGGTAGGTACCGCGTTGTTTTTGCCCATCTCTTTCGTGGATCTAATAGCGTGACTTGCGTGCTCCCGACCACTGAATTCAAACAACATAACAATTTGCATTATTTCACTTCATAATATTCCTTTTAAGTGTACACGAATAAAGTTAATAGCTCTTTCTATTTCTATAATTGTTCATTTGCGGACTCATTTACTCAAATTGTTTATATTTTTTTTTAACAATGCTAGTTCATTTCGGTGTCTGATAATTTATAAATCAACAAATAAAAACGCTAAACTCTTTTGCTTGTGACAGTACGCATTCTTTTGATGCCAATACAAATGTATTAGTAAAAAGTATTTGGCATTCTATTCTTATGAAGACGAGACTAAAGTATCGTCGCTAACAGCGATGTTGAAGATGTAAAAAAGTATTAATGTACATTGTTATAAACATGTTTGGTACATCGTCGGTAGCGTGGCTATTTAATATTATAAATACCTTTACTCCATTTGTTATAACATTAGACAAATAACGGTTATAGCCCTTTCGTTATTTCGACATAATAAACGTATTATAAGCTACGTGATTTCACGATATATACAAAGCAATTTAATTTATTTATATTTAAAAAATAACTCTAAAATGCAGTAATGTTAACAATATTACACAATAACTGTAATTATTTGTCTAATGCTATAATAAATATGTATACAGGATTTTTTTTAACCAGTGTGCAAAATTTACTCATCATTACGAACAACTTTTACAATGGGACTAAACCAAAAATCGCGAAAAAAATCTGCTGTTTCCTACATTTTGACGAGTTATGCGAACATAAATGTAGGAAATAGCTGTTTTTTTTCGCGATTTTATGTTTGGTCCCATAGTAAAAGTTGTTCATAATGATGAGTAAAGTCACGTGTTTAAGTTTGCGCACTGGTTAAAAACTTACCCTGTAGTTAGTACCATCCAGGAAGACGCGCCCCACTCCGCTCCGCTCCGTACTAAAGTTCAGCTTACAGTACAGTAATTGCGGAGTGGGGCGCGTCCTCGTGGATAGTACTATATTAGTTTCTAGGTAAATCTAGCCACTACCAATATTTAACTATTCTTAACTTTATTTTCCTGAAAGACGTTCTTCTTATTCGAAGAATTTTTAGGAACTGAAAAGAAATACTAAATGATTATGAATGGATTGCTTGTGTAAACTAATCGAAATGTTATGAGCAATAATCAAATGAGATTATGATCTCGAAACGAGACAGGGCGGAAGTGTGTATGGCCTAACAGCGATACGGCTACGGTATTTGTGTAGGGATACCTCATATATACCCTTGTGCAAAGGGGCCTCAAAATTGTAATTTGAATGCCCCTTCAGAACAGGATCGATTGGCTTAAAAAAGATTTTAAGTATCTAAATTGCTCATTTCCTTGCTGTCTGTACCTACATTTTGTTCAAAATTTGAATGTAGGTCAATATGTTTCAAAAAGTTTCAGACTCCTAAGAAGTCACTTTTCCTGTAGCTTTCATAATTAAAATCATGCTCAAAGGTCCAAAAAAAAAACTCAAGACCATGAGATCTATACCCTAATTGCGTAACTTATTTTCGTAAACAATTTTACCTAATTTGTTTCATTTTGACAGTTGCATTGCGTTATTTACGTTGTTGAGCAGTTTTTTTTTTCCAACTTATGAAACAATGGATTAGCAATCTGTTTCAAATCGAAACAGATTGTGTTGTATAACGCAATTAAATTTTGATGCGCATTTGCACGAAGGTATATTGTTAGATCTCCCTACAGAAATGCCATACCTATACTAAATTTGCCCAGTTTCCTTTTAGTGTTGTTTTAGAACGAATTTGTTTGTAAATCTTCTTTTTGACTACATTGTGTCTTGTCATCTTGTGATATTTTTGTGTTCACTCTTTTTGTAATTGAATCAAGTCACATGTTTAATGATTAAATATATTAGGTACATGTAAAAAAAAAAACTTTTCAATACAACTCTGTACAACAATAATTGCTCTACTTATACATATTTCATTCAATCAACATAAAAGTCTAATATTAAAATATCTATGTATTTGTACGAAAAGAATCCATTATAAATTATTCTTCCTAGATAACTTAAAGACTGATTTTTGTTTCAATTTCTTTTCTACAATCTATTTGAGTTTTTTAGGCAAAGAATATAATTTGTAGATACTAGATTCTGTTTATTCGTCTTTACTGTTAGGTTAACAATTATATAATGTAGAAATGCAAAACCATTTTTGTTTGTATAACATAATCATTTTCTAATAATCATTTCAAGTTGTAACTATATTTGTTTGTATCACTCTCATTGTAGTAGAAGATAATTCAATCGAATATCAAAGCAATTTTTTTTTTTATAACCCTTATGAAGATGGTGAAAGATTGATTTTTACTCAGTTTACTTGTGTAACATTTTTTTTTATTAACTATTAATTTAATGTTTATTTTAACTCTCTTAACATCGAACAGTGCCATTTATTTATTTGAAAAATTAAAGAAATACATTGGATTACAGTCCCACAAATTTTGATCCAGTGACGGCATCACCTAGTCTGGCGTCTGTTACTGTCATATTTTCTGCTAACTTATCAACAGCATGTCCTGCCAAGGCGAAAAACGCGCGTAAGGAACGTGCATATCTTACGCAAGTGAAACAAGAAACAAGACGCCCCGAGAATCCGGACACGTGCGTAGTTACGCGCGTAAATTGCGTAACGTGTGAACGGAATAGAAACCTACTCGTAGTTTCTCGGATACGCGCGTAAAATCCTCGTCCGGACATGCACTTACGGAGTTACGCTGTTGGTACATAACGCAACGCAAGCAAGATGCAGATATTTGCAAATATCTGCATAGGGTTAGCAGGTGCCTTAAATTGTCATGTGTAGGTCTGTACAAGCCCTATACGATCCGAAAAGTTGGAGCACCGTAGCGATTTGAATGTAATTTAAAATTCTACCTTTATAAAAGTTCAGTTTAAAGTATAAAAGCCCATTATTTATTTTAAATTATTTTTGTGTAAACTCATACAGTCATCTGCTTTTACATCCTTTGTTAATAATGACCAGTGCCAAATTATTTTAAAATTTCATTTCGCTAATATTTTTGTAATTTCTCATATTGTAGTTACTTGGGTCTTAGCCAAAATATTTCAAGGATTCCATTAAATAATTTATAGTGGATGGAAGACATGTGAATTTTTTTCTATTCGAGTTAACCGGTTCATATTTCCATTACCCATTAGTGTTAGATTTCCCTATTTATTGTACCTATTATAAAATGTATAATTCGGTTAGATCAAAATTAAATTCACTTTTCTCAATACCTACCTACTTACTCAGTCATAAAATAAAGCTAGTTATTCAACATCGATTTCGGTCTAACCGTATAGAACTAATAACTTCTTCAAACATTTTATACTTTAAATCTTTATAAAGGTGTGATGCTTAACTATACCTATGCTCAGAATCTTTGAAATTATTTCACTATTTTTATAATAAAAATCTTAATATTTATTATAGTCTAAAAGTAATGCATTTATTGTTAACGAATTTATTTTGTGTTATATTATTAATAAATCCCACTGTTATTATTTTTAATACTTGTTGTAAAGTACGTAGCGAATCACTTCGATATTGTACAATATGAAATGGTTAAAAAGGA
This sequence comes from Agrochola lychnidis, assembly GCA_963680765.1. Taxonomy (NCBI): domain Eukaryota; kingdom Metazoa; phylum Arthropoda; class Insecta; order Lepidoptera; family Noctuidae; genus Agrochola; species Agrochola lychnidis. Next base: position 3,171,671 of record OY796866.1, on the reverse strand, counting down.
GCCTTATACTAGATGTAATAAAACATTCTCTTTATTCTATGGTTTTATTTGAAATATGGTCGTTGCAAATCACGAACGCGCCTCATTGGCGTTTATTAACTTGTACAAGACGCCTGTATTCCGCGACAGGTTAGGCAAAGCCCAGTGATGTACATATAGTAAGCCACATTTCGCCAGTTAAGATGTGTAGTGTACACAATGCTGGTTATAGCAATACCGGCGCCCCTCACTACTCTTAGTGAGTAGAAAGGCGAAAATTTTAGCTTTTGTTCTACTTTGAGGAATAGGAAAATGCAGAATGCTAAATCGAGCGAAGCGAGCTCAAAAATGTCAGCACCCCGCCACGGAAAACTTAGAATTTCTTTCATGCAGAAAAGTTTGAGAATTCAAACTTCAAGAACGCAGGGTGCAAAATTTTGCAAGCCGCTGCGTATTTTCTTTGGCCCATTCATATAAAAATAGTACCTAAACTTTGTCGACTTGTACAGAAAAGTTCGAGAAAACATAACTCTTTCTTTGCTGTCCCGCAGTTGGGTAAAAAAAGCGTTAAATAACAGAAAAGATAGAAAAATAAAAGGCCGGTGGTTCGCGTTGGGCGCCCCTTCATGTCTGGCGCTTTGGGCGAGTGCCCATGCGCGCCCTACCCTAACGTACTGCGTGTACCGTGAAATGTATCGTGTAATGTAATGTTAATAGTGTGGACGGCACACAAACTCAACGCGAATCCTGGTTGTGTTTGACTGCGAGAGCGTTCGTGTCCGCGCTAAATCGCGTAGATCAGCGCGAGCATCATATGAAATTCTCGTAGTCCCGTTCGTTCACACCACACGCAGAATTCGCGTTACATTACACGTGTCTGTACATGCCTTTTATGTTTCAAGTCCCATTTAACAGGGGACGAACCTATTGCCATCAACTGGGCACGGGCACGGGCACAAATCCCGAATCTGGGCTGCTACTGAGAAAAACCCAATGGCACTTTTCCCGACCTGGGAATCGAACCCAGAACCTCATGTTCAGCAGTAGCGCTTACGAGCATTAGGCCAACGAGGCAGTCAGCATTGGCGTTTAAGTATATCATTAACATAAAGTTTACATTACAAATGATTGACGCGCACGTAATGTACCTAGTAACTAAAATGGGCCATTTTAGTAACTAAAATGGGCCATTTTAGTTACTTTTTTTTTTCGTTAAGGAAGATTGTTATTTCCAGTAGGGATACTGTGCTTCTAACTTCACCATTGATTTGATTTTTAGGGTGAAAACGGGAACCCATTACTGAGCCTATGCTGTCGTGTTTTTTTATCTGTCCATCTGTCTGTCACAACATCACATCTCTTTAAATGTAATAGGTAGCCAGTTGAAAACCAAATATGTATCTATTACAATGGCCTTAGTACAGTACCCTAATTGCGTAACATAATTTCGTAAACAATTATGCCTAATTTGTTTCATTTTGACAGTTCAACAACATTCATTGCGTTATTTACGTTGTTTAGCAGTTTTATTTTTCCAACTTATAAATCAATGGATTTAGCAATCTGTTTAGAAACAGATTGTGATTGTATAACGCAATTAGGGTGCAGCTCAGTGGCGGATCCAGGATTGTCGTTTGGGAGGGGCTTGACCCAACTGAGGGTAAATAGCGAAAAGCTGCAGCGTTCAAAAATAGGTGTAATGCGCCTTTTTACCGAGTTCAAAAAAAGGAAGGTTATTTTAAAGTCTGATAAATAGGGTCATCTAGAAGAAAAGGCATTTCCAAATAGTAAGTAAATAAAAAAGCTAAGTATGTTTTTGGTTTCGATCGGCCTGGAGCTTATTTCAATAAAGAATAACTTTTAGGGGTATGAGGAACAGGGTGTAAAGTTCACTCATCCGCCATAGAAAAGAGAGGATCCTCCGACCAGACGGGTGTTGTGTATAGTGGGCAACTACCCGGTTGGTCGGAGGATTCTCCCTTTTCTATGGTGAATAGAGTATGTATACAAAATCTTAAAACTCGCTTGCTTGCATTGTATCGAGAAAATACTAAACAAAACCAACTTGTGAATTTTGTGATCTAAAAATTATGCTTTTGCTTGATTTTTAGGGTAAGTCGAATACAAAAGGTGTAGAAACCATTTTACCCTAAAAATCAAGTAAGAGCGCGATTTTTTCCTCTAGCAAGCCAAATCATTCGAGGGATTCTGAACGGAAAATGAAAATAATAATAATATCATCGTTTCTGATCGTGCTCGCTAACTGTCATTTTTCATTATCATGGCGGAGGACGAGGATGGTGTTTCGAATAAGAATTCGCCTCAAAATACGGATAACGGAGGAAACTTGCAGGAAAACGAACGAAATGCAGCGAAACCAGACTTAGGTATCGAAGAAGCAAAGTACAATAGTAATGAAAATGGTGACGCATCGCTTACGGAGGCGAAAAGTTCTTCTTCCAGTGAGTTTACGAAGTTGTTTTTTGTCCTAAATATAAAGCCATTCCTCGTCGACTGTTCGTTTTTCTTGCAGAGTCTACGGGGGCGACGCGGAAAGATGAGAACCCGTTTTCGTTTCGGCATTTTTTGAAGCGGGATCTCTCGTTGCCGGGTAACTCGACGTACGAAAACACAGGCGCCCGTCCGAAAGTGTACGCGAACACCGTACAGCACTCGCCGACCAAGATAGACGTTCACGCGGACTCGAGGCGGGACAAGCCCCGCTCGAGCGACTCCCAAGCCAAAGAGAAGACTAGCGATGGCAGCAGCCATCGTATAAGTGACAACACATCCTCAAGTAGTTCCGTAGAAATACCTTTTAGTGTAGTGGATAACTCTGATTCTAAGCATAACTTTTACACGGACAATAATGACGTGCCCTTTTATCACAGACCGAATTTGGCTTCGGAGCCTCTAGGGATGCCCTCGTTGCCAGATTTTGTGCAAGACCACATATTAGTGGAGCAGGCATATTTGAACTTTAATGGTCCAATATCTGTTGATTTGGATAATCTACCGGACTTTACATTTAATACTAGTTTCAATGCGGGATCCTCTTCCTCTTTGGGTAGGAGGAATAACAGCAATTATGGTGGAAGGGGCTATGATTATGAAGTGTATATGGGAGCAGCTTCGACGTCTGACGCTGGCCAGGCTGGCAGTGGGATGCCACTGGACTTGCCGGCAGGCTCTGAGGCGGCAGGACCTGCCCTGCCCTTGGACCTGCCGCCTCACTTGAGCCTAGATCTGACGGAATCAGTGAACCCTGCAGACAGGAGAAATGTGTCTCCAAGAAACACTTTTCCCTTGGATCTCCCTCCCAATGCTGGTGAGTTCATTCTTTACTTATTTTAATTAAATATAATTACTTTAGGTTGCATTAGAATTATTAACTTGTAGGGACAATGATGACTGGACTTATTCATCATTTGGCTAGTTAAAAATCTATACAAATGAAAGAAACTCATCATTCAATCACCAGTCGACTACAAGTGGTTGAAAATTGGATTGTTCATGCAAACAAAAGTCAAGGGCATGATAATCTGTATGTTGTATTCGTCCCTCATTACCATCCATACATAGACATGCATATTAATTACTATATTAGCTCAATAAGTGTGAATGTCACATATTACACTAATTATTCCTTACTGGTTATTCATTTTGAATTGGTAATTAATTCTCTGTACCATCACAATAATGTCTGGTGACATCTATTTAAGCATTTATAATTTGTGCTACTGAAAATATTAGGGAAAATAATTAAATAAGTACCGTGTTGTTTTCGACTAATAAGTTAATTAGTACAAATTGAAAGGAAATAGTGCCACAGTTTATGTAAAATTTTGATGCATAGTTTGTTGACCCTGTTAAAATTCGGTCACACTTTCTAAACTGTTCCCATTCCATTTAAAGAAAAATATTTTATTCTAATAAATCAATTAGCACATAATACGTTGTATTGATATTCATTAAACGGTGGTTCATTTCACTTGAACTTCGACTGGTATTCGTACAACGCTGGCCAATAAATTAACATGGCTAGTAATTTTATTTCGTACGTAACATCATGACTGCATTCCAGTGTAAAGTACACATATTTCGCCAGTACTTATAATTTCCATGTATGAAAAAATCCACTCATAATCGGAATGTCTTTCAAATCCGTTCAGCCGTTAAGAGCGTTTATACAGAAAGTGGGCAACGTCGCAAATAGCTGTCAAATATTTCGCTGTTTTGATTAATTTGGCAATATTACTTACTGTATAGAAATGGATAACTAGTGAAGTAAAATATTGATTAGGTACTAGCAGCTCCCCTCTGCTTCACCCGCATAACACTCGATCCCGTGGGAATATCGGGATAAAAAGTATCCAATGTATTAATCCAGGTTATAAACTATCTGTGTGCAAAATTTCATCCAAATCCGTTTAGTAGTTTTTGCGTGAGAGAGTAATAAATAAACATCCATTCATCCATCGTCACAAACTTTCGCATTTATAAAAAATAAGTAGGATTTCCTTACAGTAATATTTCTAAATGAATCAGGAGGCCTACCACCAGCTCATAAAGCAGTATTATTTTAATATTACTTCAGTGTGGGAAAGAGGACAAGCTCTACAAGTCGTAAAGCTCCATCTCTTTCTCCCACTGAAGTAATATTAAAATAATACTGTTTTTGAGCTGGTGGTAGGCCCCCTAAACAGGTAAATATTTGACAGCTGTTTGCAACGTTGCCAATTTTTGGATGAACGCTCATAAGTCGTGAAAACGTAACATACAGAGTTTCTTTCGTATTTATTATAAAATTAGTCCGGATGGGAAGTTTCTGGTATTAATAGAAAGGCTCAAAAGACTAAACAAACAAAAGAAATGTTGTTGCAACATGTGGTTGAGATCAAACTTGGACAGAATGCGTTAATTAGGATCGTCTATACTAGGGGACTCTACTGAAACGGAACAGTACTGAGTGATGTGGTTCCCGCGCAGGAAAGACGGACTATTAAACTTAAATTATCCCTTCTCTCTCCCCCCCTTACACGGCGTTTATAACAGCTGTTTGCGTTAAAAAAATAAGTTGTAGTTGACAGCTCATTTCCTGAAGCTTCGAGAAGAATTTTGTTTTAACCAGTTTCCCGATTGTTGTAATTAAGTTTTTACGCTGATTATCCATGCTTATTATAGGTTTCTCACCATCAATAAATCAAATTTAAAATATCGATTTGATTTCTTAATTTTCGAATACATTATTTCTATTCAGAGCAGTGGTGGCCCAGTGGTAACGGCCGCGACTTACGAGTTGTAGGTCGTAAGTTCGAACCCAGACAGGCGCTTTACTTTGTGTAAATTATTTCAACACCACTGCTCTCAAAACGGTGAAGGAAAACATCGTGAGGAAACCGGCATGTCCAAGAACCGAAAATTCGAAGACATGTGACATCTACCAACCCGCACTGGGCCCGCGTGGTGGATTACGGCCCACTCCCTCTCACAGATAGGAGGCCTGTGTCCCAGCAGTGGGAATATTTATAGGCTGATGATGATGATGATTCATTGCCAATACTGCAATAGCCATAAATCGAACCTAAGGCACGCACCTCTGATTTTCGGATTCATGTGCGTATTGCATAATTATCACTTGCTTAAAAAAACGGTGAAGGAAAACATCGTAAGGAAACCGTGCCGAATGAGAGATAATTCTCGACAGCATGTGAAGCAAAGTCAGAGGCCTATGGGTGGCGTTAAAACTCTGACACCAGGTTAGTCACTAACCAGACGAAAAGAAGAGACTGCAATAGCGAGTCCGGGTTCGAACTCACGTCCCTTGCCAGTATGTGCTTTAACCACTACACTATTGCCGCCTCATTTCATAATTTTAGTATACTATCCCACCAGGCGCGGTCGTAGCCCAAGATTTTGGGGGGGTCACCATGGGTGCCGCCGGAATAGTTTTAGGGAGGTACCTGAGCCACGGTAACCCGTGGCTGTAGTAGTTTTAAAAGTTAGTAATATAAGTAAATCATTCAGGCTCCCGACAGCATGAAAGATTTTGGGGGGGTCATGACCCCCAGGACCGCGCCTGGTTCCCACACCCTCGTAGGTAGGCTTCGATTCTCAGGCCGGTATACGAGTCACTAGGTTTTCCGTCAGGAAATTCTCAGTTGCAGCCCGGCTCACCCCCTAAACTTAAACCGTGGATAAACCCTTCTAACCTTCCCCGAGAAATACAGGCGTGATCTCAATAAATGATAGACGATGTTATTTTTATTTATCTTGGCGTGATGTTATGTAGTAGTAATGTATTTCAGGAGCGGAGTCCATGTGTCTGCCGGACTTCTTGCCGGTGCACCCGGGCCGCACGTCGCCGGAGCCCGAGCATCAGGACGAGCAGATGCAGCAGATCATTGCTGAGCTGGAACGGACCAGGTTTGTGCCATGTTTGAAGAAAATTTTAATTTGCATTTTGTTGATGGCAAATGAGGTATCCAGGCACGTTACATTGCGCAAATTATTTCATTGCCACTGCCCTCAAAACGGTGAAGGAAACCGGCATATCCTGGATCCAAAAAATCCAAGACATGATAGGTGTTGAGAGTTATGGGTTACGGTCCACTCCCCTTACGGAGAAGGGGCCTGTGTCCCCAGTAGAGGGAACACTATAAGTTGATTATGCTATTGAATGGAAAACAAGCTGACGGCCCATCCGGAGGAAAATTGTAACCGCAAGCTATCGACATTTACAATACCAGAGGCATCGCAGATGCGTTGCCATCTGAGAGATAAAGCTGAAAATGACTGATGTGCCTGTAAGACTAAAGGTGGTATTACACCGGCGAGGCGTGGGTGGGATGGGCGAGAATTGTAATTTGAATGGCAAAATTTCTATCCACGCCCTGCCCATCTTTGGTGTAAAAGGTCTAGATGCGCGAGGATGTGCGAGGCGAGAATTGAAAGATTTGTTAGTAAAATATTGAACTTTATTGCTGTATGAATAGAGCATTTATTTACTTTGTAAAACGAATATACAAATCTCGCACCGGCCATCGAGGACCCGCACGGTCTCTCTCCGTCTCGCGATGTCTCGCGCTGGCACGCGTTGGCTCGCTCCGACCATCGCGAGACATCTCTGCATCATTGATGTAAATCAAGGATTCGCCCTCGCCATACTTACGTCGTGCGAAAACTGTCACTCCCTAAATTGTGCGACGTGGCTCATTTGCGAATCATTTCCTCATTCGTCACAGTTCGTAACACATCGGAGCAACTTTCTGGTTTTTAATACACATAGCTGTACAAAGATGCCTTCTTGTGCCTTCAGGAAATGTACCAACAACTCCAAAAATTCATATAAAACTGAAGGTATTACTTTCCATGCGTAATTTTGTTTTTTCAAATTTATTACGATTTCTAAAATAAATATTATGACGGAAGATGACAAGTAACAAAAATTACGTTCCCATGACAATGAACGATAGGGTAGTGTAACGTTGACAAAAAAAGTTTGAAATGTGAATTAAGAAGTATGGAGGTTACATGCCATTATGATTTAAAATATTTTAACTGCCGGATTTTTTTAATGTCTTTCTTTTTTTAGATTAACTTTTCTTTGAAACTATGTTTTCGAATACAAAATTATAGGTACTTAAACAATTATTATTAAACGCGACTTGCTTCGAAAGCACAGCGTGGGCCCTTCGCCTGATCTCTCTCCCCCATCCCGTCAGACTATGAGTGTGAGAAAATGGAGATTCCACCTATTCAAGCACGTCGAAAGAATCCAGGGAAAGTAGCGTGAATAAAGGCGCAGCACAAAATTTTGTCTTTCAACCTTAAGGCGTGAAAAGGTAACAGACGGACAGTTACTTTCGGATTTATAATATTAAATAGATGTACTGATGATGAATCACTATTTGTATTTAACTATTTATTTTAGTTCCCACAAGAAACATGTGTTAAAGAAAAATGGATTCAAATAATCCAAGAAGAACAAAGAGACGATGAATGGTTGCCAACCAAATACAGCCGCATTTGTTCACCGCATTTGATCAGAGGTCCGTGGATCGGAACCACGCTCTGCTACCATTTTAAGATGGTAACAAAATAATGTATCTGTGGAACCAGCAGAGCAATCTTGTATTAACTATGTGAACTAATGTTGAAATAAACTTAGTCTATGCGAAACAGCCATTGTTTTAATAATTTTAATGATGATATGTTCTACTAGACATTACATTAGACATTATAAAAATACAACACAATATTTTATTTTTACAAAAGCACCTCCTTTTAAAATTAAGCATTCTTTTCAAAACGAGTATGCTGACCGTACAGCGACAATTCTCTACGTCATTGTGTGACAGATGACAACTCATGCACAAATGCGGTCATCTTTTGACGCGATAAGGCGTATCCTTCGATGTAAATCGATGCTCTGCATACTATATTCTCGGCTGGCCGGGCGGCGCGTGATATCGCGAGCCAGCGCGAGGCAGCGCTGGACATCTTTCAGTATAAAAGGGTAAGCATGATTTCAATTCTCGTCCATCCCATCCACGCTTCGCCTCGCCGGTATAAAACCACCTTGACACTCCACTGAGACGGAGCGGAGTAGAAATAACCAATATCACTTATTACTGTAGAATGGAGAAGAGCCGTTTAAAATATTGTTTAATTATCCTCCGGCACAGCCTTTAATCAAGTTATTTGTAACAAATCTACGAAAAACGGGTTTCAGAAAATAATGTCATTTAACTAACTTTTTCTTAACTTCATGAGTTTTGGTTTCGGCCGAAACTAAGAAAAGAAGCCGAAGGTTAGGTTACGGTTTCGGTCGGACACTAAGAAATATCCTTCGACGTATGCAAGCTGTTAAAATACACATCACCAAGCTGAAATATATTAATTTTGTATAACTAAGAATGTATGAAACAAACGTAAGTATATGAAACGGGACGAGAAAAGTGCCTTGTTTTATTATAAAATTTATAACTTATTTTTTTGTAAAAAATCTTAAAGAACTGATCGGTTTATTGAGCGATAAGATGTACCAATAATACGTACAGTGAATTTAGTTAGTAACCTATGTTCTGCTGAATGGAAACGTGTACATTTAACCGTTCAATCCGGATGTTCGTTGGTATAATTATTCCGTTCATAGGCTCAATATTATTCGTGACATGAAGCCGCCATTTCCTAAGCACGTGATATTATTGCTAATTTTTGTCTGTCGTATGGGCCACCTGTATGTGTATACTGTGCTAAATGCTTTCTTGTTTATAGGGATCGAACATTAATCACGCGAGGCTCGAAAGGAGGGGAGGGCTTCGGAAAAAGTGACGAAATACCACAAGGGGTGAGGGGGGGGGTGTAGTGAGATACAAACTCAAAAAAACTCAAAGCATTTATTTCAAATAAACCTTTTACAGGTACTTTTGAATTGTCAAGGGGTCGGTCAGTCAGAAAAATGAAGCTAGTTGCCCATTCCAAAGCGTAGAGAAGAACGGGCAAAAAACTCCACGGACACTCTGATAACACGTGATTTTGGGTAGGGCGGGGGGTTAGTCTAAAACTCACCACGTATCACCATAAAATGTCATGCTAAAAACATCACGTGATTAATGAACGACCCCTTAAGGAAGTTTGAAAGTTCGTCATATCAACTGGAAAAAATAATTTCGGCCTTCCGTGGTTCTTTTGCCTCCCATCCCTTACGAACCATAAAAACACTTTTCCAGGATAAAAGTAATCTATATCACCTTCTGGCCTATAAACTATCTCTATTTTCATCACGTAGGGAACTGTGGTGCAAAATTTCATGCTTTTAATCCCAGCGGTTTAGGCTGTGCGTCGTCTATCAGTGAATGAATTTAAGATTTTTATTAAGTAGGTAGATTATACGCACAAACGCGTGATCGTGACTAGCGCATCAAAATCTATTGTGTAGTTTGGTAGAATTAACCGGGCACTGGGACAGACACGAAAGCTACGTTGTTTATTACCAGAATATCCGCGAAATTCTCGTATTTTTTTTTTGTTGTTTTATTATTATTTTTTTATTACTTATGGCACCTCTTCAGGTCATGAGACGCATGAGCTATCCGAATAAAAAAATATATTTGGCCTAGATATAATGGGGGAGTCGCTGTTACAATTGTTTATTGACTAGAGTGCTATAAGAATCTGTTGGCGCCTGAATGAAATTGACAGGGGGCGCTGTTGGTAAACATTTGTGCAATTGTTTTGTGAAATGTATGAAAAAAACAAGATGGCGGCGTTAATTTAATTCTGATTTTGGCCACACGCCACAAGAACTTTGTAGCACTCTATTTATGGGCCACGGAGAGGGCTATGCTTGAGTTTCCCTGCGTGATCAAATCAGAAATGAAGAGATCCGCAGGAGTACCAAGGTAACCGATATACCCCCAATAATTGCCAAACTCAGTTAAGTGGCAGTGGGAAGCGCACATTGCTCGCAGAAGGTATGGCCGATGGGGCCGAAAGGCTTTGGAGTGGCGACCGCGTACCGAAAGAAGTAGCGTTGGAAGGCCTCCCACAAAGTGAACCGTTCACCTTGTGAAGGTCGCAGGTATCCACCGGATGCGAGAAGAACAACCGGTCGATGTGACGACTTTTGGGGGGCCGACTTGGAAGGACGTCCAGCAGTGGACGTCTTTCGGCTGAAATGATGATGACTCTATTTATAGATTTTCCTTTTCATCTTTTCACCTGCAGATGTGAGTTATTCGCGGAGCGCTCTCGTCGCTCTCGCGTGGAGGAGGAGCTATCGCAGGCTCGCTCCAGCAACGCCTTGCTCCGCGCCGAGGCGGCGGCCGCGCGCGCCGCCGAGGCCCAGCTGCGCGCGCGCCGCGTGGACGCGCGCCGCACTGAGCTGGACTTCACCGGCCAGCTCGACGCCGCCACGGAGAGGGCCGAGAGCAATCTCACTGATGCCGCGGTAAGTAACTCATTTCAAGCATTTATTTCAGTTAAACCTATTGCAGGCACTTTTGTTTGAATTATCAAGGAGTCGGACGGTAAGAAAGATGTAGCTAGTTACCCATTCCAGAGCGTAGTAGGTTTCTATGGAGAAGAAGGGCAAGAAACTCCATGGACAATCTTTTAAATCAAAATATAAAATTTAAATATAAATTTCTACATTAATGTCTGTAATTTTTATGGTGTACATAATAAAGAGTATTCTATCTACCTATACATCATTCATGTTGAAATTATACATGTAGAAAAACATGCACGTTAAAAGTAACACTCGTGGCAGCTATTAGAACAATCATTATCATCATCTACCTAGCCAGCCACCACCCCGACTCTTGCTCGAGCCACTCCACACCGCTGAACCTGTAGCTTTAAATACGTCCCTAAATAATCACGATCTGATCCAGTCTGTGCCGTCCTCCCCCAGCGACACCCTAAGCCGAGGTCCGTACCCCACAGGGGGTGCCCTTAGCGTGTAGTCACTTATAAATAAGGTTTCTTTTCAAGCAGCGGACAACCTCCTAGATCGATCAAAAACTCAAACTCAAACCATTTATTTCAATTAAACCATTTACAGGCACTTTTGAACTGTCAAGGAATTGGTCAGAAATAGATATAAAGCCAGTTGTCCATTCCAAAGCGTAGTAGGTACCTATGGAGAAGAACGGGTAAGAAACTCCACGGACACTCTTTTAAATAAAAAAATTGTTACAAAATATTGGTTACATCATTTATGTTGAAATTATACATGTGAGAACAATGTAGAAAGACGTGCACGTGAGAAGCGTCCGTAATAAAAAAAGAACAATTCAAAAAATTTAAATAAATTAAAAATAAGCCGTGGCAGCTAAGAGATGACCAGTCCCAACTGACGGCGCCCGTTCACGAACATGACGCATGGATCAGCACCATTCAGCTCAACCATTTTGAAGGGAGCTAAATGAGCTAAATGATTTGGGAGAAGTCCTTTCTAAAAATAAATCTGCCTAGCCTTCTCCCAACTATGTTGAGATCGGCTTCCAGGCTAACTTGATGCAGCTGAATACATACATGGTATTTAAAAAGAGCGACTTCACAACCCAAGTTGTCAGAATTTCGGGCTTCTGACTCTGTAGAAGTTTAAAACCAAAATAACTTAATGTTTACAGACTCGAGCGGCGGAGGCTGAATCCACGATAGCTAGATTGAAGAAAGAAATTAAGAAATTGAAGGTAAGTCCATTCTTGATTTGTTATAAAAGCCAGAATTAATCGGAATGCTAGTTTTTATATATAACTAGCTTCTGCCCGCGATTTCGTTCCCGTGAAATTTTCGAGTACTGTACCTATCCACTAGTAAAACAATTTTCCAAATCGAATCAGTAGTTCCGAAGATTCCCTCAATCACAGAATAGTACAGAAGGCGCACTCCGCATTTTAGGTATCTTTATAAGTGCTGATAAACTTGAGCATTCTACCGAGCATTCTAGCGAAAGGACAGTCAATTTGCTTCGAGCTTTTTGCCGAGCCGAGTCATTCTGTCATTGTTCCGCCGCCGTCCCTCTATGCCTCCCGCACCCCTTGACGAGCATTGACAAGAATAATCGTGAAAATTTTCGTAGCGATGTTTGCCTCTGTTCCTTGTTCAGTTCGAAAAATTTAAAAACGGCAAATGCTCCATATTAATAACCGCCGCACAGGTCGATCCATCAGGTTAAGCTACGCTTGCCGGGGTTGGTCCGTGGATGGGTGACCTTTACATACCAAGACTCCTCCGTGCCTCGGAAAGCACGTTAAGCCGTTGGTCCCGGCTGTCATTCGTGGATCTTTGACAGTCGTTACGGGTCGTCAGAAGCCCGAAAGTCTGACAACCAGTCTTACCAAAGAGTATCGTATTACCCAGTTACTGGGTTGTAGAGGTCAGATAGGCAGTCGCTCCATGTAAAATACTGTTACTCAGCTGCATCCGGTTAGACTGGAAGCTGACCCCAACATAGTTGGGAAAAGGCTAGGCAGATTGATTGCTCGATGTTTTGTTACAAGTGAATGCTAAAGTTTATCAGCACCTTTATACATTGTAACAGCGAATCAATAGTCACGCCTACCCCTTTAAGCTCTAGGCTAAATATTATTTGATAATCCGACCTAGAGAGTTGCCATAAAGAATTAATTAAAAATTTCGACTAATTAAAAAGTTATGCAAGAATCCGCGACATTTCGCGGGTATTCTGGTGAAGCTACAAGTACGCGGCTCGTCTTGTCGGGCCAATTCAGTGAGCATAACGTAGTCAAAAGATATATCGCTGTCTCCGGCGAATAAAATGGTAATGTGCTATTACGATAGTTTTAAGGTTATTGCATATTCGATATTAAGAGGTCCGATTACACTTTGTCAATTTTTTTCATTCATTTCTTACGGTTATTTCAGAAGAATAAAAAGAATAAAAGCTTTATTTGGAACAACTTAAGTTTACAATTTACATAGGAAAACGAAGATAGCCACAAAAGTAAAATACTGTGGCGCAGCCATCAACGCCCAACTCTTAAAATTATATACACAAAGACATTGTTCCAGACTTCCCAAAGAAAGTTAATTAAATAATTACAAAAAATAAATAAAAAAGAATTGAATAAAAAGAGAATATACTCTATGTGGAAGTTAATATGTAGTATAAGTATGTAGAGTGGAGGTGGGGTGAAGTGTGTATGTGTGTGTATGTGTGTATGGGTGTGTGTATGTGTGTATGGGTGTGTGTGTGTGTATGTTTACCGTGATTATGATGCCACAAGTTGCTCAGTTTCTTCATAAGACAAGGATTTAAGCCAGTCAGTCACTTTTCTCTTCAATAGACTTTTAGTCATAGGGTAAATATTACATTTTGTATTTATGTCATTGTAAAGTTTACAGCTGATATGGTTGAAGTGGCGACCAACCAACGCTAACCTGTAGCGCTCAGTCTTACAGACTGTCGGCACGTCGCTTCTTTGTTAGGGGTTGAGGGTCGTAAGGGAGAAGCAGGTGTTTCTTTAAAACAGTTTGTAGGACGAACAACTGTCTCACTGTGAGGACCTCCCAAAGTGAGTACAGTTCAGAAGTTGGAAATCTAATAGGTTTTTTTGCCAGTACTTTCAAAACTGCTCTTTGAGCCCTCTCTAGCCGCAACATGGTTGTCTTGTGGGTTCCCCCCCCCCATGTAGTTATGCAGTAACTGAGAACTGATTGAGCGAGGGCAAAGTATACCATTTTTAAGGATTGAAAATCAGCAGCCGCTCGAAGTTTTTTAAATAAATAAATCAATCTCCTGACTCGAACCAGAACAGAATTAACCTGTTTTTTCCACGACAAGAGACTGTCCAATATAACCCCAAGATACTTGATGTTGTCAGAGCGTTCTATTTGGTCACAACTAGAGGTGTTGGCCACTGTGCATACATGGGCCCTGATCTTAAACGACAGTGGTGGTTGACTAATAATACTCGGAGTAAAAGAGATGAACCTGGTCTTAGAGATATTGAGCGTGAGCAGATTTGAGGCTAACCACATCATAACCATTCTCAGAGCCAATTCTGCCCTCTCACGAGTCTCAGACCAGTCCTTGCCATGGATTACTAGAGCTGTGTCATCCGCATATGTAATAATTTTTGTATTCGGGAGAGATAACTGACACAGCTCATTGACATATATGAGGAAGAGGGTTGGTCCTAGGACACTGCCCTGGGGAATCTCAAAAGTCAAATTTTCCTCACTACTGATGAATGACCCAACCTTTACTACTTGTTTTCGCCCGGAAGTGTAGCTACGAAAGATTTCGAGGGCAATGCCACGAACGCCGATTTGTTCCATCTTGTCAATCTGGGGACAGAAACGGTGTCGAAAGCCTTCGAAAGATCCAGGAAAACACCAAGAGGCTTCTGCTTATTATTGAGGTGTTCGACTATAGTATTTGTGAGCTCCAGAGTAGCGTCTTCTGTTGATTTTCCCGCTCTGAAACCGTATTGATTTCCGGCCAAGATGTTGAATTTAGTGAGGAATTTCACAAGCCTCGCGTTGATAACTTTCTCAAAGATTTTCGAGATGGTTGTAAGGGCGGATATAGGCCTGTAGTTCGAAACAAGATCCCTGTCTCCTCCCTTGTGAATAGGGTGGACTATGGCAGTTTTGAAAACATCGGGAATAATACCAGAGGATAGGGAGAGATTAAAAATGTGGACAAGGAGAGGAATAATAGTAACTTTTGTGGCCTTGATAACTGTGGAAGGGATTCCATCCCAACCGACAGCACATTCATCTTTAAGAGCCAGAATGATGCTTTCAACTTCGGCGTCATCAACATCACACATGACCATCGATTCCAACGGGGCTGTCGTGGAAGAGTTTGCTACCTGGGGCGACAAGTGAAAGTCTGAGCAGTTATTATGTGATGAAGAATTAGAAAACTTAGATGCGAGGGTACTGCCCACATTCGCAAAGTAACGGTTTACCATATTTACAGAGAGAAGAGGGTCTTCCTCACATTTCAATAACTCGGAAGAAAATGTTTTACCCTTGTCCATATAAGACATTTCCCTGATGACCTTCCAGGTTGCCCTAGGATTCTTCCTGGCCCTCTGAAACTCTGACTTTTCATATTCCCGTTTAACCTTTTTTAATAAATTATTGCAGAATGTCCGATAGCGAAGATAAATAGTTTTATGAGTGTCATTTTCTGGGTGTTTTTTGGACATTTTATGTAATTTATCTCTTTGGCGGACACATTTGAGAAGGCCAGAAGGATGCGTCTTCTACTAGGAATGACCGAAGAACTTGTATGCAGATTAATGGAAGAAGATAGAAGAGATACGAGATTTTAAGTTGTATTGTAATGAATGTAAAAAATCACTTTTCTTTTGATATTTGAACAATTCCGCTATGTGTACTAGTTAATAAAATTTTCACAAAAAACTGTTTTTTATTTTTCCTGTAAAATTTGGTTTTTACTATTACCATTTTATTCCCCGGGGACGGCGATATATAAGTTACGCGATAGAAAGAGAGGCAACTTCTAGGTGAATATAACTGTAGGTAATTAGCGTTGTGCGACCTGAATTGCACTTTATTGTGTCGTAGTAAGAGTTGCTTTTTATTTAAATGATTTTGTGGAGAGAACCATTTGTATTAATCTGTGCCTCTATATACAAACTCATAAATTTTACCTCTTTTAATATTAGTAAAGACTAGCGACCCGGATGGGCATAACGTGTTTCCACAACTCTTTTCGTGGGATATGTAAGGTGTTATTTAGGGCTCCGTATCAAAACGTCCTAAAAGCAAATCGTCCTATTAGCAAAACGACCCATAATCAAAACGACACTTTAGCAAAATGTCCTATTAGCAATTCGTCCTATGAGCAAATGGTCCTAAAAAACAAAAGAATGGAAATGGTACAGTCATACCACATACAGTGTGAGTCTTCATAATGTGCACATATCGAAATGAGGGAGTCTATGCTTAATTTTATCGACGGAAAAAATGGTAATTTTTTTTTTTAGTTTAAAAAAAAAAAAAAATTTTACAAAAAAATTTTTTTTAAAAAAATTTTTTTTTGCTCTCTTTTTATTATTATCTTATTTATAAATTTTACAATTAAAAATTGAAGAAAAAAATACAGATTTTTACTAAAAAAACATGTTTATTTTCAATTGAGGGTAGTTTTTTTCTCAATTTTAATTTTATGTGGACGGCTACTTACTTTCAATCATTATGGAGTTTGTTTCATCGCGATAGCTGATTCAGTTTAAAAGTTACACAGTTTTGTTACAATTTTTTTTTTAATTTCATAAAAAGTATAAAAAACAATATTTAGATTTTTTAAATATTTTTTCTGTCGTTAAAATTAAGCATAGATTTCCTCATTTCGATATGTGCACATTATGAAGACTCACACTGTATAAATATGATATTTTTAAAGGAATAATATTATGTATCGTCTTCTCGAGACAACAAACTTTAAAATAAAATAAAGGAGGTGTTTTTTTTTCGGCCAAAACTTGTACCGAGGTACAAATTAAAACTTAAATTCCTTGGAAAAAAATGTGTTATTAGCAGTATTTAAAATCCTCCAATATTCGATAGATTAAGAAATAAATTAATATAAAAAATCACTACCTCACATCGTAACTGCGTTCAACGAAACGTTCATAGCAGCAGTGACAAATGTCAAACTAATCCATCTGTCAAAATATTATTACTACGGTGATGGTAATCGGCCTTTTTTATATTTTTTATTATTATTGATTCATCAATTATTTTTGTGTAGCCGTATCTATACAATTGCTGCAGGTTGTTTTTCATTGTGGAGGCTAATAGGTAGTAAAGACAACGTAACAAGGAATTAATAATTAGAGAGTGTGTATGCTAATGGGAATTTAGTTGAAATTTGAAATAAAAACATTACGCTTATTATTTTCTTTTATTCCATTTCCTCATTTTCAAAACCTCTAACTAGGATAATATAGTCTAGGAAGGAGGTAGGTGCTGTTGTTGTCGAGCCCACCCCTTACTCCAAACAATGGTCATGATGTGAGCACAGCAACCCACGGTACGTTTTCCAATTATACAGCTACAGTAATATCCGTAGATTCTATGCTCCCAACTGTTTTGTTGTAATATAATAGCACAGTTGTCGAATTCCAACGAAAGAACAATCGCAGAGTCGAAATCAGTGTCAAATCCAAATGGGTTAGCCAGATCGTCAGGATGAAAGAAATCAATCTAAAATCCAGGGAAGAATAGCCAAAACAATAATTAAGAAATCACACACACGAAATAACAATAAAGACGAGAAACCAACGAACAGTAATAACATTAGTAGGTAAACAATAACAAATAGATAATTGTCGGTCTTGGAGCACAGTCTTTTGGCTTCCCAGTAAGTTAACCAAACGCATAAAATAATTTGAAACGTGATTTAAATGTAATTTTTCATTCTTATTCGCTAAATGTTTCACAAAAAGAATGTGGTAGGCAAAAAACTGTTTTTAATATAAAAATAAGATAATAATCAGTATATTTTAGGTTAATTTATTTTTGTTACGTTTATAAAATGAAGTAACAAAACGCATCATCGGAAGAAGTGAATCACGAGATTGCCTGATTAAAATTCTTGTGTTGCAAGTTGAACGACAGTTTCAGGTGGTACAAATGTATAAATAAATCCGATATATATTTTTTTAGAATCTGCGATTTTTTTCCTGTATTTTCGTACGTTTTTTCTTAAGGTTTATGGTTTGGCCACAGTTGTATGGAGACAAAAACACCTCCTTTAAAAACTAAAACTTACTTTAAATAAATAAATTAATTAGATTATCTGTCTGGCAATATTAAGTCGGTATCGGGTCGGTATTGTTATAGGCTAATGTGAAAATGCGAAATTAACTTTAAAAAGATGGACACGAGATGACCTATTCCTGTCTTCAATCCCATTTAATACTATAAACAATCTCATGCAGTCGGACACCTGTTTATCAATTTAACAAAAAAGCCCTATTGACGCAGACTATACTTTTTCCGCAGTCGGATTTTTCATTTTACACTTTTTAGTTAGGACTTTTTTTTATATATCATTCCAAATTACATTTAAACATACAATTTGGATATATTTTTCTAATCACCTTTTAAAACATTTCGATACCCCACTCGGTGGGTTTAGGAGCTTTTTTTTGCAAACTTGTTTTGGCGGTTTAACTTTTTATAATTTTGATATGCCCAGTAACACTCGAGCAATGAAGACGAATCTGACGACATATCATTCATCAAAATCGGTTCAGCCGTGTAGTAGTTGCGAGGCAACGGAGATACATTCATACATACAGGTCAAACACATAACCCTCCTTTTTGGGGTGCACCTCAGTTGGGTAAAAACCGATAGTGATTTTTCAGTGTTACTGTACTTTACAAGTAGGACGTTCTGCTAATAGGACCATTTGCTAAAGTGTCGTTTTGATTATGAATCGTTTTGCTAATAGGACGATTTGCTTTTAGGACGTTTTGATACGGAGCCTTATTTAGGTGACTGAAAATTTTAAAAGAGGTCAATATAAAAAACTTTTTCTATCTGCTACTCCATATATTTATATTCCCATAACCGGAAAAATGCATGGAGCACCAGATTTTATTTTGGACCCCTTTTAGGGTTTTCGATTATTTTAATTATACCTTGTATAACGTACTTTCGGGAGCTTTTGAAGGAAAAATATCGTACGGAAACCAGCGCTTCAATTGCGTAATGGGTTACTGGACTTGCACAAGTTTGCGTGACTTCGAAATGGCTCGGATACTTGGTTAATTCATCCGACACGTTAATATCCGTGGCTGGCGTGAATATGTTGACATGTCTAAAATGGCAATTTTTCAGGACGGCCATTTTAAAGGCTTGACCTTTTCTGATAAATCGGTAAATTAGTTTACAGTATGTGTTTTAGTTGTTTTTGGGGTTAAGTTGATTTAACAAAATATCATTGTTCGTTCACAAAACCATGTGAATCGTTAATTTGACATGTTGTTATCAAGTAAAACACGTAAAAATGCGAGAGGTCAATATAATACCATAGTCGATTGCTCCAAAAGTTATTTATATTTTGAGCTGTCAATTTTTTTCATATAACTTCCTAATGCGTAGAACGTATTAAGCCAATAAAAAAAAAACATACAAGTCGAGATGTCAATGTATTCATG
This sequence comes from Agrochola lychnidis, assembly GCA_963680765.1. Taxonomy (NCBI): domain Eukaryota; kingdom Metazoa; phylum Arthropoda; class Insecta; order Lepidoptera; family Noctuidae; genus Agrochola; species Agrochola lychnidis. Next base: position 3,152,009 of record OY796866.1, on the reverse strand, counting down.
CCAGCCACGGATATATACTTGTGCAAGTTCAATTTTGCGCAAGTATATCGTAACGTGTGTGGCTTGCATAACATATTTTCTTTCAAAAGCCGAAGGATTTTGTTATGCAAGTTGGTCGCAGTTACTTGCTTATTTAGTTCGAGGTGCGATTGAATACTTGCCTAATGAAATCGTGTGTGTACCAGGAGGAGCTGTCGTCGTCGCAGGCGGAGGCGCGCGGGCTGCGCGGCGTGCAGGGCGCGGCGGCGGCCGGCCTGCGCCGCGCCACGCTGGTGGCGGAGGGCTCGCTGCGGTCACTACTCACTCTATTTGTTCACTAGCTCACCCGACACACGTGGCGCGGCGGCGGCCGGCCTGCGCCGCGCCACGCTGGTGGCGGAGGGCTCGCTGCGGTCACTACTCACTCTATTTGTTCACTAGCTCACCCGACACACGTGGCGCGGCGGCGGCCGGCCTGCGCCGCGCCACGCTGGTGGCGGAGGGCTCGCTGCGGTCACTACTCACTCTATTTGTTCACTAGCTCACCCGACACACGTGGCGCGGCGGCGGCCGGCCTGCGCCGCGCCACGCTGGTGGCGGAGGGCTCGCTGCGGTCACTACTCACTCTATTTGTTCACTAGCTCACCCGACACACGTGGCGCGGCGGCGGCCGGCCTGCGCCGCGCCACGCTGGTGGCGGAGGGCTCGCTGCGGTCACTACTCACTCTATTTGTTCACTAGCTCACCCGACACACGTGGCGCGGCGGCGGCCGGCCTGCGCCGCGCCACGCTGGTGGCGGAGGGCTCGCTGCGGTCACTACTCACTCTATTTGTTCACTAGCTCACCCGACACACGTGGCGCGGCGGCGGCCGGCCTGCGCCGCGCCACGCTGGTGGCGGAGGGCTCGCTGCGGTCACTACTCACTCTATTTGTTCACTAGCTCACCCGACACACGTGGCGCGGCGGCGGCCGGCCTGCGCCGCGCCACGCTGGTGGCGGAGGGCTCGCTGCGGTCACTACTCACTCTATTTGTTCACTAGCTCACCCGACACACGTGGCGCGGCGGCGGCCGGCCTGCGCCGCGCCACGCTGGTGGCGGAGGGCTCGCTGCGGTCACTACTCACTTTATTTGTTCACTAGCTCACCCGACACACGTGGCGCGGCGGCGGCCGGCCTGCGCCGCGCCACGCTGGTGGCGGAGGGCTCGCTGCGGTCACTACTCACTCTATTTGTTCACTAGCTCACCCGACACACGTGGCGCGGCGGCGGCCGGCCTGCGCCGCGCCACGCTGGTGGCGGAGGGCTCGCTGCGGTCACTACTCACTCTATTTGTTCACTAGCTCACCCGACACACGTGGCGCGGCGGCGGCCGGCCTGCGCCGCGCCACGCTGGTGGCGGAGGGCTCGCTGCGGTCACTACTCACTCTATTTGTTCACTAGCTCACCCGACACACGTGGCGCGGCGGCGGCCGGCCTGCGCCGCGCCACGCTGGTGGCGGAGGGCTCGCTGCGGTCACTACTCACTCTATTTGTTCACTAGCTCACCCGACACACGTGGCGCGGCGGCGGCCGGCCTGCGCCGCGCCACGCTGGTGGCGGAGGGCTCGCTGCGGTCACTACTCACTCTATTTGTTCACTAGCTCACCCGACACACGTGGCGCGGCGGCGGCCGGCCTGCGCCGCGCCACGCTGGTGGCGGAGGGCTCGCTGCGGTCACTACTCACTCTATTTGTTCACTAGCTCACCCGACACACGTGGCGCGGCGGCGGCCGGCCTGCGCCGCGCCACGCTGGTGGCGGAGGGCTCGCTGCGGTCACTACTCACTCTATTTGTTCACTAGCTCACCCGACACACGTGGCGCGGCGGCGGCCGGCCTGCGCCGCGCCACGCTGGTGGCGGAGGGCTCGCTGCGGTCACTACTCACTCTATTTGTTCACTAGCTCACCCGACACACGTGGCGCGGCGGCGGCCGGCCTGCGCCGCGCCACGCTGGTGGCGGAGGGCTCGCTGCGGTCACTACTCACTCTATTTGTTCACTAGCTCACCCGACACACGTGGCGCGGCGGCGGCCGGCCTGCGCCGCGCCACGCTGGTGGCGGAGGGCTCGCTGCGGTCACTACTCACTCTATTTGTTCACTAGCTCACCCGACACACGTGGCGCGGCGGCGGCCGGCCTGCGCCGCGCCACGCTGGTGGCGGAGGGCTCGCTGCGGTCACTACTCACTCTATTTGTTCACTAGCTCACCCGACACACGTGGCGCGGCGGCGGCCGGCCTGCGCCGCGCCACGCTGGTGGCGGAGGGCTCGCTGCGGTCACTACTCACTCTATTTGTTCACTAGCTCACCCGACACACGTTGTCCTGGCCACATTTCAATAATTTATACAAAAATCCCATAGAAAAAACCCAAATTCAGTTGTTTTTTTTTTTCGAATTTTCCAATTTTACGGACATCTTTTCATATTTTTCTTTCTCTAAAAACCTCATTTGGACTATAACAAACATATAAAAAGAAAATTAACCAACTAACAGCACTTAATTTTTATTTATATAGATAAATAGATAGATTTAAGCCATGTACTCACTTTCCTTATAAGGAATTGTTATACTAAATTTCATGCTAGACCCAGCGGTTTCGGATGTACGTTGATTGCCAGTGAATGAACGAATTTAAGATTTTTATTAAATAAATAGTTAATTAAAACAGTACAACGCCAATTACAATTTAACACGAGAAACATAAAAGATACCCACATAATGTTAACAATTCTTATATCTTGTAAATATATGCGCCCTACGGTTTCACCCGCATAAATCTCGATCCCGTGGGATATCGGGATAAAAAGTATCCTATGTCCTAACACAAGTCATGGCCTACCCATGTGCCAAATTACATCCAAATCCTTTCAGCCGTTTTAACGTGAAAAATTTACAAACAAACATACAAAAAAATCAATCTTTTCACTTAATAATATTAATTTAGATGGCTGTCATTTATAACCATCTAATACTCGTAGAGTTCGTGAGCAAATCTTAGATGTAAAACTCAGTCGTGTCTGGCGTATTCTGGTCATCGTGCTGGTCTCTGGGACTGGTACTCTGACACTTTTTTTTAACCCAAATATTTTCACATTACAGAGAACTCCTGTCAGGACTAGAGCAGCTGAAGACACTAAGTACGAACCTGGACCCGACATGATGCTGAACTGTTTTCAACTTCCCCCCCCCCCCTTCTCTCCGCACTTCTCCCCCCCATGGATGAGCCACGGACTGGCACGGTAGGAAACAAATGGAATAACATAGCGAATGTTTCAATGGGCATAGGAAACACAGCATAATGGCGCAATTACTATTCGTCATCAGAGTACTAAGAAAGTTTCACTATCTTACACTTTAGCCCGTGCGCGATTGCTAGTCACTGCGTGAGTCATGTGAGTGGTGAGCGCCATTGACAGATTTGGCAGACTGAGTTTACTTGGCCTTCATCTACCTCCCCTGTATCACCGCTCACATACCTCAGGTTGTGACTAGCAATCGCGCACGACTGTAGCGAATCGCCTCTGCCTCACGCGGGTGCAATCTACTGATGTACTACTTCATCTAAATTAAATATTAATATGTTATTTGCATACACCTTCAGGAATAAATTCTCTTGTTATTAGAAGAACTGTAACTTACTGCGACTTGGTTTTATTCTATTTATAGATAATTTTTTAAATATAAAATACACGTAACACATATTCGGCTGTTTGAAGAATATGATCGATATAAAACACTTAGAATATTTTTCTAAAATAAGCCTAAGTTACTCCTTATAACAGCAGCTATCTGCAAATGAAAGTCCCGTCAAAATCGGTCCAGCCGTTTCGGAGATTAGCTCCGAACAAACAGACACAAAAATTTATAAAAAGGTTTTTTTTTTTTGTTATAAGTACCGTGTTTACTTTCATATGCATTTAGTATAAAGTTGTTATTTTGACATTACAAATAGACTTCAATTTTATTTATTTGTATAGATATAATTTACTACGCCGTTTTTTGATTACCAGTTTTCTGATCAGATTTCTGTTCAGGACCTAAATCAGCTGTCGAATAGTCATATTTTCACGAAAAATTGCTGCGAAATAAATTTTCATTAACGTACAACGTAAAAAAGTGCAACAAATTGCTGCAGAAATTGCAGTAATTTGCAATTTGAAAGCCTAAGAAATTTTGAATTTTGCGGAATATGTTGACGAATCCCCCTGAAATAATGCGTAAATTAAATGTGTTTCAGTAAAATAGTAATCCATTTGTTTTCTCCGTGTGCATTATTGTCATGTTATATTCCGATTGGATTAAAACCTTAGGCTGTAATTCGGCTATTGTTTGACCTTATTAAAACGCGGAGTAGTTACATCCGGTAGTAATTTTTCGAGGTCTAATTTTAGCGTAATTTTCTACGCACTTCATTAAAAGCGCTTATTCTGAAAGTTGGCAACATCGCAAATAGATGTCATATATTTCGCTGTTTTAATTAATTTGGCAATATTACTGTATGGAAATAAGAAATATGGCCAACAAGTGAACTAGAATATTAATAATGAATTGCAATTATAACACTGAATTTGATGATGATAACCGTTTTACGTGTAAAAAATGCATTTGGAAAGTTTCCAAATATATTTTTTACATCAAAAATTAATTCGGTGTTACGATATTAATTTATTAAGCCCTTTTTCATAACGAAACAATTATGGCTTTGACACGTCCCCAGGATTTCATACTTATGCTTACTGATGTAATGGGCTGACTTTTCATGAGTTTATCGCTGTTAGCTAGTTTTATTTATATAACTGGACTTGACAAAATATCGACGGTTGAAAGGCTAACTGATCTAAGCGACATTTTGTAAAATTTGCTCCTGCAATTTTATGATTCGTCCTCCTGGACGGATAATAGTTTTTTTTTTTTAATCATAAAAAAACAACTATTTGATAGACTTTTATTTACTTAAATCAATCAATCATAATAAGATCTTATTATGATTTAAAAAAAAAAACAACCAATCCATCCTCCTGCAAGTTTTACAAAATGTCGCTTAGATCAATTAGCCTTTCAACCGTCGAATTATAGAGAATGATCCGAAAAAGTCTATGGTAAAGTCTAGTAATTATTTATACTAGCCGGATTAAAAGTCCAGTCGGAATATAACGCGGACACAAAAAAATATTAAATAAATTGATCATTGAAGTAAAACTGTGTATAGTATTTAAACATCTTCCATTTTTTCTGTAAGTTGTTTTAAGTTTAGTCATTTTTTGTAACTGGTTTTCGAAGAATTAGCGTACGTCGATTTTTAGAACACGTCTCGCCTCAGTACAATGCGGCCGATGAATCTTGGCCGGTCTGAATATATGCTCTACGAACTATTACCCATGTTCTCTCACTCACACTCGCCTCGTATCACTATTTGGTTCCTAAAAAATGTTATAGCGCAGCCTTCTACGCGAAGTTCAGACTGGCCGTGTTTCATCGGCCGTATTGTACTTGTAGTATTTTCTCTTATAAAATTTAAGGTTGATCAGAGAACTGCACCGTACCTTTATGTCCGCAAAAGAGTGTCTCACGGCAACGCCCTGGGGGCCTACCACCAGTTCAAAAGCAGTATTATTTTAATATTACTTCAGTGGGAGAAAGAGATGGAACTATACGTCTTGTAGAGCTTCATCTCTTTCCCACACTGAAGTAATATTAAAATAATACTGCTTTATGAGTTTGTGGTAGGCCCCCTGGTATGCATACGGTTGTAATCGAAAACGGCAAAAAACGTGCGGTAAAATACCGTGTAGTATTTATACTGCAGAAAACGTGCAGTGCAATGCTGTTTGAACGACTGGTAAGATTTAAATAGTTAAAAGATAATATCGTGAGTATCCTTTTCCTAGGTCAACTTACAGTCTTATCAAATGCGATTTATTTAGATATCCGCAAGTCCACAACCCAGTTGGGGGTCCAACTGTTAATGCCCGTTTTCACTAACATTAAGCAACAGCTTAATATAAGCGTGCTGTTAGATTTTGAACTTTCGGCGCTAAGCAGAGTGTTGGAAATCCAACAGCGTGCTTTTAATTAGGTGTCGCCTCGTGTAATTGTAAATCATAAAGGTAGATTTCTTCAGTCTACTTGTGATGACTTGAAGACTATTTTGAATCTTGTTGTGATGGTGATATAAATCTAGATAAACTGACCTTGCAGCGTATGTGTAACACACTTCTTATGTCAATCGATTTCATTTTATATCTATTGCGCCGTTTGTTATCCGTATTCGTGAAAACCAGTGGGATAATTGAGTGAATGACAATTGACCGCCATGCCTTTCATTTTTGGCAGTTTTTTTTTAACGTTATTACGTTGTTAAACAAATGAATTTTACAAACCTAAGAAGTAATGGATTAGGAATTTCCTTCAAAACCTGTGAGTAAAAGTATGTTACAGTATTTCTATTTTCTTAAAGTCCTTTGGAAAACTTCGTATTTCGTCAATCGTTGGATTTCTATCAGTTGCCCTTTGCACTTGGTGTAGACCGGACGCTCTTAGTCGACTTGGAAGTATAAAGACTTGTTAATACTCTTTTAACTTAATGTAATTTATTTTAAAAAAATAGGAGGAAAGCCGCTAAAGTCGCAGGCACGACAGATAGGAAAATAGTTTTACAGCTCTATATAGTTCACACGAAAATCAAAACAAAACAACAATAAAGTACTTAGTTCTGAGTTCAAATTATTATATAAGATAAATCTAATAATTGATGGACATGGAAATTTAGCATTCGTTTGTATTCAGAAATTCGATGATTTCCTAGGGTCATTAAGAAAATAGAAATACTGTATGCAATTAGAGCGTAGGTCAAACACAACGAGTGTTGTTGAACTGTCATAATGATAGTGATTGTCGTTAGGGGTGCGAATTGAGGTGCCGGTTTCTAAAAGTCTATTCAATTTTATTTGTGGTGAAATGTTATGTACACTTATTAGATTAGTTTATTTTAATTTTAATTTTAGTAAATTAGAAAATCTAACGTGAGTTTTTATAAAACTTGATCAGGCTTTCAGTAACCGGGGGATATAGTATATTACAATAAAAGAGGTCTGATGTATTCTAAGATTATCGTTTTTAGTAGGACTTAGGCTCTGGCCACACATGCGAATGTGGGTGGTATTCCATTTATCCACTCCAAAAAATCAACCACACCCTAAGCCTAGTTGGATAAACGGGATTTTTAGGCTTAGGGTGAATTCTCGGACAAAAGTTTCCGAATAAACGGAATAACCCGCGAATGTGTGTCGATTGTTTGAATGATTAAGTCTCGCGATTATGCGCTCCAATTTGAACATCTCCATACTAGTTAGTCGACAAAATCGGCGCGAGCAAATTTCTCAGTTTGGCCAGCGCAATATGTGCACATACATATTGAAACAATAAGGTTAAATTCATACTATAGTGGTTATAAGCCTCGGGTTAATCTAACATCATGTTCTACGGACTATTAATTAATTCCTTGGTCACACAGTAGGTAACACTATCCCAAGTTTTAGAAGAGATTTTTAAATGAAAACTTGCTTCTAAATGTTAAATATTAGGGGAATAAAAACTAAAAGTTCGATGAATTATATTGAATAAATCTATATTCCGAAATGTTTAGCGACTTATATCGCTGCCTGTATGTGTTATAATACGTTTCCTGCTCTGAGAGCCGCACGCAAACTGTTTACTTACAGTCCCGGGTGTTAATATGTCACATCGATCTCTAGAAACCTAACTCTTATTTCAATTAAACCATTTTTACAGTCACTTTTGAATTGTCAATGAGTCGGTTGCCTATTCCAAAGCGTACTAGGAGAAGAACGGGCAAGATACTCTTTAATTAAGATTGAATTTATAATTATATTTGTGAATGATGTAAAAAGACATGCACGTTAAAAGCGTCCAAAGTACAAGCAAAAGGAAACAATTAAAAAATTAGATTATTATAATAAGCAGTGGCAGCTAAGAAATGACCAGTCGCAACTGACGGCGCCCGTTTACGAACATGGCGTATAGATCTAATATTCGATGCGCCATTTTAACAACGGGGTAGTGTACCTAAACTGATTTCCGATAAATTCTGTATCGAAGGGGGTAATAATATTGAAAGCTTGAGAATAGCTGAACATGCACTGATAGACATCTCGGTTCCAACATCGCAAATTGTGACAAGGCTTATGTGTGCTCGTATGAACTACTCGAATACTAAAGTATGAATTTAGACCAAAAATATTTTCTTGGAAATCTGGGAATGATACTGTAAAATTGATTTTGTAGTTACTGCAACATAAATGAAAAGCTATTTGAACGAGTAAGCTATGTTAATTATTTTTAGTCCATTTTTCTTGAATTTGATATTCAAGATCACAGTAGTATAAAAGTTTATGTATACTCCGCGTATAGAACAATGTATAAAATAATGTACCTATTGTATAAGATGTGTCAATTGTTTTCGTTTTTCATTTACCCCAAAAAGGTGTAAACTTGTTGAAAAGGTGTAATTTACAAGACTTGTCAAAAACATGTATCACATCTTGTTGGAGAGTGTAAACGCGGGGTAAGAGTTACTGCTTGATTTTCCCAGATTAATGAAACCTATACCATCATTTTAGTTAAGCAGGATCATAAGAGATAATATTATTTCTGTATACCAATATTCTATTTGCACGATACTTTGAAAATTACGTCGCAATATAATTTAATACAAATGTGTATAAAATATTATTTCCAAATGCATTATTTTGCTGTGAAAAAAAGAATGTATTCTGAATCGAATACTTGTTTGATTGGCAATGATATTATAAGTAAAAACCGGCCAAGTGCATGTCGGACCACGCACAATGTAGGGTTCCGCAGTTGGAATGAATTTATCCCAAGAACAAACTTAACTTTGTAGTTGAGAAACATGTTCTCCCATACATTTTGTATGGGAGAACATGTCTTTACAACCGCAAATCTAAGTTGGTCGATTATTACTCGTTAACTTGTAAAGCCTACTCAGCTGTGATAGTTTTCCTTTTAAATTCGTTATATAAGCTACTGTTGTGAATTTTTTCACATATGTGAAACCAACCATTTAGCTGGTAGGGGGGGGACACTTGACTCTAACAAAAATTTTCACCTTATAGCTTAATATTTCGCAAACGGATCTCTGAATTCAAAAATGGTTTTAACATACTCACAATGTTTTTGAAAGACCTTTCCAATGATACCACACATGGTGGGATAAAAAAATAAAAAAAAACATCATCACTTTACGTGTATGGGAGGTACCCTAAAAAAAAATGTTTTTCATAATTTTGTTTTACCACTTTGTCGGTATAATTAATATGTATACCTATGCCAAATTACAGCTTTCTAGTACTAAGGGTCTCGGAGCTAGACCGCGGACAGACAGACAGACGGACGGACATGACGAAACTATAAGGGTTCCTTGTTTACTACGGAACCCTAAAAAAGAGGTACTTGACAGGTTACTTACCCAACATTCGATCTTCAAAAACGGCACAATATCATAATATTCGATGACACGTGAAAGTAGGACAGCATGTCGTGATTACCGGGAGCGAAAAAGAGACAAGACGATACGTAACTAGGCAAATTAGCCAACTTTTGACGTGCCAATTGCGGAGCGTACATAACCTATCGCCCTCTTTTTACTTATAATATCATTAATTAGAGGTTTAACGGAAACTTCGCTAAAATTGTAAATACGAACAAATACATATATTTTTGTGTGCCATTGAGGCTGTATTCATTTACTTAGTGGACAGACGTTGCTTGATATCAGTATGAATGTTCTTCCTGCCATCTGCAAATGACTTCATATCTTAATTATAGATATATGTGTTTCGTGTAAAGTCCGGTACTCTCTAAATAATTAAAAACTAATTTGTGCTTGTTCGACAAATGTTATTGTACATTAAACTGTGATTCATTATTTTAAAATGTTGTTTTACAATCTTTTTACTTTGCCCTGACCTTTTGTACCATCAACAGCACGTCAGCGACACTTGAATTACAAATACCTTATTGCTACTAAATAAAGACGCTTTCAAGATTAAAGTGATACCATTGACGTGCGGTTGTCTGTACCAATTTGATACAATTCTATAATTGAGAAAAAACTGCCACTTCCTCACTTCAGATGTCGCTACTATCACTAGTCCAAGAATTTGCTCGGTTTCTGGACTATCAACAGTGTTGCCAACTAGGACGAGCTTTCAGTTTTAACCCGATTCCTGGATATGGACTATTTACATTTAAGGACCCGAACACACTGCGCGTATTTTACGCGGTTCCTTATTTACATAACATTACATACAAATCTTGCGCGGTCTCGGCCGGGCGTCCCGAGCCTAGAAAATTGTTGTGCGTAAAGTATACTGTAACCAACCTGTTTCTGATAGGTTGCCAACACAAACAATAGCTAACAGACTGTCAAACTCATAACTGTGCGCTTGGAGCTGTCAAAGTCGTAGGTTGTTACTATTGAACTCAACCGCCCGGTTACCTCCTCAGCACTGTGTGTTATTTTGACTTAGTTGCGGTCACGTAAATTTTATGTGTCTATTCGATAGGTCTAGTTACAATATATAATTGACAAAAAGAACTATAGTTTTTTTTTTATAATTAGAGAGTTATTAAGATTTTAATGAATATTGAGAAAAACGTATTTATTTTAGATTTCAAAAATTGTGGTTATAAAAATTAAGTTAGACTTTAGAATAAAACAATAATATAAGATATATTTATATTAAAAAAATAAAGTTTAATAAAAACTGTAACCCGACTACGGGAAAATAAAAATGATCTAAAAAGTACGAAACAAGCAAATATTTCAGACAGAAATCAAGACATAGGTACAAAAATGGTCAAGGTAAAGCCGTGGTCGCATGCCTGTATACCATGTTGGTGGCAGGAACACCTACAAAATTATAATGGCATGCGACGACGGCTTTACCTTGACCATTTATGTACCTATGTCTTGATTTCTGTCTGAAATATTTGCTTGTTTCGTACTTTTTAGATCATTTTTATTTTCCCGTAGTCGGGTTACAGTTTTTATTAAACTTTATTTTTTTATTTTATACTTTTCCGTTTTTACATTTGATAAACGTAAATAAGAGTGATACAATAGTTCAGTAATGAACCTATTTTAAATTCCAATAGCAGTGTATAAGTGCTTTGGACGAAACCATAGAGCTATTTATTTCGACGCCAACACCATATATCGATATCGAGCTTCGAAGAAATCCAAAATATAAATATTTCGTTGTACTTGTTTTTCTTCATAAAAGTGGAATTACAAATCGTTACTATTTATTAAGATTTGATTAACTGCACGTTGGTAACATCTTGCGATACTACGTAGCGAAGTCTCACTTTTGCTTGTTTTTAACGATTTAAACATATTTATTTACTTTGAAAATATAATATTATATACATATTTGTAATGTGCTCGTCAAGACCTTTCTTTTGATACCAAACATGTCATGATCATCCCATTTTAATTTTTTTTGAGGTTGGAAATTTACGTGTAAAGTCCACCAAATTAAATTTAGGGAAAAATTATATAGCCTATGTCACCCGGACCATTATTACGAATCTATTGATACCTCATTCATCAAAATCGGTTTAGTAGTTTAGGCGCTACGGTGGAACACACGTAAAAACAAACATACATACATACTTACATACATACAAACATACATACATACAAACATACATACATAGACTGCTAAAATCATAACCCTTCCTTTTGGCTTTGCCGTAGTCGGGTAAAAAACAGGACATTGTATCTTTAATATATTAAGAAATATTTGACTTTTAACGATTTACACAAAATATATTTTTTAAATGTTATGTTATCACGGTCGCATTTTATTTTCACTAAAAAATATGCGCAATATTACTGTTAGCAGTACCTTAAAATATAAAACACGACAACTGCAGGACAACAAAGATATAGCGTTTCTAAATATTTCTGAAATTTCTATGGAAATAGGGCTGCGGCTGTTGTAAAACAATAAAAATATAAATGTGTCATATATACAGGGGGCTAAGGCCAAATAAATTAGGGCTGAGTAAGTAGCAGATGACTCCATCTATCCACCATTTTCGTATGTTCAACGTTCTGCCAAACACCCTGTATAATCTAAAAAAAAAAAGAAAGTGAGGAAGGCCATTTCCCAGCAGTGGTATCATATAGGCTGAAAAAGCTATACAAGCAAAGTAACTCGTACATGGGGGCTAACAGTCGTCATTATCAGAGTATGTCAATGTTTCTTCTGATGATAATATGAGTGTGTCATCATCATCGTCGTCTATTACTTCATCTCCAACAGAACTTAGTAGTAATGGTTCATGGGTAACAACATTCTCCATTGTCGGTTTTAAAAGTGACAGAACCTGGGGGCATAAGGGTTGGCGCCCTCATTAAGTCTTGCATTAAGTCCTCTGGTCGGGGCCCAGAAGGACATCCCCCAGCAGGACGGGTCAGTGCCTGTTGAGGCAAAGTAGTGCCATGGGTCTTTACCGGCTCCATGACACCTCACCCCCGCTTCTCCAGGTATTATGTATAAGAATTGGGTTTTAACATGCTGTCTAACGAGGGCGGACCCCTTCCCAATTCCACATTATACCCTTCATCGAAGAATGATTTTCATGAAAGTGCTTGGGCACTTACAAAATAAATAAAAAAACTTAAATTTATTTCAAACCCGTCGTATAACCTATTGAGGTATTTAGGGTCTATGCACACCACGTTTTTTAAACGCGCCGTCGACGCGCGTTTGTAGCGATACAGACGCGAGTCAGACGCAGCCTGTAGACTTCTGTAGGATAAAAGCGCGCCGTCGACGCGCGTTTTAGAAACGCGCGTCGACGGCGCGTTTAAAAAACGTGGTGTGCACAGGCCCTTAATAGAAACTATTGAACAGATTTATTGTACACCTTCTGGTTCAATCATCAAATTATTTTGAAGGAATCAAAAATCAAAAGTGTATCTTGTATGAATAAATGAGTTCTGATTCTAAGTTTTCAGATGCTGTGTAGTATACAGATGTTTCATAGTATTACATACAGATTATTTTGGGATTTGGAAATGTTACATAAAAAAAAAAAAACATACAAACGAAACATTGATACAGGCAAACATCTTGTGGCAGCCTTGAATAAAATTTTTGAAAGTTCATAATTCCGAAGTCCTACGTTTGTAGTAACTGATATTTTTTGTGGTGGTTCCTATTATTGCTATTAATATATACGCAATGAAAAAAAATGCGACCATGCAGAGATATACAAGAAAAAAAAAAATTACGAAAACAGAAATATAAATTTTATACCCTAACAGACAACGTATTTATTAATGGTCATGGATTTATCAGTACATTATAGGCTTTGCTATCATATAATAACATTTGTGATAGAAAATGGTTTCAGAAAGAAAAGATATTGTGTTTTTATGGTTTCTATGGGTTTTTCTCGATTATCCAAATATCTTCAAAACTATGCCAGATGAAGCAAAACTATTTATATAACTTGTTTTGTTAAAATAATACCTATCTAATGAACATATAACCTGAGGATGACCGCAACTAAGGCAAAATAACACACTGCTCAGTGACCCGACGCCTCTTAGTACAGTCTTCACAACTCGTATCGTCAGCACAGTTCTGTCATATTATTCGTTAAGTTGTTATTGTTATTATTTAAACCTAAAACATTGTAATATTTTGACATTGACAGGCGCACAGTCATAAAAATCGGGTTGTATAGTCCGTGCAATCCACGAAGACGCGCCCCACTCCGCTCCGCGCCGTACCTACTAGAGTTCAGCTTACAGTACAGTAATCGCGGAGTGGGGCGCGTCTTCGTGGATTGCACGGACTATAACTAGGTTGGCTGACTGAAATATCAAAAGCAAATCAAATCAATTTGACTTGCGTTTGAAAGTCTTTTTTTACGGTTTCGTAGAAGACCGGTGTCATGAAAATGATGGCAGCAGGGTTTGACTTCATGATGGTCAATAAACGCTCTAGGAAAATACACTGTGATCGATCATCGTCCTCGGACGAATCACCTGGCGTAGGACTGAGTCTCGCTCTCAACAGATCACAGCAAGACGCTGCTCTACCGAGCACAACACCCCGCCAGGAACGGAAGTCTTCTCCAGATCCAGACTATTCCAAGCCCCGACAACGAACTGAAGTGAATTCCAACTTATTCTCATTTATAACGTTTTAGTGACGTCATTCGACGGTAAATTGCAGACACGATGTGGTGGCCAATTTTAGGAAACCGTAGGTTTAGTAAATATTTTTGTTGATAAGCTACTTTTGGTTTCGGGGCGTGAGAAACCTTTATAATATAAAAAACGGCCAAGTGCGAGTCGTACTCGCCCATGAAGGGTTCCGTAGCAGCAAGTAACATTGAATGAAAGGTAAATTGCGGTTTACGATTTATGACGTATTAAAAAAAAATACTTGCTAGATCTCGTTCAAACCAATTTTCGGTGGAAGGTTACATGGTAACGTAAATCATATATTTTTTTAGTTTTATCATTCTCTTATTTTAGAAGTTACAGGGGGACACACATTTTACCACTTTGGAAGTGTCTCTCGCGCAAACTATTCAGTTAAGAAAAAAATGATATTAGAAAACTCAATATCATTTTTGAAGACCTATCCATAGATACCCCACACGTATGGGATAGATGTAAAAAAAATGTTGAGTTTCAGTTCTAAGTATGGGGAACTCCAAAATTATTTGTTTTTTTTTTCTATTTTTGTGTGAAAATTTTAATGCGGTTCAAACAGAATACATCTACTTACCAAGTTTCAACAGCATAGCTCTTATAGTTTCGGAAAAAAGTGGCTGTGACATACGGACGGACAGACAGACAGACATGACGAATCTATAAGGGTTACGTTTTTTGCCATTTGGCAACGGAACCCTAAAAACTATCTACTCAGGATTTTTACTGAGGATAAAAATTAAAATACGTGTTGCCGATTTGGAGGCGAGTTTTATTCTAATCTTCATACATAGGTACATGGCTCATCCGGTGAGCACAGACCGCTGAGCTTGCAAATGACAATATTATATACCTACCTTAATCTAGAGCAGACGGGAGAGGTGTAACAGACTATCAATCTTTCGTTACTTTACGTCAACGAGCCAAAGATCTGGAGAAGCAAATGCGAATGCAAATGAGAAGCAAAAGCGTATATAACGCCGATTCATAAAAAAGGACCTAAGGACAGCGTTGAAAATTATAGACCGATTTTCAAACTCTGCGTGTTCGCTAAAATTTTGGAGAAAATCGTACACGTACAACTTTCTTCTGCACTTAAGTTTCTCCGAACATCAACATGGGTTTTTAAAAGGTCGCTCCACCACATCCAATTTTGTGGTCTGTAGTGACTATCTTTCAGAGCATATGTCCAGGACGTCACAAGTCGACGTTATATATACTGACTACAGCAAATGTTTTTATCGAATTGATCATGCGCAAATTGCTAGCGATTGGTGTTAGGGGTAGCTTATGTACAGATGGTTTGTATCATATGTTGAAAATAGATGCCAGACCGTAGTCCTCAATGGTTATGCCTCGAGAACGATGTACATTCCGTCGGGGGTTCCCCAAGGATCCTTACTGGGACCTCTTTTATTCAATATTTTTGTAAATGACATCGCATCTTGTTTCCTAAATTCTAAAATTTTATTATACACGGGTGACATGAAAATTCTAAGTCAAGTGTCAACCATTGAGGATGCACACCTATTACAGGAGGATCTGGACCGGTTCCATGATTACTGCGATCGCAATAGATTGGATTTAAATATCTCAAAATGTTATGTGTGTACATTTACTCGTAAGCCAAACCCTATTAGGTATGATTACAAATTATCGAATACCTCAATTGCAAGAGTAAACGTCATCAAGGATCTTGGGGTAATTTTTGACTCAAAGCTTTTGATTGATGCCCACATTGACAATATACTCAACAAGGCTTCTAAAGCATTGGGTTTTCTTTTAAGGGTCTCCTCTGAGTTTAAGAATGTCAAAACCATGAAAATTCTATACTGTGCTTTTGTCCGCAGCCATCTCGAATATGCTTCTCAAATTTGGAATTCAAATTACAATGTTTATATTAATCGCCTTGAAAGTATACAAAGAAGATTTTTAAGGTACACTCAATATCGTTCAAATACTTATCTTCCTAACTATACTAGTCGGTGTAAGAAATTTCATATTCTTTCTTTACACGAGCGAAGAAAAATTGCAGATCTTGCTTTCCTATTTAGTATAATGAACGGGTCTACTGACGTCCCTGAGCTGGTGGCCAGGATTGGACTTCGTGTTCCGTCTGTGTTTCTTCGGAGACCTCATCTCCTTCATGTACCTATTCTGAAAACTATCTATAGGCAAAATACATATATTTTAAGAGCATGTCGAATGTTTAATAAGGCGTGCCAGGATGTTGAGCTTGATTTATTTACGAATAGTGTCCAGATATTGAAAAAAATGTTAAGTAACTTTTTCTTTGAAGAGTAACATTGTTGCGTAATGTATTTTATCTTTGTTTATTCTCTTCAGTTGTTTCTATGTTTTACTCTCACGCTGTTTGTACCGTTTTGTCAATTTTATACTAAGTTTATATGAGTGGAAACTTGTAATTGGCTTTCTTCTACATATTACTTCTGAATACTCGAATGTACTAGCTGTAAGTTTTCTTAAAATTAATAAAATAAAATAACTAGCTTATTAGAAACCGATTAGTATTTAATTTTATTTATTTAAACTTTTCGCACTCAAAAAAGGTACAAAGGCGGACTTAATGCCTTAGGCATTCCCTATCAAGGGTGGTGAAGAGATTAGATGGTATGTGCTCTATTTGCGGGGCAGGCTGCGCCTGAGCGCGGCGCGCGCATTAACGTGGGTCAGCTGTCTCTTGGTGAAGTGAGCGCGGCACTCACAGATTAATGCGGCACTCGCGTGTCTCAAGCCCAAGCGTTCCGTTAGTCCGGACGGGGTGCCACCCTACCTACATAGTAAAAGATTGTAGGGCTGTACTGGCCAGACCTCTCTTGCATTTATATAATAGCTTGTTACGAGAATGCTCGTATCCGGACGGCTGGAAGCTGACTAGGGTTACTCCAGTTCCAAAGGGTGCTCCTGCCTCTGAACTTAGTGGATATAGACCTGTTGCAGTACTGTCAACATTTGCAAAGGTCTTCGAATCTGCGTTATGCTCTTGTATCCATTCGCAAGTAGTAACTCAGCTTAACGATGCGCAGCATGGTTTTCGAACGGGCCGCAGCACAAATTCCAACCTAATGTGTTTTATGAATCAGGCCACCCCAGTGTTGGACTCAGAGGCAGGGGCTCAACTGGACGTCGCTTACTTCGACTTTAAGAACGCATTTGATAGCGTAGATAATGACATTCTGTTAAATAAATTTGCAAAGGCTGGTTTCACTCCAGCCCTTCTAAAGTTCTTTTCCAGCTACTTAGGCAATCGGAAACAAATTGTAGAATACGCTGGCTTCACTTCGGACTCGTATTGCACCCTTACAGGAGTAAGCCAGGGTACTAATTTAGGACCGTTGGAATTTATTATAATGGTAAATGATCTTCCTGAAATTGTGAAAGATGCTGGTTGCTTGCTATTTGCCGACGATCTGAAGTTGTTCATGCGAATTACCAATCCGTCGCACTGCGAACTGCTGCAGCGGGACATTGATCGTGTAGTAGGGTGGAGTATTGAAAACAAACTACTCTTTAATGAGGCAAAGTGTAGCGTGATGTCTTTTACGCGGGCCATGGCCCCCCGACATCACGAATATAGCATGGACGGGCATGCCATACCGCGGGTAACGTGTAACGGTGCGAGATCTTGGGGTCACTTTCTCGGAAGATTTGTCGTTTCGCACACATATCGTACAGGTGTGTAAGAAAGCCTTCAAAAATCTTGGATTTGTAATGCGTGAAACTCGGGAGTTTACTAACACAACAGCTGTGAAATCACTTTATAATGCACTAGTAAGAAGTGACCTGGAAACGAGTGCTATCATCTGAAATCAATTTGAAACAAAGTATTGTCTGATGATAGAAAAAATGCAAAATAAATTTACCCGGTTCCTTTATATGAAGCAATTTGGCGTTTACCCATTCTATCCACTTATGTATCCAACCCTCTTTGTAATAGGGATGGTTGGTTACTATAAGTTGGAGGTAAGGCGCAATTTCGCTCTAGTTAAATATGGTTTTATGGTTTTTCGTGGTATGCTGAATAATCCTCAAATACTAGAATCTTTGGGATTGCTCGTTCCAAACAGTAGGCTGCGGCAAGGGCCGAGAGAGAGGCTGTTTAAAGTCCCGGTGGCCCGTACAAACCTATTAAAGTTTGCACCAGAAGGGCGGGCAATAAAGATACTCAACAGCGTCTCTCTGCAAGTGGATATCTTTACATGCTCATTGGCGGAATTCCAGAGGGTGACACTTAACATATTGTCCTCTGTATGACTTGTGCCACACAGTGGATATTGTGACTACATTTCTGTATTGGGTTGTACCTGTTAAAAAAATGTATGTGTGAATAGTAAAAAAATAAATAAATAAATAAATTTGAGAGGTAGTATGTACACACGGCTACACATCAAGCTATACATTTCCAGTATAAGCTGACCTCGCATTGTATGGAAATCCTATACAATGCGAGATCAGCATAAACTGGAAATGTATAGCTTGAGGTGTAGCCGTGTGTACGAAGGAATTCAATAAAACAAGAAACTTTCAATCAAACCTAATTTATTATAAATCTTCAACAGTAGGAATGTGCGGTGTATAAAATAACATTAAATATTTTCTTAATTTCCTAAATAATAAGCACAGGCTTATAGTAAAATTTTGCTAAATAATATCTTTGATTGTGAGTTTGCACTTTAGTTGCACATTAACATTAAAAAGAAATCAGATCAAGAACAGAACGAAAGTAAAAGTTAATAATATCTGAAGTGAATATAATATATATGTGATACAATTCGAAATAGTGTTGTAAAAGACTTTAGTTTTTTAGTCTTCATTTCAAGACTTAAGTAGATTTTCGACTTAGGACTAATAGTCTCACGCACGAGTTCTTTGAGTCTTACGAGTCCTGAGTTCTTTGAGCTGTCATGAGCTTTAAAGTTGGTGTTATATTATCGATATTTAAAGAAAACATTTTTATAATCAGCTCAAAATTATAAACAATCACATATTGGTAATGGTGCCGATTCCCTTGTTCACAAACTAAACTAAATCTAAGTTCAGTGCATCTTTTTCTTTCTATTTTATTAAGAAAAGGACAGAAGATAAATTTTGGTTTAGTCCTGTCAAATTAATCAGCGCTTGACGTAAATTGACGTAATTTTAGTTGGCAAGTTTTTTAATCACGTCTAAACTTGTATGGAGACTGACAGGCGCTGATTAATTTGACAGGACTAAACTAAAATTTATCTTCTGTCCTTTTCTTAATGAAATAGAAAGAAAAAGATGCAATGAACTTAAATTTAGTTTAGTTTGTGAACAAGGGAATCGGCACCAATATGTACTTAAACAAATTTGTATTTTTCACTCACTGACTCAGAGAACTCAGATGAATCAGTTCCAAGTTTTTTTGAAAAGACTCAGTCTCCAAGACTCGAGTCTTCAAAAAGACTTAAAATTCAAAACGACTTGAGCACTGAATATTTTTTAATAGACTCGTGTCTTCAAAAACAATTGAGTTTTCAATGAGAATACAAGTCTTATTCTAGTAAAACTAAAGACTAGTTTCTTACAACACTAATTCGAGACACCGGTTCAGTAAGTAAATTCAATTGGCAACTGAATTTTGCAAAATGACATGAGAAAGCGCTTATTTCACTGATTGATTTTTGTCGGCTATGAATTCAGAAAAGTGTAATCGTAGGTTACGTTAAACCCAAAAAGGGGATTCCCCTTTTTGGGGTTTTCACAAAAATCTCACGCGTCGTATGTGGTCGCGATCCTCAGCAGATCGACGAAGACGAAGAATTGACGCAAACTGAACATAGTTTTGGAGGTCCACACACAACATCACAAAAGCGTGGTGATTTGACGTAACCGGTGTCTCGAATTGAACACAGAAAGTAAAATACGCGTTGCTAGGAGCCTATTTAAAAAAGCTATAGGTATACCCTGTGCCCTAACCGAAAGAAAGCGTTACGCGATCGTTTTTAAATGAATTATGACGTACAAACTCATCTTTATTGATCTCGCAAGAACGTTGTCATATTCATAAACGAATGCGACGATCGCTTTCTGTTATGACACGGGCTACTGTCTCATTAGTCATTACCGAACGAATTTTAAATGAGATCATTCATTTTGGGCTAAATTATGAAAGAGCCGGCCAAACAAAAAAAAGTTATATTCCGTTAGAACATATTATTCTCTTCACTTTTCACTATGGGACCAAATCTGTGGGGCCATTCCCTGATTTTTTTTGTCTTTCACAATTAGCCCAAAAATGTATGGACGGTAAATGATCTCCTTTGGTCCCAGCTTAATTAAACCTTCCAGTCAGTTATCTTTTTTTTAATTTTATTTCGAGTTGTTGTTTTTGTTTTTAATTTTTTAAAACTTAACGTTCCTTGTAATTAAGTTCAAAATACCATAACTGGCTCGAAAGTTTGAGATTGGACTTAAGTTAGAACTCGTGAGACGGGTAGCCCTCATACCCGCAGGCGATTTTATATCGCGCACTTAATTTTCGACGCACCGCTTAACGCCGAAAGTTGAAAATCCAGTAGTGTATTCTTTGACGCGCTGAGATGCACTCTGGATTTTCAATGCGCAAAAAATCAGCACGGGAAAAAATCTCTCGAGGGCACGAGGGCTTAGTGTTTGTCCAGACAGGACATTTTACGCACAACTGCAAGCGTATGAAAGAAAGAGAAATAAAATACGACTATTTGCGTTAAACATAACGCAAAGAAAAAAGTCTAAGAGGTGTCGTGGGACACCCTCAATTCTCAATTGGAACTAAACCCTGTTGGAACTAAATTCCTTTCGCTATTATTATGTATTAATACAGAGCCAGCTAGTACGGTCTCCTTAAAACGGACTTTTTCGGGCATAACTGTTTTTCGTTACGTGACGATTTCTACCTGTTTACTCCTACCGCAAGCTGCGTTAAAGAATTTCGTTCCAAAAACACAAACACAAAAAAGAGCAAGTTCGTTTCAAACGTGCGTGATGTCACGTGAGTAGGCAGGACTTTTTTCTTTTTACAATTGTTTAAGTCTGTTAGCGTATATATTATGTAAATACAGCGGGAGTCTTCATAATGTGCACATATCGAAATGAGGTAATTTTAACTACAGAAAAAATATTTAAAAAAAACAATTTTTTTTTTATGGATTTTTTTTTTTTTTAACAAAACTGTGTAACTTTTAAACTGAATCAGTTATCGCGATGAAACAAACTCCATAATGATTGGAAGTAAGTAGGCGTCCACATAAAATTAAAATTGAGAAAAAAACTATCCTCTAAAATAAATATGTTTTTTTAGTAAAAAATCTGTATTTTTTCATAAATTTTTACAATAATTGTAAAATTTATAAATAAGATGCCAAAGAGAATAAAAAAAAAATTTGATACAAAAAAAATTAAAAAAAACAAAAAAAAAATTGTTGACCATTTTTTCCGTCGATAAAATTAAGCATAGTTTCCCTCATTTCGATATGTGCACATTATGAAGACACACTGTATTATCTTGTGTAAAATGTACAATTGAAAAATTTTATAACTCGATTGTTTTCCAACTCTGCAGAACAAAGTTCTCCCGAAGACTTTTGTACATAGATTTAGAAACAGTGCGTTTTGTCGGAACGTCATAGAAAATACATTATACTTCGTATAGAAGCGACGCTTTGAACGCGTCCTAAAGTAAAAATAAAGCGTTTGAACATGTCAGGAGCGAGAGTTTATAATGCATGCGAAGTGTTATTTCTTTTTAAATTGGGTTTAGACCAAACGAACATAGAATCAGAGCATTCTTATATTCACGACATATTAGATTAGTACGCAGGGCTGTAGCAAGACTTGAATTTAAAGTAAAGCTGTTGTTACAGGCAGGGCGGAAATAAAAATGTTGATCTGTTCTGGTCAGTTGATTTTTGGCTTTCCTGACTGATATTTGTAATGTGTGAGTCAGTTAATTGATTCAGGCGTAACCTTGCGGAAATCTATTATAAAATACAATAGAAGTGGATATATTTAGTAACTTGTTCCGCTTAGCTATTTCTAAAGAGTCATAAGAAAAACCCTGAAATAAATCGACACGTGTTTCACCTCTCAACGAGGCACTCGAACACGGCGTGTTGCCACACCAAGCACCGAGCACTGAGTCGAGTCTGCGCTCGGCACTCGATGTGGCAACACGCCGTGTTCGAGTTCGCGACAAGTCTATCGTCATCCTGAGGATGCCGAGGATGGATGAGAAATAGCTAAGCGGAACAGGTTACTAAATATATCCACTTCTATTATATTTTATGTGTGAGTCAGTTAATACTTAATTGATGGGGGTGATATATAGATAAAAAAAATAGTAATTAGTCTGACATAAATTATTATTTCTCCAATCATGTCCAAATACACCTACTCAATGTAGTCTTTCCTTAAAACAACTGAATTCGAATAAGATTCAGAATAAATAATTATTTTATTGTGATTGTAAGATGCCGTGTTTAATTCGGAATTGTTTAGAGGTCATAACTTAGCTGCACAGTACTTTGCTTATTATTAGTTGATATTTAGAAGAGTTGTTTTTTTTAAGGAAGTATGTGGTATTTTAAGGTACGGTATTGCCCCACAATGGCCCCCCTTCACTACGGCCCTGTTAGTACGGCTAGTCCAATGAAGGAATGCTTTATTTGTTTACCCAAAGATAAAAAAGAAAGATAGAGATGATGTGCATTTGCTCGTTTGGTCTAAACCAACTTTTATATGATTATCCGAGTAACCCTGACCCCGTTATTGGGCTCCTAGACTCGATTCCCAGATCTGGCAGTTTTATTGAGTTTCTATTAGGAAATTCTCAGTAGTAGCCCGGAGTCTGGATGTGTGATTTGACAGACTCGCCCGTTTTGCACATAAGTGGCGAATTGTGAGTGTATCACCTCTGCCTAGCCCTCCGGGGCATATAGGCGTGATGTTACCCATGTATAGTGTTGTACAGATGGTCCCAGTGCGCGGGACACTGCAGGAAGTACTTTTTAGTCGCGCTACAGAACCGGGACTTGTACTGTTCTGGGGACACCACTGTGGGCTGACCCGACCCGAGGTTCTTCTTCACAAGGTGTTCCAACTTCTTGTCCCAAGTGAACGTGCGGATGTAATCTGTTGATAGTTCGGATTTTTATTGAAATATACAAGGCCAAATTGGCAGCTTAGAAACCTAACAATATATTATTTAAATTAATGTTCAACGACTTTATTATGGGTAATTGATACTGGCAGAATAATAGACATCGGCTTAGTTGCTAAAAAGAAAAACATTATTGACATTTCTTTTTTCAGATATTTATGTTTCCACTGACGATGGGTAATTGATACTGGCAGAATAGTCGACATCGACTAAGTTGCTAAAAAGAAAAACATTATTGACATTTCTTTTTTCAGATATTTATGCTTCCAGTGAGCAATGATTGTAAATAGGAAAAAAAAAATCGAAACATTATTCTGTCAGGTTATGCTTCCATAGTGATGTCAGATATTTTCGATCACAACGAGGAACTGGGACTGGATTTAACTAAGTCGGCAGATATTTATGACGCAAGACATGTCCATTAACATTGCATTGACACATATTTTTGGCGTCGCATGTCTCTCCAGATAATTTTGGTATTCCTTCGATGTCACATATTTGTGCTGCCACTTGTATACAATATGCCTTCCACAAGAAATCACATATTTGACGTCACATAATTATGATGTATTACTGGATGAATCATGAAATCAGATATTATTGCCGAGCTGTCCATAGTACATTTATTTATGGTCGTGACTGTACCCACATTTTTTACGATTTTTTAACGTTGATTGTCGCTGATGCGAGATTGCGACTATATTTTGAACGTTTTTAAATACGGGATTGGCCTACAGGCGTAAAATGTTGATCTTACCAATAATGCCAAGTACGAGTGTGTTGTCTTCGACGCCTAGCAACAGCGAGTAGTCCATGACGGTGTGTGACGTCAGGAAGTTAGTGTCGCGCTCCACGGCCGCGAACAGTACGCTCGCAGTGTGCGACTGTACGTACAGCGGGCTCTCCCAGCGCACTGGACGAAAGAATACATGTTTAAAAGTGAATATCTAATCTTTGGCGCTCGAATGACGTTAACAGGGTAATGCTACGTTCACACGGAGCATGCCAGATCTGATAATTGCAGGATACGGTTTAGTTACTTATATCTTCGGATCTTAAAACCGAATGCACGTGTAAACTCATACATATAAATTTTATTGTAACTGAACCGTATCCTGCAAAAATCAGATTCGGCATGTCTCCGTGTGAACGTAGCGTTACATTTGCAAATATTGTTTTGTGAAATGTATTGAAAAAACAAGATGGCGTCGTTAGGTCGAGTCTTTTATATCTGTCTGTTTTAATTTTTTATGCATTTATCAAGTTAAAACACAAAATACTTTTTGAAGATACGGCACTGAGTAGACTATTGCGTATATTTAATTTCTTGTGCACAAAAATTTCAATAGCATACTGAATCGATCTTTTTAACTACGACTTAAAAAAAATGTCAGCCTCTGTCATTGTCACATTTTTAATTTGTTCTCACATGTGATTATGTTGGCCGAATGTCATTCTGCGGTATTGACATTGCGACGAAATATATAATGCTGAGTCGGTAAAGCAGATTCTATCGTGCAATGAGCAGACAAAAATTGCCCTAAGGTGATGAACATAATTAGGATGTGAGTACATACAATTGAGCAAGTTCTCGTCCATGAGCACGGCGAGCGGCGTGGTGTCGGGCGTGAGGCGGTGGCGCGAGGAGCCCTTGAGGTCGAAGCGCGTGGCGCGCGGCGCGCACACGTACCACACGTTCTCCATCACCAGCACGCCGTTGCCGGCGCCGCCCACGCTGTACACGCCCAGGATACGCGCTGCGCCACACGGGACTGTCAGCGTGCCAGCCTGCTGTCGTCCCACGCCTCTTCTCATACAGAGAAGGCGCGAGCATTCATCACCATGCTCGCTCAAGATGGGTTGGCAATTTCAGACTTATATTAAGACTACTACTAGCGGCTGCGCGCGCTAGTTAAAAGTACTGGCAGATAGCTGATATCAGCTAACATCAGCTATCTGCCAGTGAAAGTCCCGTCAAAGTCGGACCAGTCGTTTCGGAGATTAGCCGGAAGGAACACCCAGAAAGACAAAAATTTAAAAATAATGTATTTTTTTGTAAGTACTCTATATGTATACTTTCATGCATTTGCATTTAGTAAAAAGCTGTTATTTTGACAATGCAAACAAACATTTCAATTTTATTTATTTGTATGGTGAAGTCCAGATTTCCTCACGATGTTTTTCCTTCAACGATGTCATTAAAGTCCTCAGTAGTAATAATAATAATGTAGTTATAAGCACAAATTTTGAACAAGGCTGCCAAATGATGAAATCACATCATACACACACACACATCACATTATGGTAAAGCAATAAAGAAATTGAGTATTGACTTACCCAACAAGCTGGGTAGTTTGTTCTGCTTGCAGTTCGTGACGTATCCAAAGTAGTGCGGTGCGAAGTCCAAAAACTGCTGCCATTCAGGTTTCGTCATCTCCTTCAACACGTATCTGTCATCTATTTATAAATAATACATTTTATTAGCATAAGCATCAGCCTATAATGTTCCCACTGCTGGGCACTGACGTCCTCTCTGTGGGAGGGAGTGGCTCGTACTCCACCAGTGACCACCACGCGGGCCCAGTGCGGGTTGGCGGATGTCGACGAATTTTTAGTTCTAGGACATGTCGGTTTCCTCACTATGTTTCTTCTTTAACGTTTTGAGAGCAGTGGTGATAAAATAAATTACACAAAGTAAAGTTGCGGCCAGGGTTCGAACTCACGAAGTACAACCTGTTGGTTGGAATTGTTACCACTAGGCTAATAACATTTTATAAAAGTCTGTCAAAGAAATGTTGTTTTCCTAGAGTTTGTAAATACTGAGGTCCACTTGCGCCACACAAATTAATTACGCTTTATTTAGAAACTCACTTTTAGATTATGCTTAGTATACAGGCCCTTTTTAATTTAACTAGCGAAATTTCATAGATGTGTTGGACATCGGTAACTCATAGATTTTAACAGCGCCGGCCCGAGAATTCCTGGCACCCTAGGCGAAAGGCTGGAATGGCGCCCTTTTAAGAAAATTCGTGGCAAAATAAAACTATGTTCTTTCTTTTTCGTGTGGTTAGTAACTAACCTGGTGTCAGAGTTTTAAAGCCCCCATGGGCGGCTTTAAAACTGCCCATGGGCCTCTGACTTGGCTTCACATGCCGTCGAGAAATATCTCTCAGGCGCGATCGGTATAACGATCGTGGTCAAACTATAATAGTCAAATCAATTTTGAACAAAACATTATAACATACTTAAAACAAGAGAAGCAATAAATTTGAAATCGCGATTTTTTTAGCAATGGAGCGAGTTGAGGCTATCAACTAAACTCGCTTTTGATTTCTGTACCGATGGTTTCGTAAATGTTCATGAGCGCATTTTGGTAGAAAAATTAGTAAAAGATTGGGAGCATTTTCAAGTTGTAGGTAAATAAAAATTAATGTACAGTATTATTTTTTAATTTCGATGCCGCCGATTGTCGCCCCTCTAATACGAGCGCCCTAGGCCGTCGTCTAATTCGCCTATATGAACGGGCCGGCCCTGGATTTTAATAATTAAAAAAGGTCCTGTATACGTAGTTACATCGTTAAAGTCAGGACAATCAATTATTAATATTAAGCAAATTGATTTTAAACTTAAATTATCCGTATATTCAATTCATTCAATTTAGTGTGCGTTACAGGATAATGTTTAATAATTACGATTTATTATTGTAAAAAAGATAATAATTGTAATGTAACTCGTTGGTAATCTTTAAATAAATAAAATTCACCACTATTATTCTTTGATAGTTGTATGAAATGACAAATTGATGTATGGTATCAAATTGCTTAGCAATTAATTAGTCTCACTGTACATTGTTGAAATGTGGTGGGAAAGTGAATCAGATGAATAACTTACCTTTAGTCTTACAGAAGGTAGAGCCGGACTTCCCGCCGCGCGCCGCCCACGGCACGCAGTGCGCCAGCGAGCGGATGAACCCCTCCTCCAGCTCGCACAGGCCTGCGGGGACACCTGTATATAGCCGACCACGACGCACACTCAAGTGCACATCCGTGCTCAACGGGATTATTTATATCATTATTATCAACGGGATTTTTTTTTTCCCAATTAAGTTGGGGTCGGCTTCCAGTCTAACCGGATGCAGCTAAATACCAGTATTTTACATAGAGCGACTGCCTATCTGACCTCCACAACCTAGTTACTAGGTAACACGATACCCCTTGGTAAGACTGGTTGTCAGACTTTTGGGCTTCTAACTACCCGTAACGACTGTCAAAAATCTACAAATGACAGCCGGGACCAACGGCTTAGCGTGCCTTCCGAGGCACGGAGGGGACTTGGTATGTAAAGATGGTCAACCATCCACGGACCTACCGCGGCAAGCGTAGCTTAACCTGATCGATCGACCCGTGCAGCTGTTATTACATAGCCACAAACCCCTCGGGATTATTTATATAAGACACATATATATTATGACACGAAAAAAACTTAGTAACTATCTTAACCCCCGAATATCTCGGCAGCGTGACACTTTAGGGCACCATATCCTTGGACATTTTTTGTTTGTTCAAATGTCCTCTACTAAACCCACGTACTTGTAGGTAGCAGTGTCAACGTGAGACGTAAATTAAAAAAAATGTTCATGCAGCGCACGATTAAATTGGAATATGTGCATAGGACTTATAAATTTTACAATGCATGTGCTCTTAAAGAACGTTTTCCAAGCAGCCAAACTGTACGGAAAGTACCACTTTTTTGCACTAGTGCTTTTTACTTTTCAGTTTTTTTTATTAAATTTTTGACTCCGTCGTCAGCCCGACACAAAGAGTTTTTATTATTTGAGAAAAGTTTTACAAATTAGATGATGATGACGATGGCGATGGCAATAGCGATGATCAAAGTCATGGCAATGGCGATGATGATGATGAATAGTTTATATCATTTATGTATACGTCAGCCAAGATGTCAGATGTGGGACTATTTTAAGGCTTGCTCATTTTTTATTTCCTCGCACAATGCATTAAAACCTGGTATGATACACGTGCCTAAGATGATTTCCGACTCGTGTCGAAAAATGTCACTCGTCGGAAGTCACCTACTTTCCGCACTTGTAGCATAAATACTGCTGTCACTGCCGAGATGACGACTAATAGAGAAGTACAGAAAAAAAACACTACAAAGTGAAAAATAATTTTAATTTCGGAAGTCGGTGTCTTTGGTTTTAAATTTTCGTTCTTTGTCACCGACTTCCAAAATTAAAGTTATTTTTCACTTTGTAGTGTTTTTTTTTTAAGTCGGTTTTTTTTTTGTAAAAAGTTTTTATTTTTGACTTTTTAGTTGTGGTACCTACACCACACAAATTCGAATACCATTACCTGCTATGTAAATATCAGTGACAGGAAGTTATCATATCATCCACATACTATGTGGGAAAAAATACGTATTATTGAAGCTAACTCAAAAACTACACAACCAAAGTTAATAAAATTTGTATGGGACCACCTCTGAAGTATGATGTACCATACAAAAAAAGAATCATCAAAATCAATTCATAATTGGCAGAAGGGCAAGACAATGATGATGAATATCATTCCCGTAAGATGTATTGTGGTATGAAAGGTGTCGTACTTTCGGTCCTGTCCTTCTCGTCGTAGCAGCCGCACTTGTCCACGTCGGCGCCGGCGCCGCTGAGCGGGCACAGCAGCAGGTGGCGCAGGCGCTGGAACTGCGACGCGTAGTACACGCGGCACACGAGCCCGTCCTGCCGCAGTACCGACAAATAATAACATTTAGCCCACGAAAAAATATCGTGGCAGGATTTTATCGCACACTGGATTTTCAACTCTCGGCGTTAATCCGAGCGTTGAGAATTCAACAGAGTGCATCCCAGTGCGTCGAAAAAATACATTGTTGGATTTTCAACTCTCGGAGGTATCGGACGCAGGATGCATTCTGCGTCCGGCGCTCGGTGTGGCAACACGCCGTGTTCGGGTTCGCGACAAGTTAATCGTTATATTGAGGATGCCTTGTTGAGAGGTGAAACACGTGTCGATTTCTTACGTGTTTTTATGACTCTTTAGAAATAGTTAAGCGGAATAGGTTACTAAATATATCCACGTCTATTTTTTTAATAATGGATTTCCGCAAGGTCACGCCTGTTTCAATTAGCTATCTTATGGAAGCATCCAACGGTACTGGTGATAGTGGAGGTATTTGAAGTTAAGTTATAACATTTTGGTTAAGTTTTTAATTTAACATAGTTATCACATCATGACATCGTTATGTGATAGTCAAGAATAACCTATTCAATTATTTAGAGAGTAAACAAATATCAACTTCAAAACAGTCGAAATTAAGTTGATTTTAGAGTGACCAATATTTTTAAAGGCATACGATATTGTTACATATTTTGTGCTGATACGAGCATACAGACATACCTTGAGCAGTACTTCCACGTGGTCATTGGACTTGGCTACTTTGGACTTGTCTCCATCCATCTTGTCCTTTCCCGTTGAGTTTGTGTTCTCATTTTCTTCCTGCTCCGATTGGGTGCTACAGAAATGATAATAAAATAAAATTATATTATTAGTGTGCGTTACCCCAGTGGAATGTTGTCGCTTTTTAGGATTTCGGCTTGACAGATAATTAGTACCCCATCTCGTGTAAATGTGCCCGAAATGTAGAATTTGTGCGTTCAGCCGATCCAAAGATATTCACGAAAAACAGATTCCGCTGGAGTAACGTTACCCCAGCGGCATGTTTTTTAACCGGTGGTCGTAGCTGAGTACAAACTAGATACTTAGATAGATCACATTTGTGCCTAATTGTGCCCAAAAAATTAAATTTGTGCGTCTTGAGATTTCAGAGTTATTCAAGATTCCGCTGGGGTAACGTTTAGCAAATTGCCGTACCTCTCAAACGGCATGACATACAACTACGATTTTTTTTACTACGGTGGGTCTTAATTTGTGCTGGGGTACTAATTATTTGTTAAGCCGAAATCCTGAAAAGCGACAACATTCTATGGAAATCCACACTAGAGTGCATAAAAATCGACCCGCCCCGTCGTCAAACAAGATAACTCAAAAAGTTCAATTAAAAATTTCCTAACGTGTTATTTACTAAAAACCTTTCTAAAAGTATGTAGATTAGGTTAGTGAAATAATTATCAAAATTGATTCATTCGTTTTTGAGAAAATCGCGAACATATAAACCAGTAAATACCTGTGTCGCATGTTCGTGCGCGTGCGGCGGTAGGTGACGGACGCGAGCGTGGCGGCGATGACGGAGCCGAGCTCGCCCGCCAGCACCACGACCGGCACCACTCCACCGCACAGGATGATGCCACTCTGCAAACCCACGCAACATTCGCTCATCATCATCATTTCAGCCCAACGACATCCACTGCCTACCAACGTCGTCACATCGGCAGATCCTGTGTTTCTCACATCCAACAGATTCCTGCAGCCTTCACAAGGTCAACGGTTCACCTTGTAAGCCTTCTAACGCTACGCAAAATTCGATATAACACAAAAAAATCTGCTATTCCATACATTTTGACCGCGTAGGTATTGCACTTTTCTATGAAATTGCAGATTTGTTTTTTTATAACCGACGAAAATTTTAAACGCAGCGGGGTTCAGAATCATGTACTGAATCCATGGTAAAAGTTTTCGCGTCGATATCCCTGCCACCCTGTATCATTATTATATATTACTTATACCTAAGTTCTACTTTTCTGAGCTAATAATAGAAGCAAAGCATAATAAAAGTAGTTAACAATGAGTTCCATGACTCCTTTTCGGGTTATTTCAATTTCTTTTATTTCTTCCTGTCCTTGTCTCATGTTACGTGGGGTCGGCGCAACACGTTTTTTTGTTCCATTTCCATTCTCAGCCGTCACTTTATCATTCACTCCTTTATCTTACATATCATCCCTCACACAGTCCATCCATCTTTTCTTTGATCTTTCTCTCCCTCTCCATCCATCAACGTTTCTATTCATCACTATTTTAATTACATGCGTTTCATCCCTCCTCATCGCATGCCCATACCAAGACCAACAATTCCTTTTACCTATTTATTATTCCTTTTATTTATTTACACGTTTAAAGTTCGCGATTCAAAATTTGCATTTACCTGGTTGGCGGGCTGGTTGTTAGACAGCAGCTGCGATAATATCTGGCGAACTGTCTTCTTGTCACCTTTCTCTTCGTCCTCTTCTGTGCCTAGTGAATTAAACGATTTTATTATGAAGGTCTATTCCGTTGCAGTATTGTGAAATTATATTTTATTTTATGAAATATATGGTTTTGACTATCTATAAAATACCGGAATCCTGAATCTTCGGACAGATTTTGAGTATTTTAGTCATTTACAAAAAAAAATATTACGTGACACAAAAGAAACAAGGGAATTAAAACTTTTCGTTACATAAAGAATCATATTGTTACACGCGATGGCCGTTTCGCGTGGATGTGACGCATATTTTCCCCCAATTCGTTATTTACGTGTTTTTTTTATCTTTCTTTGCGTCATGTTCACCGCTAATAAACGTATTTTCTTTCTTTCTTTCTTCTTAACCTTATTATTACTTAGCCTCAATTTTACAAGAGGTTAGAGGAGGACGACAGCCTCATTTTTTTATGTACCCTCTTCCGTGCAAGTTTTATTATTATTTTTCAGACTATTTATTTATTTATTTAGTACTTTAAGCACATACATGTACAGAGGCGGACTTAATGGCATAGCATAGGCATAGCATGGGCATAGGTTTTATTTAGTTACAAAACAAGTAACAATTAGAATGTTTTCATTAAAAAAATCTCTTCTGTAACTGAATACTATGACATATCTTTATGGGGATACTACTTTATGGCTAACTGTTTTACTTCAATATGTTACAAAGTGTCGAATTTTATGTCTAAGTAGAAAAGTATTAATTCGAGGCAGGGCCCAACAAAAATTTATATTTATAAGTAAAGTCCCCGTCACGAGAAGCTATAAATTTTGTAAACACACATTCAGGTGTTTGCAATCTTTGGGTAAAATAAAATAAAAACAGTTTTGTACTATTTTTTTACAGGGATATAATTATATTAACACACACATCTAATTACAAACAAACAATATAACCTAATCCGCGAAAACACCACAAACAAACAGACGCATTCGAAACTCGAAAGACAGCAGAGACAACGTCAGCGTGAACTTACTTCAAAATCGTGGCTCAAATGTTTACGTTCCATGAATCAGATGCGTTCCAGTACCACAAAACGTTAGACGACAGCGCTTTATATCGCTAAAATATAACCCGATCAAGTGAAATTGCTCATTAGTTTCGTATAACACGTACGTTACTTTGACTTTATTGAATTTGGGATTATTTGTTGTTGATTAAATTGTCGCTACGTAACTTGGTAGAAGTTCTTTATTTACAAAAATTATAGCTTCTCGTGACGGGGACTTTAGGTAAATTAAAAATATAGTTCATTTTTAACCGACTTCAAACGTAAGTAATTATAACGTAAGTAATTTTATTCTAGGTGCATCGTCTTCACATATAATAATTATTTAACAAATGTACGTACATATACAAACAATATTGTAAAACATTTTAAAAGAGTAACGGTGGAGTTTCTTGCCCATTCTTCTCCATACGAAAACTACCTTTTGGAAGGGGCGACTAGAATCAATTTTATTATTTTGTAATTTTTGACGTTCAAAAGTGCCATACATGGGCCTATTTGAAATAAATGATTTGACTTTGACTTTGACTTTGACAAACAAGGAGGAGGTGCTCAATTCGTCTGTATAGGTATATATTTTTATTTTTTATATATTAAGGATATACAAAATAAATTGTACTGTACCTGTGTGTTCCTTCTCCGAATCCTTGTTATTATCTGTGGTGAAAACGTATGTTGTACCTTAAACGTAAATAAAAACACTAAACGCCTTTATAAAACACTAGACTCGTGGCAGTTGTGGTTATAAAACGCGCGAATGGGACAGTACATATTTAGCACAGCGGGGTATTTGCCTAAGACCCTAACAATGCCAGTGCACTGCAAACAAAGCAATGCATTAGCCATTTCCTGCAAAATCCGTCGGATTCACATTGAAAGTGTGTTACGCAAGGGTTGGCGTGCGAGATTTCTAAGAACTTTCTACTCGAGGGTTGTTACTTGCTCTTGCGTTTTATAACCGCGCGTGCCACGTACAGTCGACCGCACGTCAGTGGTTACACTTAGAACTTAAGCTGGCCTAGCGTATTACAGAGCTTCATAGAACACGAGGCCAGCTTATACTGGTTTGTGCGGGGTTATAAAGCTGTGCCCAAGACTCCCCTTGTGTAGACACATATTGAAATACCGGTCGATTTTGAATTTATTTTCAATATTTTATAGGTGAATAATGTACTGAATACAAACTAAATAAAATGCACTCAAATACTTTGATATATCGAAAAAAAAAAAAACTATTAGCTTCCCTATTAAAATGTTGGAACAAATTATTTTTGAAGTGAAAACTTCTTTAGGCGGGTTGGGCATTTTTGAGATGAAAAAAAAAACAATTGAACTCGCGACACCGTTACCGACACCTCATTTTAGATTCAGATTCGTTTAATTGCAAAAAATGTGTAGATAATATACATGGTATGATGCTTATTATAGGTGTAACAGTATTTTTTGGCTCAACATGTTTGACCATGGCTGGTGTACAAATTTGGTCGAAAGATAATAGGATTTTAAAATTAAGATAGGTACAGTCGACAAATTTGAATCATGATCCACCATAAGCTTATTTTCTTACAGATATTCAAATACAATTAGGTCGAAATTCGCGTAAACATACATTTCCATGGTAACGACCTTGTTATCTGCCATTTAATTACACAGAGAATTATCTGTTGCAGTCTCCATCTTTGTTAAGAGCTTATACACACGAGTGCGGTATTAAGCTGAATGCACACCCAAAATAAATACGACGCGTACGCATTGTCGTACTAAAATCAATGTGTTTTTAATCTAATATACCTGATTTATTATTTATTTTAATATTCGTTCAGCTTAAAGGCTTCTACATACTGGCGCGACTTGTTGCGTAACGCGACACCGGTAGAACAATTTACATGAAAACGGCCTGTAAGAGCCTTAAATGTGCTACAAACAAGATTCCGCCATTTTTGCATACATCTTCACTGAATTTTGTTTGCAAAGTTTGTTAAGGCAACAATAAGAAACGGGAAAGTAAAACGCTTAAAAAATATAAAAATTATAATGTTGAACTCGTTATTTAACAATAGTTAATATCGAGTGTAACCACCATTGCTTGCAATAACAGCCTATAGTCTTGAACGCATTGATCCAATAAGGCGACTGCAAATATCACTTCCTCTCATATA
The DNA here is from genome assembly GCA_963680765.1 of Agrochola lychnidis. NCBI lineage: Eukaryota > Metazoa > Arthropoda > Insecta > Lepidoptera > Noctuidae > Agrochola > Agrochola lychnidis. Next base: position 3,117,125 of record OY796866.1, on the reverse strand, counting down.
ATCCCAAATTTCGTTGCAATGTTGCTCAATTGCTTGCTTTGTCCTCTCGTTTTTGTTATCCCACTTTTGGACCATCAGACCCCATAAATTTTCAATTGGATTTAAGTCCGAGGATTTAGATGGCCAGGGAATTAGCGTAACTTCTGGATGCTGGCTAAACCAGCTAGACACGACTCTGGCCGTATGCACTCTACAGTTATCGTGAACATAATAAAATCTTGGAACTTCTTCTCGCGGGTAAACCATTCGCACTGTCGGTAACATAGATTCTTCTAATAAATCCACATAATTTATTGCATTCGCATGAGAAGAAATCTGAACCAGCTCGCCTACACTTCCGGTTCCCATCCAGCCCCACATGTTAGCTGAGATTCGGCCAGATAATTGATTCGGCACTACGTGATCCTCAGCGTATCGTGTATTATTGTAACGCCACAAGGTTATGCGACCGTGCTGAGAAGATCTAAAAGATTTCTCGTCTGAAAAGATAACGTTAGTCCAGTCAAAGTTTAAATATTCACGTGCAAAATTTAATCTTGCAAGTTTGTGTGCATCTGTTAAGTCGACTTTCTTAGCGTGATGTCTATAGTGCAGTCCAGTGGAGTGTAAATGATTTCTTATCGTTTGTAGACAAACGTCGTACCGTGCCGCAAAATACCGAGTGGGAGTAAACGGATGTTCTTCGTAATGATGACGCATGTAGGTTTTCTGTTGATTCGTGATTTGACGAACACCATCATTATATCGTCGTCTATCTTCCAGGGTACCCTCTTCTTCATATCGCCTGATCCAGGTCCTTACTGTGTTTCGAGATATATTTAACTCTCGAGATATTTCTCGTATACCGTAGCCTTGCTCACTGAGAACTATAATCCGAGCTCTTTGTTCTGCCATTGTAAGTAAATATAAACGAATTATTTTTTATTCTTTAGAAATTATTATTTGACACCAATTTCTGAGTGATTTTTTGACTCTGTCATTTTATAATCGAAAGAGTTCGGAACATGGTGTTGAAAAAAAAACATTTGCTCTGAGTTATATTTAATTCCAAAGAGTTTGGATTCAAAATATGATTATTAATGCTTTATCTAAAATATTATCTATTGCAGTAATGACAAAGGTTAAAATTGCATAGATCTCCGACCCGTATTGACATAGCTTGCTTAATATTTAAAACGTCCTAAGTGCGGCATGCACTGTAAAGGAGGGAAATCTTTGTTATTTTGACGGTTTCAAACGATTTATCGTCAAAGTGGGTCATGATTCAGATTTTTCGACTGTACAGTGAACAATAATATAAATAAATCAACAATTAACAATAATATTAAATTAAATAACGTCAATAGTACTGATTCAAAATAAATAGATTAGATTCAGTCAGTATCTTCAGAGGGATTTATCATTTAAAAATTCATTAATATTATAATAAGCTTTTTCTGCCAGTATTTTTTAAAATGTTTTCTTAAACTGGTCTATATATGTATTTAATTTCTTAACACAGTTAGGGATATTATTGTAAATTATTGGCGCTCTGCATACAACGCTTTATTTATATTACGTTACGGATCAATGTTCTATGCAAGTATTTTTACTTTAAAGGTTTTGGAAGTATTTTTTTGTAAACGCGATTGTGCTTTTTATTTAGATTACGGACCAATGTTCTATACTTTCTTCCACCAAAGCGATCTTGTTCAAGTTTTCACTTCTGTCGGCATCCCGGAGTGCCTCTGATTTTTTTTCGCCACTTCGGAATTGGTTTACTAAAAGTTGTTTATACTGAAATATTGTCAATGAATTCAAAGTCAGCCTGTATACAAAAAACTAGCCACAGAAAACGTTTAGAAGTTTTAGATGTAGGAAATTCTATGAATGAAGAAAATTACCGATTGAAATTAAGAGGCTTGGATGGAACACATTTATTAACACCACAATTCATATAATTTTCTTAATGTCCCTCGGGTATCATCGGATTTCCGAATACAAACGAATGCAAATTTCCATGTCCATCAATTATTAGATTTATCATGTATAATAGTTTGAATTCAAAACTACTTTATTGTTGTTTTGTTTTGATTTCCGTGTAAACTATATAGAGCTGTTACACTATTCTATTATCTGTCGTGCCTGCGACTCTAGCGGTTTTCCTCCCATATTTTTAATAAATTACATTAAGTTAAAAGAGTATTAACAACTCTATATATGTACTTCCAAGTCGATTGAGAGTGTCCGGTCTGCACCAAGTGCAAAGGGCAACTGATAGAAATCCGACGACTGACGAAACACGAGGTTTGCCGAGGGACATTAAGAACATAGTTTTTCTGTACACGTAAATTGGATGTGATAAAAGTGTTAAAACGGATAAATTAAATAGTGCAGTTTTGTGTAAGTTATATAGCTTTAGTTTCCGAGGAAAGCGGTTCTTCCGTATTATGAAGACCGTCATGAAAATCTGTAATTTTCCCTAGTATTTGACAAAAAAAGCTCTACTTTTGGACAGCCGTTATTGTGTCACCGTTTACCGTTTTCTTAAGAAACCAAGGATTAAGAAGGATTATGTATGTATGTATGTAGGTCGTTTCCAATGCATTTGTGTGAGAAATTGTATCATGAAAAGTCGAAAAGTTTGTAATAAATAAAAAAATACCTGAGTTTTCTTTACTGCCATCATCGCCAGAAGAATCGTCCAAATCTGATTTCTCTTCAACTGCAATTAAAAATAGACAATGCAATTCAGCGTTTTGTGACTCTCATGTCATTGTAATAAGGTGTAAATTGGAATGATTGACGGGCGTTCGTGAAAAGTTAGATCAGTCTGTACATCAAAATTATGTAATTAAAAGTCACTTTTATCATCAGTCATCGATGAAGGAAAACATCGTGGGGAAACTTGGACATATAGTTAATATAACTTTGAAATCGCCAACCTGTCTTGAGCAAGCGTGGTGATCAATGCTCGTGCCTTCTCTGTATGAGAAGAGGCCTTTGCCCAGCAGTGGGACAATAATAGACTGATTAAGCTTATTTGTAATTATGTCTTGTTACCTGCATTGTCAGGCTGTGACTTGGTCTTAGCAGGTGGACTGGACCACTTGTCTTGTGCGTCTCGCAGCATCTTCTCCCCCGAGATGATACGATCCGAGACGCTCCACAAACTACGCACCACGGCTGGAACAATCAGCATAATATTACACATCTTATATTTTGAATTCGAGTGCTGAACGCAGAGAACGGTCTGCGTTCAGCGCTCGGTGTGGCAACACACCGTGTTCGGGTTTGCGACAAGTCAATCGTCATCCTGAGGATGCCTCGTTAAGAGGTGAAACACGTGTCCGATGTCTTTCAGGGTTTTTTATGGCTCTTTAGTAATAGCTAAGTGGAACAGGTTACTAAATATATCCACGTCTATTGTATTTTATAACGGATTTCCGCAAGGTCACGCCTGATTCAATTAAGTTTCCCAAAATAGGAATTATTTGAAGTTCAAAAAAGGGGCGCAATTCATATATTAGAGTGTTCAATGGAATTATTTGAGGTTCGATTAAATACATGCTGTATTGACTACAAAAGCAATAAGATCTCTACTCCAAAAGAAATAAGGTGTATGTTTGTTTACCAGCTGTAGTGTTGTTCTCATGCAGACTAGCTGAAGTGAGCGCGAGGTGTATCTGCTCCATGTGTTGTTTGAAGGCTTGGTAGTCTTTCTCTGCATCGCCGTCTGAAAGGCCGCTGAATATCTCGTGACCTGAAAAATGTATTACATCATTTATATTTAAGGGCATCATAATAATTATGTCAAATTATCTATTGTAGCTGAGATGAGAATGCTAAGGCGAATGTGTGGTAACGTGTTACGCGAATGGACAGAATAAGAAATGAGTATATAGTGTGATTCTTCATAATGTGCACATATCGAAATGAGGGAATCTGTGCTTAATTCTAACGACAGAAAACATATTTTAAAAAATCTAAATATTTTTTTTATACCTTTTATGGAATTGAAACAAAAATTGGAACAAAACTGTGTAAGTTTTTAAACTAAATCATATATCGCGATGAAACAAACTCTATTATGATTGGAAGTAATTAGGCGTCCACATAAAATGAAAACTGAGAAAAAAACTACCCTCAATTGAAAATAAACATGTTTTTTTTTAAAAAATCTGTATTTTATTCATATATTTTTACAATAATTGTAAAAAAATTAAATAAGATACCAAAGATATTTTTTTTTTTTTTTACAAAAAAACTTAAAAAAACCCTCGATAAAATTAAGCATAGATGGGTCATTTTGATATGTGCACATTATGAAAAATCACACTGTATAAGAGGAAGTCTGAAAGTGGCACCGGTGACTGAAAAGTTGTGTGGAAATCGGTTGTACGGACAAGTGATGCGGAGGAATGAGGAAAATGTCGTGAGGAAAGTTTAGAGTATGAATGTGGATAGCTATAAGAGTAGGGGAAGACCAAAGAAACGATGGATGGACTGTGTGAAAGATATGGTAAGAAAGGGGGGTGAATGCCCAGATAACGACTAATAGAGAGGTATGGAAGTAAAAGAGTTAGTAATAGTACCACACCTTTTTGTACAAGTTCGTTGAGCTGCGAGATGAGCGTGTCCCGCATTTGTTTGGTGTCGTACTTTATAGATATCATGTCGGGAGGCAGCTGGATCTCGTACGGCGTTATCTTGCTGTACCTGTGGGATTGAGGCTTTTTGAAGTGAAAACTTCTTTAGGTGCATCTTGCGTTCTTTCTGAACAGTGAACAAAACTGAACCGTCACGCTCGGGTCGATGAAGCTGTATCGTGTATACTCGACTCTGAATCGTGTATACTCGGCTTTGAATCGTGTATACTCGGCTCTGAATCGTGTATACTCGGCTCTGAATCGTGTATACTCGGCTCTGAATCGTGTATACTCGGCTCTGAATCGTGTATACTCGGCTCTGAATCGCGTATACTCGGCTTCAGTCGTAAGTTTTCACGTTTATCGTGAGGTCATAAGCACACACCAATTTTTATTAGTATTTTTATCTATTCCTAAACTCAAACTCAAATAATTTATTTCAATTACACACACTACAGGCACTTTTGAATTATCAAGGAGTCGGTCAGTCGGAAATATGAAGCTAGTTGCTCATTCCAAAACGTATTAGGTTTCCTTTGGAGAAGAACGGGGAAGACACTCCATGAACACTCTTTTAAACGAAATTATTACCTAATATTATTGATGAAGGAGTATTGTGGGTACGTTTTGATTGCAGTTTTATTCAATCTCTTACCATTTGCGTGTAAAGCTTTTATTCCGATTCTTGTCCAAGAACATTCCAGAAATTACTTAATTTAAAAATCAAAATCAAAAGTAATTTCTTCAAATAAGCCGGAGAATCAGCACTTTTGGAACAACGCGTTACCTGAAGCAAGCGGTGGTGAGGTGGTGCACGAAGGCGTGCGCGTGCGCGTGCAGCGGGTGCGGGCACGTGTGCGCGCGCACGTAGCGCGGCGCGGCGATGCGCGCGCGCACGTACGTGCCCAGCGACATGCACAGCGCCGCGCGCGACACGCGCCGCGCCGCGCCGCTCGCGCCGCACGCCTCGCAGCGCGACCAGAACATCACCTGCACGTGCGACCGGGACTTACATCATAACTGTACTCGTGGTAGTAACTAATTAATAATAGTCCTCCAGACCGAAAGCAGCCAATCTCAGCGGAGACTAGCCATGCAGGAGATATTATAGTGCATTTTATGTTTTTAGTCATAAGGATAATTTGGTGAACAAAGAATTATAATATTACTAGCTGCGCCCCGCAGTTTCACCCGCAGAAGTCTCGATCCCGTAGGAATATCAGGATAAAGAGTATCAATCAATCTTTATTCGTGAACACAGGTATTACAATAAAGGTCTTATGTTTACATTTTAGTCGAGCTCTATGTCCTACCAATGAAATTGGTGTACAAATATATTAGTTTTTAGCAATAAGCCTGAATGTTATTCTATCTATCTGTGTACCAAATTTCATCCAAATCCGTTCAGCCGTTTGAGCGTGAAGAAGAGACAAACATACACACACACACTCACAAACTTTCGCTTTTATAATATTAGTGTAATTATAGCCTGTTACCAAATTTTTTAGCCTTCAGAAATCATGTATTTACCTGTTTGCTCTGCTCCTCCTTGACTTTGTCGACGTTACTGTGTCCGATAGTGTTGCACGTTATCGTGATACACACGTCTCCGTGCACGAACCTAAATGTGAATAAATACAGGGTCAAATAAAATTAGTTAACAAAACTCCGTACACGTGATGGGTATCGATTTCTAAAAACGATTAAACAGATTTTTTGTAATTCAAATACATTTATTTTCTTTTATTACCTACATGGAAACATACAATTGCTATTCTTAACTTCTTTATATTCTAAATACTAAGACAAATGTGTGACTGTGTAAATCCCCTTTTATTGTGGACGGGATGCATAATAGTAGTACCTATACTCCAAAGGTTTAGGTAGTTAAATAATGGTAAACAAAAAAAACCACGTGACGAGACAGCTGTCAAGTAACCGACTAAACGTAATATCTGTCACTTCAGTTGTCATGCTACGTCACAGTTGTACTCTTCAATTTAGCAACGTTATAATTCGTTGACGTTTAGAGTTTGGGTTCTTTACAATAGACAGATTACAAAATATTTTAATATTATTATAAATCTAACAAAAAAATTGCGCTCAAGCTGTTACATCTACGAAGAGTAGTTTAAGAAAAGTTTAACATACAATAATAAAAGAGGAAACTATTGTAAAAATCTAAAATAAATTTAATTTGGTTTTATCGTATTTTTAAACAAGACAGTGTCATCTATAAAAACCCTTTTTAAGTTTTGTTTACCTTTATTTAACTACCTAAACCTATGGAGTATAGTAGTAGTTCATATGTTTGAAAAGTTCTTCTGCTCAAAATCAATCTGCCTAGCCTTTTCCCAACATGCAGCCGAATACCAGTATTTTACATGGAACGACTACCTATCTGACCTCCATAACCCAGTTACTGGGTAATACGATACCAATAGGCTAAATCGGCATTGTTGTAAGTGTGTTACGCGATAGGCGGCTGTAAATTTTAGGAAGACGTCACGACTGCTGTCTATCCTGCGTTTGCAATTTAGCTTCCACAAATGTAAACAAATATGTTTTTGGAAAAATAACTTTAAAACCCAAACAAAACATTTAGTTTGCGCTACATTAATTTTTACGTCTTTTTCAATAGTACTAACACATAACATAATATCACACCTGTATTCCCCGAAGGGTTAGGCAGAGGTGTACCTATAGATAGACTAAAGTACACTCACATTTCACCAGTTATGATTAAGTGTTTAAAAGTACTAGTCATTATAAAAACAATTTAATTTATTCTACTGTAAAGTTGATATTTGTTTAAGTGGAAACATCATAAAAACGATTTGAATATGGAATAACTGAGTTAGTAGCTATTCATTCTAAAAACAACTTAATTTACTCTACGATAAAGTTGATATTTGTTTAAGTGGAAATATCATTAAAGCGATTTGAATAAGGAATAACTGAGTTAGTAGCTATTCATTAAAAAACAACTTAATTTACACTGTCGTAAATTTAATATTTGTTTAAGTGAAAATATCATAAAAATATTTGAATATGGAATCACTGAGTTCGTCGGCTAGTAAGTACGTACCTCCGCACATGCTGGTTCATGGGCACGTTACAGTTCGGCGAAGTACACTTGTAGTCTCCGTTGAAGCAATACTTCTCCAGGAACGCGCCCAAAGATATGTCGTGGCGGCCGTACATTTCCATCGTCACTATCCTGAATAGTGAAATAAAACAAGATGTTTTTTAACATACCATCAAGCCTGTATTTCCCACAAAGGGGTAGGCAGACGTGTAAAGTACAACCTCATTCCGCCAGTTATTTTAGTCCAATGTGCAGAAATCTAGACTCCAGGCACAGAATAGTACAGAACTCCGCATTTTAGGTATGAAGCTACAAGTACGCGGCGGACCCGTCTTGTCGGGCCAATTCAGTGAGCGTAACGTAGTCAGAAGATATAAGAGTTACGCGATAGAAAGAGAGGCAACTTCTAGGTGAATATAACTGTAGGTAAATAGCGCTGTGCAACCTGAATTGTACTTTATTATGTTGAAGCAAGAGTCGCTTTTTATTTAAATAATTTTGCGGAATGAACTATCTGTGTTAAGCTGTGCTCCAGGATACTATTGCCTATTGCTAATGCAAAGTACTAGTAAAAAAAACCGGCCAAGTGCGTGTCGGACCACGCATAATGAAGGGTTCCGTAGTTGGGATGAATTTATCCCAAAAACAATCTTAACTTTGTAGTTGAAAAATATGTTCCCCCATACGGAATGTATGGGAAAACATGTTTTTGCAACTGCAAAGTTAAGTTGGTCGATTATTACTCGTTATCTTGTAGAGCCTACTTAGCTGTGATAGTTTTCCTTTTCATTTCGTTATATAAACTACTGTTTTGATTTTTTTCACACACCCAAAACCAACCATTAAGCCGGTAGGGGGGGGGACACTTGACTCTAACATAAATTAGCCCTTTAAAGCTTAATATTTCGCAAACGGATCCCTGAATCCAAAAATGGTTTTCACAAACTAGCAATGTTTTTGAAGGATCTTTCTAATGATACCATTGTACGTACCATTTCGTGATACCATGGGTAAAAAAAAAAAACATCACTTTACGTGTATGAGAGGTACCATAAAAAAAAAACATAATTTTGTTTTACCACTTTGTCGGCGTAATTAATATGTATACCTATACCAAATTACAGCTTTCTAGTACGAAGGGACTCGGAGCTAGACCGCGGACAGACAGACAGACAAACAGACAGACAGACAGACGGACATGACGAAACTATAAAAGTTCCTTGTTTACTACGGAACCCTAAAAACGGTTGAGAGGTGTCGGGAACTTCGTTCCAATAAAAAAATACTTACCACGGGTTGACGCAGAAGTCGGGTACATTAGCAGACTTGTTGCTAAAGCTGTACAGCAACAGACTCAGCTGCTGATGGTTCTCCGGCGCCAGTGGGTCGAGCGGTTCGTTGTCGGTCGGCTTCTCGTTCGGGTCCACTTCGGGTTCTTTCGGCTTCTTCACGACGGATGGCTTGTACATCGGACATTGTGCTGAAATTGGCTCGTTATGTAGATCGAAACTTATGTTAGTACGGTTATTGAACTTTGTTAAGGCTTTTTTGTGTTTTCTTTGTGTCATGTTTGCTTTTCATATAATTTTTTTTGCAAAAACGGGATACCTATTTTAATTTATAGGTTATAGCTTAACCTGATTGATCGATCCGTGCGATTATTATTACTTAGCCACAAGCCCCTCCTTATTTTATTTTTAACACATATTTAGTGGAATTTATTAAGTAACTGTCATTCTTATAACTTGTAACATATTTCGTCATAAAACCACTCTTGAAACCACCTTCGTGATTTTTAGTCAATAAGGGCTACCTTATTGACTAAAAATCACATTCACGATCAAATTTGAATGACGTAAGACCATTACTAGGTCATTGCAATATAACTCCTATATCATTGTGATAAAGTATAAATTAGAATGATTTCCTTGAGTTTCATAAAACTCTCGGCAATCGTTGTAATTTATACCTTACCTTATCGAGATAAAAGTTATATTGCAATGACTTAGGTACTAATGGTTTATGCTGATCGTGAATATTCTACGTATACACAGTAACTTACGTTTATGTTTGTCGTTAACGAGCCGGCAGCCGGTGGCTCTGTAGTGCGCGAGCGCCGCTCTAAGTGCCGCGTCGTCGGCCGGCGCTGATACAGCCATCTTGGCGAATGGGTGGAGCTCCTTAGAGAGTAAAGTGTTACATAGGTTTTAAAAGGGAACGCAATGCAATATAAGTCACTGTAAACAGTAAATTGCGTATGAAAATTGCAGTGTCATAAGTACTAACATACCATAACACCAACATTGTACACTTAGTTCGCAATAAACGTTTTTGACTTTGAATTCTGTTATGTGTATAGTATATATCTACTTAAATAGTCATGGTAAGGCGCTGAGCAGACGATTGACAATTCGGAATCGTATGGAAATCTTATTGAGTTGAATATTATATTGATACTTAGGTGTATGCGAGTTTGCCTGTGCCTCTGTTTAGAGTAATGTATTAGTTCCTACTTCTGACACTTGGTGTCGCTGTTGCTGCTAACTGTCACATGTTGTATCCTACTGTACCGGGTATGTTTTGCTAGTATAAAATAAATTCACCATCTAGTGCAAACTAAAGAAATCTTGTTTATTATTACATCTCCAAGTAATCTAAAGTACACGTAGGACAAAATGCCGGGATTTCCATACGATCACAAATTGTCCATCGTCTGCACAGTGCTTTAGGTATACCCAAAAGGTGTACGTAAACTAACTGTGTGTGGTGCGTGCGGCGGGGGCGGGGGAACCGCGATAAGGAGGGACGTGTGAACTGTGTATGGTACCTTGAGCTCGCGGTGAGCGCGTGAACTAACTGTGTGTACCTTGAGCTCGCGGTGGGCGCGTGAACTGACTGTGTGTACCTTGAGCTCGCGGTGGGCGCGTGAACTAACTGTGTGTGGTACCTTGAGCTCGCGGTGAGCGCGTGAACTAACTGTGTGTACCTTGAGCTCGCGGTGGGCGCGTGAACTAACTGTGTGTGGTACCTTGAGCTCGCGGTGAGCGCGTGAACTAACTGTGTGTACCTTGAGCTCGCGGTGGGCGTGTGAACTAACTGTGTGTGGTACCTTGAGCTCGCGGTGGGCGCGTGAACTGACTGTGTGTACCTTGAGCTCGCGGTGGCGCGTGAACTAACTGTGTGTGGTACCTTGAGCACGCGGTGAGCGCGTGAACTAACTGTGTGTACCTTGAGCTCGCGGTGCTTGTGCTCGGCGCGCGCGGAGTGGCGGGGCGCGCGGGGCGTGTGCGGGGGCGGCGGGGGCGCGGTGAGGAGGGGCGCGGGGAACTGTTCCCGCAGCGCACAGCGCCGCCCCGCCTCGGTCTCGAGGTAGGGCGCCGGGATGATCATGTTCGGCGACATGGATAGCACCACGTCGTCTGTTGACCACCTACAAAAGGAAATAGCGTTATTGGAGTTAAGATACTTTTTACCAGACTGCATGACAGCAAAGACAGGATTATATTTTTCATGCGTATCTAGGTATCTGTTTGTATTTTTATACCATGACCATGTAGGGAATAATAATAACTGAGAAGCGATTCCAAAACTATAACATACCAGAAGGTTTTAAACAAAAAAAAAATAAAAAAAATTGACTGCTGCCCTTTTCATTTAGGAGTGTCCCTGGAAGCACACTGCATATCGTTGCGATCTGTCGTTTCAGAAATCATATGGAACCATGTGTGTTTCACTTAAGCAATGATCATTAGATTAAGCCAAAACATCTGTCAATAATGTTCACACACACAGCTCGGTATATCGTGTTCAGAGTTATCTATAAATCGAAAACGATATGTAGCTAAATGCATGCTCGCCTTAAATGAGATGTTCACTGCAGACATCAGCATCTAACGAAAAGTCCTGTGCTGTCCACATCGTCTGATTGTTGCGACCTCAGACTAGGGCCGTAGCATTACCACAATTGCTACGGCCACAATTGTGGGGCAATACCCTACCTTAAAATACCAATACCCTTAAAAAAACGTTAAAAAAAACAACTATTCTAAATATCAACTAATAAGCAAAGTACTATGAAGCTAAGTTATGACAATTAAACAATTCCGAATTAACCATGCCATCTTACAATCACTATATCTTGGTTTTTGACGTTTTTTCGCTATGTCTTGGTTTTTGACGTGATAATCTTCTTATATATAAAATTCTCGTGTCACAATGTTAGTTACCTTACTCCTCCGAAACGGCTTTACTGATTTTTACCAAATTTTATATGCATATTCAGTAGGTCTGAGAGTAGGCTACTATCTATTTTTCATACTCCAAGTGATAAGGGTTGTCCACCCCAAACAAATAATTGGCAAAACAACGTTTGCCGGGGTCAGCTAGTGTCTTATAAATCGATGAACGCCGGCTGCACGCACAAAAAAGTGTCACGTTCTGCCTGAGCCGAGCGTGCAAGCAAGAGCGCAGAACAAGCGATAGAGAGGCACGATCGGCCTAAGCGTTCGGCTTGTGACGTTATCACGTAAAATTATCGTCCGTATACCGACTTTACAGACAATTTTTTTTTTTTATTTGATCTGAGGTTGCAACCTTCAAAAACTTGATTTTATTTCACAACTATATTTAGATTGAATATTTGGAATTAATTTCTAAAAACGACTTACCGATCGGTATGCGGATCTGCCTTCAGCTTAGCTTCCTCTTTCGGTAAGAAAACATCGTCATCAACAGACAACGTAGCGCGCAATGGATCACTGAAGTCCCTGATCGGAACACCACAACTTAGCGTTTTATCACTTTCTGTTTTACGCATAAACGGTTTTGTACTCTGCAAAGGATCTTCTTCAACCAAATTCTTATGATTTACTTCATTATTCTTTTCCTCAATACTACTTGTATTTTTGGAAATAGCATTTTTATCATCACTTTTCGCAGTATCCTTAACGCTCGAGTTTGTAAATATAGTGTCAGATCTCGACGATTCATTGCTATCGGTTTCATTACTCTTTCTCGACTCCTCGTTCAAAGAATCTTTACGAATCACAATATCTTTTTCACTTTCATTAGTCTGAGTATCATTATTTGTAATATCATTTTTAACAACTTCATCTTTCGCTACGTCGTTTTCATTGAGATCATCGTCAAACGTCATGCCTGGTTCAGGAAGGATCGCTTCGATGTCTCCTAGAAATGCTTTTTCTAGTTTCCAATTGTAACACGCTAGCAGCATGAATTTGACAACTTTTTTCACTTTGACTAGCTCTTGTAGGGATGCCCCACGTAGTAATATGCAGCAAGCTAAATTTGGTTCAGCACATCCTTCAAGTACCATTAGTGTTTTGCTGGAATCTGTAAGAATAATAGTTTGTTGATATATATTTCGAAAATGTGTTGTTCAATCGGGCCTAAGTGTTTAGAAAATCTTTTTATTATCATTATTAGATATTACAGATGGGCCAAATATGTCTTTGGCCGAATGGCCGACTAGATTATTCTAAAATGAATAATAAATGCTAGGTTACGTATATTTACGTTCTTTATTCAGAGTAGAGTACATTTTTCTTTTTGTTTTAAGTTATAACTATTGACTACCAAAATAAGAGGTCTTATTCTTAGATTATATTACAAAGTAATAAGTTGATTCGAAAATAAAAATGTGTGTGGATCGGGTGGTCAGGCAATATGGTTAATGTGATAATGTTCAATTGAACTTAATCTAGTTAAAACGTGGATCGGCACTGTAGCATGCGGCAGGATCGTAGATTTGTTAAAACGGATCGTGCGAAAGAATCTCTAAACCGAAGAAAAGAATCCAAAGAAGATCCAAATTTGGATCGTCTGGAGTGGTCCAGCTATTTGGGTCTGTAGAAATAGAGTACCTCCTCGGCGACTCACAATTCTTGACGTAGAAGTTGGCGCAGGTGCCGAGGCGCGGCATGCCGACGCGCGCGTCGATGGAGGCGAGCGTGTCGGCGCGCGTGGCGCGGGCGGCGCGCGCCAGGGCCCGCGGCCGCACGCGCGCCGCCAGCGCCACGCCGCCGCGCCGCAGCGCGTCCTGCACGCCGCGCGCCGCCGCGCCGCGCACCAGCACCACGCGCGGCCGCAGCGCACTGATGCGCGCCGCGCAGCGCACCAGGTACTCGCGCTCCTAGTGGGAAGGCGGAATCATCAGGGTAGCCCGAGAACTTCTAATTGTATTATGTTTTTTTGCAATTTGTAAGTCATATTTAGTTCAACATACGACTTGAAAGTGACCGAGAGAGAGAACTGACTGATGTCTGATACAGTTGGTAGCATCAATCTAAGATCGAACTAAAATAACTGCCACCAACTGCATCAGACGGCTTGAAAAATGAACTTATTTTGAACTTTTTAATTGCAGTCCGGGTGTTTTCATAATTTTATATAAAGTTTTCCAACTAGCTGCCTCGTTGGTCTAGTGGTCGCAAGCGCTACTGCTGAGCATGAGGTCCTGGGTTCGATTCCCGGGTCAGGCAAAGTGTTATTGGGTTTTTCTATCTGGAATTTCTCAGTAGCAGCCCGGAGTCTGGATTTGTGCCCGGTTGATGGCAATAGGCTCGCCCCCTATTACATGGGGCTTAAACATAACTGGCGAAATGTGGGTGTACCTGCTACAGGGACACCTCTGCCCAACCCTTCGGGGAAACAAGGCGTGATGTTATGTTATGTATGTTATGTTTTCCAACTAACCTGCATCAATACAGGTTCCAGCGAAGTAAGTTTGCCCTCAACTCGCTGATACGCAATAGAACAGTCTAGAAGTAATATCGTGGGGTTCGATATCTCCTGCGGCATACCCCTGTATTAGAACAAATATATAGGCAAAACCAAAATCTACGAATTCTGTACATCCAAGTAAACGAGAAAGATTAACGACTTTTATTTTTGGTATGTACAGTTTTCCAAAGAAAAGTATGCGCTTCGCAAATCTTCGTGTTTCCGAATGCACGAACGTCGCACCACAGAGTAACCCCCCACAGTGGCAATGCTTCTAAGTATGTAGTGTCGCACTTGCAGTAGTGCGCCTATCATTGTGCGATTATATGAAATTTCCTAACTGTCGGGATACCTACTCCGGTCTCTGATCGTGATTTATCAATCAAAAGTTTTAAAAAGATTCTTGGAATTGCATAGACATTGATATAATCTTGTAAAAAAATATGAAAAAAGGTTTTTTTTTTGTAAAAAGTTTTTAATTTCACTTTTTAGTTGTCGTATTTACCCCACACAAATTCGAATACCACTACCTGACAGGCGCGGTCGCAGCCCAAGATTTTGGGGGGGGTCACCATGGGTGCTGAAAAACATTTTTAGGGAAGATGACCCCCAGGACCCCCCCCCTCGGACCGCGCCTGCTACCTGCTATGTAAATAACAGTGACAGGAACTTAACAAATCATCCACATACTAAGTCGGAAAAATACGTATTATTGAAGCTAACTCAAAAACTACCAAGCTAAGTTATTAAAATTGATATGGGACCACCTCTGAAATATTACCTACCAAACAAAAAAAGAATCATTAAAATCAATTCATAATTGGCCGAGTTATCGCGTAACAAATTTACAAAAACATACAGGTGCATTGAGAACCTCCTCCTTTTGGAAGTCGGTTAAAAAGCACTTCCATGTTTGTAGCAGCTTTTTATAAGATCTCATCATCACGCGTTCGTATTTCCGAAGATAGACGATGATTCCCGAAGCACATACTTTTCTTTGGAAAGCTGTATGTAGGTGTACCGTTGTTAACTATAGCGCGCAATTATGTAGGCACCATCTCCTCGGACGTTACAGTCGCCGCGTTTCAACTTCGCACGCAAAAAGACTGTGCTTACAATGTGTGTGTATTAAAGTACAGGACGGGGGGGGGGGAGGTGAGGGTATTTAAAGTTCAGTTAAAACATTTTTTCATAACGAAAAACGAGGAGAATATGTGATTTTCAACTTTATGGTGAGTCTATTTAGATACAGCACTTTTGATAAAAATAAAAAAAATCGCGAAAAATTCTAAACTTGTCCTCGTGAGTGTGCAACGTTTTAATGAGCTTGCTCGACGCAGCTTTCGGGCACTATTGCTATTCTTTATTCAATTTAATGTTACGTATTCCTATAACATGGTAACTAACCACACCACTAATATTTTAAATATCTTGTCTATCTTGTTTAAGTATCTTTGTCTTTATGGTAAATGCTGTACGTATGAATAACAGGCATACATACCAGTTTTATTTTATTATTATTCTCTTTTAATTTGTACCAAATAAATCAACTTTAATTAAAATCTTGCACGGCATGTGAAGCCACGTCAGAGGCCCATGGGCGGCTTTAACACTCTGACACCAGGTTAGTCACTAACCACACGAAAAAAAGGTGGGTCTAGAAGAATTAAGGGGTTTATTTATAAACGTTGCTTAAAGTTAAGTAATGATTAGCGACTGTTTAACCATACATTTTTGACGTTTGAACATCAATTAACTTTAAGCAACGTTTGTAAATAAACCCCTTTATTTTGCACAAGTTTCTTATACAGCACAAATGAGCACTAAGGAAGGATTTTAGAAAATTCATCCCTTGAGGGGGTTAAATACAGAGTTACGACTTATTTGAAATTTTTGTATTTAAAATGCAAATACAAAATGCAAAATACGTATTTTATATTTAAATACCTTTAAAAAAAAGCATTTTGCATTTTATTTGAAATACTTTTGGAAATGTATTTTATATTTGTAAAATGTAAAATACTTTACTGCTAAGTTTCGCCAACATTACCACTCAAATTTTAATGTAAATGGGTCAGTAATTCGACAAATAGCCAGTAGAGGTGCTGCAAGTGCTGCAACCTTGCAAGTCTGTGTGCAAAATGACAAAACAAAAAACTTTTTATAAAAATTAAAACTACCGACTTCCAAAAAAAAACACCATAAAGTGAAAAATAACTTTAATTTCGGAAGTTGGTGTCTGGTTTTGAATTTTCGTTTTTGCCACCGACTTCCGAAAGTTATTTTTCACTTTGTTGTGTTTTTTTGGAAGTCGGTTGTTTTTTTGTTTGTTTGTTGTGTCTTTCTGATTCGACGCCGTTAATAGTGTTTATTATCAAAAAGAAAGTGTTGGATTAATAACACTAATTTCATCTAAAAGTATTTTAATTGAATAAAGTATTTTGAAAATACGTATTTTGCATTTAGTATTTAAAATACAAAAAGCTAAAGTATTTTACATTTGAAATGGTAAATTAGAAAACTATTTGCATTTTGTATTTAAATACTTTTTTTAAAACTAGTTTGTACATCTTTGGTTAAATAAGGGGTGAATAGAAGTTCGTCATTTGGAAATCCCATCGGGCACACGGCTTATAAATGAATAAATAACTAACCTGTGTGCTACGTTCTTAGTAAGCACAACTCCCTGCACGACACAGCTGTCTCTCATAGTACCACCAGGCACTTTCTTCACTTGCACGTAGTTCCGGACGTCAATGTCGTTGCTGTTCACGTCTGTACATAACACAATTACTATTTATTTTATCATCATCATCATCAGTCTATAAATGTTCCCACTGCTGGGACACAGGCCTCCTCTCTGTGAGAGGGAGTGGGCCGTAATCCAACACGCGCGGCGGGTAGATGTCACATGTCTTCGAATTTTCGGTTCTAGGACATGCCGGTTTCCTTCACCGTTTTGAGAGCAGTGGTGATGAAATAATTTACACAAAGTAAAGTGCCTGTCTGGGTTCGAACCTACGACCTACAACTCGTAAGTGGCGGCCGTTACCACTGGTCCACCACTGCTCTTTATTATTTATTTTATTGCCGACTTAAATATTCATAGTGCAGCAAGCTTATCTGGTCCGGTGGCTTTATTGGAACGAACGAAATCACTATGAAAAGTGACAAAGTGTGACATATTTTGTTCACTGACAGCGTCACCACCACCGGGCTCGATGGGCTTGCTGCAAGTAAATACAGCGTGAAAACACTGGATGGATATGGATGGATAAATCCACCACTGGTTACTGGATGCTGGACTGAATTGTAATTTACATTGGAATTCAGTGATGGATCAATATTTGAACAATATTTGCTTATTTTTTTTATGTAGGTCATCTCGTAGTTGACCTCTGAGATCATGACTACTTAACCGAGCTTTCCTGTGGGTGCCTTAAGCTACTACACTTAAAACCTCCAGCCAGCGGTTATTCAACTATGCTAATTAAAACTAGGTGAACGCTCGCTCAGTGCTAGAGCAGTGGTGGCCCAGTGGTAACGGCCGCGACTTACGAGTTGTAGGTCGTAGGTTCGAACCCAGACAGGCACTTTACTTTGTGTAAATTATTTCATCACCACTGCTCTCAAAATGGTGAAGGAAAACATCGCGAGTAGAACCGAAAATTCGAACACATGTGATATCTACCAACCCGCACTGGGCCCGCGTGGTGGATTACGGTCTACTCCCTCTCACAGAGAGGAGGCCGCAGTCCCAGCAGTGGGAACATTTATAGGCTGATGATGATGATGAACGCTCGCTAAGGGCACTCCCTGTGGGGTACGAACCTCGGCTTAGGTTGTCAACCGGAGGGAGGACATCAAGAATGGGACGGGCTAGATCAAAGTTTTGATCATGATTATTAGTCGGGGTATTTAAAGCTACGTGCTCAGCTGCAACAACTGCTGGCACCTCTTTATCGAGCAAGGGTCGGCGGGGGAGTATCATTTACTCGGGAGATGCTGGAATGAATTGTAGTGTTTACATTGGTCAAATATTGATCCAGTGTCACTGGATTCCAGTACTTGTGACATACGCTATACCAGAAACAATTTCTTAACCTTTTCGTTTCTCGAGTGTACTATCGAAAAAACGCATATCTAAGCAGTTTGAAAACAAAATCCCGTGCACACGACCCTTTTTATTCGAAGGTAAACGTTACTATAGCGGCCGAGCACTGCAAGCAGAAATAGTCCTTCGATGGTACGTACTTACCTAGCACGATGGTATCGGCGGCGTGCACACACAGTGGATAGAGCACGTGTAGCCAGGCGGCCGGGAGCGCGTGGCGCGCGAGACACTGTCGCATCAGTAGACGCAGGTGATCTTCGCCCGACACGACGATCGCCTTGCATATGTGGCGCGCTTCTGTCGACACTGGGCAAACAAGGATTTTTTTTTAACCGACTTCCAAAAAGGAGGAGGTTATGCGTATGTTTTGTTTCTTTTTGTTTCTCCGTCAATAGGGTAATTTCCTAGGTAAAAAAAAAAATTAAATTCTATTTAGTCCGTCTTTCAGATAATAAAAAAATATTAGACACGTATTTTTTGCTTTATCATATTAATCAAAAATAACTTAGAAAACACGCATTAAAGTTGGGGAGTGGGGGCTCGCTACGTCACAACGTCGTATAAAATCTAGCACGGCGTGACGTCATGCCACATTTTAACTCAATGTATCGCCGTAATCTTCTGATTACGTCAAAAAATAAAAAATACGTGTCCAATATTTTTTTATTTTCTGAAAGACGGACTAAAAAATAAAAATTTGGACACAGGCCTATTGTAGACCAATTTTGAAAATTCTTTTTTTGTTTGAAGGGGTATACTTTCGAGATGGTCCCATATAAATTTTATTAACTTTGCTTGGATAGTTTTTGAGTTAGCTTCAATAATACGTATTTTTTCCCACTTAGTATGTGGATGATAAGTTCCTGTCACTGGTAGCAGGTAGTAGTATTCGAATTTGTGTGGGGTAGGTACCACAACTAAAAAGTGAAAAATACAAAACGGTTTATTAAAAAAAACTAATAATCAAAATGAAATATTGCTTCAATAGCCATAGCACAAATATTATGAAAATTATGGTGAATCGTATTTATTGATGGAAATTAAAAAATTCTCACCTTCATTTTGTTCTAACACAGGTGTCTCTTCTTCACTGGACGATGATTTCTTCTCTGGAAAAATTCATGCATTTATTTGCCAACATAATTTAGCTCTTATTTAACAGGAGTTAAGGTAATGAGATGATGATGAGATGGTTTGGGCATGTTGCGAGGATGAATGAAAGGCGACTAACAAAATGTATTTACAAGGCTGATGTGAAGGGAAAGGCCGAGCGGGGACCCCCTAGGAGGACTTATACTAACCTTATTGGTGATGTTCTTCCGAAAGGCCAGGTGCCTAGTACTCGCAACCGACGTGCGTGTATGACCAGATGTATGAACGTGAACGAGGCAAAAGGACAATGTAAGGATCGTAGCAGGTGGCGTTCTGTAGTTTCTGCCTACCCCCATGGGAAGAAGGCGTGAGTTTGTGTATGTATGTATGTTAAAGTAATTTATTGCATGAATACCTGCTTTAGGTGTTTTGATCAGCCTTGCGGAGTTCTCACCCAGGTTGAGGTCGAGACAGTACGATGAGACGCTCTCGACAAGTCTAGTTGATTCTTCCGCTGTGGACGAATGTGTGTTTTGGAGATATTTAACTTGACCATTGCTTTCTGAAAAACATCTTAAGTTTAACGCTATTGATTGTATTACTAGAAGCCGTGTCATCCACTTGTTCCTCTTGTTGAATAAGGGTTCATTTTTCAGTATTTTAGTAGTATTTTACCTCGATGGTCCTAGTTTATCATTTATAACTTCCAATTACAGCTTAATATACTAGCTTTTACCCCGCGGCTTCGCCCGCGTGGATGTCGGAAAATATCCCACGGGAACGTACTACCGATACTGGGATTACATACCTAATAGCCGAGGAAAAGGGCAATAACTCCTACCGTTGCGCCCGCGTTGCCGTCAACCATAATTATTTTGTTACGCGTAATTTTGCAAAGTGTTATTGGGTTTTTCCATCAGGAGTTCCTCAGTAGCAGCCCAGAGTCTGGATTTGTGCCCGGTTGATGGCAATAGGCTCGCCCCCTATTACATGGGACTTAAACATAACTGGCGAAATGTGGGTGTACTATAGGTTCACCTCTGTCTGACCCTTCGGGGTATACAGGCGTGATGTTATGTTATGTGTTATTATTCTACTGTGTTTCTACTTACGTGATTCATCCTCATCAATGGCCCGCGGTGGTAGAACTATGGGCTTGTACAGCGCGTAGTCTGCGAACTGGGGTAATTCCGTCATACCCTCCATGTAACCCGCGCTTAAAAGGTTCTGACATACTAAAGTTGCTTGCGCTCTGAAAAAGAAAACCAATCTAACCTCCGAATCCTTAAGTCTATAATAACTCAAATTGCTGAGCACGATCCTCCGATATATCGAAAATACTGCAGCATTCATTTTGAAATAAATTTAAGGTAAAGTTGAGGATTAATTTTAAGTACTATGTTTGACAAAAACACGGCTCCAAAAATTTTTATAAAAAATACTTTAAATTAGATCATGACACTGCATAATAACTGAACTAAATTTGAAGCAGATTCTATGCTTTTTTTATTACCATTATTTTCACCGAAGTCTTTTAAACAATCGAAAACAAACTTTCAATTGCAAAAAAATAGATGTATTTTTCCGGAAGTGTTATTTTGTGAGACGCCAAGTTGCGAGCCTAAGGCTGCCTGTCCACTGGATCGGAGCGAGGCAGCGGAGCGGAGAAATGTGCCAATATTAACCGCTGACTCGCTCCGCTCCAGTGGACAGGCAGCCTAAAGATCGCTTTTAGCGATAAGACCGCCCATGGTGTCACCCTATGTAACCTTTATATATGTCGGCGCGAGACGGTGGTGTCAACTCACACCTCGTCCAGTTCTTATCAGTGTGAGACGAAGGTGTCATTCACACCTCGTCTAACTCTCAAGACCATGGTGGTTTTGTTAGCGCTTAGATCTTATTGATATTAAACAATAAATAATTGTTTCCGATATGAAAAGCGACGACGTAAATCTGATTGCGTCGAACGTGGCCGGAGGTCGGCTTGCATTTACACGTGGGAAAGTTTTAAGACGATAAAGAGTTTAGCATCAGAGGAGCCTGGATCAGGCAGTTAGTTCCATTCAGACCGCGAGATCGACTGTGCGCGACCCGCGGACTTGTTACGTCCTTCTAATTCATTTAAGAAAAACGTTGATTATAAGTTACTTGTAGACTTTTCTAGTTACACTGATTACTTAACGCGTTTCCTTTGCCCACGAAGTAGACAGACAGTTACATAATTAACGATTTAATTGATAATTACCCTTCTGACGATGATTGTGAGCTCGGCGCTCCGACATATATGTCTGTAATTTGTATGGTGTACATAATAAAGAGTAGGTATTCTATTCTTATTCACCTTGTTTTATTGTTGGTGTTATCCATGATCCATTGTAGAATATCGCAGCCACGCCAAACGCCACTGTAGCGGACAAGACGATACCTGAAATAATATTATTATTTTCTTAGTTCAGGCTTTATAACTATGGCATTAAATTATAAGATAAATGTTGATAAAAATAAATAATAGAAGAAAAGTTTAGACGGTCGGCCCCTCGAGCTGACAACTGAGCGTCCTAAATCTAAACTATTATTATATTATGAAAAGAATTGATTTTTTGTATGCTTGTTTTCTGAAATGAACCTTTTTTGGCGCAGCCGTGAGGCACACACTATTGTTAAAAAATATTTTTTTTTTTTCATTTTATGTATATTTTGTGTTTCACGAACTGTGTCAAAATAAATGTTTTTCTTTTTTTCTTTTTGTAAGGAATAAACTCAAAAACTACAAGACTGATTTAAAAAATTCTTTCACCGTTTGAATGCTATATTATCACTGAGTAACTTAGGCTATAATTTATAACGATATCACGCGAGCGAAGCCGCTGGCAGAAGCTAGTACAAAACATAATAATGTAAAACTAAAAGATTCTTAATAAGTATCTATCTAATACCTTTAAACGAGCAATTCTTAGACGATATAAAAGGCTTGGTTTGGATCGGCTTGGCTTTAAATGGCCCTATTTGGTTCTTACCTGTGTTGCTGCGTGGGCAGCGTGAAGGACAGCTGTCTGAACACGTCGTGCAGCGCCTCCTTGTGCGACGTGCGCGCTTCACAGCGCTCTTCCTGCTCGCGCGCAAACATGAAGTTGTCGCGCAACTTGTTCGCCTGAGCAGACTTGTTCTCAGGGAACTTCACCTGGTAAAAAGAAGGCTATAAAGTTTCCAAAAACGATATCTACAGGCTACTACACTTAAATAGGTAAATTGTTTACGTTTAAAGAATCTTTATTTCTCATAAGAACATGATACATTTCACTTATTTGAGATTTAAATTTTAACATAAATTTAATCGTTGTCTAATGACGAACACACACACATGGTACTCGTACACAATGATGTTTATATGATTTTTTTAAATGTCATATGGCTTAAAATTTACGAAAGTCATTAAAATACAGTTTTGATATGTTTTTCGTAGCCAATAACAGTTTGCCCGAACTGTGAACCGAACCCATGACCATAAGCTTCGTTAATCGTCGCATCTATGACTATCGCGCTACTAAACCAAGGAGGCGCAATTTACATCAGAGACCATATGTGAAAAAAGTGTCACACAAACCTGTAAGTTTTCCTGCAAGGTCCTCAGATCTGGCGGTATCTCGCCCGTCATATCATTCTCCTTTAGATAACTCAGTACCACATTGCAACAATAGTTGCATACTCGTAGACCGCCGGCGCAACCGAATATGTGCCCTGAAGCAAAAGAATATGGTCTATTTTTATTTGCTTGAAGATCAGTAGTGCAATAATTGACTTTGGGTAGATTCTGTTAATGAGAAACATTATTCTACTCTGCGTCACTAACAGACTGACAAACTAATTTCATTGGCTGTTTTTATTTCAGTCAGCCAATCACAGCACTTAATATCGACGGTAAAAAGGAAATAAGCGACATTTTGGTCAAAAATGAGTTATACATATGCCATCCTATGTAAAATTTTCTGCTCTTTTGAATGCGCTTACTCCCATGGCTCTATGGTGACTTTTTGGCTTTTATGCCAGTTTATGCCAGTAAAAATACGTCAGTTTTTCAAAAATTTAAAACTTTGAATGGCTCTCCTGAACATTTCAGTTTTTGTTGCTTATACCCTATTATCTTTTAACCATCTATTTATATGTTGAGTTTGACAGCCTGTAGACCAATTTTTTGGTGCATTAATGTTTCAGTAACCAGGTGTTAATCGCTTCATTTATTTACCTGGCACTCGTTGGCTACAGCATCTAGAACAGAAGATCTGTCCGCACACACGACAGTGGTGTCTGCGTCGCAACGTACTGAACCGTGTGGCACATTCATAGCACTCGCGAGATATGTCATCTGGCATCCAGTAGCGAGCCAGCTCCGTATCTGCATACTTTGTGCCACTCTGGAAATAAATTAATAATTTACATAAATTTTACGCTCAATAACTCATATTTGGATATCTTTAGAGCACCAGACACAAATTAATTTTATAAGTACTAGATTTTAAAATTAAACAAGTTTAGATCACAGTAACCCTGCAAGTTTAAATATTTTAATTCTTATAAAATGAAAGTAGTTATCTTTGAACATCAGAAATAATACAACCTCATTGCATTATTTTCATGATGAAAATGTGAAAATGCTACAAGTATTAAGTGTACAAAAAGCATTATATTTATTCAATTATCTTATTCAAGGCCAATTGACTAAATACATCATTGATAAGTTATGTAGATAGCGAAATATTAAGGATATTTTAATGTAGTTGATTCTTAGCAAGTTTGCTCCTATTGATTCTATTTGCAAAAAAAAACTAAATTACACACATCCGCCAACCTTTTATTATAATAATGACTAAGCTACATATTAGTGTTTACTTACGCCAGACCCCAAGGCAATCAGACTGCTTATTCTTCTAAGAACATTAGGCAAGCTCCTGCCCTCCAACTCGACAGCATACGACCCTGTCTCTGGTTTCCCATCATCATATTCTTGCTTCTCGTCGTCAGTTCGAGGGGCGTCTTTACCGTCACTCATGACTTTGTTTTGCATACTGTCTACATCCTCACTTGGCGAAAATATTGGAAATTTCCATAATTTATTAAAGAACGTTGAGACACCACTCTGGGCGGATTCTGGTTCATAACGAGGAAATTCTGTAATTTGAGATGTATCATATTTATCCATAATCAGGAGATTATTGTTGAATATTTAGTAATAAACATTGAAAATATTGAAATGTTTTTTACGCTTAGTAATTTATGTGTCAACAACATCTGACACAACAATGACATTGACATTTGAGCTGCTCGTTCATTCAGCTGTTTGCTAGAGAGGAGCACTCGTTAATATTTTATTTAAAAAAATCCGTTGTATACAATTAAAATCTGTTATTTTGTCTATTCTTCCGTCTTCAAAATTCGTTATGCTTTGGATTCCTAGAAGACCAGTGACCGTAACGTAACGCCGTAACCTTCACTTGTTTTTTTAAACAACGTCTCATTGACGTTATTCAAAGTTACGTTACGGCCTTACGTTACGGTCACCGCTCTTCTACACTACGCTCTTTTACATGCTACGCGTGCAAGAGGCAGAAATAAAAGATTGTGGTGTCAAATTCAAAGTTACGTTACGGCCTTACGTTACGGTCACCGCTCTTCTACACTACGCTCTTTTACATGCTACGCGTGCAAGAGGCAGAAATAAAAGATTGTGGCATCTCAAAGAGCTAGAGGTTACGTCTTAGTTTTTTTGTAATGACAACAAAAAAATGACAATGCAATGACAATCGGATTTGACAATGTCAATTAATCAATTTCCTATTTTCCTGTTCATGCTGTAAGGTAGCGCAAGCTTTACCGCAAGTGTTTATAACAGATTTTACTTCCATAATTAATCATACATTATTAAAACAATGGGAGAAGTGTCGCTGGAAACTGCGGCTTACGCTAAAATTATCTTACACGCTGCTAAATACCCACACTGTGCTGTGAACGGCGTTCTTTTAGCGGATGCTACAAAAATCCGAGATGGAGCTAAGAATCAGGATTTGGATATTGTGGATACAATTCCGCTGTTCCACCACAGCCATTACTTGTCGCCGATGGCAGAGATAGCACTGACGCAGGTACTAATCTAATTGTAGCAAACATAACTTGTGCTAGGTTAATTCATTTATGATTTTCTATGATAAATTCGTTAAAAGACCATTTGGTGCAGTGCAAAAGCTGTCTTCACGATTACAGAATCGCATTTGTGTCATCTAAACACATTTCTACAGTCAGTGTTTGTTTGTAGAATTTGTTTGTAAACTTATGAGATTATTGTTCTAGTTGATTGGGATGTGCACTGACTGGACAGGTCCACTCAAATCTGTATGATTCTTTACTCAAAAGACCATTTCAGACACAAATCTACATGGTCCTCAAATGAAATGCTCTAACAAGATTATTTCTGGGTTTTTTTTTAATATAGGTACACATTGACATTAATGATTTTTATATATACAATGACATGAATATTTACTTTTAAAGTATTATATTATTTTAATTATTGTGAATGTGAAGACTATATGGGTCATTCCTTTTTGTTTTGTTTTTAATTTTTTTCTCAGTTAGTTTTAATCATGATCTGACAGTTTGAGTAATTTATGTGGCCTACACAAATATCCTTTTTTTGGTATTGTTCTTTGAATCGTTGAGCTCCTTAAATTCTGAGTTGAGCTACACGATAACTGACAAATGTGTGCACTGACTGGACAGGCCCTCTCAATCTGTGTGGTGCTTTCCTCTAAAGACCACTTCAGACACCAATCCACATGGCCTTCACATGATCTGACCAAGATTATGTCTAGACTTTAAAAGAGACTGTGACCACTGAGTTTGTTTCGGCCTTTCTTCTCAGAGTAGTCAGATAGGAAACGCCGACCTCATCTAGTTTTTAAAATATCGACGGTTGAAAGGCTAATTGATCTAAGCGACATTTTGTAAAACTTGCTCCTGCAATTTTATGATTCGTCCTCCTGGACGGATCATAGTTATTTTTTTTGAAAAAAAAAATTAAAAAAAAACAACTATTTGATAGACTTTTATTTACTTAAATCAATCAATCATAATAAGATCTTATTATGATTAAAAAAAAACAACCAATCCATCCTCCTGCAAGTTTTACAAAATGTCGCTTAGATCAATTAGCCTTTCAACCGTCGATATGATTGACGTGTAAACGTGTTTGTACAAACCTACTTACAAAAATAAAATCATTTATCATTTAATGTTCAAAAAAATAGAATACACATGTCAATGTCTGGTCTTTTATAGTGATCAAATGTGGCTTTCATTTGACCACTGATATCCGGGAGGAACAATACTTAACATCATCCCATCACCTTTTAGATGATGATGCTGGATTAATACTTTCCATAACATTTAAATTATATCACCTGTATTTCCACAGATAGAGACTGTGGCTCAGACAGACAACCGTGTGATAGCTGGCTACTATGCAGCTTGCGAGAACTTTAAAGACAATACTGTGGAGAAGTGTCCCGGCCAGAAGATTGCTGAAAAAATTGCAGAACACTTTCCTTCTGCTATCTTTATTGTGGTAAGAACTGATGTATTTCATTGCAAAAATCTAACACAGTGTTAAAATAAAAAATTCTTCAATGTTGTGGAAAGATACCCGCTTTGCCAGTTTACAGTCTCCAGCACAATTCTAAGGCTCTGGTGAAACTGAAACGAATCCCGCAACGCATGCGGGGCGAGATTCGCCCGCGCCGATTATCTCTTATTTGAATGTACCAAATAGTCGCGAGACTTCCCGATCATTAAAATAATCGACGCGTCCTGCATCCCGCACTTTATCCGCCTCAGTGTGGCCATAGTTTTAAGATCAGGCAGTTGAGGTCAATGACCTTAAAAATAATTATCACCCAATCAATCAAACTTAGGCATTTTAAGAATTTTTGTTTGCTAATCCGTGTAACCACCCGCTCCTCAGGTGGACAATAAGAGGATGATGCAGCATCTCGACACACCCGCTATCAAGTTACACAAGTACACTGATGGAAGGTGGAAGCCCAAGGATGCCAATAAAGTCATGTTCCGTAAGTAAAATTATTCCACAAATGTTTTTAGGGTGTTTGTCCACGATCTCGTATTTGGTTCGTATTTCTAATTCGTGAAAATACGATTCGAAATAGCCTTCATAATAAATGTATGGTTGTTTGTGCACTGCTTCATTTTCGTGTTTTATATTCGTGAATTTCTCACTTCGAGTCAGTTTTTACGGATCGAAGTAGCTGTCATCTAAATATTAAATGGAGAAACTGACTGACATATCAACGCAGAGCCGAAACTACTGGGACTAGGAACGTGAAATTTTGTACATAGCTTCCTTTTATGGGAAGCAGTGAAAAGGTTTTTGAAAATTCCACCTTTAAGGGGGCGAAAAGGGGGGATTTCCACGCGAGCTAAGCCGCGGGAAAAAGCTAGTACTTAATATAGGGCGTCTTGTGCACTCACTCGTATTCGATTCATATTCGTGTTTTTTACGAATAGGTTACGAATCGAATACGAGTGAGCGCGCGCGCATTCGTGAATTTTCTCTGCCTACGAAATGTTTTTAGTGAATACTCGAATCTCGGATCGGTGTGCACGTGGACTCTCGTTCTTTTCTTCGTTTTTTTTATACGAATCATGAAAAATTCCCCAAAAAGAATCACGAATACGAATCGAATACGAGTGAGTACACGACGCCCATTCATGGCGCCAATTCGAAGACTTGTGACATACACCAACCCGCACTGGATCCGCGTGGTGGATTACGGCCCACTCTCTCTCACAGAAAGTGAAGGCTTGTGTCCCAGCAGTGGGAACATTATAGGCTGATTGTGCAAGATGCTAATATTTAACCAGGTAATGAAGTAGTTTCACCAGGATGTGAGAGAATATATAGGAAATAGCTTATTTAAGATAAAATATATACTTAATAGATAACAGTAGAATGTCACCATGGTTATTGTGACAGATCTTAGTGCAGACATAAAACTTTCTATTCTTAAACCTTTTTTAGGGTTCCGTAGTAAACAAGGAACCCTTATAGTTTCGTCATGTCCGTCTGTCTGCCTGTCTGTCCATCTATCTGTCTGTCTGTCCGCGGTCTAGCTCCGAGACCCTTAGTACTAGAAAGCTGTAATTTGGCATGGGTATGCATATTAATTACGCCGTCAAAGTGGTAGAACAAAATTATGAAAAACATATTTTTTTTAGGGTACCTTTCCTACACGTAAAATAGTGATGATTTTTTTTAACACATGGTGTGGGGTATCATTGGAAAGGTCCTTTAAAAACATTGAGTTTGTGAAAACCATTTTTGGATTTAAGGAACCGTTTGCGAAATATTAAGCTTTAAAGTGCTAATTTTTGCTAGAGTCAAGTGTCCCCCCCTTTCCCGGTAAAATGGTTGGTTTTAGGTGTCTGAAAAAAATCACAGCAGTAGTTTATATAACGAAATTAAAAGGAAAACTATCACAGCTAAGTAGGCTCTACAAGTTAACAAGTAATAATCGACCAACTTAACTTTGCAGTTGCAAAAACATGTTTTCCCATACATTCCGTATGGGAAAATATATTTTTCAACTACAAAGTTAAGTTTGTTTTTGGGATAAATTCATCCCAACTACGGAACCCTTCATTGTGCGTGGTCCGACACGCACTTGGCCGGTTTTTAATTTAAATATATTTGTCTTCCTTACAGAAAATCCCTATGTCTTAGAGACTGCATCGCACTTGCTGCAACGTGGTGTCCAAAAAGATCTTGTGGATTTCGACAACTATTTGGATGACCTGTCTCAGGATTGGACCAACCTTGGCATAGAGAAACTGATCGCTAGCATCAACGCTTCAAACACCATAGACTGTAAGGAGGATGAAAAACTATTTGGATAATAAAAATGGAATATTTAGGGAATATTACACTCAATGAAAGCTATACTATTTAAAATCGAAGGTCGAAGGTTTTACTAACAACAGAATAAGAAATCCCTATACTAAATGAACTCTTTTACAGGTTGACAAATGAAACTAAATATTTTACTTAATGCAGACCTATGATGATGGCACTACTTTGCCGACAAGTGCTAGTAGGTTTTGATTTGAGTCAACCCACAAGCAGCGTTTTTTGTTGCACATAATTATATTTTAGGAATTTATTTCCCATTCGAAGTGGCCTAAGTGCGATAGTGGCGCCCTCATTTTTTCCAAGCTGTGTAAAGATCGTCTAAATTAAATTTGCATTCACTGAATTTTCTATACAAATAATTGAAAAGTGTGTACAACAAGCAGTGGAGCGCAATTTTAAATGAAATTATCTATACTTTCCTTCGTGCGTACATCGACGCCGCCGAAATTGAAATAATTAACTACAGACCGTTCACTATAACTTGTCCTTTGCCGTCATGTTGGCATCATTGCTTGTAAAGCATAGAGTTCAAAATGGCGACTGACAGAACTACTACTAAACTGCAAAATTCTGTGGTACCAATCGCGTCACGGTACAAGATAAAATGAACGCATTGTACACTTCTTTTACACCAAGGGCTGTCAATTTTGAAGGCGATTTTAGCTCCCATAATTTAGGATGTCGACTTTCGATAGTGTTACTTTGGTGGTGTTAAGAGTAATTTATTATATTATGTAACTTGAATATACGAATTTTAGATTTAACATGATTGTGTTATGGATTGTTATAGATAGATCACTTCGTGCATTTATTGTCCCAATTATTAGTACTATTCCTTCAAAATCAGTGCATTTCGTTAGTGTACATTACGGCCGATTAATCATGGCCGATCTGAACTTCGCGCAGAAGGCTGCGCAATAACATTTTTTAGGAACCAAATAGTGACACGAGGCGAGTGTGAGTGAGAGAACACGCGCGAAAGTTCGGAGAGCCTGTGTTCAGATCGGCCATGATTCGTCGGCCATATTGTAATGTTATCATTTGTAAGTAACTGTAATGAGAAATAAACATTGGAGTTTTAAAATAACTGAATCGTATAAAAGCAAAACCAGCAATATCCACATAATTTTGAAAATGACATTTCGATGGCGCGATAAATGAAGATATTGATACATTTATCGCGCCATCGAAATGTCAATTTCAAAATCATGTGGATATTGCTGGTTTTGCTTTTATACGATTCAACTGTTGGAAGGTGAAACAATAGAAACTAGTGGCCAAAAGAAGTAGTTTTGTTATTTTTTCCTTCTCCTTTTCATCTCAACTCTTGAAATGTTTGTTAAAGTTTATCATTATTTATATAAAGTTATCAATATTTACCCAGGTATGAGTTATAATGGTGTAAAATGTATTCAACCTATGTACAACCCGTGCTAATTAAATAGGCACCTCGCTAGAATGCGTTCCCTCTGCCGCTTCCCCGCGCGGAGCCCCGCGTTGCGTTCACTAGCGCTAGCCTAATATATTTTTGATGTGACGTCACAGCGCCAGGTGTCTCTACTGCATTTGCAATAAGATTAGACATTTATATAAACCGCTTTTACAGTCCGTTCAACCGATTTTGACTTCTATTGCGTTGGTGGCATGACAAATGGCAGCTGCAATAAACGGTAACCGCTTTTTTGCTTTTAATGCCATCCTTATGCCTACGGTATAGAAGTCAAAATCGGCTGAACGGACTGTATAAAAAGGTTTATTTAAATGTCTAATCTTATTTCAAATGGAGTTTAATTAACTCGCACGGGTTGTTGTCAAAACCTAATTTATGCAGAAAAACAATTGCGTTTCATGATAATATATTTAAATGTGTGTGTGTGAAACGTTTTTATTATGTTATTCAATTGTATTTAATTCATTCCTTAGTTTAAGTGAATTTTTATTATGCTGACTTGATACAAGTAACAACAACACAATGAAGTGTGTCACTAGAGTCTGGCCTGCTAAGTCTGCATAAGTAAAAAAAACGGTGGAATTTGAAAATCTATAGGCAACACCATCCTGTCCTATGAATAAAAACTTTTTACAAAAAAACAACCGACTTCCAAAAAAAAAAAACACTACAAAGTGAAAAATAACTTTAATTTCTGAAGTCGGTGTCTTGGGTTTTGTATTTTCGTTTTTTGCCACCGAAAATTTTTATTTTTCACTTTTTAGTTGTGGTACCTTCCCTGCACACATTCAAATACCACTACCTGCTACCAGTGACAAGAATCATCATCATCAGAATCATATCATCTACATACTCAGTGGGAAAAAAAATACGTATTTTGTAGCTAACTCAAAAACTACACAAGCAAAGTTAATAAAATTTATATGGGACCAATTTGAGAGCATACCCTTACAAATAAAAAAAGAATTTTCAAAATCGGTCCACAATTGACGAAGAAACAGGTGGACATACATAAAAAAAAACACGCTACGAACATAATAACCTCCTCCTCTTTGGAAGTCGGTTAAAAAAGAATTTGATACTTTGTCTTTTTGTTAGGTTATTTTTGTTTATATTCTCATTTATTTCTGGTAAAGAATAGTCACTTTAGCACGATGCAGTGTGGATTTGATACAGTTTTGTCATCGTATAGAGGTAGAGCCTATGCTCTACCTCTAACCGATGACTCCGACGATGATGATGTACCTATGTACGACATAGTCTATTACACATAATCTATTATGCAAAAATCAAAAGACAAAATATCAAAATCATTAGCATCTACTTACAACCTCGAAACTGACATAACTGACTGATGTAAAAGTATATCATATGTATAACTTTTTGGGGTGGCCCATTTATTCCATTGCAGACTTAGCGTGGCTGGACTCTACTGCATTTGCAAACACGTATTTTGTCGATGCTACGTTCTAGTATTTTATACTTAAACATCCTCCTTCTTTTTTTAAGTAGGTTAAAAAAGCGTTCAAACTTACACTCCCAAAACAACAAATCTCATTGAAATCATTGTTCTTTTTTTTTTCCTGTACATAACAATATCACGCCTGTATTGCCCGAAGGGTTAGGTAGAGTTGTACCAATAGTACACCCACATTTCGCCAGTTATGTTTAAGTCCCATGTAATAGGGGGCGAGTCTATTGCCATCAACCGGGCACAAATTCAAACTCCGGGCTGCTACTGAGAAATTCCATATGGTAAAATTCAATAACACTTAGACTGACCCGAGAATGGAATCCAGGACCTCATGCTCTGTACATCTGCGTTAATGATAAGTCAAATCATTTTATGTTATAAAACAAAAGTTGTGTAAACAATATTTATTTCAATAAAATATTTACAGATATTGTTTTTCTTTTTATACATTATTTAGAATTGAAGTATTCCTCGATCAATTTCTGGCATTTACCCATGCCGCTTAGATCGCCAGCTTTGCCTTGAAACTTGCCGTTTTTGAACGCACCTTTGCCTTTTACCAGTTTTGTTAACCTGAAAAGTACGAGACATTTATATAAACAGCTTTTTAGCCAAATATTTGGCCCTGAATGATTTTATAACTACGATACTTAAATATGATATTTCATCAAATTATATTTATTTTTGTCCACAAATGAACATTAATTAGTTTTCTATAATCAGTTATTTTTAATATTAGGCTGTTTGGCGGGTTTGAGTCAGTGCCTCTCCTTCAAAATGAGAGCCATTTTTTTATAAATATTTGCACCAAAATTTATGTTAATGTCCTAGCAAGTGTGTTGAAAAACGTCGTTCGCGTGAGCATTTATCAAAGCTAACGTTAGCTAACGACCATTTATTTTTTACTTTAAAGGCTTGTGCAGACCAGCGCGATATCGCGGGCGTGACAGGCAGCGCTACCAGTGTCGCGCCCGCGATATCGCGCTGGTCTGCACAAGCCTTTAAACGGGACATCGGTTTATTTACCTAAATTAGTAGGGCCGATTCATATAGGAAAGTTAATTTTGAGAATACCAGCCTAGGTACTCAATGAAAAAAAAACAAGTTTTTAATATATTAATTACAAAAAAAAGATAAATTTTTAGTTATTTTATTTTATCTGTCAGCAGAACAAATTTGCTTGAATACAGCTGGTGATGATTTTAAATAAGAATAAAGTTCTTGGCACGTTTTTTTAAATTTTTACCTTAGTAATCAACATCGCCATAAGAACCGGAACCTGCGACTGGGTTTTTTCAGACGTCCACAATTTATTAATTAAAGAAAGACTGAAATCGGGACATTTTTGCATCCCGAGTTAAAAAAAAAAAAAACAAAGAACCGAAAAAAGGGACGATCCCGTTCAAAACAGGACGTATGGTCACGTTAAACATTGCACACTTGCATCAAAATGCACTAGTTCTTGACTCTAGTATAACATGCATCTAAGAAAAATACTTACTTATCGCCCAAAGCATTACAGTGCTCTTCAGGCCCTTGAATAATAATCTGTCCCTCTCTCGGTTTATCCGGGTCTTCGGAAGCCAAGAACAAGAACAGGCCTTGTCCCTCCAGGCCCTTTATGATTGCCCGGTTAAATTCAGGAGTAGCTTCCTTCTTGAACATGATCACGTATGTAGGCTTCGGACTGGTTCTCTTTATTTTATCCGCTTCATATTGAGCGAGTTCTTGTAGAACATTCTGGAGGTTTTTGTTTGAGACTTTTAAGTTCTTTTGCAGTTTTTGTATCAATTCCTCGTGTCTAGATGGTTCGTTTCTGAAATAGATTTGAAAATTGATATGTACTTAATATGTGTTTTGTGGGAAAAAAACTGGAATACAATGTGTTGGCGCTTTGGCCAAGCCGTGAGGTGGCGCTCAAAATCAAGAATTCAAGAGTATTCTCTTTCGATGAGAACTGCATCCTAATTATGCAATACACGATCAATCTGAATCATTTTGAAAGAGATTGCTAATCCATTGTTTCGTAAGTTCGAAATAAAAATCTACTGAACAACGTAAATAACGCAATGAATGCTGTTAAACTGTCAAATGAAACTGGTTAGTCTTAATCAATTACTGAAAACGTGTTACGTAATTAAATAGCTGAACATTGGTACCGATTCCCTTGTTCACAAACTAAACTAAATTTAAGTTCAGTACATCTTTTTCTTTCTATTTAATTAATCACGTCTAAACTTGCGTGGAGTAGTGACAGGCGCTGATTAATTTGACAGAAACTAAAATTTATCTTCTGTCCTTTTCTTAATGAAATGGAAAGAAAAAGATGCACTGAACTTAAATTTAGTTTAGTTTGTGAACAAGGGAATCGGCACCAGTGGCTTGACTGCTTCATTGGGCTAGTGGTCGCAAGCGTAACTGAGCGTTGGGCAGAGGATTTTTTTAAATGAACTTTTTAGGCGGCGATTCGATAATTGAACGAGAATTGAGAGTGAAATTTCAAGGAGGCGTCACGTTTAGGCACATTTCGTTACATGAGAGAGAAGAAAGATATAACTCTCTGTCTCTCACACTAAATCTCTTTTTCATCATGAATTTCTTGGTTGGCTGTAGCCATCCAGACTTCAGCAGTAAATATTCATCTCAACTACGGAACCCTTTACTGTGCGTGGTCCGACACGTACTTGGCCAGTTTTTCTTTGATTTAAAGATGGTTGAGGACAAAACCAAAAAGTAGTAAAGAAGTGTCTCACTTGAGTAGGCCAGTCAGCGCCCTCTCTCTGTCAGTCATCAGTTGGAAGGTTTTCATAACTCGATTGCCCACCAGGAACTTGAGGATACTTTTACCTTTCTTGCCTGGTTCTATTCCTATCAGCTTTATCATTTGCAATTGACTGAAAAACGACGATTTTTATTATCATAGTGTAATATTAGATTGATAATGAATTTCAATCCTCCCTCTCACCGAGAGGAGGCCTGTGTCCCAGCAGTGGGAAAATTATGGGCTGGTTGAATGAATTTAAATACTCAATCTTTTTAATGTAACTTATGAATTGATTGTTACTAGTGATGTGCTGGATATCCGTGATTCGCGGATATCCGCGGATCTCCGAGGGAGAAAAAAGATGTGTATCCTGTATCTGTATACATTTCATTACGTATACGTAATGAAATGTATTAACATAAAAGATTCGTTCAAGATCCGCCAAAAAGTAACGGATACAGATCTTTTTCTCCCTCGGATATCCGCAGATATCCGCGGATACGGATATCCGGCACATCACTAATTCATTATCATCATCATCATTTCAGCCGAAAGACGTCCACTGCTGAACATAGGCCTCCCCCAAGCACCTCCACTTCGACCGATTCTGTGCTTTCCGCATCCAGCGGATTCCTGCGGCCTTCACTAATTGTTACATTATTTACCAACATAAGAATTATTCAAATAAATTAATTTCTTAACATAATAATGCAGTACCTAGTGGTTGCAAGCACTACTTACTCGAGTCATTTATCGAGATTCAAACGCAAGCGATTTAATCTCGATAAAAGGCACGAGATCGAGATTGCATTCCCTAGTGATGAGTACCTAATCGTCATGTAAATAAAAACTTAAATGATGAAGTACATTTATTGTTATACCATCACTTCTATGGAGTTTGACCAATAAATTGAAAAAGGCCTTGTATATTAAAAGTTACCTTAGATTGCTGACGTGGGTACCGCAACACATGTTCTCGTCAATAGTACCAATACATATGATTCTGATCGTTTCCATGCAGTCTTTGGGCAGCCCTCTTGTATGTGCCTGAGAAACGACAGATAACGAATAAATACATTGAGATGAGAGTTTCATTAGTGCCCAGTTGATGACAAGAGACTCGCCCCCCTATTACATGGTACTTAAGAGTGAGGCCTTATTAGTGCGTTGCTTTGCGTTGCGTCGTCGCAGGGTTAACGCTGCGTCGTTTCGCCTCGGCCTCGAATCTTGCGGGCAGCGGGGCGGCGATGGCGGGGCGGCGCGGGAGCGGCAGGATCTAATGCGTAAAATCAAATGGACCGGCCTTCGAAAACAGCGGCGCGGGGGCGGGAAACGAGCGGTGCACTCCAATCAAGCGGTTGCCGCCCGCGCGTCTGCATTGCAGGGTTGTGCAATTTATTTTTGTGACGTGTTGAAATGTCCTCGGACGTGCTAGAGCTAATTATTTCAGCAATTTTTGAATAAAAACAAATATCTCGACGACACAACCACGAACACAACACTACGCCGCTATAGTGCCGCGCGATCTGCCCGCTGGTTTCGAGAATGGGTCTGCGTTGTCCACCCGGCTCCCGCGCCGCCGCCGACGCGTCCGCCCCGCTGCCCGCAAGATTTGAGGCAGAAGCCCTACATTATATTTTTTGTGACATGCCACATTATGCGTTGTGTCGTCACACGAAACGTTTCAACGGATCGACGAAGGAAAGACGAAGCAGGGGGCAGCGCATCACCCTGATGCGCTGCGCTGTCGGAGCTCCAGTGCGAGGACGGACTGCGTACCACTGCTAGAGGGGCAAACTAGAAGTTGCATAGTCGCGTCGTGCAGCCCTCTTGCAACGTCGTGCGTCGTCGCAACGCACTAATGAGGCCTCACTCTATACATAACTGTGGGTGTACTATAGATAGCTACACCTCTGCCCTAACCCTTCGGGGAATACGGGCGTGATGTTATTTTTAGAACAGTGTTTGACAACTTCAGGGGCAGTACTGGCCCAGTGTCAGAGAGAGATGGAGCTATATGGAACGAATAGTACTATCCCTTTTCTCAATGGTACAATGATAGCTTTAACACGTCATAGGTGCCGATTCCCTTGTTCACAAACTAAACAAAATTTAAGTTCAGTGCATCTTTTTCTTTCTATTTCATTAAGAAAAGGACAGAAGATAATTTTTAGTCCTGTCAAATTAATCAGCGCCTGTCAGTCTCCATACAAATTTAGGCCGCATTCTGAG
Source organism: Agrochola lychnidis (assembly GCA_963680765.1). Lineage (NCBI taxonomy): Eukaryota > Metazoa > Arthropoda > Insecta > Lepidoptera > Noctuidae > Agrochola > Agrochola lychnidis. Next base: position 3,079,566 of record OY796866.1, on the reverse strand, counting down.
GCCGCATTCCGACTTACGCCAAAAGTGATAATATCGCGAATCCGACCAAAGTCCAAAGTCACAATTATTACTCAATATCCCTTATATTTTGTGACTATTCAATTTGGTTGGATTCGCGATATAATCACTATTAGCGTAAGTCGGAATGCGCCCTGAGTTACGCTAATAGTGATATTATCGCGAATCCGACCAAAGTCCAAAGTCACAATTATAACTCAATAATCCTTATATTTTGTGACTATTAAATTTGGTCGGATTCGCGATATAATCACTTTTATAGTAACTCGGAATGCGGCCTTAGACGTGATTAAAAACTTGCCAAATAAAATTACCTCAATTTACGTCAAGCGCTGATTAATTTGACAGGACTAAACTAAAATTTATCTTCTGTCCTTTTCTTAATGAAATAGAAAGAATAAGATGCACTGAACTTAAATTTAGTTTAGTTTGTGAACAAGGGAATCGGCACCATAGTATGGCATTTCTTCTCAGGTATCAGTATCACCCAGCTAGGAAATGTTGGTGCCATGTAGTTTTAAAATATTGACTAAAAAGTTGATAAGTAAAAGTGTCTTAAAAGATCTACTTACACTTACAGAAATAAACAAAAGTAATCTCAATGAAAAAATTATGGGGTCTTCAAGCTTAAGTGCACTCGTACCATCATTCACTTTACATCAGGCGAGATGGATGGTAACGAGACAAAAACTCAAGAAAACGAAAAACAAAATAAAATACTACACCTCATCCAAATCAGGATCAGTAACTTTACAAAACTTCACATTGACTGGTACTGCTTCCTTGATCAATTCGTTGCATCTTTTTTCCGTGGCACTTATTACTTCATTGCTTACTTTAACGGTGTCCAACTCTATGTAACTCTCATCAGAGCCTAGCCACCAGCTGGTAGTTGGTAGATTATGCTCTTTCTCTAATATTGCAGACAGTAAATGCTGGCCTGAAAACATATTCATAGAAAAATAAATAAAGCTTCCAATATTTTAACATTACCTCACCGCTGCCCCCCTTTTTGGGGGATAGTTCACCGATGTTTAGACATGGGAGGAGCAAATTTTCCTGGTCTGTGTCAGTGTTCATACTTTCTCTGTATGAGAAAAGATTTTTGCCTGCAGTGGGACAAAAATAGGCAAGTATTACTAGTTACCTGAATGCTGCTGCATATGGTCAAATCTTCTGTCCCAGTCAATCTCCTGTTCAACAACGGTACCCAATGCAATGGGATCTTTAGTAAAATGCAGTGCCTCATCACCTTTGCGAAGGACTTGTACTACTTCTGTCTTGTTCAACCAACCAATGTCATGGGGCTATGAGAATAAAATATAAAATGTATGTATATTTTAAAAATATTTCATATTTTAGAAAAATAAAGCACTGGCTCTTGAAGTAAGTGAAACAATGAGTCACATAAAATAAATGAGATAAAATATAGTGGGTTAAATAAAGACTCAACACATAATATAATATGGCACTAACAAAAATCGGCCTAGATTGACAAGAGTCAGTATACAAAAAAAGCAGCAGATGGAGTAATTTTTCACTCACTTGGAGAGTTTGCTGTACGGTGTTTCAGTGCGAAGATAAACAAAATAAATAAATTAATTATACAGAGTGTTTGGCAGAACGTTGAACATACGAAAATAGTGGATAGGTGGGGTCATCTGCTACTTACTCAGCCCTAACTTATTTGGCCCTGGCGCCCTGGTTTTTTTTTTAATGCAGGTTGAAATTAGGATTTAAGTATTTTTTACATCTTTCTGTTATAAGAATCTGCCAATATTAAAGATTTAAAAAAAAAATGCCTGTTTTACCCATTTTTTAAATAAAAATTACACTTTAAAGTTAAGAAAGTTGTGAAACTAGAAGAAAGCAAAAAAAAAATTTTTTAATATCCAGCACCCTAATTGCGTAACTTATTTTCGTAAACGATTATAAAAAATTTGTTTCATTTTGACAGTTCAACAACATTCATTGCGTTATTGACGTTGTTGAGCAGATTTTTTTTTCCAACTTATAAAGCAATGGATTAGCAATCTGTTTCAAATCGAAACAGATTGTGATTGTTTTGTATTACGCAATTAGAGACCAGGGCGCCAGGGCCAAATAAATTAGGGCTGAGTAAGTAGCAGATGACCCCACCTATCCACCATTTTCGTATGTTCAACATTCTGCCAAACACCCTGTATATCAGTAGCTGTAATACCTCTTAAAATAGCTTTGTTCTAATATAGCAGTAAAAATTTTAAGATACCTACTTGACCACCGCCTGCGGGAAATAGTATTGTGTTCTCCAAAGTGACTTGGTATCCTTGAAATGGTAAAGTCTTTCCATACTCAACCACTGGCTCCGTTGTTGGTTCACATTTTAAAACTACTGATGAGTACTGAAAAAAATTTAAAAGTAAGAATGGAAAAAGTCCTTGTTGCATCGACACCAAATAAATTGGGATTAGGCCAGGGGAATATTGATGATGATGAGTACTGAAAACAGTAGGAGTAAACTTAGATGCTATATCTGGCTAAATGTAGGTGTACTATAGATGCACCTACATTTTAGCCAAATCCTTTGGGGAATACAGGTATCTTGTTATGTTATGAATTTATGATGCTAAAATAAGACGTTTTAATACTGAGAGGCTCACGTTTGCACACTATCTCACCTGAAGCAAAGAAGCGGTTTGTGATGACGGACGCTTGCCTTTCTAAGGGTTGTACTTGTATAGCTCTTTCGTTCAAAGTACTAAACATAAATAAATAGTACGCAGGCGTTTGTAGACAAAATGGTATGACTATTGTGGGCTGATGGCCTGACGTACCTACCTTTTTTAAGAAACTATCTTCCTGACACTTGAAAACCATAGTTATTTACTCCCTTGCACTGAATGATGAAATATTTGGTAATTAGTTCGCCGCCTTATAGGTTATATTTATTCATAAAGGAAGCACAATTACGTTTTGCCTTGGAAATGAAATGATTATTCCTAAGAGCTTTTTACTATTTTTAGCTAATATCCAAGATAAAAATAAAACCGGTATTAATTAACAAAAAGCCTAGCACAGCTGACTTGACTGACAGCCAGTGTTTCCACTTACGTTTTTGGGTTTTCCCCAGTTTCATAATGAATAATCGCCATAATTCCCTAAAAAAAAAACTTAATTATTAATAACAAATCATTCCACATAGTATACATATAAAACATTCATTAATTGACGAGATTACAAAAACATTCATTTAAATCGAGAGAGACGAAACAGATCAACTCTAGGTAAAATACGACTTAGTTCCGATGTAGTCTTAAGCCACGGTAATAGTACAATTAACATGGTAATCTAAAATTGACGAATTACATTCATTACGATTTTGGGGGAATCCCCAATCGGTGGTGCCATATAATAATTAATACATTGGGTTCTGCCCAGTGTTACCAGATGAAGAAATTGAAAATGCGGTAATGTTGCTCCAAAAACGCAGATTGTCAACAAAAGATGCGGAATTTCTTGTTTAAACATTTACATCGATTTTTTTCGCTCAATTCATACGCTTGATTAAAAGGACCTACTGTACCACACCGTACTTACAAACGATATTTTCGATGAATCAATCACTTTAAAGTGCCTGCAACACGGTCGCCAACCGCGTCCCGACGGAGGTGACCTTGTTGGTTTACAACCGTGTTGATGGTGGTTTACAACCAAATTTCAAACAGCTCTACCGGTCGACAACCAGGGTCACCTCTGTTGGGGACGCAGTTGGCAACCATGTAGCAGGCACTTAACCGCCACTATGAGTGAGAAAAAAGGGTTGTTTCAATTTATTCATTCTATTTTGTGTTCAATTTCAGCGGCCAACCACCTTTGCACAAATAGTCAATACTTTCATTGCGACGTTTGCAACAAACCCTCCACTTTTTAAGGAAATCAAGTCTTTTGTCAGGTCTTTAAAAAAATTCATTTGGTAACTAGGGTTGCCAGATCGGAAGACCAAAATATCTGGACAAAACTTGAAAATGTCGGGATTTTGGGATTGCTGTCGGGATTTATTTTTTAATAGTCTACAAAAAGACTTAACATTGTTGACACATAACTAATTTAAGTACCTACACTCAATTTTTTGTTTGCCACATGTATTTGGCATTGGACTTTACTGAATCCACTTATTTGGATCCTATAGGAGTACCTATTCAGATTTTTTTTTAAATTAAAACAATATACTTCATAGTTCAATCTAAATAATAACCCAGCTTTTATTAAATCAAAGGCCATTCGATTTCTCTCTTTAATATATAAAGTATTTAGCAAATTAAACACCCTTTTACAATAAGCATTGCTTACAGGAATTAACAACACAAATGATTAAAAAAAAAATAAGTAGTTGATGTCGTTATGATTGCATTTTTTTTTAAATATATGCCCAAATGTCATTCGACATATCCTTGTCTTTTGGAAGATGTTGATATATTTCTCGGAGACTACAGTAACAGTAATCTGTTTATGAGGCATCTTGGTCAATATCGTTTAAACTATTAAGTACGTCGGATAATATGGATAGCTCTTCCCTCGTAAATAAATTTGCACCTTCTTTAGATAATACAACGAGTTTTTTATATAAAAAGTTCTCAGAAAAATCATAGCATTCTTGCAAGTATTGAATAGCTCTGAATAGTCAGTTTTAAAAACAGTTCAGCTTCGACGCAAAAAAGGGTTTTCTCACTATCGAAAACATTCCATAATAAGGTTCTATTTCTATTACCTACCAAAAAATTTGTCATCATAATTATTCATCATTATCATTTTGGATAGAACTTTCCGAGAAGCTGTTTTTCTGGAAATATTGAGTTTTGTCGGGAGTCTGGAGATCATTTAAAATGTCGGGAGAATCCAGACGAATCCCGACCATCTGGCAACCCTATTGGTAACCCTAGCTGTACCCCAATTGCGTAACACAAGGATTCATTTTTAATTAATCCAATTAATCCATTGCTTCATAACCTTGAAAAATTCGTATGCTCGACGACAATGACATAACGTAATGAGTGTTGTCGAATTGTCAAAATGAAATGCATCTCAATTCGTATAGGTAGTGGGTTACGCTGTTACGCAATTACCCCGCAGCAGCGCTAGGTAGGAGTCCGTAGGACCGTTATTGATTAAAAATCTTCATCACCTGACGGCAATTTTACAAGTCAACAATAGGCTACGTAACGGAGGACCTTAAGGATCATGAAGATGTCGAACGCGAGCGCCGGGCTCTTGCTGTGAGAAGCAATATGCTGGTTCGCAGGTTTGCTTGTTGTAGTAAGGAGGTTAAGATAACGTTGTTTAAGGCTTACTGCCAGACCTTCTACACGAGCGGCCTGTGGGCCCGCTACACGCGGAAAACAATGGACGCCCTGAGGGTCCAATATAATAACAGCTTCAGAATGCTTTTGGGACTGCCGCGCTTTTGCAGTGCCTCTGGCATGTTCGCGCAGGCGCGTGTTCACGATTTCCACGCAATGGTGAGAAGAAAAACGGCGTCGCTGCTAGAGAGAACGCGGTCAAGTCCTAACAGCATTCTGAAGATGTTAGTGGACAAATTTGACTCGCCGATAATGAATCACTTCATGCAGGTGTTGGTTAGGCAGGAGTGATTCATTACATTCGGTGAATGTATGTAAATATTGTTTGTACTTAGTTATAATTGTAACACACTAACATAGTTTTTAAGTTTTCTTTTTGTATCTAACTAACTAACATATGGATCATTGTTGTCTAAGCCAATAAATAAATTTATATATATTTATTATTATTTATTTATCCCACTTTATGCTGACAAGTTCTGTAACAAATCTAACTTAGAGAGATAATTCTGTAAATACATTCTGCTACAGTCGCGAATTATATTTTAATCAAGATACAACCTGACATTGGTGCCGATTCCCTTGTTCACAAACTAAACTAAATTTAAGTTCAGTGCATCTTTTTCTTTCTTTTTCATTAAGAAAAGGACAGAAGATAAATTTTAGTTTAGTCCTGTCAAATTAATCATCGCCTGTCACTCTCCATACAAGTTTAGACGTGATTAAAAACTTGCCGACTAAAATTACGTCAATTTACGTCAAGCGCTGATTAATTTGACAGGATAAACTAAAATGTATCTTCTGTCCTTTTCTTAATGAAATAGAAAGAAAAAGATGCATTGAACTTAAATTTAGTTTAGTTTGTCAACAAGAGAATTGGCACCACTGACATGCAAATTGCAAAAAAACGTAAGAAAATTTGAATTTCGAGGGTACAACTGCGGATTGATTTTCGAGACGGGATTTTCAAACGAAGCGAAATGCGAAACTATGGCTATTATATGGACGTTTTGGACGTTCAGCGACTGAGCCTGCTGAACGTCCAAATGTCCATTTCTCAGAATGTCTCTAAATTACCACTTCGCAAAATGTGTCTTTCGTAAAATATGCATTTCTCAGAGATTTGGAGGAAAATAAAACTGCATTTTGCAATTTTTAAAAAGCTTCTGTTTGAGCCAGGAATGGAGCCTGATGTTTTTTCACTAAAACATCATCTTATTTTATTGCACTAACCTTTTTTTTTACGATTTTGACATGATCTCATATGCACTAAGAGAAAACTATTAGTCTTATGATTTTCAGCCGTTATGTATGAAACAACTTGTTCAAACTAACGCCACCAGTGCCGGTTTTAGCCATAGACTAATATATACAGTGTGATTCTTTATAATGTGCACTTAACGAAATGACCTATGCTTAATTTTATCGACGGATTTTTTATTAAAAAAAAACCTCTTTGGACTCTTACTGATACATTTTACAATTATCGTAATATTGATAAAAAAAAACAGATTTTTGCTAAAAAAACAGTTTTTAGAGGGTAGTTTATTTTCACAATTTTCGGACGTCTAATTACTTCCAATAATTATGGAGTTTGTTTCATCGCGATAGATAATTTAGTTTAAAAGTTAAGTATACCGTTTTGTTACAATTTTTTTTTAATTCCATTAAAAGTATTAAAAAAAAATTTTTGATGACTATTTTCAATATTTTTTCTATCGTTAAAATTAAGCAAAGTTGTAGGATGGAAGAATTAGGTGGCCTGACAGAAATAAACACCCTTTTGAATATTTTAATCAACTTTTATTTAAATGAAATTTTCACCTTTTTAACCGTCTTTTCTTTTTTTTTCCGTCATATCCTTCTTCTTTTTTTTGCGTTCGGAAACTTAAATCATATACAGTTTAGAAATTAAAAAATCGACTAAACCTTAACCCACATAGATTCCCTCATTTCGATATGTGCACATTATAAAGAATCACACTGTATAAATGAGGTTTATAGCCGGGTCTCCTGCGCATGTTTTTTCGAAACATTACACAAAAAAGCTTACACATAAAAAATATTTTCATATAAAGCATAGACAAATGTGTATGACCACGCCTCTTTGTTGCGATGTTTTTGTGTAAAAACACGCGCAGGAGACCTGGCTTTAGCAATACCGGCGCCCCGGGCGAGATTTTTGTGGCGCCCCTCACTACTCTTGGAGAGTAGAGGGGCGAAAATGTTAGCTTTTGTTCTAGTTTGAGGAATGGGGAAATGCAGGATGCTAAAACGAGCGAAGCGAGCTCAAAAATGTCAGCACCCCATTCCATTTATGCAAAAAAAGTTTGAGAATTCAGACTTCAGAGAACGCAGGGTGCAAGAGAGAGCTCAAAATTTTTTAGCACCTCGCTGCGTCTTTTCTTTGGCCCATTCATTTAAAAATAGTGCCTAAACTTTATCGACTTGTACAGAAAAGTTAGAGAAAAACATAACCCTGTCTTTTCTGTCCCGCGGTCGGGTAAAAAAAGCGTTAAATAACAGAAAAGATTGAGAAATAAAAGTCCGGTGGTTCGCGTTGGGCGCCCCGTCATGTCTGGCGCCTTGGGCGGGTGCCCATGCGCGCCCTACCTTAAACGCTGCCGGTACTGAGTGAGGAGATATAAAGGAGCGCCCGCGGCACCTCTTCATATCCGGCGCCCTGGTGGCTTACCACAAGCTCATAAAGCAGTATTATTTTAATATTACTTCAGTGTGGGAAAGAGATGAAACTCTACAGGACGTATAGCTCCATCTCTTTCTCCCACTGAAGTAATATTAAAATAATATTACTTTTGAACTGGTGGTAGGCCTCCTGGGCGGTCGCCCAACCGCGCCCTACCCTAATGCCGCTACTGAACGCCACCGTACTATTAAACTATAAAAAAAATTATGTAGGTAATTGATGCAGATTTACATACTGTTGTAGATAGGTACCATAATTATAGGGATTGAAATAAAAACTGCCTTTCATTATATCTTCATTTATTTTTTATTATTTAAATAATTCTTGATTGCCTGATCTAATACAGATACAGCGAAGTCAACGTCATGTTTGTTGATGCACATCGGCGGTTTTATTCTCATTACCTGTAAAAATAAATTACTTTTAGTATAGGAATTAAAATAATTGTTAAGTTATGTAGGTAGGTACCTATAGCCGTATGGCTTAGCTTAGCCAAATAGCAGACTTCGAAGCATTCCTTACTCACAGAGCGGTTTCCTTTATGCCATAAAGGAAAATTTTTATTTCGCGCTTAGCACATCCCATAAAGTTTATGGGATGAGGTAAGCGCGAAATTTTTGCAATTTGCAGGTTTGGGTCAGATTGGATGTTGATCAAAATCTGATTTGCGATCGAATCAAATATGTATTAACAGGATTAATGGTGCCGATTCTCTTGTACACCGAACTAAACTAACTAAACTATCACTAAAATTCCTTACTTTTGACTATGAAAATCTCAAAGCTATTCTGCAAAATAAATTCTCTAAATTCAAAAATAATTTTGACACATCTAAATCGAATTTGACAATCGCGACTCCACACGTGATACCTAACCATGTGATCTTTTTAGAGCCGGAGGCGCGCAAGGGGGGGCAGCCTCGACGTGTTTTATATGGATTTTTCACTTTTTGTAAGGAAAATAAGAAAAAATATTACCTACATGTAGAGTGTTAGGGGTTTAAGGATTTTATAAAGGGTGTCGAAATTTTCATTATTTTTACGATTGGACACACCGTTTTCGAGATACAAGCAAAAGAAAAAAAAAATGTAGTACTGTTTTTTCATCTGAAGTCGAGGTGTTGGTGTGAATTTTAGTTCATGACAACCAATTTTATTCCACATGTTTTTAGTCGCGATTAAAAATAGTCATATTTAGTTAGAAAATCTAAATTTTAGGTTAAAAACATCAAATTCAGAATAGCAAAATTGCCATTTACACTAAACTAATATCTCAGTGCCAACTCAGTGCTGTCAAACTAAAATTTAGTTAAGTTGTGTTGCTTTAGTCTATTTCAGAATGGGAAATCGTCGTTTGACAGGAATAAACTAAATTTTAGTGATTTTTAGTTTAGTTTAGAGGCATTTGTGACAAGAGAATCGGCACCATTATCAATAAACTCTCCAAGTTAGAATTGTCCTCAAATGTCGTTACTGATGAGATAGTCAATTTGAATTTAGAAAATTCTATTGATGATTTTAATGTTTATAATTCTTTATTATGATTATAATTATTAATTGTTTAATTATTAATGTTTAATTATTTTTTACAGTTGCAAATCATATTTTGATCAACATACAACCTGACACAAATTGCAAATAGTTAGAATTTCGCAGGCTACCCTGAGGCTTTCGCCTTAACTTACATTGTTCCATCGTCCCCCGCGTCCAATAAGTACTCCCATGTCCTTCATATCCTCGTGGATAAGGTTCACGTCGGTCACATTCAAGGGTTCCTTGGTTCCCGGCACGACGAACTCGAAGCCCAGCATCAGGCCCTTCCCACGCACATCACCGATCACAGGGTGTATTTTTTGCAACTGCATTAGTTGTTCTATAAAGTATTTGCCAGTAACTTTGCAATTATTTTGCAATTCTTCCTCTTGTATCACCTGGAACATAGTAATTATTTTTGTTAGGACATAAGATTGGTGGATGCCGATTCGCATCATCTCTGCCTAGCCTTTTTCAACTATGTTGGGGTCGGCTACCATTCTAACCGTAGGTCAATTGAGTACCAGTGCTTTACATGAACCGACTGCCGATCTGACGTTCGTTCCAGCAACTGTGTCAACCGGTCTTACCAAGGGGCTGCTCGATGCCCCTTCGTATCAGACTTTCGGGCTTCTGACTGCCCGTAACGACTGTCAAAGATCTACGAAATGACAGCCGGAACTTAGAGTGCTTTCCGAGGCACGGAGGGGTTTTGGTAGGGTAATGCATGGTCAGCTATCCACGGACCGATCTTGGTAAGCGTTGCTTAACCTTGAAAATCGACCTGTGTAGCCGCGATAGCTGATTGGTCTATCGACTGCATGGAGTGGCTAATGATTACGTTTAGCGTGACCATGATTCATGATAAGATAGCGTACCTACAAACCGATATAGATTTTCACTACAAAAGGAAATAATTATAGGTATTGGTTGTACTTGTATGTACTTATCTAGGTAGATAGTCTACCCACTCTGTTATCTTTTCATAGGTACGTAATGAAGTGGTGCCATCATGTGGATTAATTGTTGTCTTGCAGAGGTTATAGATAACAATACAAATCGTTTTCTGAGTTATTTATATAAATTAACAAGAATCACACAAAATAACATGTTTTTCCGATCTATCTACTTAATTGCGTAGAATGAAGATACTAAATGTTGGTGCAAAAATAATCATTAAACTCTACTATTATTCCCATATTTATGCAGTGCCGGTTTTAGCAATACCGGCGCCCCGGGTGAGATTTCTGTGGCGTCCCTCACTACTCTTGGAGAGTAGAGGGGCGAAAATTTTAGCTTTTGTTCTAGTTTGAGGAATAGGAATATGCAGGATGCTAAAGCGAGCGAAGCGAGTTCAAAAATGTCAGCACCCCGCCACGGAAAACTTAGGATTTCTTTTATGCAGAAAAGTTTGAGAATTCAGACTTCAGAGAACGCAGGGTGCAAGAGCGAGCTCAAATTTTTTTAGCACCTCGCTGTATCTTTTCTTTGGCCCATTCATATAAAAATAGTACCTAAACTTTTTCGACTTGTACAGAAAAGTTAGAGAAAACATTACTCTGTCTTTGCTGACCCGCAGTCGGGTAAAAAAAGAATTAAATAACAGAAAAAATAGAAAAATAAAAGGCCGGTGGTTCGCGTTGGGCGCCCCTTCATGTCTGGCGCCTTGGGCGGGTGCCCATACGCGCCCTGCCCTAACGCCGATACTGAGTGAGGGGATATAAAAGGGCGCCCTTTCATAGCTGGCGCCCTGGGCGGTCGCCCAACCACGCCCTACCCTAACGCCGCTACTGTATGTATGTATCCAAACTAGTATATTGTTGTAAAAAAGGTACGACATTACGCAGTTCTTTTCTGAACCAATTCGTATTTCAAACGGAGATTCCAACATTGACTGCCTCGCCTCATGTATAGTTGTCATAATCATAAGCGCAATTGCTGGTTCACGGATCGATGCTTTCGCTAAACTGTCGATTTGCCTTTAGAAGTCGATAACAATAAAAATTCTATTGTATCTCGTCAGTGACAATTAAGCCCGCTCCACATTCTCTGCAAAACTACACGAGACTTGCCGAATACGAGAGTGTAGAGGGAATATTCGTCTATATTATTGTTGTTCTCTCTTCTTGTTCTTCTCGACAAATTTTCTCGTCGAGGCGTCCCGCCGGGAATGTGGAGCGGGCTTTAAGCTCTTTAAATGCTGATAGGTATGTACCATATTTATGCTGACATGCTATGGTGATATGCTATGAACATATGCGTTAAAATAACATAGAAGGTTGATAAACTTACGTCCAAAACAGCTTTACCAACTGCTCCAGCCATAGGGTTGCCGCCAAAAGTGTTGAAGTACGTCGATCCAGCGTGCGCGGCGGCTATCTCCTTTGTAGTCACAACAGCAGCCATTGGAAATCCATTGCCTATGCCTTTGGCCATTGTGACAATGTCGGGAACCACCTCGTGGTTTTCGAAACCCCAGAACTTGTCACCTGTACGTCCGAAGCCGGTTTGAACCTTAAAACGACAAAAAAAAAATTACCAATCATTTAAAAAAGATTGAATACTATAGGAAATAAACAATATAATAAGCCTATAATGTTCCCACTGCTGGGACCCAGGTCCCAGCAGTGGGAACAGGAGCAGGAGGCCTGGGCCTCCTCTCTGTTAGAGACATCGACCTCGCGCTGGTTCAGTGTGGGTTGATGAATGCCACACATAATTTTAAATTGGTTCTTGGACATTGGCTTTCTCACAATGTTTTCCGCAGATTTAGAGCTGCAAAAATATAGGAAATATTAATCCTTAACTCACTTCATCAGCCACGTATAAGCCGCCATATTTCTTGACGAGCTGGTGGGCTTTCTTCAGGTACCCTTTGGGGAACTGTAAGGTGCCGTTGACTCCTTGTATTGACTCCGCGAACAAAGCGGCCAGACGCCCCTTGGGGATCGAGTTTTCTAGAAGCTAAACACGAGAACATACTAACAAATTAACAACTTGATATGTAATGATGAAAAGTATCATCATCATCATCGAGTCTCAAAAAGTTAGCGATTTTGTGTAGATAAGTATTAAGCTTTCTATCCTCTTTTGTATTGAATTTACCTCGTTAAGTTGGTTAACATATTTGTCTGATGTCACGCAGTCGCCGGGACAGGCACATGCCCCGGCCACCTGAGACAGTGAGTCTCGACACCCACCCCAAATGCCTCTGTAAGGGTCTGGTAACATGGTCTGAAAATATAAAGAGAAAGCGATTGAAGATGTGTGATAATTCTGACTTCTCTTACACGGGCATTTAAAAAAAAAGAGACAGTGGAAGAAGAAGAACTAGTGGAGCAATCTAAGTGAATCTAGTGTCGCTGTTCCTTATCGCTTAATGTAGTGAGGCAGTCATCTGTAGCGTTATTCTGTAACCATCTCTCCGTGTTATCTTAGGTGAAGTGAGCGTGGTGTCAGCTGTCAGTTGCTAAGGATTGACACTATTGGCAACTCACTTCACCTAAGTTATCACGGTGAGATTTTAACAGAATAGCACTAGTAGCAACAATTGCTATATACTGGCAACGCGCAGCAAATTTCTTGATGTTGTCGTGACTCATATTTGATCCATATTGCCCGGAATTTAGCTAGTTGCTCAATTCTGGGCAATATGTTCGCTCTCGGACGGTACGGGGACTACCGAGAGCTCCTGCGCTTACACACACATTTATAACGTGATTGTTCACATGGTTACCACAAGTAAAGCACGCGTCGCTTCGTGCGATAAAAATACTGCACCTCTGTAAGCGCACTTTGACATAGAGGAGACACATCTTCGAAGAATAGGCACAAGCAGAACCAAATTAACCTCATGGCCCTGCGGGCAATAGGTTAGGCTAGGAATACACGTCAGATTTTTTCATCAGATGGTCGGATCCTATAGTCTGATCCGGTTATCGGAACTCGGAAGGCGTTGGAACCATTATTTAGTTTGAGCATTCAACACACGTCCGATCCTATACTTAGTCGTATAGTTTGGATTGTTCTGACAGCCGGATCAGACTATCTGATGAAAAAATCAGACACGTAATTTTTGAAAAAAGACAATAAATTTGGGGAGTGGAGGTTGCTACGTCACAAGTATAAAATCTACATGACTCGTGACGGCATGGAACATTTTAACTCAATGTATCGCCGTAATGTTTAGATTACCTAAAAAAATAAAAAATACGTATCAAATATTTTTTTTTTAATAATTTAACTGACGGACAAAAATATAATTTTGTATTCATCATCCCTATTCCCATCTGGTAAGTATTACTATGGGTTTACTTATTTGAAAATTTTCAGTAGCAGCCCGGAGTCTGGATTTGTGCCCGGTTGATGGCAAAAGACTCATACTAACTAGCCAAATGTGAGTGTACTATCGAAGAAACGCTTAGCTAAGCAGTTAAAAAAAAATCCCATGCACATGACCCGTTTTTTTCGTAGGTAAGCGTTACTATATCGGATGAGCGCTGCAAGCAGAAATAGTCCTTACGGTGTATAGATATGCGTTTCTTCGATAGTACACACGGCTACACATCAAGCCATAGATATAAGAAAGAAGCATCAAGCTATACATTTCCAGCTTATGCTGATCTCGCATTGTATAGGATTTCCAGTTTATGCTGATCTCGCATTGTATAGGATTTCCAGTTTATGCTGATCTCGCATTGTATAGGATTTCCAGTTTATGCTGATCTCGCATTGTATAGGATTTCCAGTTTATGCTGATCTCGCATTGTATAGGGTTTCCGTACAATGCGAGGTTATATTGGAAATGTATAGCTTGATGTATATAGCCTTGTGTACCTACCTACTACACTCGTGTAATTCTGTAACTTACGTGATAGAATCCAGGCGGTACAGGTAATTTCATTCTGTACGATTGGGTGGCCGTAAGCCCCATCAGGCCGGAGGAGTACCCATGGTAGCTGCTCTGAAGCGACACCACGTCTAAGTTACCGGTGTAGGCCTTCGCCAGTAGGGTAGCAAGGTCATTCGCTTCGGACCCACTGTTCACGAGATAAACCACCTGGAATTATGAAAATATTATGTAGGTATGTATTTACAATGAGGATCGGTGATATTACCTTGTCTTTTTCATCATCATCATCATCAGCCTATAAATGTTCCCACTGCTGGGACACAGGCCTCCTCTCTGAGAGAGGGAGTGGGCCGTAATCCACCTCGCGGGCCCAGTGCGGGTTGGTAGATGTCACATGTCTTCGAATTTTCGGTTCTAGGACATGCCGGTTTCCTCACGATGTTTTCCTTCACCGTTTTGAGAGCAGTGGTGATGAAATAATTTACACAAAGTAAAGCGCCTGTCTGGGTTCGAACCTACGAGGTACAACTCGTAAGTCGAGGCCGTTACCACTGGGCCACCACTGCTGCCTTGTCTTTTTAACACGCTTTTATTAGGTCAACCTGTATGTAACTAACTATGTAATGGAATCTAAGGTAACTAATTTAACCATCTTCCAAGGGTCGTAGCGTAATGAAAATTGGCAGCTGTATGTAGTTCTGATGACAATACAATAATATGGTACTGTCGAACTGATCTGATGATGGAGCCGGAAGATATGAACTTCATTATGGAAAATCGTATCATAGCTGTTTTGGATTTCTTAGAAAAGTCTTGTAATGAACTTTGACCACGATTAGATTTCAAGGTCTTATGATGAAGCCGGAAGATAGGCACTGGCATTCCATGATGAAGGCCACGTAATGGACTTTGAACACGATCAGGTTTCAAGGTTATACGTGCATTTATAAAAGCGTGTTTTTCTAGTGTTTTTTAAACTATTTATTTATTTTCTTCAAGGATCTCTAGTCACTATGGGGTAGTACACACGGCTATATATCAAGCTATACATTTCCAGTATAAGCTGACCTCGTATTGTACGGAAATCCTATACAATGCAGGATTGGCATCAAATAAAAAAAAAAACTCAAATCTCAAATTTTTTATTGCGTACTATAATGTATATAGTTGGTAGGGAAATAATTATATAAACTGGAAATGTATAGTTTGATGTGTAGCCCTGTGTACCTACCTACATTAATTCCATTCCATTCTAGCTAGCCCTCCAACGGCTCTCAACTATTTAATGATTTAATATATTATTCAACTTATTACAATATTTTTTGGCCATAAAGAATCAGCATCGCCATACAACGTGGCAATGCTGCCAGCCTTTTGGGCACTTCTCCTGTTGACAGCGATGCGGACGAATTTTTTGATGCCCATTCTTTCCCCTCCTTTTTTATATACTTGTACATATATTATTATTTTAAGTCTGTTAACGTACCTATTTATCAAGTAAATATTATCTTGTTTAAAAATAAAAGTTAATTTTATACAATTAGTTGGATACCTATTTTAAATAAAAAAATAAGTCGTATATTCTGTAAACATAGCAACTGCTCACTTATTTGCTAGGCGCCTGATAAAAGTGATAGGTAAGTAGGTACCTATTCATAATTATTTATAACCTAACAATTAAATGACGTATAGTACTTAAGTACCTAACTGTAGTAGGTAGATATGTGGGTACCTATGTTTTGTATGCATCTTGATAAATAATTATCACGAAATAACATTTCATTGTTTGAATCCGTTCTTATCTCTTTCATGATAATATGGCCTTTGATGCGTAATATAATAATGTCAATATTATTATAATAATTATGATTATTATCGCAATTTGTGACCTTGTGGTGGCATATGTGGCGCTTGTGCAAGTTCAAGATCCGTTTGTTTAATTTAAATCGAAAGAAAAAACTACGCTTTTCTTATTTACACGTTATCGTGGAAGTCGACGTCTACGAGATTTCCACGAAAATTTTTTTTTTTTGCCACGAAAAAATAACGTGGACGAGCACGTTATAACGTTATCGTGGACGAAAATGTAAAAGCGTCTTCATATTAGTCCATTCATTTTACCTCCCTGTGTTATCATGAATGATGCCGTGACGTCCACTATAATATCGTCACCAGCCCCGAATCCAGGGGAGGGGCAAGCCGGGGCCCGTGCTGGGCGCCAACTTCAGGGGGCGACAAATTCAAGCGTAGCAGACAAGTGCACCACCCAGCACACAGCAAATTTGCAATAAATGACATGCCCAGCAGATTTATAATTTTTCAATTTTTTACAACTGTATTGGCGCCCCTGTTGAATTGGCGCATTATCGATCGCTGCTGCCAAAATTTTCATTTTGAGAAATTTTTAATTTAGCGGGGGCTAACTTAGCGCATCCCCATAAAAGATTGGCCCCGGCAGACGGCAGTTTTTGCCCCGCCTCAAAAAAAATCTAGATCCGGGGCTGATCGTCACGTTAGAAAATATAAAAGCGCACAATAATTACGTTTGAACCAGACGTACTTGAAGGAATGAAAAGAGATCGGAAGAACTGACTGCCCCGGCCGCTCCCTTTCACGGAGAGGATGCCTGTGTCCCAGCATTGCAAACATTGCTCCCCCTCACGGAGAGGAAGTATGTGTTCCAGCAGTGAAAACATTGCTCCCTCTAACAGAGAGGAAGCCTGTGTCCTACCTGTGAGAACATTGCTCCCTCTCGAGAGGAAGTATGTGTTCCAGCAGTGAAAACATTGCTCCCCTAACAGAGAGGAAGCCTGTGTCTCACCTGTGAGAACATTGCTCCCTCTCGAGAGAAAGTATGTGTCCCAGCAGTGGGAACATTGCTCCCTCTGACAGAGAGAAAGTATGTGTCCCACCAGTGGGAACATTGCTCCCTCTCACGGAGAGGAGGTATGTGTCTCAGCAGTGGGAACATTACTCCCTCTGACAGAGAGAAAGTATGTGTCCCACGGTCCCACCAGTGGGAACATTGCTCCCTCTCTCAGAGAGTAAGCGTGTGTCCCAGCAGTGGGACCATTAACAATCAACTGATTATGTACCTTAAGATCTCCAGGAAGCTTCGATACCAGTTGCTCGATATACTCATAAATCTTCGGGTGGCGATAAATATTCGTGCAATGCCATAAAGTGTTTATTTGATCTTGTAAAGCGCCAACAACCTTGCTGAAAATAGAAATCAAGTAAAGAAACGAGTAGTAAATATGGTGATGATATCTGGGGGCACAACCAGTGGTGCCGATTCTCTTGTGCACAAACTAAATTAAATTTAAGTTCAGTGCATCTTTTTCTTTCTATTTCATTAAGAAAAGGACAGAAGATAAATTTTAGTTTAGTCCTGTCAAATTAATCAGCGCCTGTCACTCTCCATACAAGTTTAGACGTGATTAAAAACTTGCCGACTAAAATTACGTCAATTTACGTCAAGCGCTGATTAATTTGACAGGACTAAACTAAAATTTATCTTCTGTCCTTTTCTTAATGAAATAGAAAGAAAAAGATGCACTGAACTTGAATTTAGTTTAGTTTGTGCACAAGAGAATCGGCACCAGTGGCGGACTAAGTCAAACGGGGGCCCGTCAGAAGTTTTTTAGGAAATTTAGAAAAAAATTGCGTAGAAACAAACGTAGGGTTATAGGTAGTGACAGATTAACCCTTAATCAAATTAAGCAATTGCCTAGGGCATCACGTCTGGGGGGCATCAGAAGAAGCACAAAAAAAATCCGTCCTCAGAGCATCACGTCTCACTCTCACGTCACCAAAAATCACACCAAAAAAGTTTCTAGGACTAATTTGAAAATTCGCGCGTTTTAAATTGACATAGAGTCCGACCTATTTTTTTTGGGTGGGAAATTATCAATTAACTTCTCCCGCTCTGGGCGGAGCGGGAGGGCGTGTCAGACTCTTACTGACTAAAACCCACCCGTGTTCCTTCGGTTGCCCTGTTGCCGGGGGCCACGATGTCCCTATCGGTTTTCTTCGAACCCCCGACAGGCATTGGCCCTAGCGGACCCCGTCAATTCTGCTGACATCTCTTTGAGGCGCGCGTGGAACCTGCCAGGGGTTCGAAGAAAACCGATCGGGAAATCGTGGCCTCCGGCAACAGGGCAACCGAAGGAACACGCGACGGCGCGCGTGGAACACAACGCGCCATCGACCTGGGTCTGAGTCATAACCCCGCTCCCGCTTGCCCACTCGCTGCCCGCTAGTGCATTCGGCAATTCGAATGCACCGGAATGATCGCACAGTCAATCACAAACCAACCCTTCCCCGCGGGCCCCCCGCCTGGCGCCCCCGCAAATATGTACTTAAAATAAGTTCCAGACCCAGTGATTCGGCTCGCACAAGTTTACATCAAACTCACGCACAATCTTGTATAAAATAATACATGATGATAAAATTGAATCAGCTTTCCCTAATGTGGAAACAGCCCTGCGTATATTTTTACCGCTTATGATTACAAATTGCTCAGCGGAACCACAGATAATATAATACTACGTAGGAACGTTCTTTTTCAAAATTGAAAATATTAATTAATTAAAAAAGGACAAAAATGATACAAGAAAGGCTTAATAATTTATCGATATTATATATATAGAGTCCGATAAGTTAAAAACGTTAGACGTTAATACTGTCTTGCGTGAATTCAATGCCCGGAAAAGCCGCAAGGCGCATTTCAATAAATAAATAAATTATGCTTTGGTTTTTATTGTTGTCGCACCTACTCCACTTCTAAGGTTTACATCTCATCATCTTATTTTACAAAAAAAAAATATTTTTAGGCGATAAAGGTTTAAAGACCGAATCTAGTTGACATACGGATAGGGGGGCCCACAGGTGTGGATTGCTTAGGGCATCAAGTAGTCTTAATCCGTCACTGGTTATAGGTAGTGATGCAACGAATACTACTTTTACGAATACGAATACGAATATCAAACCTACTATTCGGCGAATACGAATACGAATATCTCGCCATGGTAATAAAAGACTAATAGTCTAGTACTACATAGACGCAGCTATTACTAACGTTCGTCTAAGTTACTTAGGACTTACTATCCTACCTTTTGTTCATACAAAAGAAATACAGACCATATAACTACTTATTTGGTAATTTATCGAAGTGTTTCCATATGTCACTTTGATCTCGTTTACGAGAAGACATTTTCTATTCAACTTCAACTCCTTTCACTTCGCAGCAACCTCAGAAAATAAATAAAACAATACTCTCTTGCTTGACTTGTGCTTTCGACTGACAAATGAAATGAAAGGAATGAATGAATCAATCAGTCCATGGTTCGTAATGATAGGAAAACTCCCGGGCCGCGGCACTGTATAAACTATGGCCGGGGAGTCCCCCGTCGCGTCGTCGTTGCGGTTAAGGCCCTTGCACACGTCGTATTTTTACGTGCCGACGACGCGCGTTTTCCAAGTCTGCCAGTAATTAGATTTGCGTACAAACATATTAATTTTTAAATATTCGTATTAGTATTCGTATTAGTATTCGCCGAATACGAATATTCGGTAAATGTCTACTATTCGGCGAATACGAATATTCGTATTCGTATTCGTTGCATCACTAGTTATAGGTACTTATATTTATTTGTCATATTATATACCTATAAGGGGCCTTCAATTACAATCTGCCTTTTCCTTACTGAGCAGTCCGGCAATGGGCACAGCTACAAAAATTCAGGGTCAGACCTACTGGTTTGGCCCTAGTTCGGTTGTTTTATTTTCTTTTTTACCGGAAATCGTCGACCTAAGTAGCTGTCCTTAAAATACCATCAAGTTTACACCATACAAAGTGAAAGGGCGCTTCAAGTTCCTTCTTTGTAGTCAAGTGAACCCGTTACTATGCAACAAAATATTTAAATAAGTATCTATTTAATTCTTTCCATTCACCTCATGTGATTTTAATTTTATTTAAATATGTCCAAAGTTATGTTAATTTTAGATTACCATTCAAATAAACTGTTGAATAAAAGCTATACCTACATAAAAATTGTAAATGCTCAGAAGCCTAAAAGGAGCTCTGTTTGAGGTAATAGCCAGACTCCTTGTACAAAATGCGATAAGTATACGATAGCCTATCATTGAACCTATTACGTAACTTTCACAGTTTATTTCAACAAATAAATGTAATTAATTTAAATATTGTTTACAACTGTATGTACAATAAAGCCTTGTTTACTATGGTAAACAATGAGAAAAAATGTGTTTATCAACAGGCCAACACGGCACCTAAGTTGAAAAACAGTAAACTTTTAAAAATAATGTTATGGTAATGGTAATGTGCTATTACGATAGTTTTAACTTTATTGCATATTCGATATTTAGAGGTCGATTATAGATAGTGCAATCCACGAAGACGCGCCCCAGTCCGCTCCGCGCCGTACTAGAGTTCAGCTCTGTACAGTAATCGCGGAGTGGGGCGCGTTTTCGTGGAGTGCAGTCTATAGCTATACACTCTGTAAATTCTTTTTATTCATTTCCTACGGTTATTTCAGAAGTTACGAGATTTTAAGATGTATTGTAATGAATTTAAAAAATCACTTTTCTTTTGGTATTTGAACAATTTATTCCGCTATGTATAGTTAATAAGATATTCACAAAAAACAGTTTTTTATTTTTCCTGTAAAATTTGATTTTTACGATTACGATTTTATTCGCCGGGGCCAGCGAATTATACTTATTGACACGAAAATAAAAAAGCGTGTGTGTGTGTGTCAGCTCCGACGCACGAGCACGACTGGAGTTTACTACTTATTACGAAATTGTCTTTGAATATGCAATAAGCAAAGAGGGTAGTAAACGCAACTCTTTAAATAAACAAAAGCACTACCACGCACCCTAACTACTCCCGCTCTGGGCGGAGCGGGAGGGCGTGTCAGACTCTTACTGACTAAAACCCACCCGTGTTCCTTCAATTGCCCTGTTGCCGGGGGGCCATGATTTCCCTATCGGTTTTCTTCGCACCCCCGCCCCGGTACCTCCACTTCCCACTTCATCTTTGCTTTTATGCTAAGATTTTTACAGAATAGATCGGCTGGCCAGGTGACGATGACTGTTGTCGATGTCGGTAAACAAACATTTTTGACGTTATAAACCATCACCACCTTCACCTCGTTGTTGCCTTTGTTGGCCTTGTGTTGTATCATAGTGGTTTCACTAGTACCAACTAAAGCCTCCGGTTCAGTATTTTTTTACTATACTTACGGGTGACAATGTCCAACAGAGACTGTGACAATGCCTCCGAAGAGGTCCAAGTACCGCTTGCCTTCGTGGTCGTAGAGCCACTGCATGCGACCCTGGTGAAGCAACAGGGGTCGCTGGTAAATGTTGTGCACCGTGGGAGGGAAGTGCTGACTCTTCACTTGCTCCGTTTTTTGGTACGATGGACCCTGAAACATTGGCAATGGTAAGGTGTACACACGGCTACACGTTAAGCTATATATTTCCAGTATAAGCTGACCTAGCATTGTACGGAAATCCTATACAATGCGAGATCAGCATGAACTGGAAATGTATAGCTTGATGTGTGGCCGTGTGTACTAGGTACTATCGAAGAAACGCATATCTATACACCGTAAGGACTATTTCTGCCTGCAGCGCTCGGCCACTATAGAAACCGGCCGTTAAACAGATGTGGTCGTCGTGTTCACAGGATTTTGTTTTCAAACTGCTTAGCTAAGCGTTTCTTTGATAGTACCACATAAAATCCATAGTCATAATCATGTCAGCCGAAAGACGTCCACTGATGGACATAGGCCTCCCCCAAGCATAGCCACTTTGGCGGTTCAAACTCATAATACATACACCAAATAAAATTTAAATTAAATTCAAATAAAATTTCACAATATTGTTGCAGAATCGACTAGAACAGTACCCTAATTACGTAATGCACGATCAATCACAATTTGTTTCGATTTGAAACATATTGCTGGGGGCCTACCACCAGCCTATAAACAGTATTATTTTAATATTACTTCAGTGGGAGAACGAGATGGAGCTATATGACCTGTAGAGCTTCATCTCTTTCCCACACGGATCCCTGATCCATTGCTTCATTGGTTGGAAAAAAATCTGCTCAACCACGTAAATAACGCAATGAATATTGTCAAAAAGAAACAAATTTGTCATGATTATTTACGAAAATAAAGTTACACAATTATAGTACAGGAGCAACTTTACCACAGACTTCAGTTAAGATAGATAGATCAAAGTAAAAAAAAAAAATTTTTCACATTAATTATTAATCTTGGTTGCTAGTCTACCAAAACGGACCGCAACAGACATATTATTTTTAATTGGACTCGCCAAAACTATTTAGTGATGCTTGAATTAAAATGAAATGTCAATACAATCAAAATAAACGAACAGGAATAGGTAAAAATTATAAACGTACTAGGTACCGGTCTATGAAATTAATTCACTGTTCAAGTTATACTGTGACTGCGGTTGATTACAACGAGAAAAGGCAAAACGTTATTTTTTTGAAAGAATAAGGGCCCGTTTCGTAGTCTCTTTATAGGCAATATCCACCAGATAATGCCTATCTGGTATTGCTATTTACCAGATTAGTTAACGAAAACTTATCCGGAGGTGGTGAGCAGGCACGATATGATAAAAAACTTTTACAAAAAAAAAACAATCGACTTCCAAAAAAAAACACAAATAACTTTCATTTCGGAAGTCGGTGTCTTTGGTTTTGAATTTTCGTTATTAGCCACCGACTTCCGAAATGAAAGTTATTTTTCACTTTGTAGTGTTTTTTTTTGGAAGTCGGTTGTTTTTTTTTTGTAAAAAGTTTTTTATCATATCGTGCCTGCCAAAAAAAAATACAGTTGAATTGAGAACCTCCTAATGGAGCTACCTAGTGGATAGTTTCTTCATAAAAAGACTAAATAAAAATAACTCACAGTATATTTTTTCGGTGTAAAATCATATTTTGGGATTGCAGGCACTGCAGCCGTTGCATATCGCCTAATCAACGTATTGGAGCTAAGTTTTACAACTGAAATCAGAACATTTTACACAAAACACAGATTTTATCATTATAGTTTGTCGTCTAATGATTATTTTAATTCGATATGATTATTATTATACCTTTATCAGCCATAGTATTCGCGGTACGACGGCAAAAGTGATACTGATTTCGTTGTGTTGACCGCTGCTCCCTGTGGAATAAATCTGCACCAACAATTATAGTAAAGCTCAGTTTACATAGAGGGCTAATCGGAGAGAATATTATATACATTTTGAACTCTCTTTTGGGTACATTACCATTTGACAGCGATGTGAAAGAATTTTTCGACGCTATATTTTAGTTTATTACAGTTTTATTTTATTAATTAATTATTTATAAATTGTTATTTTAATTTGAATAAAAAAAATAAACTACAACAAAAAAAAAAACAAAAAAAATTTACGACATAAAAAAATTGCCAATTAAAACAAACAAAACCAAAGCCAGCGACTTCCGAAACTGATATTATTTTTCACTTCGTCGTCGGTTTTTTTTCAAAAAAAAATTCCGATGTGTAAACTTATTTAGGCGCGTTGAGCATTTTTGAGATGGGAAAAAACAATTGAACTCGCGACACTGTGACCGACACCAGTACCCTAATTGCGTAACTTATTTTCGTAAACAATTTTGACAGTTCAACAACATTCATTGCGTTATTTACGTTGTTGAGCAGATTTTCTTTTCCAACTTAAGTAGTAATGGATTAGCAATCTGTTTCAAATCGAAACAGATTGTGATTGTGTTGTATTACGCAATTAGGGTACAGCTTTTGACCATTAAAAAGACATCAACGCGCGATACATTTTCTTTGGGATTAATGACATTCCAAACATTGAGACATGACTACGACATGATTGACATTTCCCTTTTTTTACCGACTTAAAAAAATAAAAATATTTCTTGCACAATAAAATTTGTTCAAGTTATCACTTCTGTCGGCACTCCCGGAGTGCCACTGTTTTTTTTTTGTAAAAGTTTTGTATACCGAAATTCATAAAATACAATTTAGCAGTCGTTCCGGTTTTGAGTAGATTGATGGAATTTAAGTGCCACTGAGTGGCGTCCAAGGACTGGAAGACGAAGTGTCGGTCGTCCGGCGGCGAGATGGGCGGACGAAATTATTACCATCGCAGGTACAACCTGGATGACCAGCCTCATCCAGGTTGTACCCGCGATGCGCGTGGAGCGTGGGGATTGGCACAAGGAAACGACGTTCGACGTTTTGACGTTCAAAAGTGCCTTTTTGTGGCTAATTGAAATAAATTATTTGACTTTGAAAGAGAAGCCTACGCCCAGTAGTGGGTGAAATCGTGCTGTGGAAGCCTGTGGATGATGATGATGAAGTGCCACTTAATTGCACCTTTTGTGATTTCAATTGAGAATTGAGATCCTCATCTTTGCAATTCCTAAAACTGGCATTATTTATCTATAAGGCATATACGACTTTCGTATTGTTTGCCTTTTCAGGATTTGCCACACTGTTCCTGACTGATGTTCAAAGGTGTACTTAATGCCAAAGGCCTTTTTTACAGAGAAAAACAATCCAAGGTGCAGTTTCAAGAATTGTGCTTCATTGTTTGCCTAACCGTTTTCCAGTTATTTTGGTGTCCACTTCCAGTCTAACCAGCACGAGTAGCATGAACACCGTAGAAACGGGTTATGTCGACGGAAGAATAGACAAAATGACAGTTTAACAATCACAATCTGTCATTTTGTCTATTCTTCCGTCGACAAAACCCGTTTCTACGGTGGTCATGCTACGCGTGCTGATGCAGGTAGGTAGAGGTATTATTATTTTACATGCAGCGTCTACAAGACTGGTTGTTGTAAGACTATCAGAATTAATTCCGACTACCCAACCGCGGTAAAGAGTGTCAAAAATCTAAGTATCTGGTCACTGGCATCGACTCCAAAGAGCCTTTTTCTTTTTTTTTTTTTTTTTTTTTTTTTTTTTTTTTTTTTTTTTTTTTTTTTTTTTTTTTTGGGTGGGAAATCATCAAATGACTTCTCCCGCTCTGGGCGGAGCGGGAGGGCGTGTCAGACTCTTACTGACTAAAACCCACCCGTGTTCCTTCAGTTGCCATGTTGCCAGGGGGCCACGATTTCCCTATCGGTTTTCTTCGAACCCCCGGCAGGCATTGGCCCTAGCGGACCCCGTCAATTCTGCTGACATCTCTTTGAGGCGCGCGTGGAACACAACGCGCCGTCGTCCTTATCGGACGGCGAGCTACCCATTGCTCACCGTCCGCAAGCCCGCGCCTACGGTGGCCGGAAATCCTCTCGTGACTCCCGACGCCCAGGGCGTCTCCTGCTGCGGACTCCAAAGAGCCTGGGGGTGCCAGAGCCCCCCAATGATATTATCAGCAGGGGTGAACCGCCCCAATATTTTAGTGTTAAAATCATAATATTTTATTTCACATAAACTTTATTGTGATATTATGCAAGCCTACGTTCCGACTAGGTTTTTGGAATGATTTAGAACCTAGCTAGGTAGTTTTTTTTTTATTCGAACTAGATATACGATTTTTTTATGACGTCACTATTTGGATAGGGAGGTATATTGAAATCAACATCATCATCATTCATCTCAGCTGCATGCAATTGCCTTTCATTCATCCTTTTTTGTTGCCCTACATTCTGATGCATACAAGACAGCAGTTCTACCCAAACATTGTTTTATAAATCTTCTCCTTATGTTTAAAGGGAATGGGGGAGCCGCAGGTTGTTCCCGTGATCTGCCGCCATTTCAACCATCCCGTGTTAATGATGTGCTTAACAGTCCGATGTATCTACTTACTTCGCCATCGCTATGTCGTACCGAAAGTCGTACCGAAGGCGAATCGTACCGAAAGTCGGAGCAGACAATCAGAAAAAAGAAATGTAGAAATCGCAGAACATAATATTCCTTTTTGGTTCTGCTGATTTTCAAGCCAACATTCTCCAGCTTCTGTTGCCATCTCTCAAATCTGCTCTGGATCTCAGGTCTAACAAGAACAATGTCGTCGGCAAACAGCATGCAGCAGGATGCCTCTTCCTGTATATCTTCCATAATTATCGAGAAGATGTAAGGAAGGACTTAAAGCCGACCCTTGGTGCAACCCTACAGCTACAGTGAACTCGTTGGTGTTGCCAGCTGCCGATCGGACGTAGGTACGAGATTGACTGTACATAGCGCGAATTAATTCCCGGGTATCTAAATCTTGCGGGCTTGCGGACGGTGAGCAATGGGTAGCTCGCCGTCCGATAAGGACCAAGCCCGGGTCGACGGCGCGTTGTGTTCCACGCGCCCCTCAAAGAGATGTCAGTAGAATTGACGGGGTCCGCTAGGGCCAATGCCTGCCGGGGGTTCGAAGAAAACCGATAGGGAAATCGTGGCCCCCGGTAACAGGGCAACCGAAGGAACACGGGTGGGTTTTAGTCAGTAAGAGTCTGACGCGCCCTCCCGCTCCGCCCAGAGCGGGAGAAGTTATTTGATAATTTCCCACCCAAAAAAAAAAAAACCGGCCAAGTGCGTGTCGGACCACGCACAATGAAGGGTTCCGTAGTTGTGATGAATTTATCCCAAAAACAAACTTAACTTTGTAATTGAAAAATATGTTCTCCCATACGGAATGTATGGGAAAACATGTTTTTGCAACTGCAAAGTTAAGTTGGTCGATTATTACTCGTTAACTTGTAAAGCTAACTTAGCTGTGATAGTTTTCCTTTTAATTTCGTTATATAAACTACTGTTGTGATTTTTTTCACACACCCAAAACCAACCATTTAGCCGGCAGGGGGGGGGGGACACTTGACTCTAACAAAAATTAGCACTTTAAAGCTTAGTATTTCGCAAACGGATCCCTGAATCCAAAAATGGTTTTCACAAACTCACAATGTTTTTGAAGGACCTTTCCAATGATACCCCTCACTATGGGTTAAAAAAATAAAAAATAAACATCACCACTTTACGTGTATGAGAGGTACCCAAAAAAAAAAATGTTTTTCATAATTTTGTTTTACCACTTTGTCGGCGTAATTAATATGTATACCTATGCCAAATTACAGCTTTCTAGTACTAAGGGTCTCGGAGCTAGACCGCGGACAGACAGACAGACAGACAGACAGATAGACAGACAGACAGACAGACAGACGGACATGACGAAACTATAAGGGTTCCTTGTTTACTACGGAACCCTAATAAATCTTTCATGGCGCATCACAACACATCCCGAGTTAATGAACATCATTTGTGTAAGTCTTACCTACTTCTCACACAATTGTCGGAGTGCAAAAGTGGCGTCCATTGTACGTATACCTATTAAAATAAATAAATATATTATTCAGCAGTGACTTCCATATGGACCGACCCAACGGTCAATCACACTTGCATTTGATTGCCCTTGACACTTCATTTAAACAACTACTTGAGAACTCTTCAGAATGTTTGTGAATTGTTTGCTACAACGATATTGATGTGAAGGTACCTACGCAGTTATCTAGAAAAGGTTAAAAAAATTAATATAAACATTCGAATTGATAACCTCCTCCTTTCAGAAGTCGGTTAAAAATAGGTTAGTAACTCAGTATGGCCACACTATCTTGTTAGAGATATCAAAAAAATGTTTTATCAAAATTATATTTCTGCCAGGGTCGTCAGTTGGAGGAAGTTTGATTGTGAAAATGATAACTAACGCTAAATCAGTCACGTGTGGGAATTACCAACACGTTTCAAATCTGTTTTTACTTTACTACAAAAATTATACAGACTGGATGGATTATAATCTTAAACTGGTTCGAGGCGCCCATCAAAACTTTTTAGTTTACTCACCTTCTTTTTACCTGACTGCGGCGAAGCCAAAAAAGGAGGGTTATTGCTACATCGTCAAACCAGCTACCAGAGATGGATAAATTCAAATATGGAAGCATAGTATGATTCATTCAGTGATTAAAATTGGCAGACAGGTAATGAATGGGGGTTGCATCGTCACAACTTTATCTCTCTATTTAGGGAGGCTCCTAAGCAGAAGAGGTTTTCTCACTTTCACAATTCTCACATCTAGCAAATGATATAGAAATAAAAAAGTGGCCAAGTGCGAGTCATAGTCGCACACGAAAGGTTCCGTTTCGTACAATTATTTTATTTTTATTATTTGTTGTTAGGCCGTATTCTTGGTGGCAGCGGGCAGTGGGGCGGCGCGCGGCGCTGGTGCCGCTCTGCCACAAGTTACATGTTTTGTGGCTGCCGCGGCTGCAGCGGCGCGTTCAAATGCATAGTTTTATAATCTGTGGTTGTATTTCTATGTGAACCTCGATGGCAGCGGCGCGGGGAGCGAGGACAGTTTCATATAAAACTACATATGTATTTTTTCTAAAGTTCAACAATGTCATGTGTCTACCTATATTCAAAAGATACAGCCCACAGCCACAAATTAATAAAATAAGTAATTGATAAGTGATTACTGGTTAAGAACGCGGCGACGCATGAATTGTCCATACAAACGTAATACCTAAATCATTTGCTATTTTGGCATGTTTCCACCATATTATGTTGTTATTCGGATTTAGACAGTGTTTATCTAGGCTCCTACATCTTTTTTTATTCCAAAAAACTTTTCTAAAATGAAGTTTAAACGAATTTAATTTAGCACATTTTTACAGCGTAAATGATATGTTTTCATATTGTTTTTTCTGTAGGTATTATAAACAACCCAACCCGGGAATCGAAAACAGGGACCTCATGCTCAGCAGTAGCACTTCACTCGCTCAGCGGCTCACTAGACCAACAATGCAGTATATTGGTAATAAAAGTGATGAATAAAATTGAAAAATTAATAACAGTTTTAAAATTGAAGAACTTAGTTAGAATCCTATTAAAGTATTAAACATCGATCAAACTGACAGCTGGAAACCTCACTTCCAAAATTATAATATTTCAACCAGTACTTATCAGAGACCTGCAAAGGAGAGTGGCAAACAAATGTATGGGGTCGGGCCCACCCTTCAATAGTAACATTTGTTATACCGTTGGACAGGGCGTTTTAAGCGGAACATTAGTTACTAATAAACTATGGTCAAATGTTAGTGCTTTCGGAGATCCGACGACGTCTTAAAGTCGTCTCAGTCTAATATATGGATATTTATGGATATTTGTATTGTCATTAATTTTAATAAATTTAAAGAATGATTTTAATTAGTTTAAAGATCAATATTTATTTTACAATTTTTTTTTATGAAACTTATTAATTAATTTTACAATTTAATTTTATGTATCTATTTCAATTTCTATGTAGTTATTTATTTTTGGTTATTGCCACAGCAGTAATAATAATTATTATTATTGTGGCATGTATTTTTAATTAAGTACTAACTACAAGTTCCTATGTAATGTTCTTGAAAATATATAACAAACTACCCGAATTAATACAAAAGAAGACAAAATAAATAATACATATTTAATTAAAAACAATACTAAAACAGTGAGCAGTGGTGGCCCAGTGGTAACGGCCGCGACTTACGAGTTGTCGGTCGTAAGTTCGAACCCAGGCAGGCACTTTACTTTGTGTAAATTATTTCATCACCACTGCTCTCAAAACGGTGAAGGAAAACATCGTGAGGAAACCGGCATGTCCTAGAATCGAAAATTCGAAGACATGTGACATCTACCAACCCGCACTGGGCCCGCGTGGTGGATTACGGCCCACTCCCTCTCACAGAGAGGAGGTCTGTGTCCCAGCAGTGGGAACATTATAGGCTGATGATGATGAATACTAAAACAATTTTAATAAGAAAATGCTATTAAAGTTTATACGAATATTTATAAACGACAAAATATAAGTGCTAACATATCTATTAAGTATTAGTAGTACAGTAAATGTATAATTACGTACATATAAAAAAAAAACCGTGTGGCACTCGGGGACTGCCGCGGTAAAGCTATTGCATAGCATTTGTAACCTCCATACTTCCTATTTATCAACGCTACACTTGGGATGATGACGGTCCGTCATTACATGATGGTAGGCGGAGTGGGGGGTGTTAGGTTTTATTTTCGTTACGGAATTTCTAGATTCGGTCGCCGCGCTCAAAGCCCGCGATAAAAGCTATGCAATAGCTTAAAAACCCGAATATAAATTAATAACATTAGATTTAGTTCCAAAGGCTGATAAGCTAAATTTTTCAAAACTTCCTCTGTCCTACCATTTTGCTGTGCCCGACAGGCTTCATAATGACCACAAATATAATTTTGAGTTACCACTTATGTAGGTAAACATTGTGGAATACAAATAAGTAAAGTATGTATTGAGTATTGACACAATTCATAAACTTGATAATCATAGGGATCGTAATTGCTGACCCGACAGACATTTTCGTGTCCAATTTTCAATAATTCATACAAAATTCCCATAGAAAATGCTGTTCTTTTCAAATTTTCAAATTTTTCATGCCGTAAGAACCCGATTCGGACGGTTACGAACATTTTATACCAAAAAAAAAATTGGTCCAGCCATTCTGAAGTCATGCGCTTATGTTGGTAAGCGCATGACTTCAGAATGGCTGTTTCATGAAAATCATTTAATTTTTATTATACAGTGTGATTCTTCATAATGTGCACATATCGAAATTAGGGAATCTATGCTAGTGATGCAACGAATACGAATACGAATATTCGTATTCGGCGAATACTAATACGAATACTAATACGAATATTTAAAAATTAATATGTTTGTACGCAAATCTAATTACTGGCAGACTTGGAAAACGCGCGTCGTCGGCACGTAAAAATACGACGTGTGCAAGGGCCTTAACCGCAACGACGACGCGACGGGGGACTCCCCGGCCATAGTTTATACAGTGCCGCGGCCCGGGAGTTTTCCTATCATTACGAACCATGGACTGATTGATTCATTCATTCCTTTCATTTCATTTGTCAGTCGAAAGCACAAGTCAAGCAAGAGAGTATTGTTTTATTTATTTTCTGAGGTTGCTGCGAAGTGAAAGGAGTTGAAGTTGAATAGAAAATGTCTTCTCGTAAACGAGATCAAAGTGACATATGGAAACACTTCGATAATTTACCAAATAAGTAGTTATATGGTCTGTATTTCTTTTGTATGAACAAAAGGTAGGATAGTAAGTCCTAAGTAACTTAGACGAACGTTAGTAATAGCTGCGTCTATGTAGTACTAGACTATTAGTCTTTTATTACCATGGCGAGATATTCGTATTCGTATTCGCTGAATAGTAGGTTTGATATTCGTATTCGTAAAAGTAGTATTCGTTGCATCACTAATCTATGCTTAATTTTATCGACGGAAAGAATATTAAAACAATTTTTTTTTAGTATTTTGCAAAAAAAAATCTTCTCTTTGGCATCTTATTTATAAATTTTACAATAATTGTAAAAATATTTATGAAAAAAATACAGATTTTTGCTAAAAAACATGTTTATTTTAAATTGAGGGTAGTTTTTTTCTCAATTTTCATTTTATGTGGACGCCTAATTACTTCCAATCATTATGGAGTTTGTTTCATCGCGATAGATGATTTAGTTTAAAAGTTATACAGTTTTGTTATTTTTTTTTTATTCCATAAAAAGTATTAAAAAAAGTGTGGTACTCGGGGACTGCCGCGGTAAAGCTATTGCATAGCATTTGTAACCTCCATACTTCCTATTTGTCAACGCTACACTTGGGATGATGACGGATGATGACATAAAACAAAAAACCGGCCAAGTGCGTGTCGGACCACGCACAATGAAGGGTTCCGTAGTTGGGATGAATTTATCCCAAAAACAAACTTAACTTTGTAGTTGAAAAATATGTTCTCCTATGGGAGAACATATTTTTCAACTACAAAGTTAACCTGTAAAGCCTACTTAGCTGTAATAGTTTTCCTTTTAATTTCGTTATATAAACTACTGTTGTGATTTTTTTCACACACCCAAAACCAACCATTTAGCCGGCAGGGGGGGGACACTTGACTCTAACAAAAATTAGCACTTTAAAGCTTAATATTTCGCAAATGAATCCCTGAATCCAAAAATGGTTTTCACAAACTCACAATATTTTTGAAGGACCTTTCCAATGATACCCCTCACCATGGGGTAAAAAAATAAACATCACCACTTTACGTGTATGAGAGGTACCCTAAAAAAAATGTTTTTCATAATTTTGTTTTACCACTTTGTCGGCGTAATTAATATGTATACCTATGCCAAATTACAGCTTTCTAGTACTAAGGGTCTCGGAGCTAGACCGCGGACAGACAGACAGACAGACGGACATGACGAAACTATAAGGGTTCCTTGTTTACTACGGAACCCTAAAAATTACGTTCCAATGACGTGTCAACGTGTCATTACATGGTAGGCGGAGTGGGGGGTGTTAGGTTTTTTTCGTTACGGAATTTCTTGATTCGGTCGCCGCGCTCAAAGCCCGCGATAAAAGCTATGCAATAGCTTAAAAAAATATTTAGATTTTTAGGGTTCTGTAGTAAACAAGGAACCCTTATAGTTTCGTCATGTCCGTCTGTCTGTCTGTCTGTCTGTCTGTCCGCGGTCTAGCTCCGAGACCCTTAGTACTAGAAAGCTGTAATTTGGCATAGATACACATATTAATTACGCCGACAAAGTGGTAAAACTAAATTATGAAAAACATTTTTTTTAGGGTACCTCTCATACACGTAAAGTGGTGATGTTTATTTTTTTACCCCATGGTGAGGGGTATCATTGGAAAGGTCCTTCAAAAATATTGTGAGTTTGTGAAAACCATTTTTGGATTCAGGGATTCATTTGCGAAATATTAAGCTTTAAAGTGCTAATTTTTGTTAGAGTCAAGTGTCCCCCCCCTGCCGGCTAAATGGTTGGTTTTGGGTGTGTGAAAAAAATCACAACAGTAGTTTATATAACGAAATTAAAAGGAAAACTATTACAGCTAAGTAGGCTTTACAGGTTAACGAGTAATAATCGACCAACTTAACTTTGCAGTTGCAAAAACATGTTTTCCCATACATTCCGTATGGGAGAACATATTTTTCAACTACAAAGTTAAGTTTGTTTTTGGGATAAATTCAACCCAACTACGGAACCCTTCATTGTGCGTGGTCCGACACGCACTTGGCTGGTTTTTTAAAATATTTTTTCAGTTTTTTAAATTAAGCATAGATTCCCTCATTTCGATATGTGCACATTATGAAGAATCACACTGTATAGATAGAATAGAAGAATTGATAAGTATGTGGTGGTATTATTTACTAAGTATTTTCCAACGTTCGCGTGGGTGGATTAGGAACAAGTTTCACATAGGATTCCCAATTCGGGGACCTTTGGAATTGTTCGTAGAGTGTCTTTTGTCCGTCATTCATGTTTTCCAGCTTTTCCTTTTCAATTGTTTCATAATCAATGTTATCTTGGATTAATTTGAAGAGGGCCTCGATTGATTCCCCGTCTTTAGCTAACATAATAGCTTTTGACAACAAACTAGCTGAGAGGTCATAAGAGTCCAAGACATCCCCTATTACCTCAAGAAATGGATCGCCGTGATTTAGCACGTTACGCAAGTTAATCGCTCTCAGTAGCTTGGCAGACTTGTTCATTAATTGTTTTAATTTACACTCAACCAATACATTGGTTATATCGGCCAGTATCATTTCTAACACAAGACGAAACTTTTTGTCGTGCTTATATCTTCGAAGATGCTGATCCGAAGGTGCGATACCTTCCACAGGTATATGCTGCGGATATTGTAAAGTGTCTTTCAACAAATTCACTCTACTGATTAAACATAATATTAACTCCTTGTGTTTCTTTTCCATTGTGTCGGCCGTGCCGGTTAGACCTTGTTTGAAGATGTCATGTAGTTTTTCTATACTACCAAAGGAGTGTTTTCTTGCTAAGTTTTTAAACGAAGAAGTATAAGGTCTACATTTGTCTTCAAGCACTGATAAGATATTAGTAATTGTAGCAATATCATTTTCAAAAATTTGAAGTTTTCGTTCCTCGGGTGCAAATAGTTCACAGTCCTTGAGGCAAAATGACAACATATTGTGTATCGCTTCCCAGTGATCTGAAAAATCTTCCTTCTTATTTTTTATTTTTATTTTGTTGTAATGTAACTGTGTATTTATTTGATTTACATTTCTACGATTCTCGTTTATAAGTTCTAGCGTTTGTCTTATATTTTGAATAAATGTGGGTAATATGCGTACAACTTGTTCACCAATAATTGTTTTAGCTGATTGAATTTTTGATAATATATCATTTATATTGCAGCATATCCAAATAACTTCTTTAAGAAGTTGAGTTGTTAAACATGTAAATGTTCTAAGTTCTTGAAATAAGGTTCCAGACTCCCAAAGCAACTCTTCCCCATGTATTTTATAAAGTCGATCAATTTCATTAAAATGTCGTGAAGCTTCATTAGGCAAATTTCTAACTCGTTCGTTTAATAGACGTAAACCCTTTTCGAGTAGCGATTTATCAAGAATAGGCTTATAAATATTAAGAACTGAACTAATCATTTGCTTAATATTTTTCAAGTCTTGCTTAATATCTTCAAATATGTGGGCCTGCTCGTTTGCGATATGAATCCTTGTGCTTAGCTTCCCGTTGCCTGTTTTTGATAAGAAATTTCTTATGTCTCGAAGATAGTTTATGGTCTCCACAGACATTGCTATCTGTAGCAATGATCTTGTAGATTTCGATATGTGATAAGATTCAGTAGTACTTTTTAACATTTCTCCGGTAACTTGTAGGACTCTTTCAATCATTAAAACATTAATGTCGTCAGTATCTTCGAGGGCCTCTATGTAATAAACAATTTTTCTTAGTGAATAATAATCACTCATATACATATTTCGTGATAGGTAGTCGTTAGGTATAACACTTTTTTTTGT
This sequence comes from Agrochola lychnidis, assembly GCA_963680765.1. Taxonomy (NCBI): domain Eukaryota; kingdom Metazoa; phylum Arthropoda; class Insecta; order Lepidoptera; family Noctuidae; genus Agrochola; species Agrochola lychnidis. The sequence continues at coordinate 3,044,168 of OY796866.1, read as the reverse complement.
TTGTTTGTGCATCTGTCCCACTTTGACTGGGTCCTCATTGATAACATGTTTTTCCAATATTGTTTTTAATTCGTTCAAATTTTTATTGAAACTTTTCCGCTCTAAGAAAAGTACTGGTCCATTATTCAACTTATGCTTATCATATGTTATTTTTAGATTATTTATAATGAAACCTTTATGAATACCTGGATGATTCTCTTCTGTCGTTATCTGTCTATCTATAGGTAAGTACAACCTCCAATCTTCACTAGTACGATATATGAAATGATAGAGTGCACATTCAATTTCTTTGTACAACGAAACCACATCTACATAAATACTAGGTTGGTCTGCTGATTGGTCAAACCGTTTTCTTAAATGTTGTCTAAGAATATATAAATTCTCCAGTATAAGCACAGCAACATTAAAGTCTAGCTTACGAAAATAAACTTCGTACTTTATATATGCTTGAACTTTCATATACTCGCTACTCTTGTCTTCGAAGGCGGCTTTTAATGTCCGCTCTTGTTCCTTATCCTCGTGCGGTAGTCTAACATTTTTCAAATCTGAATATTCATCATAAATACTCAAAACTTTTACAAGATTTTTTGCCTCCGAATTAATTTCCTGACAGAGGGTAGAATAGAGGTTTTGTTGAAACTCGTTGAACTTGATGAGAGAATGGATATTTATTAGCAACTGTTGATTTTTGACATCGCATACGACACGAGCGTCTTTAAGCAACTTCCCAAGCGTTATTAACTTATTAATGTCATGTCCAATCCAGTGTAAGTCGCCGCACCAGTGGTCGTATAACATTTCGACCACAGGAAAAGCATTCAGCGTTAGCACGTGTCTGAACACTTCCGTTCTCTGCTTTTTCACATTTGTGTCATCGAAGCTAGTGTCGGGTAGGTCCAACCTATCAATTATTTTCATGATTTTGTCTTTGTCTCCTTCGCCTATGGCATCTTTTATCTCCTTTAACACTGTTGTTAAATAAGTTTTTTCCGGATCCATTTCTTCAGGTGGTTTCTGCAAATAAATTAAAATATCATTATCAAGTTGCAAGCATATCTATCAAGTTCATATTATGGTATAGACACCAATTTCAAACAACATATAATTTTTCGTCTTTTCGAATCGATGATAAATTGATAGCTATACCTACCTTTTCTGACCTAAAAAAAAAGTTATAAAACTAAAACTCAACTAAGACAAAAAAGTCAAATAAAAAGGTATAAACAAGATATTCTTCTTGCTCCATAGGACAATTTAGAATCAAGACAAAATCAAACTGGTTGCTAATTTAATTGTATTTATTATTTTGTGTTATACATTGATTTTACATTCTGTGATTACTTCCTCACACACTGACTTATTAATTATAAAATTTTAGGAAAACCGTCTACTTTAACAATGTTTGTAAATATGTGAGCACCATGTATTATCTCATAATTAAATTATCTGTCGTTGCTTAATTTTTTATTCTTTTTACCTATTGGGGTATTTTATTCTAGATGCATCGTCTTCATATATAATTATTTAACTAATTTAGGTACCTATAAACTATTGTAAAACATTTTAAAAGAGTAACGGTGGAGTTTCTTGCCCATTCTTCTCCATACGAAAACTACTTTTTGGAAGGGGCGATTAGAATCAATTCTATTATTTTGTAAATTTTGACGTTCAAAAGTGCCATACATGGACCTATTTGAAAAAAATGATTTGACTTTGACATCACAGACAGACAAATTAAAAATCCTGAGTCACATACCTATACGTACTGTAGAGCTTCATCTCTTTCCCACATTGAAGTAATATTAAAATAATACTGCTTTATGTGCTGGTGGTAGGCCCCCAGATTACGTGTGACTCCGGATTTTTAATTTATCTATCTGTCATATCTTGTTTATCACTACATAGTATAAAACAAAGTCGCTTTTTCTGTCCCTATATCCCTATGTATGCTTAAATCTTTAAAACTACGCAACGGATTTTGATGCGGTTTTTTTAAATAGATAGAGTGATTGAAGAGGAAGGTTTATATGTATAATAACCCGGTTTATACCCGTGCGAAGCCGGGGCGGGTCGCTAGTACCTTATAAGTTGACTATTTTTTAAATGTGCTAATTAAGCCCTTTCATTTGGTACCCAACATGGCAAAATTTTTGTTTTTTTTAATTAATAACTTTGTGTCCTCTAGAGGGCGATATTTATGTGACACATAGCCTATAACCAACGGACGACCAAGACGCTTCCAACGACACATCAATTGTCAAATTATGATGAAGAGTTTAGAAGTTATGACGGAACAGATGAATATGCATACATACAATACACACCGGTCAAAATCATAACCCTCCTTTTTGCCTCGCCGTAGTCGGGGAAAATTGGTCAAGTGCGTGTCGGACCACGCACAGTGAAGGGTTCCGTAGTGGGAATGAATATTTACGCATGCCCAGTATCGATTTTATCGATCGTAAGAATAAGTTTGTATTTCATAGTATTTCTCGAAACGATGGACGAACAGAACAGACGAACGGACGGTCGGACATACGGACCATCCGAATTTCGGTCACGGTGGAAAATCTCAACGGAGATTAGCCTGGTACGTAGAAGATATTATATTAGTGCACAAGCGTGTGCGCAGACACAGGTGTACTCTCTCTTCCCTCACTCTCATAGTCCGATGGAACAGCATCTGACACGACCGGAGAGAGATCAGGCGCAGGACCAACGAAAGATGCACTAAAGTAGAATAAAAATAAGACTCACATGACCAAAGTAGTTTCCCATTGCATTCGAAGGAGGTGGGCGACACGTTGCAGCAGATCCGCTGAGTTGTTCTTGTTAGGTACTCTAAACGTGAGACTCTAAAACAATAACATTCGACATTTGGTACCTAGATGTTTTGTAACAAACTTACCTACTCACATAGCCAGTGAGATTTCCTCTCTGTCGATGCCGGAGTCGGGTTAAAATATAAAATAAGCATAATCAGCCTATAACGTTTCCACTGCTGGAACATAGGCCACCACTCTGTGAGAAGGACGCGGGCCCAGTGCGGGTTGGTGGATTAAAAAATATAAAAAAAACAGTGGCACTCCGGGAGTGCCGACAGAAGTGAAAACTTGAACAAGATCGCCTTGGTGGAAGAAAAATACTTGAATTGAACATTGGTCCGTTAGGTACCTTATCTAAATCCCGCATAAACGCGTTTACAAAAAAAAAAATACTTCCAAAACCTTTAAGTAAAAATACTTGCATAGAACATTGATCCGTAACATTATATAAATAAAGAGCAAAATCGCGTTTACAAAAATGAGGTGTCGGTAACGGTGTCGCGAGTTCAATTGTTTTTTCGCATCTCAAAAATGACCAACGCGCCTAAAGAAGGTTTCACTTCAAAAATTGTTAAAATAAAGAATAGGTATCTTTAAATAGCACAAGCTAAATTGGAGTGTACCTATGTTATTAGTTCGTCAAAAGGCTCCCCGAAACAATCAATTGCAATTGTCAAGCCACGTTCATTGCGTTTTATTTAGGTATAATTAACCGAGCAGACGAATTTTTCAACCCTATGACGCAATGGATCTCAAAATGGCAATGTTTTCGATTGCCACTTTATTTGTGTGTCACTGCTGCCCAAGCGCATCTCTTTTTGTTGACCATACCTACATCGTAGCGCGGTTAGGACATAGTATAAAGAGAGGAAGTAAGTTATCTTCATAGAAACGCACCGCGCGCGGCTTGTATGTGTGCGTGGCTTGTATCTATGCGTCGCCGCACGCACATTTAACAAAATCTCGGCTGTTTTAGAGTGCGCCAGTCGGGGCTAACGCCACAAGGTTTGCACGTCGCGGCTTTTTGGCACTGCTAAATGTATGAAAAATGAGTGATAATCGCAGGAGAAATTATTGCTGTGCGTTTGGGTGTCTAAATAATTCATCGATTCCAAAGTTGTCTCTGTTCAGATTACCTACTGAACAGAAAAGGTAAGTCGCATATAATTTTTACTTGATGATGAGATACCTTCTTATTTTTTGTTGTGTTAGTTATCTATCAGACAGACGAAGTAGGCAGGCCTACTTTCCCACTAAAATGTATTAGGTACCTACTTTTGATCTGTCAATTGATATGCCGCTAATGCTCTCTCTTGATATGCCCGATTTCTCAGTATTGTAGGAATAGTAAAGTAACTAAGTACTTACAGTTATAAAATCATAATTTCAAATATTTGACGAATTGTGAATCAATCAGCCATTTTCTAGGCACTGAATTAAAATTTAAGTAGTTAAAAGTGACAACCCTGAGACAGGCAAGTATGGTAGGCAATTATATCGCGAATTGGGCCTGAGATAGCCTACTTGAACTCTTTATACTATGGTTAGGCATTCAGTTTGAAAGTAGTCACCTACTTGTAACTTACATAAACTAATAAGTATGACTAGTTAAAATTTTTAGCTTCACAGGTAGTTCGAAGAGATGGCAATAGGCACCTACTCACTTATACACCGTGACATTTTTAGTCGTCTTACAAAAGCCGCCCACTTCATGTATCCAATGACTACTTAACCTTAATTAAATAAAAAATTATATGGTGTAACAATTTTTTAATTGCTCCTAGAGGTAGTTTATAATATGATATAATAATAAATTCATTTATTTCAGGTAAATAACACCCATTGCCAAACATAAATTATTATAACATATATACTATAATAAGTATAATAACATAATAATTATAAATATTACAAATAAAATCAAATAATGTCAAATAAAATAAAATCAAAGTAAATCACATAAAATTAAATCAAAATAAATAACGTCATTTTTACAATAAAAATCAATAATACAATAAAATAATGTCAAATAAAACAAAATCAAATGAACAAGTCCGACAATGGGCTTGTGGTTAAGTAATAACAGCCGCACGGGTCGATCGATCAGGTTAAGCTACGCTTGCCGCGGTTGGTCCGTGGATGGGTGACCATCTTTACATACCAAGACCCCTCCGTGCCTCGGAAAGCACGTTAAGCCGTTGGTCCCGGCTGTCATTTGTAGATCTTTGACAGTCGTTACGGGTAGTTAGAAGCCCAAAAAGTCTGACAACCAGTCTTACCAATGGGTATCGTGTTACCTAGTAACTAGGTTGTGGAGGTCAGATAGGCAGTCGCTCCATGTAAAATACTGGTATTCAGCTGCATCCGGTTAGACTGGAAGCCGACCCCAACATAGTTGGGAAAAGGCTGGGTAGATGATGATGAAGTCCGACAATGTCGGGTACATTGAGTGGCCCTTTGTAAGACTAAAATGTTAGGGTGTATATAATTTTTTTTTAATGAATGTTTAGTAGTCATTGGAGTTAGATACATGAAGTGGGCTGCTTTTGTAAGACGACTAAAATGTCACGGTGTATAATGATAAAGTAAGAAAAGTATTCTCTTATTCCGAGACTTACCTTTAGTCCTTGTTCAAAAAAGTTGTGTTACATTTTTAGATATTGAAAAAAGTATTTGAAATATTTATTAAATGACACACAAATAATTAATTAAACTAACAAATACGTGTAATATGTTGTTTCAGTGACTCTTCTTATCATAAAATGCGTTGTAACTTCCGCGGTTTAAAACGAGTGGTGCACTCGTTGAAACTTATCTACCATATATCTACCAAGTAGCTATACTTGAATTATATCTTGTGGCAAAGCTGGACGAGTAAGTAGGTAGGTACCTCTACCTACCTATTTCCATCTGTAAAATTCGACGAAATATTTCAACGCAGGGGGGTTCGGCAGCGGTGATCTCTCGCGTCCGGCCCGGGTTCAGGCCATGGTACGGAGCGAGAGGAAATGGCAGGCCGTCACCTCCTTCTGCGAAGCGGTAATGCTCGCGAAGCAGGAGACGGAACGCGTGAGGGAGAGGCAAAGTTCGCGCCCTCACGCCTAACTGCCGCAGGAGGAGACGCCCGGGGCGGGAATCGCGAGCCGATTTCCGGCCACCGTAGGCGCGGGCTTGCGGACGGTGAGCAATGGGTAGCTCGCCGTCCGATAAGGACCAAGCCCGGGTCGATGGCGCGTTGTGTTCCACGCGCGCCTCGCATGTCAGCAGAATTGACGGGGTCCGTTAGGGCCAATGATCGTGGCTCCCGGCAACAGGGCAACCGAAGGAACACGTGTGGGTTTTAGCCAGTAAGAGTGTGACACGTCCTCCCGCTCCGCACAGAGCGGGAGAAGTTATTAGACAATTTAAAAAAATAAAAAAGGGGTTTAGAATCATGTACTGAATCCATGGTAAACGTTTTTGCGTCGATGTCCCTGCCACCCTGTAGACAGAGTATCAGCAAATTCAATCACATCGATGTAATATTTTTTAACCTGTGTTTTGCTGGGCATAGGTCCACAGCTTTCCACTCCTGTTATATTATCACATTATTTTTCCGAATAATTCAGCTTCCTCTCTGGTCACGTGAAGAGTCGACTAATCGTTTGGCAAATCCGCCAGTGTCTCGAAAATGTAGGCGAGCACTCGGCCCTCAGCAAGGCTATGGCAGGTATTTTTGTGTTTCAACCCCAAACGGCTTGAAGATACCTAAATCGCATTATCAGCCTTATAATGTTCCCTCTGCTGGGCCATAGAGGCTTTCTGTCTGTGGGAGAGAGCGGACCATTATTCACTACGCCTGGGCCCGCGTAGGCATAAGGATGGCATTAAAAGCAAAAAAGTGGTTACAATACCAACTGTTTACTGCAGCTGCCATTTGTCATGCCACCAACGCAATAGAAGTCAAAATCGGTTGAACGGACTGTAAAAAAAAAACGGCCAAGTGCGTTTCAGACCACGCATAATGAAGGGTTCCGTATTTGGGATTAATTTATCCCAAAAACAAACTTAATTTTGTAGTTGAAAAATATGTTCTTCCATACGGAATGTTTAAAAAAAACATCACCACTACTACGTGTAGGAGAGGTAGCCTAAAAAAATGTTTTTCATGATTTTGTTTTACCACTTTGTCGGCGTAATTAATATGTATAGCTATGCCAAATTACAGCTTTCTAGTACTAAGGGTCTCGGAGCTAGACCGCGGACAGACAGACAGACAGACGGACAGACAGACAGACAGACAGACGGACATGACGAAACTATAAGGGTTCCTTGTTTACTACGGAACCCTGAAAAGGTTTATTTAAATGTCTAATCTAATTTCAAATGTATATGCGTGTGCATTCTGGCGGTCAAAAGGTTATGAGTACTTATGAGTGTGCATTCTGAAAGTGAGCAACGTCGCAAATAGCTGTCAAATATTTCGATCGTTTGATTAATTTGAAACAAAATAAAGAAAAACTGTAAATTGGTAATGGTGCCGATTCCCTTGTTCACAAACTAAACAAAATTTAAGTTCAGTGCATCTTTTTCTTTCTATTTCATTAAGAAAAGGACAGAATATAAATTTTAGTTTAGTCCTGTCAAATTAATAGGACAGGGGTTCCGCTTCCGTAATAATACGGCCGTCATAAAAAAAACCCGAAGTATATGGTGGTTGTGACCGTGTCAAAATGAATCACTTTACTCAAATAAAATACAATAGAAGTGGATATATTTAGTAACCTGTTCCGCTTAGCTATTTCTTAAGAGTCATAAAATACCCCTGATATAAATCGACATGTGTTTCACCTCTCAAAGAGGCATCCTCAGGATGACGATATACTTGTCGCGAACTCGAACACGACGTGTTGCCACACCTAGCGCCGAGCGATAATGGATTTCCGCAAGGTCACGCCTGAATCAATTACCTATCAAATAAGATACTAAACAATAAAATATCTTCTTATAGCCTTTTCCCAACTATGTTGAGATCGGCTTCCAGTCTAACCGGATGCAGCTGAATACCAGTATCACATGGAGCGAGTGCCTATCTGACCTCCACAACCCAGTAACTGGGTAATACGAAACCCCTAGGTAAGACTGGTTCTTAGACTTTCGGGTTTCTGACGACCCGTAATGACTGCCAAAGATTCACGAATGACAGCCGGGACCAACAGTTTAACGTGCTTTCCGAGGCACGGAGGAGTCTCGGTATGTAAAGATGGTCACCCATCCACGGACCAACCCCGGCAAGCGTAGCTTAACCTGATAGTTTGATCCGTGCGGCTGTTATTACTTAGCCTCAAGATACTAAACAATACATAGTGGTTAAAAAAGAAAAACAAGCAAATACAAATTTAACATTTTTATTAAATAATATTCTCACATTAATAATAATAATCGCTCACGTTGTTAAAAAAGCTTCCACACTGTTTGTTCCATAAGTTACTCTCACAACACACTGAACTTAGCATCTACAAACCACACAGTCTGTATATAAAAATCGACTAAAATAACAGTAGGCCTGACCGGAGAATGAAAAAAAAAAGGTGTTTTGTTTTTAATAAGCAACGCGGCAACTGTAGGATGTTGTAATGCCTCGTACAGTTTTCAGGCCTACTGTTAGTTTGGTCTCCGCGGTCGTTCGCACAGCACTCCGCGCACTTGCTTGGTGTACTCTAATGGCTACTTCGCGACACTACAATTAGTCGTCTCCGGCTGATCTCTTTGCCTTCCTCAGGCGAGGCGACTGTTTGGGTGACTTTGGAGATTTCTCTGTAACAAAACATACGTTTTATAAATACCTTCATTTGGTACAAAATCTAGTAAATTCAGCATATTTACTGCCCATACGTCAAGAATGCTCAAAATATTTAGGGTACAATGGATAATGTTGGCTATCATTTGTGCGTGTCAAATATTCAGACATTAGAACAGGACGCAAGTACTGTCTTGAGACCGTGCCTTAGGCATTTAATACTTATTCAATCGAAATAAGGTATATATTTCAATGCTCGGTAATCGAGAGAAAACTGCGCTGCGATGCTCCAAGGTAAACTTGCGTGCAAAAAAATTGGCCCACCCTGTGCTCTCTATTTGAGAGATGATATCTCAAAAATATTAATGAATATTTTATTATTTTAAATTGTGTGAAGGTAGGTAATAGAAAGATTATTTACACATGAGCTGTTACTTTGATAAAAGTAATATTCTTGAAAAGATCGACTCGATTCTTCATCTTGTTTTCCATTACTCACTGTTGTTCGGAAAAACTGCGTGACTTTTACTAGCAGTGAAGTTGACAAAAGCTTAATTTTGTTGATTCATTTCAGTTTATTTATCATGAGTTTTTAACTGACTTCAACAAACGGGAGGTTCTTTAGTCGACCCTTATGTAATTCACAATAGCAATTAGCCATGATAAGTGGAGAAAGTGCAGGGAGGCCTAAAATAAAAAAGGTACATACTGAGTTGATTGACGACTTCCTTGGGCAGCCAGTCGTAGTCCACATCGTTGGCGGTGCCGGTCTCCAGCGGGCGCGGCGCGGCGCGCGGCGAGCGGCGCCGGGCCAGCGTGGACAGCGCCTGCTGGCCCAGCACCAGCGCCAGCACCACGCCGGCGCCGAGGAACACGTACAGGAAGAACGTCTCGCCGTCCAGGCCTTCGGACACCTCCACGATGTTCAGAGTTTGGTTGTATACGGCCTCCTGTTACCAACGACATTTTATTAAAACAAAATGTTCTGACAGAAATACAAAAGAGTATGCTAACGCGGTTATATCATGTTGAGAGGATGAATAAAAGGCGACTAGCCAAAGATACAAGGCAGATATGAGTGGAAACGGGAAGGGACGCCCTAGAAGGACTTAATAGCGACTTTAATGGTGATGTTCTTCAGAAAGGTCAGCTGCGTAGTACTCGCAACCGGCGTGCGTGTATGACCGGATGAAATAAACGAAGCAAAAGGAGTATGTAAGGATTGTTGCATTGTAGGATTGTGGCGTATGTATGTACAGACGCCAGCACATCAAGCTACCCGAAACTAAAAAAGGAGATGTCCGCTTTTTGTAGAGACGTTGGTTTTTTATTCCGAGAAAAATCTAACCAGCACCAAACTACATCTAAATAAAAACGACAAAATATGGAACTAGGAACCACTGAAATAATATTTTTAGACCCCTCCATTTAAGAGAAAAATTATAAACTATTTAAAGTACAAACATTTTATTTGTTGATGGCAACTATGACAAATATGAGATAAATTGACACATGGTATAGTCATTACTGTCAATCAATTGACAGTGATGACAGTAACATGTGCCAATTTTGACAAGTTTACTATTTGATTATGTCAATATGACATAAATTGACACATAGTACTGTCATTACTGTCAATGAATTGACAGTAGTGACAGTAACATGTGTCAACTTTGACAAGTTTACTATTTTATGGGGTGTGTTCACTATATTATCCTAGATAATTAGAAAGGTTTGTTCGTTTTAGGAGTAAATTCTAACTAAAATAAAAAACGATTTGTCTCAAAATTGGAGGTCTTTAAAAATGTATGATATAGTTAGAACCACTAGTTTTTGGGGTGTCTATCCAAATATAACTAACTTACCCTGGTTAGAATGATTGAATAATAAAAAACCATTTTAGGACATGTCCTTTCCTAATCAACTTTGAACCTTATACTTACTAATGCTAAAGTTGAAAATCTATTAAATAAATTTGACAGATTGTGGAAGCTTTATGTGCTGGCATCTGTACACAACATAAACACACAAATCATAACATCATGCCTGCATCCCCCGAAAGGTTAAGCAGACGTATACAGTACACCTACATTTCGCCAGTTATGTTTAAGTCCTGGTGGGCGAGACTCCAAACAAACCAGTACCCTAATTGCGTAATACAACACAATCTGTTTCGATTTGAAACAGATTGCTAACAGGCGCGGTCCGACGGGGGGGGTTCTGGGGGTCATGACCCCCCCCAAAATCTTTCATGCTGTCGGGAGCTTGTATGATTTACTTATCTGCATCCCTGAATAGCATAACTAATGGTTGGTCTAGTGGTCGCAAGCGCTACTCGCGTGCTCTTTTGGGAGGTACCTCCCTAAAACTATTCCTCAGCACCCATGGTGACCTCCCTCAAAATCGTGGGCTGCGACCGCGCCTGATTGCTAATCCATTGCTTCATAAGTTCGAAAAAAAATCTGCTCAACAACGTAAATAACGAAATGAATGTTGTTGAACTGTCAAAATGAAACAGATTAGTCAAATTGGTTTATGAAAATAAGTTACGCAATTAGGGTACAGAAGAAAATAATCGTAAGTATAATAGGGATGATGCCTGGGTCCAAAAAAATAAATTCTATTTAGTCCGTCAGTCAGATAATAAAAAACATATCAGACATGTATTTTTTGCTTTGATAAAAATGACTTAGGTAAAATGGTAATAAAGTTGAGGAGTGAGGGGTCGCTACGTCACAAGTAAGTATAAAATCTACATACTCGTGACGTCATGGCACATTTTACCTCAACGAATCGCCGTAATCTTTTGAGAACTTATAAAAAGAAAAATATGTGTCCAATATTTTTTTATAATCTAAAAGAATTACAAAAAATATTTTTTAGTCTTCATCCCTTTTGACATTTTTAATTGCAATTGCAGTAGAGATCCGAAACGGTTATAAGTTTCCAACCTTTTCATAAGGACAAAAATTTTGAATGATTTACTACACAATTTGTAAGCAATGTCATTTCGCTGACCTGGTAAGAGTTTCCACTGGCGTCCCTGTAGTTGAGCTGGATGTTCAAGCCGAACGGTCTGCCGGCGAAGGCCTCGTTAGGGATGAAGGAGTATGCGAAAGTAGCCTCTTGTTTGGGCTTCACTTCTCTGTTGTAAGGTAATGCCGTAAAGTTCTGGATGTAGTACGTGTAGTCCATCGGGTATCTGAAGGAGGCCTCCATGGAATCCACCACATAGTCCTCAGCACCCTTGTTGATGAACCCAACCAGGAATTCAACTGCGTAGCCCGCTTGAATGTCTGAATAGAAAACGTTTATTTGCATAGAATGTACACAGGTGAATTGTTACAGAATAATGTTTGGTTCTAGGTACATTAGGGAGTTTGTTGTGCCACTTCTTCTTCCCAGCTAAAGCACTAGGAAGTGGTGAAGGGTGGGCGTGCCGGGGGACTGTCTTCTGTAATTTTGATGTTTAAAACAGGACTTTCTTTTTTGAATAAATGACTTGATTTTTATTTTTATTCTACCATTTGACATGTGAAAATTTGTTCTTTTATCTGATACAATAACTAATTAATGAGTCTAATTCTACAGTTTTTTGTATAAAATTTAAATTCTACATTCTAATAATTCAAGTCAACAAGTCTGATGGGAGAATAAATTATTATAAGTGATCTGTGGCTTAAAGCAATGTCTTGGAGTGTTGCCAGGGTCAAGTCTGATAATAGATGTGTAATTTGATTTCAAGTCATCTTTTACACAAGCAAGGTAACATTGTGTTGGAATTACAAAAAATAACAAAATTGTTAATCATTATTATTAGGATAAAATAAATATTATTATTATTACAGCTTTATTTCTGACACAACTACATATAAATTGATATTTAAAATTGCAAGTTATTATTTTATTATGTGTGATCCCGTTTGGGTAAAAGCCTCCTTCATCTGTTCATTTGCATTTTTATGTGGCAATATTGATCCAATTTTTACTGCAATCTCTATGATATTGTCGATCCATTTTTTTCTTTGTCTTCCCATGCAAGAAATAAATATAGGGAAATCAAGTTATGTAGCAATGCCATATGTAAGCTTATTAAATTGTCTTTTTAATTAATGATATCCAGTAAATAAGTAACTGCTAATGATTGTCCATCATTTAATGACAGTTAACTATTTGGCAATCATGGTTCTTTTTAGTTTATAAGTGTCGTACGTCATTAACATAATATTATCAACATCTTTTTTAAATATTTTTCAATAAATTATGGTGTTGTGGTACTTGTGGTAGATTTCAACTAACATGCAGTGAGCTTCAAGATAGGTTAGAAATTTAAATTATATATGCTCAATAACATATTGAAAAATATAAAATAATATTCAATCCATAGTCCTTACCAAAAACTGCATCTCCTAAGCTAGTAATAGGTTTCGTGAACAGGATAGTGGTATCAACGTCTTGTGAAGACTTGACAATGGAGTCATCATCGTCTCCCAGCGTGTCGTCTCCGACCACCTGGTTGTCTTCACCCTCAATGTCCACTACATCATCAAGCTCGTCTTCCTCAGCTCTCGCCAGAATCGTGTTGCCTGTAACATGGTGATTTAAAAGGAATTAGTCTCGGATTGTCATATAATTTGTAAAAACTGTATGAATTTTGTTTTATTGTAGTTTGTGAGTTAGATAAGCAGAGTAGGCTTAAACAAAAAATAATCTGCCATCTTTTATTTAAAAATAAACACAATAAACTAAAATATTCTTATGTCTGGCTACACTTTAGAAGTCTTATTTATGCCTGTTTTCTGAATTGAGAATTTGAATCAGAACCTGTAACTTTAGCAATTCTTATGGTGATTCATTCAATGTTACAGGCTAAATTGAAGGAATCATCTTAAGAGGCCGGCGACACGGCTCGCAACTACAAATTGAGATGTTTCCAAAATTCAATTCCAAGCACGTTGCGCTAGTGTGAGTGCCTGTCGGAGCGATATACACCTACAGTGAACAATACTACAATTTGAAACAATACTAACACATTGACAATTATTACTTGACGCGATAGTACTAGTAGGTTTCGAACATTTATAATAAATTTGGATGTGTTCCATAATACAAAAAATTATGAATGAAAACTTAATGTATTTCCATTTTTTTTTTCGATAATTTGTAACTTGATAACATAAACTATGCTTCTGCAGAAACAATATTACAAATATTGTTGTTTATAATACAGAAAAAACAATATGAAAACATTTACGCTGTAAAAATGTACGAAATGCAATTTGCTTACACTTCATTGAAAGGTAAGTTTTTGGAAATAAAAAGATGTAGGAGCCTAGATAAACACTGTCTCAATCTGAATATCAACATAATATGGTGGAAATATGCTCAAATTGCAAATGATTTATGTATTACGTTTGTATGGACAAGTCATGCGTCGCCGCATTCTTAAGTAATGATAATTTAGAGTTCGACAATTTCTCAACAGCAAATTCTCAATTCTGAAACTAGGTGTTAACTCTCACCACTGAAATAGTGTTATACAACATTTTATGTTATAAAGTCACTGCAAATGAGGACAAATTAGAAGGTGATGTGTGAAGCATTGTATATTAATGTTCTCTACATACTAACATGCAAAGATGTACGCACAGTGGTTCAATATTGACCCTTACAAAGAAATCTTAAGGTTAAATATCCAATACTATAAATTCTGGGATGGTCCGCGAGGTGCCGTAATTTGCAAATTATTACTTTTTGCATAGCAAGCTGAACTTATTACTTATAAAATAAAAAGTTATTTGTTTTACTTAGTTAATAATACACATTGATTATAAGATACTATACAAACATATGGTACTTGTCCTCACTAAATGACCTCAAACTTGTCTTTCAAATGCATTTTAGTTAAAGGATTTACTTCATAAATTAAGACTTTTTCAAGAAAGTTTAAGTAATCCGCAATTTATATTTAGAAGGGTACTTAAGTATTATGAAAGGCGAGTATTACATGACCACTTTCAAAATTTTCGGCAGTTATAAAACACATTGAAATAGCGGCAATTCTAGGGGTAAGCATGAATTGTGGCTGGTTCTTTAGCATTAGAATGAGGATCTGCTGTGAAATGTCTTATCAAGTAAAACATAGGTTACTAAGTAATAGCTCCAAAAATGAAACAATAAGTACTAGTACTAAGTAGAAACTAAGTGACTGGTATTTGTAATGTTATAAAAAAGTTTTGAACGTAGACTTTCTCTCAAAAAGCGTAACATATACGATGCCACGTACTTATATCTACATAAATCGTAGATTTCAACATTTATCAGATTACTTACCGCTTTGGAAACACAGGAGAGCCGCAGGGAGAACCAGAAGCGTCAAATATATTAACTTCATTGTGGTTTAATATGTAATTTATTACTTAAAAGTGTTATAAACTGCGGCGACTACCAAACTAGATTGTAGGCCATTCACTTTTGTAACAAACAGTCCAACGGAACAAGAAACTTGAGGCAAAATGCCAATTTTCTTTCCAACTCGATTGACGTGGAATCTTATGTCACTAGTGATGTACCGTTTTTATAACCGGTTATTGCAAGAACCGAAAAGTTTTGAGTCTTCTTTCAATTGATTTTTTTTTTGTATCAAATAATGATTACTTTTATTACTCCTTTTAAATATTTTGTGGATTAATTAATAGCCAACTATTTTTTGTATTTGATTCAACCCGTTGATTTGGTCAGATTTGCCTGCAAAATTGCTTTGCAGTTTGGCAGGTGTTAATTTATAAATAAAACTATAACATTATGGGCTATAAATATTTAAAAAAAAAGATGCAGAGGACTTTTCAATAAACTAATGATAACTTTCTATATTATAAAAACCGTAAAAATTTGGTTGGTCATTAGAGCACTGAGAACGCAAACAAACTATTTCTAAAATCGACTAGCGTGACTAAATTCTCTAATTAGGTACTAAAAAGTAACATCACTCAAACTGTCATTTTCTTTTCCATACACGCCATTGAAGGTGCACGTGTATTATTCACGAAATTGCTCGATATTTAAACTAAAATGGATAAGCCAAACGTTCTTGCTCGCGTCGTCAAGGTCTTGGGTCGTACCGGCTCCCAGGGACAATGTACCCAGGTCAAAGTAGAGTTCATTGGAGAGACTAGCCGTCAAATTATCAGGAACGTGAAGGGACCCGTGCGTGATGGTGACATCCTGACACTCCTCGAGTCTGAGCGTGAAGCCAGGAGACTGCGATAAGCGGTAAATATTATTTATATCTAATAAATGTCGTAGGATAAGTTAAATTGGTTCTTGTACCGTAACAGAATGAAACCATTTTGAAGGTTATGTTGCTAAATAACGGGTCTCCAAAATCTTTGCCCAGTTACCTGAAACTACCAAAATTTGGGGTCGTAGCACAAAGGAAGTAAATAAGGCTCATATTTTACTTGTAGGTTTAGTTATGTACCTGTTTTTGCTTTTATAGAAAGTTTATGTCCATCTGTATGATAAAACTAACCATGAAACAACAACTATTATGAAATCGAGTACTATTATCATCATGCCCATATTCTCTTTTGATTTCACACTTGCACAATCTCTAAACAAACTTTTTTTTTGTTCCAGGTCATCGTACCAGTTCATTAGGTTAAGGCTCGCTATGTACCATCTATCCAACTTATTATGTTAACTTTAAGAAACCGTCAAAGATGACTATCTCATTGTATTCACACATAATAAAAAACTTATTGGTGTAAATTGTGTTTTCTCTTTTACACCTCTCTAATATTCAATTTTGCATCGGTTAATTCATGACTGAAAAAGCCTCTTGAAGTGTAAATACCTATTTTTATTTACTCTGGAATATAAGCAACTTCATTCTAGTCTGGAGCTTGCAGGGTTTGCCATTCTACATTCTATGTATCAAGAAGAAATTATGATATTTTATCATCGTATACATTGACCATCTTAACTTGAATAAGATCCATGCTTGTAAGTAGGTTACAAGATCAGTTACAGTCATACTGGTTGATGTAAGTATGCTAATCGCAGTTCCCTGCTGGACAAAGATTTCTCCCAAGGCGTGCAACACACAATCAAAATCAACCACCTTTTGTATCCAATTTGTCCCAGCTACCAGTCGGTGATATTTTAAAATCGAAAATAGGAACCTTGGCCCTTGTTCTTGTAGTATTTATCTTATCAACCCAGAAAAGAGGCGTAGATAATTTTAAAGCCGAATACCAGTCAGATAATTCACTATAAATACGGGAATACCAGTGGCGGATCCAGGATTGTCGTTTGGGAAGGGCTTGAGCCCACTGAGGGTCAGGGTAGGGTTCATAAGACAGACGGACGGACGGACAGCGGAGGCTTAGTAATAGGGTTCCGTTTGGCACCTTTCGGGTAGGTATGGAACCCTAAACATGACACTTTGCAATAGGTGTCAATCACGTATTAGGTATATTAAAGTAGGCACGATCGCGGCGACGCCGACGCCGCGCGAGCTGTAGGCTGGCTTTGGAGGCAGCGTGAGTGGCGCGCGGTTTCAAAATTGGTCACGTAAACAAAACATCGAATTTTAAAACATGATACTTACTAAGTTATGGTTATGGATAATTGATGGCAACTGTACCTTTTTTTTTTTGGTTGGGAAATGATCAAATAACTTCTCCCGCTCTGGGCGGACTGGGAGGGCGTGTCGGATTCTTACTGACTAAATGGTGATCTCTCGCGTCCGGCCCTTAATTCGGGCCATGGTACGGAGCGAGAGGAAATGGGACGCCTCCACCTCCTTCTGCAAAGCAGTACCGTCAACTGCCCTAACTTTGCCTGGCGTCCTATGTTTGCCTATATTGAAAAAGCTGTAATATCTTTTAAATTTTACTTGTATGACAATCGAAACTTAAAGCTCTCTATGAAAACTCAGCTTTGATTGCCATAAAGGAAAATGAAAAAGATAACTACAGTTTTTTTCATTATAGGCAAACATAGGACGCCAGGCAAAATTAGGGCAGTTGACGGTAAGTAATGCTCGCGAAGGAGGCGGAACGCGTGAGAGAGAGGTAAAATTCGCGCCCTCACGCCCCTAACCGTCGCAGGCAGATTTCCGGCCACCGTATGCGCGGGCTTGCGGACGGTGAGTAATGAGTAGCTCGCCGTCCGATAAGCACCAAGCCCGGGTCGACGGCGCGTTATGTTCCACAATTGACGGGGTCCGCTAGGGCCGATGCCTGCCGTGTGCGAAGAACACCAACAGGGCAACCGAAGGAACACGGGTGGGTTTTAGTCAATAAGAGTCTGACACACCCTCCCACTCTGCCCAGAGCGGGAGAAGTCATTTGATAATTTCCCATCCAAAAAAAGGGCATAAGGGTGAAAAGTGGTTCACCGCAAATGTCCCTGGTTGTACATGAGCTAAACTTATTTCCATCTTTCTGCACACATTACTACACTTATGGAAATTGAAAGTGCGTGGGACTCAGTTAAACAAAGTTATGACTTAAAAAAAAACTCAATTTTATTTTTTCCATTTTTACCACTCTAATAGTTGTGATTTCTGTAATCCAATAGAGAAATATGGAACAAGAAGAGTGTTCCGTTAACCCATAATAGCTGTTAAGGGCAAGATAATGATGACTATTAGTCCAATAAAACAATCAGTTATCCCCAAATTGTTATTACATTATCATAATATTATTACAACTGTATGTACATCACAACATCACTTTTTTATTTATCAACATAACAATTCAGATACTAAGTACAGATCGGCACATTACTTCCATAATATTGGAATTATTCATAATCACACATTATTACAGTACATACCAAGAGATGTAAATAAATAAAAAAAGTCTATTTACAAAAATATACAAAGAAAATATAATAATTTTCAATGCACAAGGCAATGGTGTTGGTATTCAGCCTCACATCGTCACGATTTTCCTGGCCCTATGTTGACCAGGGCAATATTTTGCATTTTGAGCACTTAGGTAGGTAACTCTGGAAGAATTGCAGGGGCAGCTAGGTATCGTACTTGTCAGCTTCACACTGACTGGCCCAGAATAAACAGTTGCCAATACCGCTATAACAAATTAATATCACTGCTGCGAGGAAGACTACACTGCACACGGTACAAGGCTTCCTTTCGAGGAAGAATCCTATTAAATATAACACCATGAACATAACATGTGTATTCACTAAAGCCGGGTTCACGGGCTTCGGTATTAGTAGCACGGGGATTAGCCATTGCAAACAATACATGTCGCCGACTACGATTGCAGATCTGGATCACAATCGTGTAACACTAGCGTGGATTAGCATTTGTATCGCAATCGACATGATTCGATTGATATCTTCATTTTTTTTTTCAAGATTAGAAACAAAATGTTGCAGTTCTGCAGTTCTGATTTGCGTTTAATTTGTGACATTGACAGCCAGCAGGCTTAGGCAGGCTAGCAGGAAGGAATAGAAAAAGAAAGTTGTCAACACAGGTTGTCAATGTCATGTATTGTGACCCAAAGACACAATAGTCTAAAGCCTGCTTTACACTTGCGCGCGAATCGGTTCACACCATGAACTTTGCGTAAAAATATTTCTCACACAGACTACAATGGTTTCGCAGTTTCATTCGCGATCTCAAAGAAAATAGATGACGATGTGGTTGTTGCTGCCGCTGTAACGCTATGTGCTGCAGCATACTATCACTTTATTATCTTTGTATTAAAATTAATAAACAAATATAAAAGAGATTGAGAAAGAGAAGATGGTGGATGACGAAATTCCATAATTATTTTATTAGAATGAGAAATTATTTAAGTCGATAACATTTCGATTTCGATAACTATATTTCTATTTTATTAGATTGAATATCTTTATTATTTATAATATTTGTTTTATTAATTATAGAAAAAGATATATAAGATCAGAATTTTAAATACGTTTTATTATTTGTTTTTTCTATGCTTAAAAATCATGCAAGACCACTCTCAACTGCGACTCATGCGCTACTGCAAAAAGCTGCGACTATAGATGCGTTTGCGTTCGCACGCTATGAACCAAGCGCGAACCCTTTGTTACGGGACAAAAACCAACACCGATCAGGAAACGGCGCAGCGCGAAGCTCGAGCGAGAAAGCGCGAAACCATCTACACTCGTGTTTCACGGCTTTCGCGGCCGTTCGCGCCGCGAGTGTAGAGTGGGCTTAAGATGTAGCTACACAGAAAACTTTATACTGTGTTGCCACAATACAAAATTCTGCGTCACTTTGCAAGATGTAGTGTTGGGCACGGAGCTTTCTTTAAAGAAGTACATACTAATTCCATGCCATGGTCTTGGTATTATATTATCTGTGCCATGGTACTGGACAACCTGCACCCTGTTGCCCAGTACCATGGCATGGAATTAGACACAATCAGTCATAATCTGTTTCATTTTGACAGTTCAACAACATTCATTGCATTCGTTGTTGAGCAGACAAATTTGAACATACGAAGCAATAGCTTACCAATATCCTTCAAAATGATTCAGATTATGATTGATCGTGTGTTACGCAATTAGGGTGTTGAACAGTCTGACTTGGCCCACACGCTCGGCAAGCACAACTGTAGTTACCGGCGCGTGGCGACTTGATGGCTATTGTAAAATCTCAAACAGATTTTGACATTACAAGTTGGCCGGCCGTCAAAATCTGTGATTTGTTATCGGTAGCGAGGATCTTTTGGCGCCTGAATGACATTGACACGGGGCGTAGTTGGTCAATATTTTTGAAATTGTCACATAAATTGCATTAAAAAAAAAAACACGAAAAAAATAAGATGGCAACGTTAGTTCCGTTATTGAACACGTGCCAAAAGATCCTTGTACCTTTGTAACTTCAGATCCTGGATGCGAGTCCCTGGTGTAGAGGAAATTAAGTTTCCGTTACACATCATGGAGTGTTTCTTTTTTTAAACTCAAATTTGCAACTTTTCTCGGACAATACTTCTCACAGTTTTTACGACTTGACAAAACATCTAGATTTCTTTGCTAATGGTGCCGATTCCCTTGTTCACAAACTAAACTAAATTTAAGTTCAGTGCATCTTTTTCTTTCTATTTCATTAAGAAAAGGACAGAATATAAATTTTAGTTTAGTCCTGTCAAATTAATCAGCGTTTGACGTAAATTGACGTAATTTTAGTCGGCAAGTTTTTAATCACGTCTAATCTTGTATGGAGAGTGACAGGCGATGATTAATTTGACAGGACTAAACTAAAATTAATCTTCTGTACTTTTCTTAATGAAATAGAAAGAAAAAGATGCACTGAACTTAAATTTAGTTTAGTTTGTGAACAAGGGAATCGGCACCAATGTGTCACTTTATGACATAAACCTTCCGGAATAAATGATCTAAATGATGGTGAATAGTTTGAAAACTGCCTCAAAATCCGTTGCTGGTTTAAAAGAACAACGCGGTAACACAGACAGACAGACACAAAAAGTAACTTTATAAAATGTCTTAGAGCATTTAACCATTTATAATTTCGCCAAGTTCATCTGTCTAGCTGTCTGTCCGCGATAATTTATTAGTATTAGTAACCACGGCTACAGTTGTGAAATAAAATGTTGTTTTTTTTTGTGTAAGTACCTCTCTTACACGTTAAAGTGGGAATGTTTTTTTCTCATTTATATCTTTTGTTTGTTGTTGTCTTTTGTTGTTGGGACCTTATGAGTATCGTGGTTGGAGAAGGATAATAAATGAAAATCAGGTGTACAATAATATAAAGTCTATTCATATGACCATGAATCTTAAGCACAATGACGCTTCTTATATTAGTTACACGGTACACAAGTTATTGTCACGGCCGGCGGCGGCGCTGGGAAAACGACTGGCCGCTAAACCTAATGCGCGGGGGACATTGCATTCTGCACCGCTAGCATTACTGCTACCTGTCCCTACAAATAGGTATTTAAAAATATTGGGAGTTTTCTATGAACATAATTTCTATTCAAGATTCAGGTTGCGAAACATAAGCTTATAAAGTGGTAATTTTGTTAGAGTCAGTCAGCCAGCCAGTCAGTCAGTCACCAAATTATCAGCCGTCCCATACCAACATTTAGGTCGAGTACTTGGTTATTGAAGCTTTGTACGGAACAAAACATATTTTTTTTCCCGATTACGATGTTTGTCCGATGTAGAAAGATACATTCTGTATACCTATGTTTGTATGAATAGCGCCACGCTAATTAGCTAAATAGGCTTTACAAGTTATCGAGAAACAGTCGAAAAACTTTTAAAATGTAGTTAGTTATGTAAAAAGTGCGTAAAAATTCCAACCAAATTAAATTGAAATGAAAAGCAGGTGCATTTTATTTCGCAATGTACAGTCAAATGTAAAAAATATATTTAAATATGAAAACTACTATGTTGACTCTGCGTCCGGCGCTCGGCAAGGCAACGCCATGTTCGGGTTCGTGACAGGTCAATCGTCATCCTGAGAATGCTTTGTTCAGAGGTGAAACACGTATCGATTTCTTACAGGGTTTTTAGGGTTCCACTACGGAACCCTAAAAACAAGGAATCCTTATAGTTTCGTCATGTCCGTTTGTCTGTCTGTCTGTCTGTCCGCGGTCTAGCTCCGAGACCCTTAGTACTAGAAAGTTGTAATTTGGCATAAATATACATATTAATTACGCCGACAAAGTGGTAAAACAAAATTATGAAAAACATTTTTTTTAGGGTACCTCTCATACACGTAAAGTGGTAATGTTTATTTTTTTATTTTTTTACCCCATGGTGAGGGGTATCATTGGAAAGGTCCTTCAAAAATATTGCGAGTTTGTGAAAACTATTTTTGGATTCAGGGATTCGTTTGCAAAATATTAAGCTTTAAAGTGCTAATTTTTGTTAGAGTCAAGTGTCCCCCCCCCCCCCCCTGCCGGCTAAATGGTTGGTTTTGGGTGTGTGAAAAAAATCACAACAGTAGCTGATATAACGAAATTAAAAGGAAAACTATCACAGCTAAGTAGGCTCTACAGGTTAACGAGTAATAATCGACCAACTTAACTTTGCAGTTGCAAAAACATGTTTTCCCATACATTCCGTATGGGAGAACATATTTTTCAACTACAAAGTTAAGTTTGTTTTTGGGATAAATTCATCCCAACTACGGAACCCTTCATTGTGCGTGGTCCGACACGCACTTGGCCGGTTTTTTATGACTCTTTAGGAATAGTTAAGTGGAATAGGTTACTAAATATATCTACGTCTATTGTATTTTATTACAACTATAACTTTGCGGGTTAGGCAAAGAGGATTGAACGGCATAAAAGCGTGTGGAGTATTATTGGATCCTATAACATACATAACATCACGCCTTGTTTCCCCGAAGGGTTAGGCAGAGGTGTCCCTGTAGTAGGTACACCCACATTTCGCCAGTTATGTTTAAGTCCCATGTAATAGGGGGCGAGCCTATTGCCATCAACCGGGCACAAATCCAGACTCCAGGCTGCTACTGAGAAATTCCAGATAGAAAGATTATCATGTTTCTAGGTGACTTTCATAGATAATACAATACTAGTGACTTCGCTATATAAGTCAATAGTTTTGTGAGATATGGTGCCAATCCCTTGTTCACAAACTAAACTAAATTTAAGTTCAGTGCATCTTTTTCTTTCTATATCATTAAGAAAAGGACAGAAGATAAATAATAGTTTAGTCCTGTCAAATGAATCCTAATAAAAAGACGATTATTTTAATATCGTCGTCGTTTTCTCCTTTCGGCGATTTCCACCACATTTACATACATAATCTGAACAAACACATAAGGCTAACCGATATATCCCTACCCTTTTGTATCATTTACCCTCAAGTCCCGCGCTTTTTGACATTGACGTTTCGCTTTACGTCAAAGTGACGTTCTGGAATGCCATCGGGGCTTGACGGAGACGGACGGGTGCCCGGGTGGCATTAAAGAATGCCGGGTGTACCGGTACCTAACAAACACATCTACATTGGCTATCTACTGTTCTTTTAGAGGCCCACGGCTCATGGTACATGCCGGACTGGCTGCATGTCGTAGATACTTTACACTTTTCCGTAAAAGGATTTTTCGTACGAATTTAACACTCAGCTGAACTAGGCCATCGTTTTATAATGAGCGAGTATATGGACCAGTGATGAACAATGGAAGGGCGCCATGATTGATTACGAGTAATACGACCCGTTCGCCCTGAAAAGGTGTTGAAAAGAATATGAGGTTTATTTTGAATACAGGGGTTAATGACCTCATGTATCGGCTAAACGTTGAGTGCGCTAACAGTACCAGTACCCTAATTGCGTAATACAACACAATCACAATTTGTTTCGATTTGAAACAGATTGCTAATCCATTGCTTCAGAAGTTGGAAAAAAAATCTGCTCAACGACGTAAATAATGCAATGAATGTTGTTGAACTGTCAAAATGAAACGGATTTGGTAAAATTGTTTACGAAAATAAGTTACGCAATTAGGGTACGGGTCATGATCGTTTTATTTATGTATCTGCACGAATCGGGTCTAACAGATCTGGCGTAGATTCATCTGTTCAGATCAGGGTTGTTGTTGATGCATATTTTTTTCACATCAGCGGATTACCATTAACATATTTTACCATTGACATCAGCGGATGCTGATTATAATTATTTTCTTAAAAAAAGCAGTGACCATTATAAATTATACCTAAAAGTTGCACAGTTTACCTTGGTATTGAAATAAAAGGTTGGTTCAATAATTTTGTGACTTTTAATAAAAAATAAAATCAAACAAAGTACCTAGTTTAGTCATAATTAGTATTTAATTACGGATGGTTTATTTGCGTTCCTGCGGACAGTTCAATCGCCGCACCTGGTACATAATATTATGTACCGGGTGCGGCGTTTGAACTGTTCGTATGTGAAAATGAATTATTTCCGTTTAATATTTATTTATACACTTTTGCCATGTGAAAATAGAAAGTTCAAAGTTTTATTATGACTTATTCCAAAGGAATAAAACCGCCTTTAGCCTTTACTACAAGCTGAAGTCTCTGAAAGAAGCGCAGGTCGCTCAAACGACGTCGTCAACTCGTCACTCAAACAATTCCATTCTCGCGTAACTTTGAGCGCTTCCACCGAAGTGTGTTTTTTAGCACAGGCCCTGGCCTGTAAAACACCCCGAACACAACATGTGCTATAAGCCCCGCCCCCTCTGCGGTCATGACACGACTCGAACTTCAGCATTAATAATCAGCATCGATCAATGCGGATGTTGAAAATGATGCTGAAGTTCTGCGGATGCTGATGCTGATGCTGATGTTCGCAACAACCCTGAGTCAGATATCTCGCAGTTTTAGCATCCAGGCATTTACACATGTCACACCTTAGCCCAGTGGCGGATCCAGGATTGTCATTTGGGAGGGGCTTGACCCCGATGAGGTTTTAGCGAAGTAAACATTAAAATGCACACAACATTTTACAAGTCTCCTCGGATTTCTTTTCGCAAATTCTTCAATGACTTCGTTACGTTGTAGACTACCAGAGATATCTTGGTGAATATACATGGCGCTCAAATCTGGCAGCGTGAGCAGTACCGGCGTTAGGGTAGGGCGCGATTGGGCGATCGCACAAGGCGCCAGACATAAAGGGGCGGTCAACGCGAACCACCGGCCTTTTATTTCTCTATCTTTTCTGTTATTTAACTCTTTTTTTACCCGATTGCGGGACAGCAAAGATCTAACGCCCCTAACCGCCGCAGGAGGAGACGCCCGGGGCGGGAATCGCGAGCCGATTTCCGGCCACCGTAGGCGCGGGTTGCGGCCGGTGAGCAATGGGTAGCTCGCCGTCCGATAAGGACCAAGCCCGGGTCGACGGCGCGTTGTGTTCCACGCGCGCCTCAAAGAGATGTCAGCAGAATTGACGGGGTCCGCTAGGGCCAATGCCTGCCGGGGGTTCGAAGAAAACCGATCGGGAAATCGTGGCCCCCGGCAACAGGGCAACCGAAGGAACACGGGTGGGTTTTAGTCAGTAAGAGTCTGACACGCCCTCCCGCTCCGCCCAGAGCGGGAGAAGTTATTTGATAATTTCCCACTCAAAAAAAAAAGGGTTATGTTTTTCTCTAACTTTTCTGTACAAGTCGACAAAGTTCAGGTACTATTTCTGTATGAATGGGCCAAAGAAAAGACGCAGCGGGGTGCTAAAAAATGTTGATCTCTCTCTTGCACCCTGCGTTGTCTGAAGTCTAAATTCTGAAAATTTTCTGCATTTAAAAAATCCTAAATTTTCCGTGGCGGGGTGCTAAAATTTTTGAGCTCGCTTTAGTTTCCGGCATTATCTTATTCCTCAAACTAGAACGAAACAAAAAACATAGTAAATATCCCGTTTTACATAACTTTAGTGGTATATTAATTGTTGTAAAAAGTTTGTGCTCGCGAGGTCTAGGTAGGCACTGTTCGCAGAACTACTTGTTAGAATAATATCAAGTTCACTTTCAGATTTGTCACGGAAGAACTCAGACACTTTTGGGGGATGCTTAGCCGACTTCGCAGGTAAGATCTAGGGTCAGGAAAACAACATTGTTCGTCCCCCCTTTCTGCCCAATCCTAGCAGGAGAGTAAGGGGTACAAGTGGGTAGCATTTTCTTTTATTTATCAACCGTCGTTGGATCATAAATCAGTGTCACTCACTACCGCCCACTTTGCCACCCCTTCCATTAGCAATATCAACATATATCGCAACATGTTTTATACACGGAGGAGTTTAAAGTGAATATTCTTTTGAGTTTTATTCATTTTAGTTGATATTTTTAACTATGGTAGGTTTATTAAAGTTCGGAAAGGTATCGACACCTAGGTCCGACTGTCTTCTGTTTGTATCTATAAAAATAATTTTTGCGTGAGAAGATTGTGCCTTTATGATAGAAATCTACCTACTTATTTTCATGAAAGATACATAACATAATATAACATCACGTCTGTAATCCCCGAAGGGTTGGGCAGAGGTGTCCCTGTAGCAGGTACACCCACATTTCGCCAGTTATGTTTAAGTCCCATATAATAGGGGGCGAGCCTATTGCCATCAATCGGGCACAAATCCAGACTCCGAGCTGCTACTGAGAAATTCCAGATGGAAAAACCCGATAACACTTTGCCCGACCCGGGAATCGAATCCAGGACCTCATACTCAGCAGTAGCGCTTGCGACCACTAGACCAACGAGGCAGTCATAGAAATATTTCATGAAAGATATACATATATATACCCCAATATGGGAAGAAGGCAAGAAATAACTAAATATTCAGCCTTTTGAATTGAAACTAAATTTTTATTTATTTTTTCAAAATCGGGTACCTAACGCCCGTTTTCACCTTCACTAAGTGACACTTAAGTGAATCCTTAAATAAAAGTGCACTGTTGGCTTTTCAACTCTCAGCGCTGAGCCTAGCGTTGATAATCCAACAGTGCAGTTTCTGGTTTTGACAAAATTAACCCTCATTTTCGATGATAAATCATCGGTTAGGAGTTTCAAGAAGATGTTGGGGGGTGGCAACTGGATGGCATTGATACACACAAATTCCTTGCACATAATAGAGCTTAAATTTTGAATGCCATGTCAAAAAAAAAAAGTTAGGCCACCATCGCCCATATCTCCGCCCCCGTCCATTTGGGGTCCATTCTGACGGTACGGGGGGTTCGGTATCACTTCAATACCCAGATTACCACTCGCCATCCGGTTGCCTCTCCGATAAAATTTTACGTGCCATTATTGCTTTAACTACTACATTCAAATAAAAATCCAGCCTCGTTGGTCTAGTGGTCGCAAGCGCTACTGCTGAGCATCAGGTCCTGGGTTCGATTCCCGGGTCGGTCAAAGTGTTATTGGGTTTCTCCATCAGGAATTTCTCTGTAGCAGCTCGGAGTCTGGATTTGTGCCTGGTTGATGGCAATGTTGGTAATAGCTTAGCTTAATCAGCCTATAATTTTCCCATTGCTGGGACACAGGCCTCCTCTTTGTGAGAGGGAGTGGGCCGTAATCCACCACGCGGTGCAGGCACAGTTCAGGTTGGTAAATGTCACATGTCTTCAAAGTTTCAGTTCTAGGACATGCCGGTTTCCTCACGATGTTTTCCTTCACCGTTGAGAGGTGATGAAATAATTTACACAAAGTAAAACGCCTTTCAGGGTTCGAACTTATGGCCTACAACTCGCAAATCGCGGCCATTACCACTTGGCTACCACTGCTCCATTGGCAATATAGGCTCGCCCCCTATTATATTGGACTTATTTATTTATTTATTTAGGATCTCCAACATAAGATGTACACAATACATGACACATAATTAAAGGGCAACATCGGGTATTAAATAGGTGTACTCCTTCACTTATAGGAGACCACAGCATGCACAATAAAGTTAAAAACTAAGCTAACAAAGTTAAAACATTAATAAAAGGTAAAGGACTTAAACGTAACTGGCGAAATGGAGGTGTACCACAGATACCTCTGTCTACCCCTTTGGGACGTTACAGGCGTGATGTTATGTTATAAAAAAAAATAGTGGCACTCGGTCGGGAGTGCCGACAGAAGTGAAAATTTGAACAAGATCGCCTTGGTGAAAGAAACATACTTGTAAAGAACATTGGTCCGTAATCTTATCTAAATAAAGAGTACAATCACGTTTACAAAAAAAAAAAACTTCCTGAACCTTTGAAGTAAAAATACTTGCATAAAACATTGATCCGTAACGTAATATAAATTAAGAGCACAATCGGAGGAGCTCGTGGCTAAATACTAACAGCTGCTCGGGTCGATCTGTCAGGTTAAGCTACGCTTGCCGGGATTGGTCCGTGGATGGGTGACCATTTCTACATACCGAGACTCCTCCGTGCCTCGGAAAGCACGATAAGCCGTTGGTCCCGGCTGTAATTCGTGGATCTTTGACAGTCGTTACGGGTCGTCAGAAGCCCGAAAGTCTGACAACCAGTCTTACCAGGGGGTATCGTATTACCCAGTAACTGGGTTGTGGAGGTCAGATAGGCAGTCGCTCCATGTAAAATACTGGTATTCAGCTGCATCCGGTTAGACTGGAAGCCGACCCCAATATAGTTGGGAAAAGGCTAGGCAGATTTAAGAGCACAATCGCGTTTACGAAAATGAGGTGTCAGTAACGGTGTCGCGAGTTCAATTGTTTTTTCCCATCTCAAAAATGTCCAACGCGTCTAAAGAAGTTTTCACTTCAAAAATCTGGGTCATACTATGGATTATTTAGTTCAGCGTCTGTGACCCAACTAAGTGCATATTAGTGAAACAACGTTGTCAAAAACAGCAATTAGGAGCTGAGCAGACGATGGATAATTTGTCTGCGAAGATTCAGATATGGACTAAGAGCGACATGGTCAATTTGCGATCTAGTCATTCTGATACCAACCCGATAGAACGTATGGAAATCTGTGCAATAACGCTCTCGTAGGACAAATATACTGCCAGGATTTCCATACGATCCATCGTCGCGGACAAATTGTCCATCGTCTGTTCAGCGCCTTACTTACTAAGCACAACATACTGAACATAGAATAGTCTTTCCTCTTTTTCATACCACCAGTAGGTACCTACACTACCTACATTTCTATAGTGTTTAGCGTTTCTATATATTTTACCAATGATAAGGCATCCTTCGGGCTAACCCCTTTAATTTTTCAGCTGTGTGCAGCAACGATAAAAATCATTTTCTTTGTCCAATTTACGTCTTACTAATCGGAAACAGCAATGTAAGAGAAATTTTATTTTCTAGCGGACTACCGTGTAGCTTGTTTGCATCGAAGTCTTAAGAAAGCCACATTCATTTCTTGTCAAACTGCCAAATCAATGTAGTACAATGGGCTCTATTTGTACGTAGGCGTTCAGATACCAAGCCGTTCATTGAAAAATCTCCATTTGGGTGTAAGTACCATGAAGGGAGCATTATTCTAGCGCATGCGTGTGCACGGCCGGCCCTCCCACACCCCGCATTTCAGGCCAGTTTCCCGCCAGCGTCGCGCGACCCCGCGACCGCTATCAAAAAGAAATAATAATACCAAAAATGTTAATTAAACATCATTGTGTCTTTACAATCTGAAGTTCAGTGCCGTGTTAGTAAATAAGTTTGTGCTTTTCATAAAAAAAATGCTTTCTCATAAATCAATAGCCATGCCAGACAATCTACACATTAAAGCGTTCATAACTTTCACGTGCATTTTATTGGTTCTCATTATGTGCCACGACAAGGAATCCGAATCGTTTTAAAAGTTAATAATGACAATAAGACGACAATAATTCATATTTAATTAGAAAATTAATTAAAAAATACAAAAGATGGCGAACACAGCACATTTGATGAGGCGACAAAGCTCGCGGGATCTTTACGCACAGCGCTCAATAGATAGGATGGAGATGAAGGAGCTCCGCGGTCGACTGGTGACCATGGAGAACGGGCATCCATCGGTCCGCTCCCACGTCATGTACGGCGCCACCAATGAGGCCTTCGAGGATACCAGCCCCAATAGGCGTTCCTCTGAGACACCCACCAGCAAGACGAGCTCCGTGGAAGACCGCGGCGCGGTGAAGCCCGAAGGTGGCGGGGTCGAGAGGGAATCCTGGGACAGCAAGCTGACTTTCCTCCTAGCCACGGTTGGGTATGCCGTGGGCTTGGGAAATGTTTGGAGGTTCCCGTACCTCGCGCAAAAGAACGGCGGAGGAGCGTTCCTGATTCCGTATTTCGTGATGTTAGCTATCGAGGGGATCCCTATCTTTTACTTGGAGTTGGCGATTGGGCAACGTCTGCGGAAGGGTGCTATAGGGGTCTGGCACCAGGTGTCTCCGTACTTGGGGGGGATCGGGATCAGTTCGGCGGTGGTTTCGTTCAACGTGGCGCTGTACTACAACTCCATTATCGCCTGGTGTCTGTTCTACTTCGCGCAGAGCTTCCAGGCAGAACTGCCGTGGTCCGAATGCCCGAAGAAGTACTTCCCCAATGGATCGTATACGACTGAACCGGAGTGTGCAGTAAGTGATGATTTTGTTTTTATTCTACTCTCTAGTTTTATTTATATAATTTCACAAATGGGTCTCCGGATAACAGAACGTTTGATTATTCTCGTTTTTGTAAGAAAGTTACAACGAGAAATCAATAGGTACTACTTATAAGAAGTTAGTACTTACAGGATAACTACTAAAATAAAATTTTCGGACAATCTTGTTATGAGTCGCCACCATTCGGTTCACCTATCATGCAGGTCACTAAACAAGAAGCTTGATTGTGTCGTCAAAACTGTTATAACTAAGCACAATTTAAGTTTGATTGTGTCAATGTTATAAGCTTAGAAGATAAACCTATGGCTCTGTATGGAACATTTGGAGAACCTAATTTTTTAGATTCAAATTCAGGTTATAAAAAATATCGTCAGCTGGAAAATAGCAAAACACGAGCAGTAGCTTGAAAAAGTAGTCTCATATGCTATCGTTATGACGATTTCAATTCAAACCAATTTGCAGTAACCCGTTTTTGTTGAAAGGCTGCTGTGTGTTGAATCGATATCAAACGGACAGTATTGATGACATTGTGGTTATTGCGAAAACGGGTGGTTTTCCGTTTTGCCCCCGATAGAAAAAAAGACGCATTTTTTTCCAGATTTGAGTTATATACTTTGCCGGAATCAGAAAAAAAAGCGCATCTGTCTAATATACAATGTGGAGACAACAATACGACAATAAATGAAAACACTGGCAATAATAATACGTAAGAGTATTTTGGAACCATCAAATAAAACCTAGAATCGAAATTAAAAAAGTGATTTTTTTCAAACAAACTAAATAGTAGTGATGTGCCAACTATGGGTTTTGCCAATCTTTGACTAGCTACTTAACTATTGGAAATTGATTGAATTTTCGTAAGCGGACTAAGAACGTCATTAGATATACGTAGTTAAAATTTATGGTCGTAAAGTCTCCACCTTGTATAACTCAAATCTGGAAAAAATTTTTAGATGCATCTTTTTTTCTATCGGGGGCAGAGTTATAGTCGAGAAGTTAATAGAAGAAGATTGGTTTCGTAAGTCTCTACTCACTAGATACTACTACTTATATTTCGAATAACTTTTGAATTTTATTCTTAGTATTCCGTTCACAAGTTTTATACGTATCGAAGTAATACAGGGAAACCTATTATTAGCCATACAATACTGTAATACACATACACACTCTCTGTGCTGATTGCCTAACTAAAGAAAATAAAATTTGTTTTTAGTGGGTGGAATTCAAGTACTTATTACTATAGTTTGACCAATACCGCTGTACCGCGCCTTAGGCAGGCGCGCGGCGAGACGGGGGAGCAGTGCAGGCCGCTAATTCGTCAAAGTTCTCGGCGCACGGCGTCCCGCCCGCCGCTCATTGGTCAACACTGCCCCCCGCCTCGCCGCGTGTTCCTAAGGCGCGGTACAGCAGTATTGGTCAAACTATAATTCCATGCTGGAATTTTATTTTTAGTAGGTAAGGATTGAACATTCTTTCAGTTTTGGTACAATTTGACTTTTTAAAAATTGCTGAATGGTATTGTGATAAGTCCCTCGAGTTTCACATATGCACATAATGTTATAGATCTGGGGGCCTAAAACGGCCACATTAAGCAATTCCGCTAAAAATAATTCATTTTCTGAATTCCCAGCCATCCCTATTGGTAACACACATATTTTACCTGAATCATATTCAATTCAATTCATATCAGAATCATATTTGGTGTAAATATTGCCGCATGAAAAAAAATTGAAACCGTAATTTTACCGGATACAAATGTCAAACAGATGAATTGCGTAATATGAATTGTACGCAGATAATACAGTTTATCTACACCCATGCTATAAAACCTGTATAAAAGTTTCTGAAACAGCTTATTGGCAACATTATAACAGCCAGTGTTATAGTAACCATTACCTCATCCCAATGAGTGTTACAATGTTGTACTAAATTTCATTACGCAATTCGTTTCAACGTTCAAGCGGGGGACAGCAGCACCCGCTGCACGCATGTGTGTGTGATGTGCTGCTGCAGGCGACATACATACGTGCAGTTGTACTGAATTTCGTGGGAATTTCTTTATTCTTGATCTTGAATTACAATCACCCAATGGTTTTAGAAACTTTTATAGAGGATTCATATCATGGGTGTAGATAAAGTCTTGTATGCAACTGTTATAATTAGGTATTAAAACACCCATGTGATACTATTATCACACTCGGCTCCGCCTCGTGTGATAAACCCACATTCGTGTTAATACCCCTTATTATACAACAGTTGCATAAATAACTATTGTGTGGTTTATAATAATTATCATATTATTATGATTCTGCCAAAGCGGCCGTTTTAAGTAACTCGGGTAGGGTATTATGGGTCAGTTATAAGGTTACGTTGCAGATATCTCATAAGCGTCATTGCCCAATTAACATCAGGTAGCTGCTTGATAGCCAAACAGTAACAATACATAAAGAAAATGTATCAAGGCCCCTTTTGCCGATGTCAAAAATGACAGCTTACTCAAAGGGTCGTTGTGACTCAGTGGGCGAAAGTAATTTATTTCGCCGACTTATTGATTCCCGTCTAGGGGTCAAGCAAAACCACTAACCGAAGATTCTGTTAGATTTATGAGTTTATCTTTAACTCTGTGTATGTAGTTTAGTTATTGCTGCTGGGAAATCCCAAATGAATAAAATACTTTGACAGCCTGGGTATTTTCAACTGTACAGTATTTCTATTTTCTTAATATCCCTCGGGTATCATCGCATTTCCGAATACAAACGAATGCTACTTTCCATGTCCATCAACTATTATATTTATCGTGTATAATTTGAATTCATATCTAAGTACTTTATTGTTGTTTTGATTTCGATGTGAACTATACAGGGTTACTGGTAACTCGACGTATTCCTTGCAGGACGTCATAGTAGGGTTAAAATGCAACAAATTAAGCCACCAAATGTTCTACCGAAATTCAGTAGTTTTTGAATTAGTTAAGAGTTTTAGTTTTTTTATGAAAAATCCCAGATTAAATCATTTGAAACCAATTTAAAAATGATTTACGGCGCGACTGTACTGAAATTTAAGTTATTATCATAGTTGACGCCGTAGCAGACCTTTGTTAATAATTAAAAGTTCAATAATGCCTAAAACTTTGGCAAATATCACTAACCAAACATTTAATTTTTTGTAATTTTTGCTATTACTTCATAAAAAATGTAGTCTAGTGCAAAAAAAAAAATGCTACACCTGGTGTACAAATTACTAAGAAAATATCCTTGTCTTATCAGCTATCCAAAAAGGTATGAAAGTTAATACAAAATCATGGACTACATTATGAAAATCGTTTTTGATTTAGTACAGGCGTGCGTTTCACAAAAAGGTATTCGAAAAATCAAAAACAAAATCGTGAACATTATTATTCTTTTTAATCAATATTAAAAACTTTAATTACACACATTTCACACGTCTTGTTCGATGTGCTGCCCTCGGTTTCGAATACATGTTCTTATTCGCTTCCTTACTTCGGTTTTGGTTATTCTTGATGTGATTGTTTCCCTCATCTGGTCCGCCGCATTTGTAATTCTCTCCCTTAGTTCTTCAATTGAATTTACTGGGGTCACATAAACTAGATCTTTCATATGACCCCAGACGTAAAAGTCTAGCGGCGTCAGATCAGGGCTTCGTGCAGGCCACGGAATCGGCCCACCGCGCCCTATCCATCGGTTTGGATAATTTTCATCCAGCAATTGTCGAATTGTGATTCGGAAGTGGGCTGGACATCCGTCATGTTGGTAAATCATGTTTGCTCTTCTTTCTTCCGGTACATCCGTGAGCAGTGCTGATAAATGATTTCTGAGGAAATCTTCATAAAGTTCCCCATTTAATGTTTGGGGTAAAAAATGTGGGCCAATTAATTTGTCGTCAATAATACCCATCCAAACATTAAGCGAGAACCTTCGCTGGGATGCGGTTGGTTTCAGTTTTTTAGGGTTTGCTTCTGCTTTCGGTGCCCAGTAATGTAAGTTGTGGTAATTTGTGATACCATCACGATCAAAACATGACTCATCGGTCCACAGAATGTTTTTTAAAAAGTTTTCGCTGTCGGCGTCGGCACTTAGCATAAAACGACAAAATTCAAGCCGTCTCGGCGGATCTCCTTCTTCTAATGACTGGACTGGTTGGTAATGGTATGGATGTCGGCCTGACAAGTGAACTACAGACCAGACTTTCCACTGTGACATACCAAGCTCACGCGCTACGATGTTTGTCGATGTGTTAGGATCGTCAATAAAACGTTGAAGAATAAGCTCCTCGTCCTCAGCCGTGTATCTCCGGGAACGACCAGTGTCAACTTGCCTGCTTCTTTGGACGCTGCCAGTTTCAGATATTCGCCGATAAGTCGATCCGAAGACACTAACGTGGGGGAGTCGGCGGTTGGGAAAGCGAAGTTGATATTCTCGCCGCGCCTCAGCAGCGTTACCGTCACAAAGTCCGTAACAGTACATTATGTCAGCGTATTCAGGATTAGAATATGCAGCCATAGTCAGCGCTTATGAAGGCACAGCACAGCACAAGAGCAAGATACGCAGCAACAGTTAGGGAAATAGCCAGTAACAAAACAAGAGCTTGCGCGACGTAGAGTTGAAACTAACGCTGACGACCAAATTTTGCAAAATCGCACCCCCTGTCATGCCGAGAGAACAATAGCGACCAATCACAAAGCTCCCCGAGTGTTTGGAGTTCAAGCGCAGGTAAAAACTACGAATAATATGAATACGAAACAATAGGTGGACCGTCTCGCAATTTTACCTGCCCCCCATAAAACTCTTCTCTTCCCTGGCACACATGCAAAAGTATTGACAATCATACCTTTCTGAATAACTGATAAGACAAGGATATTTTCCTAGTAATTTGTACACCAGGTGTAGTATTTTTTTTTTGCACTAGACTACATTTTTTATGAAGTAATAGCAAAAATGACAAAAAATTAAATGTTTGGTTAGTGATATTTGCCAAAGTTTTAGGCATTATTGAACTTTTAATTATTAACAAAGGCGACTATGATAATAACTTAAATTTCAGTACAGTCGCGCCGTAAATCATTTTTAAATTGGTTTCAAATGATTTAATCTGGGATTTTTCATAAAAAAACTAAAACTCTTAACTAATCCAAAAACTACTGAATTTCGGTAGAACATTTGGTGGCTTAATTTGTTGCATTTTAACCCTACTATGACGTCCTGCAAGGAATACGTCGAGTTACCAGTAACCCTGTATAGAGCTATATAACTATTTTCCTATCTGTCGTGCCTGCGACTTTAGCGGTTTTCCTCCCATTTTTTAAATAAATATAATTAAGTTAAAAGAGTATTAACAACTGCATATACTTACTTCCAACCCGATTGAGAGCGTCCGGTCCGGTCTGCATCAAGTGCAAAGGGCAACTGATAGAAATCCGACGACTGACGAAACACGAAGTTTGCCGAGGGACATTAAGAAAATATAAATACAGTACCTAGATCTAAAATAAGTGTTCGCTACAAAGATTCGCTGCTAACTGTGCAAAATCCCAAATGAAAAACCCCAAAAACACTTGGGTACCCAACCCAACCTGGGTGTCGAACCCAACCTGGGTGTCGAACCCAACCTGGGTGTCACGGTTATGATCATAAATTTAACTGCGTACGTAATCCATATTATATCACCATTAAGTTAACTCAGTCATGCGTCTAAAATTAATCTTCTCGTTCCATTCAAGAGCTCGATCAATAACCAAAAAAGTAATTTACTCCGTACCCACAATGAAAGTATGGAACGAAAGGAAATGGAAGATAGGTTTATATTGAGAATTTATTTATCTGCGAAAGAAGATTATCTTCTTTAATTTTGTAATCTTAATCTAATGCTTAGTAATCATAAAACGTTTCTTATTGTATGTTATTGATAAAATT
The DNA here is from genome assembly GCA_963680765.1 of Agrochola lychnidis. NCBI lineage: Eukaryota > Metazoa > Arthropoda > Insecta > Lepidoptera > Noctuidae > Agrochola > Agrochola lychnidis. The sequence goes on along the minus strand of OY796866.1, from coordinate 3,007,561 downwards.
CTGTGAGTAATAATCGTCTCATACGATGTGTTCTGGAGAAAGATGGGAGACCAGTAGTGGTATGGTAACCAAGTCAATTGGGTGAAATGGGATGATACAGTCTCTGAGCCGTATAGGTTGGAGTGCGGAGTGAGACAGGGTGTCTGACGTCTCCCAGGCTCTTCAACCTCTACGTGGATGACCTGATAGTCGCACTCAGCAGCATGCGTGTCGAATGCAGTGTTGATGGGGTTAGAATTAACAACATCAGTTATGCACACGACATGGCGCTGCTGGGTCCGTCGGCGGGAGCAATCAGTCAGATGCTTAAAACATGTGAGACCTAAGCTGCCGCACATGGATTAAAATATAATGTTAAGAAATGTGAATACATGGTCTTTGAGGTCAGCGGCAAACGCCGTGGAGAAGGACCCGAGTTGCTTTTGAACGGGTCACCAAACTCACGGGTCAACTTTTAAATACCTAGGGCATTGTCTTGCCGCTGACTTCAAGGACGATGTGGACATTGAGAGGGAGCGCAGGGCTCTAGCGGTCCGGAGCAATATGTTGTCCCGTAGATTTGCGCGGTGTACAGACCAAGTGATAGTAACACTTTTCAAGGCTTATTGCCAAAGTTTGTACACGGGCAATCTATGGGTCAGTTATACTAAGAGATCGCTGGATATCCTGCGAGTCCAGTATAACAATGCTTTCAGGATGTTGTTGAGGCTGCCTCGTTACTGTAGCGCGTCAGAAATGTTTGCGCAAGCCCGCACCGACGG